>JAPNXP010000016.1:2232500-2945000 GCA_028753945.1 Hexactinellida sp. DTS-2022 | reverse complement strand
AACGAAAAGTTCGTCCAAATATTCGAAATATTTTAGGAATTATGGCACCCTGAACACGTTATAGAAAAGATATTACAGTCAACTCCCGTTATAACGAAGTGCTTGCGAAATTTCGTTATAAGCAGAGTTTGTTATAACCGGAGTAAAATAAATAGCTTAGAGGTTATATGGGATTTGAACGACTTCGTATAAGCAGGTACTTCGTTATAACGAGAGTTGACTGTAATTTAAAGTTCCAATATACCATAGAGCAGGGGTCGGCAACCCTAGGCACGCGTGCCACTAATGGCACGCGAAGTGTTTTCCATGGCACGCCAAGTGATTCACCAAACATTTTCCGTGGTGACCATATTATGTTTTCTCTAAAAATAAATTATGTTTGGCACGCAAGGTCATAAATATGTTGACATTATAGGTAAACTGGCACACATCATTCAAAAGGTTGCCGGTCCCTGCCATGGATTATACGAAATTCAAAACATATCGAAATGCATTTTAGCTTTGACCCAAAGATCTGTAAGGCATACTACTAACTTGTATAACAAAGTTTGTCAATTTATATGTCAACTCGGTTAGTACGTACACTCGGATAATACGTACTTATTCCATTCCCGAGGGGTACGTACTAACCGAGTTATACTGTATTATCCTATGCAAGAACTACAAATAATACCACAACTACCCATGGTCCTTACCTACAAATTCCACATTGTCTTTCCCCCACGGTATCTCGGCTGGGTCTCTGCAGGAATACACTTTGATTGGCTGTCCATTCACAATCAGCTTATCGCCCTCAGCCCTCACTTCTCCTTTGAAAGTTCCGTGAGTCGAATCGTGTCTATAAATAGAACAGTTAGTTCCAGTTCCAAAGTTTATTGGTTCCAAATAGATATACAGTAGACTCCGTTAATTCGAACTTTCACTAATTCGAACAAATTTATTTTTGTATCATGAAAAAAAACATGATACAATATCGGTTCGAATTTTTTTCTTTTTCCTTTGAGTGTTCGAATAAACGGATGTTGACTGTAGTTGTACAATCATACAACCGAAATATATTGCAAATCACACATTTAGATTTATAACTTCAAACGTTATGTAACGCAAAATTCCAGGGAAATTAGACACCCTCCCTTTTGTCACGCTTTTCGAACCTGTTTATAATACAATAAAGATGGTCTGTCACACATTGGTTAACCCCTCCCCCTTGGAAGCGTTACGTAACGTTTGAAGTAGGTACAGTGAACTCCCGTTATAACGAAGTCGGATATAACGAAACGTATATTTTCCCCCAGAGCACTAAATGCATTAATTATTATCCGCTTATAACGAATACCGGATATAACGAAGGGATTTACAGGTCCCAAGCACTTCGTTATAACGAGAGTTCCCTATAAATGGTTAATTAACAACTGCCCATTCGTTCTCACTTTATAAGATACGCCATATATTCCGCGTCCAAGAAAGGGTCGTTTACGGACACAATTTGCACGGTCCCCATTTCCAGAGCTGCTCGTAACACCAGTCGGCCGATCCGACCGAATCCATTCACACCTGCTTTCGGAATTCCAACCGTTGCCATAGTAACGACACAAACACGCTTAGCTTTCGGACTAATTTGAGCCATAAAATAATGAATCGTTAGTAAGTGCTATGTTATGGTAGATTTAGATTTTATTGTTATTCTTCAGTAAAAATACATTATACTCCTCTGGACAAACTAAACAAAAATTATGTTTATTATTAGAGTTTAAATAATATTTTGATTAGGTTTATAACGTGTGTTTGTTTGTTTGTTAGTTTTTCAGTTTGTTTGTTTGTTTGTTTGTCAGTTTGTTTGTTTATTAGTCAGTATGTTTGTTAGTTAGTTTGTTTATTAGTCAGTATGTTTGTTAGTCAGTTTGTTTGTTTGTTAGATATTTTCTTGTTTCACTCGAGCTCTTATGGGTGGAATATTTTCTTTATTCGATTCATTTATGTCAGCTGTTTCTTTCCCGCGAAAATCAGTTGGTTCCAGTTCTGGTTCCACTTTAACTTCTGGTTCTGGTTTGGCTTTTGGTTCCAGTTTGACTTCTGGTTGTATTTGCGTGTAGGTTATCATTCCGGCATCTCGTGTTGCAGGCACAGGATTAACAATCGTTAGTTCCACTTTAACAGGAGACACCTGTTGGACCCCAGGTGGCACATTCCCGCCTAAATTAGAGGTGACAAGTGTCCCCTCCCTCGGTGCCACACCTCTGGAGGGCCGGAAGGAAATGAAAGGTGTGAAACTGAATGAATACCCACACCCGATACAGAGTGTTACTAATAATAGAACAAAAGCAGTGCCTAACAACGGAAGTTGCCATTGCATTGGAATGTCAACTAACAATGCAGTGAATGCTTTTGAAAACGCGCGGGATATTTCCACAAACGGACCTGTGAAGAAATTTGCGAAAGCGACACTAAAAGCAGTGGCAGGCGACACCATTAGAAGCGGACTCGAAGTCAGAGCCAAATGCCATTCCAGACATGTGTTGTCATGGAAACTGAACTGACTTAGGAATGTGGACCAATATGATTGGTCTTTTTGTAGACAGTCGTCTGGAATTGTTTGTGAAAGTTTAGCATTTCTCTCACCAATAGCCTGATGGTATAATCTCATATATTCATATGGCACTGACACTAGAAAGGTAAACAAAAACAAACTGAACATGATTGACAACACACTGAGCTTTTGGAATGTGGCTTTCAAGACGATATATGCCATTAGGACACAAAATAGACCGTATGATACCAAAAGGGATATTGGTAAAGAATCCATGAGCGAAATCAGGAATTTGTTGATCGAATTTTGTTGTTCTTTGAAAATAGTTAGGTTTTGTTGTTCTAAATTTATAATTTCTGAATATTGGATTGTGTCAAAGAATTCATGGATTAGGACTTGTTTGTTTACGAGTGTTTGTTGTTCTTTTTCCCAGAATTGTTTATAGAAATCCGAAGGAATATTTATTTCCCTCAAAAGTAAACAAGGTTGTTTACTTTCAATTGAATATTCGCATTCTTTTAGGAAAAAGTTGATAACTCGCTTTGCGAATATTTCAAGATTATTCGTATACAAATCGATATTTGAGTTTTCATCGCTTGCTTCTGTTGTTGTTTGTTTGTTAGTTTGTTTATGTGTACTGCCGAACATTTTATCAGAAAAAGTAGATTGACCTTGTATGCCAAAAAGAAGTGTGAAAAGTAAACAAAAATACAAAAAAGATAACATCTTATAAGCTAGCTAACAAGAAAAATAAATAAATAAAATAAATAATTATCTAAATGGGCAGTTCAAACGTTACCTAACGTAAATTCCAGGAAAATTAGACAAAAAGGATATTAGGAACTAAACTAATTTAGGAATTTATGCAACAATACACAGCCAGGGAATTTGTACTCACTACTTTACTTCAAATCTAACTCGTAAATAATAATAGTTTAGTCAAGTTTACATTCAGTCAAATTTCTGCGCGCCTAGATTTAGTTTGAGATCGCTCACACGCGCCTAAATTTATATTTCGTCTATGGGAGTATCTCTCGATTTTCTCGCGCCTAGAAAAAAATCTGACAAATTTACGCGCCTGGATGAAAACTTTGTGTTTCGACAGATAACTTGGTTTCAGTTCAGAATTGCCAATCAACCATAATAACTATCCACGATATTGTTATAAAACCATTTTTCTATAAATATTTTATTTACAACGATGTTCTAAAATTAGAATCTACAATATGGCGAAATCTAGCTTGAAAGCCTACATTCTTTGGCTCTTTTTCGGTTGCCTAGGTATTCACCATTTCTACTTGAACCGGACATTCCAAGGTGTCATTTGGTTGTCAACTTTTGGCGGTTTCACTTTCGGTTGGTTGGCTGACATATTTCGCATTCCTGAGTACGTAGCGGCCGCCAATGAAGAAACACCATATATGGAGCGACTCGGTTTGGAAATGCGACATTCGAAAAAACCACCACTTTGTTCGAACCTAACTAGAATCCTGTGGCTAATTATAGTAGGCTCTATTTTCCGATCCTATATGTACATGCTGCTGCCTGATTCAATGCCAGCTGTTGTTTATTGTGTGCTTATACCTATTGGTAACATCATCGGGTTCTACCTAGTGATGAATATTGGACGAATGGAATGCTCATTGAAAGATTGCGTTAAATACGCCTATTTAGGCCAGGCGTTTGAGTGGTACGTAACAAGGAATGTGACACACCCTGGAATGTTTAGTATACACTTGCCATCTGTTATTCTCTTCCTATTCGCCCGGAAATGGAACAAACATCCAATTAGAACGAGTTTCTACCACAAAGCTAAATGGTACCTTGGGACCTGTATAGTCCTATCGGCTGTTATCACTTGTGGCACCTATTTTCATCTAAAAATAGAAGTGGACGGTGAGACCATATACCTCAGAGATGGAGTCAGGAACTTTATGAATTCGCCCGCTTGGTACGAATTCAAATCCATAATTTCAGAATTCTGGACAGATTACCAATCTGAAGGCTGGGACAACGCATCACACAAATTCTACCAAAAAGCAGACCTTGAGGGTGAATCGCACGCGCTCGAATTAATGGGTCTAAAAGAGGGTTGTGCCACTCCCGAAATAAAGAAGAGATTCAGAGAACTGTCCATAAAATGGCACCCGGACCGACACCCAGGGGACACAAAACAAGTGGCTCAAGACAGGTTTATAGAAATAGAAAATGCGAGAGAGACTCTATTGAAAATAGCGGCGCGTAGAGACAGGAAGAAGTACTAGTCTATTTTTAGAACTCACACCTAATGGATGTCTGTTATATAATTAGAATTCTTGTTTTCAAATCCCAATATGTTATAATAGGAGGGTAATACTGAACATACACTAACTAATGTAAAACTAATGCTGCACCAATATGCACCAAGAACTTTGTTGTTCTTTTCAGGTATTAGATGTCGGATATAAGCACACCGGTTATAAGAACATATCGGATATAAGAACACTATGTTGGAAAACGGTTGCCATGTACCCTATATAATTTATGTCGGTTATAAGCACATCAAGTGCAGTTCCCGACGATGTTCTTATAACCGGCATCCACTGTACTGGGGTCATTTTTATCCTAAACATTCACTTTTGTAAAGCCAGGTTCATTTATTAGAAAACTTGTTGGGTGATATATGAGTAAGCCCTGTTTACATTTGTTTGTGTAAACAGGGTTGTCTGCCCTTATAGAGTAGAGCTGAACAATTTTATAGGGGGTCTTAATTTGTATAAACGGGCACAAATTAAGTCCCCATTAATTTGTTCGCTTCATTTACAGTATTTACTCTGTTCGATGTTGTTGAGAATACATTTAGGGCGGTACATAACGCAGAATTCCAGGAAAATTATACCCCTCCCTATCCCTTATGTCACGCTTTTCGACCTGTTTGTAATAGCGTTCGTAAACGTTTGAACTTGAACGGTCTCGTATATTTATAGGTACAGTGGATTTAAAATTCATTTTATATTTGGTGAACCCTTACCGTTTAACTAAGATTAAAATTATTGTAAACAAGTAAACAAATAAAACAAGTCAAAAGTGGACTACTAAAAATTAAATTGTTTTTGATTGTCAACAAATAAAAACATGTGTCCAAAATGGACTAGTTTATGAATGTGTAATTATAATAGTTTAAATGCAAATAAAACAGGTGTCTAACCACCAGGGTTGCCAATCCAATCCAATCGAGAATATTTTCGATTGCCGATTGCTGCATTTTTCATCGATTGGATTGTCGATTGGATTGCTTCATTTTTCATCGATTGGATTGTCGATTGGATTGCTGCATTTTTCATCGATTGGATTATCGATTGGATTGCAATCGATGAATTTCATCGATTTTTTCCGATTGTTTGTTTTTTCAATATCTAAATAATGCCAAAATTTAAAATGCTCAATTGCTCGTCAATTAAACCCAATAATATATGTTTTAAGTTTGAACATATGATGAAACATAACTCTTTTTGATATAATACTGAGCAGTAAACGATCGAAAAAAATCGGAGAAACAATTCAAAAGAATCGATGATATTTTGGATTGTCGATTGCGATTGGATTGTCATCCGAATAATCGATTGTCCAAATTTGGATTGCCGATTGTCCAAATTTGGCTCGATTGGATTGGATTGTCGATTGGATTGGATTGGATTGGCAACCCTGCTAACCACTCAGCTTTCTCCCTGTCCCTCCTCTTGCGAGGAACACTCATCAAGGAAGAGCGAACTCTCCGGCCTCCTGCTAAAGACAGGGAGAAATATCCTCATCATGGCTAGACAGGTTTGCTCAATAGGTTTTGAGCTGTCCGACATGTACTATAGAAATGATCCTAGCAAGTACAGTCTAACTAATGTATAGCAGAGTCTATACTTATATATGATCTTGGAAATTATATTGTGGGCTGACTAGAAATATACAATTTAGTATTTTTTGCAAAGGTTTATGATGGAATATACTACTAGTAACAACAACAACAACAACAACAACAACAACAAGGGGACATTGGTTAAGTGGGACAAAACCTCAGGAATTAACCTGTTATTATTTATGTTTATTTGAATTATTAAACTTATTATCTATGTTTATTTGAATTAAATTTGTTTTTGTTTCTTTTAGAAATTCGCTTTGGAATATTTAGAGCTTTTGAAAGAGGATCATCCTCCCATACTTATGACAGATGATCTAGATACAGGCAAGTGTTGTTGTTAGTGTTGTTGTTGTTGTTGTCGTTATAATTATTTAATTATTGTTGTTGTTTATCTCTATAGAGATAGGAGGAGAGATTTGGATAGAAGAAACTATCAAACTTTACTTTGGACTTTACATGGCTCTACTGCCTCTCAATCACGAACTAATACACCAGTTAGTTCCATATAACTATTGTTGTTGTTGTTGTTGTTGTTGTTTATATATCAACATATAGATTGGCTCTGGTGTTTGGACAAGCTAACATTGTTATCAAAAAGTGTATTCTCAGATATCTACAGCAACCAGTAACTACAAATTAATAATACAGTGGATGCCGGTTATAAGCACATCGTCGGGAACTGCACTTAATGTGCTTATAACCGGCATGTTCTTATAACCGACATAAATTATATAGGGTATATGGCAACCGTTTTCCAACATAGTGTTCTTATAACCGGTGTGCTTATATCCGACATCTACTGTATTATAACAGACATTATATACATAGGGTTACTGTATTGTATTAATTAGGTTAGTTCGATTGGAATGCATTCCAAGGAGCTATACGTGTTGCTAGAGAATTGTCCACCTGGAGCAGAAACGTTAATAACAAGAATGCTACACATTCTGACCGAGAAAAGTAATGTACAGTAGACTCTGTTAATAGGAACACCAGGGGACAGTATTAATACAGTAGACTCTGTTAATAGGAACACCAGGGGACCGTATTAATATACAGTAGACTCTGTTAATAGGAACACCAGGGGACCGTCTTATTGTGTTCGTATTAACCGGAGTCATTTTCATGCATTTGTATAGGCTAGGGGAATTAAACCTTGTACTCCTTAACCGATATTCCCTTATCCGTGTTCCTATTAACGAGAGTCTACTGTATTGTTGTTCCTTTTAAAGAGTATGGTCCAATGTATAGGAATTTGTGACTAAATAGGTCACTTTAAGTACAGTACGTATAACGTACCTGGGTTAGTATGTACTAATTAACAAGTTTATAAAGCAGTATGTATTTCTATGTGTTAGTACAGTCGAAACCGGATCAGTTCTTTGCATGGAAATTAAGTAAGAAAAATCCGATTGCAAATACAACTAACACATTTAGCTTTAGACTAAAATAGTTTAGAATAAATAGTTAGTTAGAAAAACCCGGTTTCGACTGTACATACGTACACTCAGATAATACCTATTCCATTCCCTATTGGTTACGTTATAACCGAGTCTACTGTTATATCCCTTATAGACGCCCCTATTCCTGAGCTGGTTATAAAGGTTAAGGACCTGTACTACAGTAGGAAGATGTCCGATGTGAGGTTCCTAATACCAGTGCTTAATGGGTTGGATAAGGTCAGTACGATCTGGTAATTCTATCAGGGATATAATTACAGTGGTGTTCGCCTAATAGCAAGTCGCATTTTGCACGAAATTTCCTTGCTAATAGGACAACTTGCTATTAGAGGAACAAATTTAACATTAAATGCTCGCTTGGGGACAAAAAGTAACTTGCTAATAGAGCAATATTGCTATTAGAGCAATTGCTATTAGGCGAACACTACTGTAGTTAGATATCAAATTGCTGATTCGTCATTGAAGAAAGATATTATTTGTGAATTGGAATCTTCTGAACTAAAGTAGAATCTATTTTTGTATCCTTTTTGAGTTATTTTTGGAACACATTTCATTTATCAAAATAGCAGACACATTCTGAGTCCACTACACAGCTGGTATATATAGAGCACACACAACTCGAAATAAAGTTTATTTTGGGTTTTTCTCGCTCCTAATTGAATATTTGCAAATAATCATGCTACAAAAGGAGCGTCTCGGCTCCTGGATAATTCCTAAAGTTTATTCTGTCATTGAAAGAGAACTTTCTAGGCCGCGAAAATCGAGAGATATTCCCATATACAGTGAACTCTCGTTATAACGAAGTGCTTGGGATCTGTAAATCCCTTCGTTATATCCAGATATTCGTTATAAGCGGATATTAATTAATGCATTTAGTGCTCTGGGGGGAAAATCTACATTTCGTTATACGCGACTTCGTTATAAGCGATTATTTGGTTATATCCGACTTCGTTATAACGGGAGTTTACTGTACTATACTAAAATGCAAACAACAACAACCAATATACTTATATAAATGAGTAATTTAGTCGCGTATGTGAGCTCAAATTTAATCTAGGCGCGTAATTTGTTGCTGGTTGAACAACAACTATATTTATACAGTATTGCTTAGAGATACCTTGGAGATTAAATGGTCTAATCTTTAGTCATGAATCATGATTATGTCTTAAAATGAAATTCCATTATGAGTCACATATTAAAACTAGTATATTAACAGGTGTCACTAAATTAACCATTTGAATTGCACCTAACAGAAGTATTACCCGTGTTCTACTACAATATTATCTGCATTCCTATTGACATTATGTGTATCTATAGCAAGAAATAATACAAGCGCTCCCTCAGCTAATTCAGCTCAGTGCAAATGTTGTCAGAGAAGTCTTCCACAGACTGCTTAACATGGGGCAAGGTATCCATAGCTATAAATAGTATTCGCATAAAATGAACATTAGACTATGTTAAATTAATTAATTGTTTATTAACAGACTATATGAAACACAATATAGTCAACTCCGCTTAATAGAGCCACCGGTTAATATATTTCTCCGCTTAATCGGATGAAAGTAACCTGGTCCCGAGGTGACTCTATTAAGCGGAGTCGACTGTATGTGCTTATGTACCTATATAGCTATATACCAATATACGTATACCTATGTCCAGTGTTTTTTTTAAGGCAAATTAGAGGCCCAAATGGACCTCTAATTTTTCTCAATGGGCCTCTAATTATTAACGTGCTAAGTACCCAATATCATGAAATGTAGAGTGAGGGCCTCTAATTGTTGGCAGGGCCCTCTAAAAGCAAATCCTTAAAAAACACTGCCTATATACCTATATACCTACTACATATATACCTACTGCATACGTATATACCTACTACATACGTATATACCTATGTACCTATATTTCAATGTACCTATAGACCGCGGAAAGCAACAAGGGCGACTGCGGCCCTCTGAGCTAATGGTCTCTCTTCACACGATAGAGACCCGGGACGAGAAACAGATTAAGGCGGTCATACAGGCCATATACCTCTGCTTTAAGGAGGGCGACATATTCACACAGGACGTGCTAGCAGGCGTGTTGCAGCAGCTGTTGGATATGACACCTATTCCAACTCTCTTCATGAGAACTGTTAGTTGTATTGCTAATAGGAACTATGTATACTCTGTTGAACTACAGTATACTCTGTTAATAGGAACTACAGTATACTCTGTTAATAGGAACTATAGTATACACCCGTTAATAGGAACTATACTCTGCTAATAGGAACTATGTATACTCTGTTGAACTACAGTATACTCTGTTAATAGGAACTATAGTAGACTCTGTTAATAGGAACTATAGTATACTCTGTTAATAGGAACTATAGTATACTCTGTTAATAGGAACTACAGTATACTCTGTTAAGGGAACTACAGTATACTCTGTTAATAGGAACTACAGTAGACTCTGTTAATAGGAACACGGATAAGGGAAATATCGGTTAAGGAGTACAAAGTTTAATTCCCCTAGCCTTTACAAATACATGCAAGTGACTCCGGTTAATACGAATTCCGGATAATACGAACATATTAAGACGGTCCCCTGGTGTTCCTATTAACAGAGCTACTGTAGTATATACGTGTTGTTGTTGTTGTTGTTATTGTTGTTACATTTTACTATTTAGGTTATACAGTCTACAATGTTCTGTAGCAACATAATCCCGTTTGTTCTCGGAATTTTATCAAAATTGATTTCAAAGCAAGTTTGGAAACAGTCGAAGCTTTGGCAAGGATTTATCAAATGTTGTCAGGTAAGAATCGTGCCACTATGCCACTTGAAAGCGTTACGTAACGTTTCATTGAATACAGTGGATGTTATAATAATGAGAACATCGTTGGGAACTGCATTTAACGTTCTTATAACCGACATGTTCTTATAACCGGTGTTCTTATAACCGACATGTTCTTATAACCGGTGTTCTTATAACCGACATGTTCTTATAACCGGTGTTCTTATAACCGGTGTTCTTATAACCGGTGTTCTTATAACCGGTGTTCTTATAACCGGTGTTCTTATAACCGACATGTTCTTATAACCGGTGTTCTTATAACCGACATGTTCTTATAACCGGTGTTCTTATAACCGGTGTTCTTATAACCGGTGTTCTTATAACCGGTGTTCTTAACCTAAGTTGACTAATTCTGTCCCTCTTATTAGATAACAAAGCCTCAGTCTTTCCCAACTATGTTACAACTTCCTGTCAGACACCTAGATAATGCTCTGGAGGTGAGAACTAGATTATATGCAGAGTTTGTTACATACCTAATAACTACCTAATAACAACCTAATAACCACCACGACATATTAACTAAACAAACGAACTGAACGAACTGAACGAATTGAACGTGCGTCAATTTGAGCTGAGATGAACTGAATTGGGTTTATTCATTCCATTCGTGAACCTTTCAATCTCTGCTATAAATAGATATTATAATTTGTGCTATAAATAGATATGTCCAGAACTAAGAGAGCCATTGGCTGACCATGTTAAGCAATACAACCCATTGCAGGTAAGTTTAGTATGCTATTATTGTTATTGTTATTGTCATTGTTATTGTCATTGTCATTGTTGTTGTTATTGTTATTATTTGTGTTGTTGTTGTTTAAATGTTGTTATTTTATTTTTGTGTTATTATTTGTGTTGTTTTAATGTTGTTGTTATTATTTTTGTTGTTGTTATTGTTATTGTTATTATTTGTGTTGTTTTAATGTTGTTGTTATTATTTTTGTTGTTTTAATGTTGTTGTTATTATTTTTGTTGATGTTGTTGTTATTGTTATTGATATTTGTGTTGTTGTTGTTGTTGTTGTTGTCAACGTCATTATTATGTTAATGTTGTTATTGTTATTAATAATGTTGCTGTCGTTGTTTTACACTGTATTATTAATAATGTTGTTGTTGTTATTGTTGTTGTTATATTAGTATTATAATTGTGATTATGTTTTTTGTTTTGTTTTTAGCGCGCTCGAATTCCCCGCCCAGTTTTACAGCTGATTGAGAAAACAGAGAACCAACTTTGAGTAGCTATATTTAGAATATTATATTTCAAACAATTTATTAAATTCGCAAATCAGAGAATTATCAAATAAATATTTCAATATTATCCCTAGATACTGGAAATACCAATCTACTTCATTGGTTGTTATCGTAATTCCTGAAGAATTTGGTAATTGCATTGGTTGTCATCGTAATTCCTGAAGAATTAGGTAATGTTATTCCCTGCAATTGTGTTTGTGGTGAATAGTTAGACTCTACAGCTGTTGGATTATCTTAGTTCCAATAACACATATTCTTACTTGCAGTAAACAACTTATCAGTGTATTATACAGACATTTGTAAATACGCTCCTAATCCTGGTCTGATCCAATTTTCTACCAATCTTTAATACGCCTAAATCACAAATTAATGTTACTGTATAGGAGAAGATTCCTAATTTTCGCGCTGCTAATTAAAATTTGTCAAAAAATCATGCTCCAAAAGGAGCGTCTCGCACTCCTGGTTAATTCTTTGGCTAATACATATGTATATATAATATTCGTGTGGCATGCAAATCAATTTATTCGATATAAAAAGCAGACTTGGTTACTTGATTACTACAAGCTGCTCGTCCGCGCTACGCGCGTTCTTACAACTTGCACTCGGGCCTGCGGCCCTCGCTTGTATTTCAAAACACATGCCTTTTCAAATTAATGTCGGTTGTATTTAATTACATACTCCAATAGACTTAAACTAAATCTAGGCTCCTATAAAAAACTTTCGATTATGGAACGAAAAGTTGACGAAAAAATTATATACCCCTCCCTACATCACGCTTTTTGTCATTATTGAAATAAAAAGGACGGGTTGTAAGTTAACACTTACCCCCTTGAGACGGGAATCTGATGGAAATATTTAGGTGACCGCTAGTGACCCACAAAACAGTATTGCTAATGTCTCAGAGTAGGGCTGTGCCCCCCTAAGCTGTCTATATATCCGTGGGCCCCAGCCATAGGTATATACGTATAAGGACATTAAAAATACATTGGGAAATACTAATCAGCGCCTTTATTGTTGAATATTTATGCTAATTAGAGCTGAAAGTTTCTAGATATTAACGCATGTCCGTGTATATTAATAAACTAACTCCAAATATAAAATAAATATCACTCTGTACAATTCTGTGGACCCCTGACTTTGGGCTGTGGAGAAGTTATTGTATTGATTGGTAATTATCAAATAGACACAATGGAATGTTAGAAATGTATGGGTAGACAGAGGGAACACAATAACTGATTGGATGAATGAACATCCTCTCGACCATTTAAATCACAGTCTCAGATAGGCATTCTATAATGCACACTTAACAATTGATAGAGACACTAAAATCCTTTTATACTAATTGAATGCTAGATGCTAATCCATACTGGGAAACCCTCGAATTTAATAGGCTAAATAGGCTAAAGTTTTTTGTCACCTTTTGAGAGGAAGATGTAAATATTTTTCTTATATATTAGAACTTGTTCCTAGAAACAATATTTTCCACCCCCCTGCCAAATTTCAAGTCTGTAGCTCTTACCAGTTCCTCAATCAATTCTGAACAAACAAAAAAACAAAAAAATCATTGTGATTTAATATATAAGATGTGCGCTATTATAACAGTTTGACCGATTATACTTATTACATCAGTTCAGAACAGATTATCCTGGTTAATATATTGGGGAATCTTGTGTAAAATTAAGCACTATAAAGTTTATTTTTTGGAAGATCAAAAATTAAACTTTTGTGACTCAGGGTTATTATATAGGTGTTGGCCGATATATAATTAATTGTTTGAATTTTAAGTACCGAAAAAATATAATTGTGTTATAAACATTTCCCATAAACAAATGATAATTAAGATGGCTTTAATGGGTGAAAAACAAATTGGGAGCAATAATGAGAGCAAACAAGAATTAATGAGTAAATAGGAATAAATGAGCAACAAAAATGTATGTATAATTAAAATAAATGTGGAAACAAGAAAGAAGAAAAGACAGAAAAACATATAATTATACGAACTAACTTATTATTATGAAACAGTGTAGGGGAATGCAGAATGCATGTGGAGACTTGAAGAACATAAACTTAGGACAGATGGGGGTATTAGACTTAATTAAATGGAGGTTTCACCTAGAGGATGATTATGGAAGGTCAGGTCTCTCTCTCCAGATTGAATAGAGAGCCTATCCATTTGGGCTAGGGACAGAGGTTTTGGAGTGCGAGTGTACTTCAGTTTGAGCATTTGGGACCTTAAGTAGAAAAATATTAGAAGTAGGAAAAGAAACATGAGGATGATGGTGACAATGAAAAGTAAACAAATGAATAGGAGAACATATAAGGCTTTGGTGCTTGCAGTCAGTTCTCCAGTCGCTACATTGAGATCCGTGTCACAATGGCTGAAGTTTGATGGAGACACTTTGAAACCTTCTATGCAGGAACAAGCATGACCATATATGGTATGTGTACAGTTGTGGTGACAGCCCCCGTTGTTGGTATGACAGGGATTCGGGAGAAAGCATTCTGATGATGCATTCATGACGTATCCTTGGAAACACGAACATTCATATGACCCAATTGTGTTGCTACAGTTGTGCGTACAGTTTCCATTGGACAGAAGGCATTCATTGATGTCGCTACAAAGAGTGTCATTCGCATTATAGTAACCGTCTAGACATGAGCACTTATAGGAACCTGGCGTGTTAGTGCAGTTCCCCTGACAAATGGCACTGTCCTCACACTCGTTAATATCTTCACATATTTCACTGACGGAGTATGATTCTTCCGGATAAACGCACTCACAACCATCTACAGTATCGACTCTATTCCAGCTCTCTCCCACACACTCAATGGATTTGTTGAAGCATTGGTAGCTACGGGCTCCACAGCTGTTGTAGAGGGAAGAATCGTCGACTGTACGAGTTTCACCAACGCAAGTAGAACCTGAAGTATATACGGTAATACCAAAGGAAGATAGTTTGCTGATCCAAGCGGTATCGCAGGTACAATTGAACTGTGTATATCTTAAACTTATTCTTGTGAGCTTATTTAGTTGCTGAATGATCTCAGGCAAAATGTGTATCGAATCGACCTTGCCTACATCCAGTCCTAGCAGACTCTTCAATACTTTTATTGCGGGTAGTGGCACGGATGGATTCTTATATAAGCTCAAATATGTAAGGCTGTTTAAACCGAGGAATGCATTGGGATGCACGATGCTTATCTTATTATCGTAAATTGACAACGAATCTAGCTTTTCTAAACCTTCAAATGTGCAAGATTCCAACTCTTGAATGCTATTATCGTTTAATACAAGATCTGTAAGCTCACTTAATCCTTTAAACGACCCTGCTTTTATCCCAGTTATGCCTCCATCACTCCATTCTAGCTCCACCAGTTTATCCAGGCCTCCGAATATCGTGTGGTTAAAAACTCGACTCTGTACATCTTCTACATATGCGTATTCCACGATGATGCTTGTAAGTTGTTTATTTTGTGTGAAAATAGGAAAGAAAACTGATCCTAGTTCATAAGCATAGAAGTATCGCAAATTCGGGAAGTAAGCGAAAAAGTTAACTTGTTTAATTGTTATCTGATCGGAATACGAATCGATCGAATTCAAACCGCTATGAATCGTATACGTTTCCACAAAAATTTCTGCCTCGGCTTCATTATCTATTTCCAGTACAGTTATGTACTCAGGTAAACTAATGTTCAATGTTATACCCGCTCCTTCTGAGTAAACGTTAATTCTTAACTTCGTACTTCCAGCTACAAAAGACGATGCAATCGCATTATGTATTAAAGTTTCGTCAGCTGTCCTTATATCACAACGAAGAGAGACCCCACTTGGTGAACACGTTATGGAACTATTCACACTCGAAAATGCAAAGAAACTCAATAGGAATGCTAACAAGAAGACAGTTGCGTTTATGTTGAACTTATTCATGATTGCTGTGTTAGGAAAGTATAAATCTTATCGTTCAACAGTCAATTTATACTAGAGGGATATTATTATAGACATCCACTGTTTAATTAATTTATCCAACATACACTCTAAAAGCTTCCATCTTATAATTATTTAACATTTCCCAAAACTTGTTAATGATATTCACCTCAAAAATGGAACAATTAGAATAACAGTAGCTATATCAGGGGTAATTTTAACGAAGTTTACCGCTAAATGTAATTTCGCTTATGAAAGCAATTGGGATCAATATGTAGGGGATCGAGTGTGTATCCTATATTGAATCAATTATAAATATCTAACTATTCTCTTTAGTATAAATTTACTAAACAAATATATACAGTCAGAACAGTTATTTATGATCCTAAAGCTTATATTTGTGTAGCTACTCTTTCGATATAAATTCTCCAAACAATACTTTAGTGGTTCATTAAGCAGCACTAATTATTATTATTATTATTATTATTTTCAGTCCCCAAGCGTCATTTAAAGTTAATTCTGTTCCTCTAATAGCAGGCCTTCATCTGGAAAATAATTTGAAGAGTTAATGCTTGAAATACAAGCGAGGGCCGCAGGCCCGAGTGTAAGATGTAAGAACACGCGTAGCGCGGACGAACAGCTTGTGATATATAATTAGCAAATTAAATATAGATCTTCCTTATATGTAGACGGTCTATAAAAGCCCATACAAGCTAAGTCAAAATTTGTAGCCTTTCTAATAATTATGTAGACCAAAAGCCCCTGCCGTCTATTGGTAATAGTATTTAAGTCGAGAAAATAGTCTATTTATAGATTAATTATATTACCTATTTTTGTAAACAACAATAATAAATATTCATATTAGAAATGTATAAATTCGAAATTCGTGTTCAGCATACTTGTTTACCTATTATAACATTGGGAAGTTAGTATATATCTCATATATAAATAAAGCCCGTGGGTCTAGGAAGGCCCGTAAAAATTCCTAAACAAAGTTTTACTTTAAGAATGTAAGTGTAATGTTACCGCCAAATGCTGCCTTCAGATAATAAAATTTAATGATATATAGTTAACTTAAACTTTAATTATAAAGAGATAAGGAAATCGTGTAAAATGAACATTAGGGTTTGGGAAAGGTTCCAGAGGGGCTTGTCAATGGAAATTGATCTCCGAAAAAACTGGTCCTAAGACCATTTTCACTGGAATTTTGTTCCAGGATCAATTTTTTGGGCCCAATTTTCCAGTGACAGGCTAATTCATAAAATTTTTTGGATCCCAATATGGCGAAAAATCGACTAGGCTACTATTCTAGTAAATACGGTAACTAAATAAACACAAACCTCAGAGGGACCAATTTCCCAAAGGGACAAATTTTCCGTGACAGGTCCGTCATTATTGTTTGCCCTGGGGCCCGAAAAACCTCTCGGCGGCCCAGCGTGCACTGAAATTTATTGAGCTACTAATGGGAGGATTTGAATTTCCCAAACGAATTACATTGTATAGCATCCTTATTTAGGGGACTTTATGAGGAATATATTTAATACACCACAGAGATGTATAATTTAGTTTCAAGGCGTAGTAAGGCCGCGCAGCGGCCGTCAATTGAAGCGTGAAGCGCCGAACCGTCGCAAAGCGACCGAAACCGAAAGGCTCGTATTATTAAAACTCAATTGTTGTGTGTGTGTTTGTGTGTTTGTTTGTTTGTCCGGATTGTATTAAAGTGATGGGGGAATAGAAACTGCACTTATATATGAGATATAAACTAACTATCAAAAGATACAATTGGTAAACAAGTATGCTGAACACGATTTTCGCTTTAATAAATTTCTAATATTAATATTTATTGTTGTTGTTTACAAAATAGGTAAACAAATTAATGAAAATTCAAAATCAAGCTAGAAGTTAGCTTTCAACAGGAATTATAGGTAAACAAGTATGTTGAACACGAATGTCGATTTTGTAAATTTAGAATAAACCAGCATTTTGCATATTGACAAGGCATTATGCAAAATGCCCAATTTCGGATATTGCCAATAACATATATACTATTAAAGAGAATAGTAATTTATAAAAATTCATAAATTATTGGATGGTATACTCAATTCTTGACACGTTATTCGGAATTGGTTTCATTTGCGAAAATATATTTAGGTAATTTTGTTGTTCAATTTTTGAGGTGAATAACATTAACAAATTTGGGAATTGTTAAATAATTAGTAGATTAAGATTTAGCGTGTATGTTGGATAAATTAATTAAACAGTGGAAATCTATAATAATCCTCGAGTATAAATTGACTGTTGAGCGATAAGATTTATACTTTCCTAACACAGCAGTCATGAATAAGTTCAACATAAACGCAACTGTCTTCTTGTTTGTATTCCTATTGAGTTTCTTTGCATTTCCGAGTGCCACTATTCCCATATCGTGTTACACTAGTGGGAGCTTTCTTGTTTGTGAGATAAGGACAGCTGACCAAACTTTAATACAGAACACGATTGCATCGTCAGTAAATGCTGGAATTACGAAGTTATGGATCCTCGTTTACTCACAAGGAGCGGGTGCAACATTGAACATTAATATACCTAACAGCATAACTTACCTGATAATATTCAATAATGCCATCGTTGAATTATTTGTGGAAACTCATACGGTTAATAGTGATCTGCTTGAGTTGTATCTGCGAGCGAAACAGATAACAATAAAACAAGTAAACTTTCTCGCATTCTTCCCGAACTTGCAAAGATTCGATGCTACTAGCTTGCGCACTGATTTCTTTCCATTTTTCACACAAAATAAACAACTTACGAGAATCATTGTGACTAAATCTCAGATAGAAGATGAAGCGAGTCGAGTTATTAACCACACAACATTCGGAGGGCTGGATAAACTGAAGCACTTAGAATTTAATTTTGGAGGCATAACTGGGGTAAAAGCAGGATCGTTTAAAGTACTAAGTGAGCTCACAAAACTAGAGTTGCGCGGAAATAGTATTCATGAGTTGGAATCTTGCACATTTGAGGGTTTAGGAAATCTAATTTGGATATCACTTTCCGATAATAATTTAAGTTCCGTGCATCCAAATGCTTTCATTGGAATAAATAACCTTGCAAATTTGATATTAGCCGACAATCCATCCATGCCATTATCCGCAATAACCGTATTGAAAAATCTGGAAAAACTGAATCTAGACAGGATCGAATCGATGCATCTTTTGCCTGAAATCATCCAGCAACTAAACAAGCTCAAATATCTACTAATACAATATGTACAATTTAATTGTACCTGCGATACCGAGTGGATTAGCAAACTATCTTCCTTTGGTATTACCGTATATACTTCAGATTCTACTTGCGTGAATGATACTCGTATTGTCGACAATTCTACTCTCTATAACAGCTGTGGAGCCCGTAGCTACCAATGCTTCAACAAATCCATTGAGTGCGTGGGAGAGAGCTGGAATAGAGTCGCTACTGTAGATGGTTGTGAGTGCGTTTATCCGGATGTATCATACAACGTCAGTGAAATATGTAACGACATTAACGAATGTGAGGACAGTGCCATTTGTCAGGGGAACTGCACTAACACGCCAGGTTCCTATAAGTGCTCATGTCTAGAAGGTTACTATAATGCGAATGCCACTCTTTGTGTCGACATCGATGAATGCCTTCTGTCTAATGGAAACTGTACGCACAACTGTACCAACGCAATTGGGTCATATGAATGTTCGTGTCTAATCGGGTACCAACAGCAGAATTTCTCTGACTGTGTCGACATCGATGAATGCCTTCTCACCAACGGAAACTGTACGCACAACTGTACCAACGTAATTGGGTCATATGAATGTTCGTGTCCAACCGGGTACCAACAGCAGAATTTCTCTGACTGTGTCGACATCGATGAATGCCTTCTCACCAACGGAAACTGTACGCACAACTGTACCAACGTAATTGGGTCATATGAATGTTCTTGTCTAACCGGGTACCAACAGCAGAATTTCTCTGACTGTGTGGACATCGATGAATGCCTTCTCACCAACGGAAACTGTACGCACAACTGTACCAACGTAATTGGGTCATATGAATGTTCTTGTCTAACCGGGTACAAACAGCAAAATTTCTCTGACTGTATCGACATCGATGAATGCCTTTTCACCAACGGAAACTGTACGCACAACTGTACCAACGTAATTGGGTCATATGAATGTTCTTGTCTAACCGGGTACAAACAGCAAAATTTCTCTGACTGTATCGACATCGATGAATGCCTTTTCACCAACGGAAACTGTACGCACAACTGTACCAACGTAATTGGGTCATATGAATGTTCTTGTTTAACCGGGTACAAGCAGCAAAATTTCTCTGACTGTATCGACATCGATGAATGCCTTCTCACCAACGGAAACTGTATGCACAACTGTAACAACGCAATTGGGTCATATGAATGTTCATGTCTCCAAGGATACGTCCTGAATGCATCATCAGAATGCTTTCTCCCGAATCCCTGTCACACCAACAACGGTGGTTGTCACCACAACTGCACACATACCATATATGGCCATACTTGTTCCTGCGTTGAAGGATTTAAAGTGTCTCCATCAAACTTCAGCTATTGTGACACGGATCTCAATGTAGCGACGGAACAACTGGATTCAAACAGCAAAACAACTGCCTTATATGTTCTCCTATTCCTTTGTTTTATTTTCCTTGTCACCATCGTCCTCATGTTTCTTTTCCTACTTCTAATATTTCTCCACTTAAGGTCCCAAATACTCAAACTGAAGTCCACTCGCACCCCTACACCTCTCTCCCTCGCCGAAATGGATAGGCTCAAGCAGGAAGCTTCTACTCAATCTGGAGAGAGAGACTTGACCTTCCATAATCATCAAGTCGGTGAAACTTCCATTTAATTAAGTTGCCATACCCCCATTCTTTCCTAAGTTAATTTCTTCAAGTCTCCACATGCATTCCCCATTCCCCTACACTGTCTCAGAATAATAAGTTAGTTTGTATAATTATATGTTTTCTGTCCTTTCTTCATGTCCAATCTTCCAATCTTGTTTCCACATTTATTTTAATTCCACATACATTTTTTTGCTCATTTATTCCTATTTACTCATTAATTCTTGTATGCTCATTATTGTTCCCAATGTTGTTTTTGACCCATTAAAGCCATCTTAATTATCATTTGTTTATGGGAAATGTTTATAACACAATTATATTTTTTCGGTACTTAAAATACAAACAATTAATTATATATCGGCCAACACAAATATAGTAACCCTGAGTCACAAAGTTTAATTTTTGATCTTACAAAAAATAATCTTTATTGTGCTTAATTTTGCACAAGATTCACCAATATCTTAACCAGGACAACTGTTCTGAACTGATGTAATAAGTATAATCCTTTCAAACTGTTATAATAGCGCACATTCGATAAAAATACGAAATAATTTATATGTAAACCGTCAATAAATTCAATAGTATTAACATACATGGCATGGGCTTATAGTTAATAGAATTTAGACTGTCTATTATTTTTTCCGTATTTTTTATGTGCCTTGAAAGACGTACATTATTAGGAACATTATTGTATTGGTGGGGCCGTGGGGGGGCTGTAAAATTATAAACATAGTACTTTGTTTGATAAATATTCTTCAAAATTTTGAATTTATCCCAAGGCAATCAAGAAAAACGATTTTAATATATCTTTTTTGCAGTAATATAATCCAACACACATTTAATATTAATTGGGTTTTCATTTTCGAATTCTAGCGATGGCTGAAAATTAATTTCGATGTTTAACGAATTAGGATTTGTGTTGTACTGTGACAACGTTCTATTAATTTTTGGAAGAGAAATATTAACATTTAAAGGTGACAAAATATGTTAGCCAATTAAATTCGAGGGTTTGCTAGCATAGATAGCAGACTTCATCAATTAGTATAAATAGACTGTGAATAATAGAAAGATTTTCTGAGGCTGCAATCTGATTAATTGAAAATAAATTCATCTAACCAATCAATAATTTGTCTATTCTATTGCATGTATTTTTGAATGTATTATTTGGATTCGTGCTATCCTTATTGTGCAACTGAAATTTATTGAGCTACTAATGGGAGTATTTGAATTTAGTTTTAAGGCGTAGTAAGGCCGCGCAGCGGTCGTCAATTGAGGCGTGAGGCGTGAAGCGCCGAACAGTCGAAAATCGACCGAGATCGAAGGGCTCATATAGTTTATAGTAATATGATGTATAAAGAGGATAAGTTAACGTGTTTATATCTGAACGTCGCTAATTAATTCAATTTGTTTCACGGGCTTCCACCTGACAGCACCAACGATTTATAAGAAATATTCCAATTTGTTTTGCTGCATCCCAACCCTTGAGGTTATAATGGATTCTTATTTCCTAAAAATTGCAGAAAATCTTTTATTTGTAGCCAATACTAACAATTAAACGTTAAATTGTTCCAGCCACAGATAGCAATAATGTTAGCCAATAGCAACGAATTATTAAGTGAATTATTTTGTGTTTGTTCCGAATTAATTGAGATACTGGTAAGAGCTACAGAATTCCAACGAACTTGTGAGGTAATCATTTAACCTCCATGACATCGTAATTTGGAGAGACATCTATATATCGATTATATATATTCAATTAGGTAAATTTTCTTCTTTCTATGAATTGCTATTGGCTAACATTTATAATAATGCTATTATGGATAGAACTATTTAACATATAATTGTTAGTATTGGCTACAAATTACAAGATTTTCTGCAATTTTTATAAGATCAGAAATCCATTTTAGCCTCAAGGGTTGGGAATCGGGTTGCTGCACCAAGAATCGGAATACAGTGGATGTCGGTTATAAGCACATCGTCGGGAACTGGGCATAATGTGCTTATAACCGGCATGTTCTTATAACCGGCATAATTTATACAGGGTATATGGCAACCGTTTTTCCAGCATAGTGTTCTTATATCCGATATGTTCTTATAACAATATGCATAATGTCCAGACAATTTGCAAAGTAACTTTCAGTTTTTTTGAGAATTGTTTAATGTTGATTGTTCGTTCTTAATCTTAATTGAGAAAAACTCTCACTATGTGAAAGTTACCTTTGTCATTGTGTCTGAATGTAACAAAGTATCAATTGCATATTGCCAATTTGGTGTGACAGCATTATGCAAATTGTTTGGACATAAGCTATACATTATGCAAATTGTCTGGATGGTATGATGGCATTATGCAAATTGCTACAAAAACCAGCATCTTGCATATTGCCTGGGCATTATGCAAAATTCCCAATTTCGCATATTGTCCATAACATACATATATACTAAAGCAGGGCTCTTCAATTAGTTTTAACCCCGGGCCACTTCGTAACTGGAGTAGCCATAATTGATTACTTATAAGCTAATATATGTAAGAATTCAACACATTATGTGATATACATAATATGGATACAAGACTACAAGTACAAGCAAGAGAGGTAATTGGGCATATTAATGCATGTGACATTTTTAATGAGGAATATCGGGTAAAGTAACGCGCGGTAAAAACACTATGCCAATGGTTGTATAATAACTAAACATAAATTTTAAGGGCGACACTAAGTGATCAAAGTTGCAAAACGAAAAAAGGTCAAATCGCCAAATATGATATCTTATATATTAAATCACAATGATTTTTGTTTGTTTGTTTGTTTGTTTGTTTGTTCAGAATTGATTGAGGAACTGTTAAGAGCTACAGACTTGAAATTTGGCAGGGGAATAGGGAATACTGTATCTAGAAACAAGTTCTAATATCTAAGAAAAATATTCACATCTTCCCTCAGACAAGGTGACAAAACTTTTAGCCTATTAAATTCGAGGGTTTTCCAGTATGGATTAGCAGCTATTCAATTAGTATAAAAGGATTTTAGTGGGGCTCTATCGATTGTTAAGTGTGCATTATAGAATGCCAATCTGAGACTGTGAATTAATTGGTCGAGAGGAAGTTCATTCATCCAATCAGTTATTGTGTTCCCTCTGTCTCCCATAGATTTATAACATTCCATTGTGTCTATTTGATTATTACCAATCAATTCAATAACTTCTCCACAGCCCAAAGTCAGGGGTCCACAGAGTTGTACAGTTTATTAGTGATATGAATTTTCTATTTGTAGTTAGTTTATTAATATATACACGGACATGCGTTATTATCTAGAAAACTGTCAGTTCTAATTAGCATGAATATTCAACAGTACAGGCGCTGATTAGTATTTCCCAATTTATTTTTTCTGTCCTTATACGTATATACCTATGGCTTGGGCTCACGGATATACATAGACAGCTTAGGGGGGCACAGCCCTAATCTGAAACAATAGCATTACTGTTGCGTGGGTCACTAGCGGTCACCTAAATATTTCCCAATGATTCCCGTAATATAATCAATTTGTGCTTTTGAATTTAAGTAATGCTCAAGGGGGTTCGTGTTACAACCCGTCCTTTTTATTACAAAATGACAAAAAGCGTGATGTAGGGAGGGGGTATATAATTTTTTCGTCATTTTTCGTTCCATAATCGAAAGTTTTTATAAGAGCCTAGATTCAGTTTAAGTCTATTTGGAGTATGTAATTAAATACAACCGACATTTAATTTGAAAAGGCATGTGTTTTGAAATACAAGCGAGGGCCGCAGGCCCGAGTGCAATTTGTCAGAACGCGTAGCGCGGACGAGCAGCTTGTATAATATAATATATAGTGCGTAAATATAGCTGGATGACGAATCCGAATTTTTTTCAAAAGATTTCACCTTTGAGGTCACTTTGGGATGAAATTCTTTTTAAAAACTTTTTTTTCTGGCACAAATGTTGTTTTCTATGAGTATTATGAACTTATTGAAAAAACCACAAAAAAATAAATTAATTTTTGAAGATCCTTTGCGCCAAAAGTGATAAAGGTAGAAATATCATTTTTGAAACTGAGATTTAATGTAAAAAACATCGATAATTGCAAGTATCTCAGTTTGTTCCTTTTAGAATTTCACATGTTTTTATGTTTCAATGAGTTGTTATTTTTTTAATGGGAAAATTATGAATATTTTCTACTAAATTGTCCAAAAATATATTTTAGAAAATTGTAATCCTGAAAATAATATTTTAAAAAAGACAAACACAGCTAAATAGAGTAAGGAACATTTTATAATTGAGGTTATTATTCGAAAAAATAATTTTAGATAGTGAATTCACTTTTCCTGGCTAGCATGGATCAGTATAGTATAGAAATTTGATTATGCAATAACCGAGGATATATGAATTCGCAACTTCTGGTATTATGGATATTTACTAGATAGTTATAGTGCAAATTAATGGCTATTTCAACTTTCTCAAATTCGATGGTTGAAAATTCACAAAGTGTCCCCCTTAATATTCGAATGATCAAGTAACTACTATATCCCAGGGCCTAGAAGGATAAATTACAGTTTCATTTGCAGAGCATGTAGCTATGAGCGAAAGAATATCGAATAAATATATAAACTGAAAGATTGGGCGGGCCACCAGAACATAGGCAGCGGGCCAATAATTGAAGAGCCCTGTACTAAAGAGAACAGTTATTTATTACAAATTCATTAATTATTGGATGGTATACTCAATTCTCGACACGTTATTCGCAATTAGTTTCATATGCGAAAATCTATTTAGCGGTAAACTAACTATGTTGTTCAATTTTGAGGTGAATAACATTAACAAATTTGGGAATTGTTAAATAACTAGTAAATTAAGATTTAGCGTGTATGTTGGATAAATTAATTAAACAGTGGAAATCTATAATAATAATCCTCGAGTATAAATTGACGGTTGAACGATAAGATATATACTTTCCTAACACAAAAATCATGAATAAGTTCAACATAGACGCATCAGTCCTGTAGTATTGCTATTGAGTTTCTTAGCATTTTCGAGTGCGCCTACTCCAGTAGGATGTGGATCTAGTGGGATCGTTCTTAGATGTACCGTAAGTACTGTTGACAAAAATGCAATACAGGATACGATCGCATCGTCTTTTGTAGCTGGAAATACGAAGTTAGAGATTACCGTTAACTTTCAAGGAGCGGGTGTAACATTGAACCTTAGTTTACCTGACAACATAACTGAACTGATTATAGACAATAGTTCCGGGGATGAAATTTTCTGTGGAAACGTTCACGCTTAATAGCGGTGTGGAAATAATCGATTTTCAATCCGATTTGGTAACAATTACACAAGTTAACTTTTTCGCATTCTTCCCGAACTTGAAATTTTTCGATGCTTATGAACTAGGCTCAGTTTTATTTCCTATTTTCGCTCAAAATAAACAACTTACAAAAATCTCTGTGCATGACTCACAGATAGAAGATGAGCCGAGTCGATACATTAACCACACAATATTCGGAGGCCTGGATAAACTGGAGCACTTAGAATGGAGAAAAGGAGACATAACTGGGATAAAAGCCGGATCGTTTAGAGGACTAAGTGAGCTCACAGAACTGGAATTAAGCGTGAATAACATTCAAGAGTTGGAATCATGCGCATTTGAAGGATTAGAAAAGCTCGATAAGATAAAATTATTTATAAATATGATAAGCATCGTGCATCCAAAAGCATTCCTCGGGTTAAATAGCCTTACATATTTGGAGTTATACGACAATCCAAACATGCCACTATCTGCAATAACCGAATTGAAGAATTTGAAATATCTGAATCTAGGCAAGATCGATTCGATACACATTCTTCCTGAAATCATCCAGCAATTTAGTAAGCTCACACAACTAAATTTATTGAGGTCACAGTTCAACTGTACCTGCGATACCGAGTGGATCAGCAAACTTCCAGATTTTGGGATTACCGTAAAAGCATACAAATCTACTTGTGTGAATGTGAACGATGGTCGTCAAGTTAAAGATGCTACTCTCTATAACAGCTGCAGGGGCGTAGCCAGGGTGGTCACTAGGGGGGTTTCCAAACAGCTTACTAGTACAGTCGACTCTGTACACTTAGACTACTGTTACGTATATCTAAGAGGTTTAGGGGGGTTTCCGGGCAACGGGAAACCCCCCCTGCCTACGCCCCTGAGCTGTGGAGCCCGTAGCTACCAATGCTTCAACAAATCCATTGAGTGTGTGGGAGAGAGCTGGAATAGAGTCGATACTGTAGATGGTTGTGAGTGCGTTTATCCGGAAGAATCATACAACGTCAGTGAAATATGTAGCGACATTAACGAGTGTGAGGACAGTGCCATTTGTCAGGGGAACTGCACTAACACGCCAGGTTCCTATAAGTGCTCATGTCTAGAAGGTTACTATAATGCGAATGACACTCTTTGTAGCGACATCAATGAATGCCTTCTGTCTAATGGAAACTGTTCGCACAACTGTACCAACGTAATCGGGTCATATGAATGTTCATGTCTTATCGGGGTACCAACAGCATAATTTCTCTGATTGTATCGACATAAATGAATGCCTTCTCACCAACGGAAACTGTTCCCATTTGTGTAGCAACACAATAGGCTCATAAGAATGTTCGTGTTTCCAAGGATACGTCCTGAATGCATCATCAGAATGCTATCTTCCGAATCCATGTCACACCAACAACGGTGGCTGTCACCACACCTGTACAGATACCATATATGGTCATGTTTGTTCCTGCGTTGAAGGATTTAAAGCGTCTCCATCAAACTTCAGCCATTGTGATATCGATTTCAATGTAGCGACAGGTGAATTGAATGAAAACACCAAAACAACGGCCTTATATGTCCTCCTATTCCTTTGTTTCCTGTTCATTGTCACCATTATCGTCCTGTTTGTCTTCCTAATATTTGTCTTTTTGTATTTTAGGAAACAAATTCAACAGCTGAAGTATTCTCGCACCCCAAAACCTCTGTCCCTCGCCGAAATGGATAAGATCAAGCAGAGAGCTTCTATTCAATCTGGAGAGAAGGATCTGACTTTCACTAATCATCCTCTAGGTGAAACCTCCATTTAATTAAGTTCCAATACCCCCCATACTGTCCCATAGTAATAAGTTAGCTTCCTAGTAAGTAATTGTTTGTTTAATTATAAGTTTTTCCTCTTTTCTCCATGTCTTTCATTTATTCTTATTTCTCGTTTCTTTTAGTTTCCCCATTTATTATTTACTCATTTTTTTTGTTTGCTCATGTATTTTACTCATTGTTGTTTTTCATTTTTCACCCATTAAAGCAATTTTAATTATCATTTGTTTATGGGAAATGTTTATAACACAAATCTTTTATTTTCGCTACTTAAATAGAAACAATTAATTATACGTATATCGGCCAACACCTTTATAATAACCCTGGGTCACCAAAGGTCAATTTTTGAACTTGCAAAAATTAGCTTTATAGTGCTTAAATAAAATCCTGTATTTTACACAAGATTCACCAATATAATAACCAGGATAATCTGTTCTGAACTGATGTAATAAGTATAATCGATTCAAACTGTTTTAATAGCGCACATTAAAAAAATACGAAATAACTTATATGTAAACCGTCAATAAATTTTGTACTGCGACAACGGCAGCTGCGCGGCCTTACTACGCTTGAAACTAAATTATACATCTCTGTGGTGTATCTATATATATAAAATACAATGTCTGTCTGTGTGTATGTCTGTCTGTCTGTCCTCACATCTCCTCTGAGATGCCTGAACCGATCTGTACCAAATTTCGCATATTATCTAGGAATTATCTCACCACTCCAGATAAGGAATTTTTAAGAAAAATATTCACATCTTCCATCCCCAAGGTGCCAAAATATTTAACCAATTAAATTCGAGGATTTTCCAGTATGGATTAGCATCTAGCATTCAATTCGTATAAAAGGATTTTTATGTCTCTATCAATTGTAAAGTGTGCAGTATAGAATGCCTACTGAGACTGTAATTTAATTGGTCGAGAGTAAATTCATTTATCCAATCAGTTATTTGTGTTCAGTTTCCCTATATGATTTCCCATAATATAAACAACAATTGAATATACATATAGACCAATAAAATTCAACCTTACTTTGTGTTGTTGGACAATTTAATAGTCATACCTATTGCTATCGGTCAGGTCTGCTTATTATGAACAAGATTTCGTCTGCTTTATTATGAACAAGCCTTATGGTCCCAATTTAACAACTTACATAGGGTTTGTACTAAGTTGAGTTCGCTTATTATGAAGTCTCTCTATTATGCACAATTTATGGTCCCTTGAATGTTTATCATAAAAGAACCTGACTATATATAGATCGGGTTGACATATTTTGCCAACTTCAGTCATAATTTACATACAAAATCCAAACCTGTTATCAACTATACGTATGCCACTTAAAAAACGTTCGCGTGTTGGTAATGATTGTAAACAAACGCCCAATACAGCGAGAAAGCGATTAAAACGTGAAAATAAACATAACACCAAATACAAAGCGTAGTAAAGCATAGTAAAATAGCAGAAAAATGCCGCCCGGAGGGCGGTTTTTCGGCTAGTTATATATATTCCTAATAATGTTCCCCTAATAAGAATGCTATGCAATGTAATTTGTTTGGGAAATTCAATTACTCCCATTAGTAAGTAGCTCAATAAATTTCAGTTGCACGATAAGGATAGCTCGAATCCAAATAATACTAAAAGAAAAACATGCAATGTAATAGACACATGATTGATTGGTTAGATGAATTTAATTTCAATCAATCAGATTGCAGCCTCAGAAGATCTTTCTATCATGCACAATCTATTTATACTAATTGATGAAGTATGCTAATCCATACTAACAAACCCTCGAATTTAATTGGCTAACATATTTTGTCACCTTCAAATGTGAATATTTCTCTTCCAAAACCAATAGATCGTTGTCGCAAGTACAAAATTACCCCTATATACAAATTTTCTGCTTTCTGGGACTCGTAGTCTTTCCAAAAATTGACAAGATGTCCTAATTTTTTCATTCAATTAACAAATTACAACAAATCCTGTCTTGATCATATGATAATATATTTAGGGAATACTTATCCACCGATCATCGGCGTTTGTATTAAAAAACTTCGCTACTTTCTACCGATTGTTTTTTTTATGTTTATAAAAAACATCATCGGTAGAAAGTAGCGAGGTTTTTAATACAAACGCTGAAGATCGGTGGATAAGTATTCTCATATATTTAATCCCAATATTAATCACATTATTTACATAATCATAGATAGTTATATTTAGACGCATGACCAAACACGGGTTAATAATTGCAATGATTTTGGGTCCCAAACGAGTGTTTGATTGTTTGTCCGGAATGTACAAAGAATGGGAGAATAAAAACCGAATTTATACCAACTTACAACGGGTACTATAGGTAAACAAGTATGCTGATTTCGAATTTCGCATTATACATTCATGATATGAATATTCATTATTGTTGTTTACAAAAATAGGTAATCAAATGAATGAAAATTCCCGAATGGCATTTATTGTTCAGATTTGGTTTGTTTTGGAATACAATTTAACTCCACAGACTCTATCTTTAGAGAGGTAATGTGAGAATACCAATTTACTTCATTGGTTGTTATCGTAATACCTAGAGAGTTTGTTAATTTAATTGGTTGTTATCGTAATACCTAGAAAGTTTGTTAATTTAATTGGTTGTTATCGTAATACCTGGAGAGTTTGGTAATGTTATTGCCTGCAATTGTGTATGTGGTTACACAGTACAATAGTTAGACTCTACAGCTGTGGATTATCTTAGTACGAAAACACATACTTACACTAACCGAGCGAAATCCTTTGAACAACATTAATTTTTTTCCAGACACAATAAGCTTCTTGTAGCGTATTAACGACTGTTTAAACTACTCTACAACGACATTAAATATTTTGCTATAGTTATTTAAGTCATTTATTTCCTGTCATTTAATTGATTGGAATAAGTGTTCCTTTCACGAGCCTCTTTTGGCACAAGTGGGACAAATGGGAACGTGGAAGTATCTCAGTGGAAAATAATAGTTATGATTGGAAATTTTAGATTTGATGCCACATGGTGGAATTACTCTAGATGTTTTATTTCTAATCAAACGATTATTTTACAGCCACATTTCCATTTGTGCCACAAGTGGCACGCTGCACGGACACTTTTGCCACTTCATGGATATAAATGACTCAGGCTTTCATCCAGGAAAAATTCAGTCTACGGGAGCATCTCTCGATATTGGAGGCCTATAATCGATTTTTGTACACCTAAATAAAATCCTGCCAAATTACGCTCCTTTAGGCGCGCCAAGCACGCTTGGATAACACCCTGATATGACTTATAGTCACATATTTATCTCTACGAGCCCTTCGGTCTCGGTCGCTTTGCGACGGTTCACTCTCTCACAAAGGTCGCTTCGCGAACTTTATTTGTTCTTGTTAGACACTACACATCTCTTTTGAGAGTTCTCAACAGATCTGATCCAAAATTTGTATATCACTTCGGAGATTCCCAACCACCCTAGATTAGGAATTTCTAAGACAAATATTCGCATCTTCCATCTCAAAGGTGACAAAACCTATAGCCAATTAAATTCGAGGGTTGTCGCAGTATGGTATTGCAGCTAGCATTCAATTAGTATATATGTTATGGACAATATGAGAAATTGGACTTTTTGCATAATGCTTGGCAATATGCATAATGCTGGTTTTTGTAGCAATTTGCAAACTCTTTAGGCATTTTGCAAAATGTCTCGTTTGTTGGGCAATTTGTATAACGCCATTATACCAACCAGATAATTTGCACAATGTACAGGAATCTATATAATTAAAGCACAATTGTTGGGTGCGTTTGTCCAGTATTAATTGGAAAGACTAAGAGTCATAGAAAGCTTAAAATTTGTATGCAGCAATACAGGGGTAATGTTGTACTGCGACAACGATCTATTGGTTTTTGAGTAAATATTCACATTTAAAGGTGAATAAATATGTTAGTGAATTAAATTCGAGGGTTTGTTAGTATGGATTATCAGATTTCATCAATTAGTATAGACTGTGCATAATAGAAAGATTTTCTGAGGCTGTAATTTGATTGATTGAAAATAAATTCATTTAACCAATCAATCATTTGTCTATTCTATTGCCTGTTTTTCTTTTAGTATTATTTGGATTTGAGCTATCCTTATTGTGCAACTGAAATTTATTGAGCTACTAATGGGAGAATTTGAATTTCCCAAACAAATTATAATGTGTAGAATTTTGATTTTAAGGGAACTTTATGAGGAATATATTTAATACACCAAGAGATGTATAATTTAGTTTCAAGCGTAGTAAGGCCGCGCAGCTGCCGTTGTCGCAGTACAAAATTTATTGACGGTTTACATGTAAGTTATTTCGTATTTTTTAAATGTGCGCTATTAAAACAGTTTGAATCGATTATACTAATTACATCAGTTCAGAACAGATTATCCTGGTTATTATATTGGTGAATCTTATGCAAAATACAGGATTTTATTTAAGCACTATAAAGTTTATTTTTGCAAGATCAAAAATTGACCTTTGGTGACCCAGGGTTATTATAAAGGTGTTGGCCATATACGTATAATTAATTGTTTGTATTTAAGTAGCGAAAATAGAAGATTTGTGTTATAAACATTTCCCATAAACAAATGATAATTAAGATAGCTTTAATGGGTGAAAAATGAAAAAACAACAATGAGTAAAATACATGAGCAAACAAAAAGAAATGAGTAAAGAATAAGAATAAATGAAAGACATGGAGAAAAGAGGAAAAACTTATAATTAAACAAACAATTACTTACTAGGAAGCTAACTTATTACTATGGGACAGTGTGGGGGGGTATTGGAACTTAATTAAATGGAGGTTTCACCTAGAGGATGATTAGTAAAAGTCAGATCCTTCTCTCCAGATTGAATAGAAGCTCTCTGCTTGATCTTATCCATTTCGGCGAGGGAGAGTGCTTTAGGGGTGCGAGAATACTTCAGCTGTTGAATTTGTCTCCTAAAATACAAAAAGACAAATACTAGAAAGACAAACAGGAAGATAATGGTGACAATGAACAGGAAACATACAAATAGGAGGACGTATAAGGCAGTGGTTTTGGTGTTTGCATTCAGTTGTCCCGTCCCAACATTTAGATCGATATTACAAAGGCTGAAGTTTGATGGAGACACTTTAAATCCTTCTACGCAGGAACACGCATGACCATATATGGTATTTGTACAGTTGTGTTGACAGCCCCCGTTGTTGGTATGACAGGGATTCGGGAGAAAGCATTCTGAGGATGCATTCTTGAAGTATCCTTGGAAACACGAACATTCATATGAACCAATTGCGTTGCTACAGCTGTGCGTACAGTTTCCGTTGGTGAGAAGGCATTCATCGATGTCGACACAGTCAGAGAAATTTTGCTGTTGGTACCCGGTTAGACACGAACATTCATATGAGCCAATTGCGTTGGTACAGTTGTGCGAACAGTTTCCGTTGGTGAGAAGGCATTCATCGATGTCGACACAGTCAGAGAAATTATGCTGTTGGTACCCGATTAGACACGAACAATCATACGAGCCAATTGCGTTGCTACAGTTGTGCGAACAGTTTCCGTTGGTGAAAAGGCATTCATCGATGTCGACACAGTCAGAGAAATTATACTGTTGGTACCCGATTAGACACGAACAATCATACGAGCCAATTGCGTTGCTACAGTTGTGCGTACAGTTTCCGTTGGTGAAAAGGCATTCATCGATGTCGACACAGTCAGAGAAATTATACTGTTGGTACCCGAATAGACACGAACAATCATATGAGCCAATTGCGTTGCTACAGTTGTGCGTACAGTTTCCGTTGGTGAAAAGGCATTCATCGATGTCGACACAGTCAGAGAAATTATACTGTTGGTACCCGAATAGACACGAACAATCATATGAGCCAATTGCGTTGCTACAGTTGTGCGTACAGTTTCCATTGGTGAGAAGGCATTCATCGATGTCGACACAGTCAGAGAAATTATGCTGTTGGTACCCGAATAGACACGAACAATCATATGAGCCAATTGCGTTGCTACAGTTGTGCGTACAGTTTCCATTGGTCAGAAGGCATTCATTTATGTCGCTACAAAGAGTATCATTCGCATTATAGAAACCTTCTAGACATGAGCACTTATAGGAACCTGGCGTGTTAGTGCAGTTCCCCTGACAAATGGCACTGTCCTCACATTCATTGATGTCGCTACATATTTCACTGACGGAGTATGATTCTTCCGGATAAACGCACTCACAACCATCTACAGTATCGACTCTATTCCAGCTCTCTCCCACGCACTCAATGGATTGGTTGAAGCATTGGTAGCTACGGGTTCCACAGCTGTTATAGAGAGAAGAATCGTCAACTCTACGACCATCATTCACATTCACACAAGTAGAATCTGTAGTAGATACTGTAATCCCAAAAGAGGACAGTTTGCTAATCCACTCGGTCTCGCAGGTACAGTTGAACTGTACATATTTTATACTTAGAATGTTGAGTTTGTTTAGTTGCTGAATGATTTCAGGAAAAAGATTCATCGATTCAATCCTGTCTATAGACAATTTTTTTAGATTTTTCAATACGGTTATTCCTGCTAGTGGCATGGATGGATTGTTGGTTATATACAAAGTTTCAAGGTTATTTATGCCAATGAAAGCATTTGGATGCACGGAACTTAAAATATTATAGGAAATTGACATGGTTAATAGATTTCCTAAACCCTCAAATGTGCACGATTTCAACTCATGAATGCTATTTCTGTACAATTCTAGTTTCGTGAGCTCACTTAGTCCTTCAAACGATCCAGCTTTTACCCCAATTATGCCTCCTTCCTTCCATCGTAAGTGCTCCAGTTTATCCAGCCCTCCGAATATTGTGTGGTTAATGTATCGACTCGCTTCATCTTCTATCTGTGACTTAGTCACGAAGATTTTCGTAAGTTGTTTATTTTGTGTGAAAAATGGAAAGAAATCAGTGCGCAAGCTATAAGCATCGAATTTTTGTAAATTCGGGAAGTAAGCGAAAAAGTTAACTTGTTTAATTGTTATCTGTTTAATTTGCAGATACAAATAAAGCAGACCGCTATTAATCGTATGAGTTTCCACAAATAATTCAACGTTGTCATAATTGGTTATTCTCATCTCAATTATGCTGTTAGTTAAACTAATGTTCAATGTTAAACCCGCTCCTCCTGAGTAAACGATAATCCATAACTTCACAATTCCAGCATTTAAAGACGATGCAATCTCATTCTGTACTAAAGTTTGGTCAGTTGTCCTTATGACACACAAAATACGGTTCCCAGTTTGTGGACACGTTATGGGAACACCCGCACTCGAAAATGCAAAGAAACTCAATAGGAATGCAAACAAGAAGACAGTTGCGTATATGTTGAACTTATTCATGATTGTTGAGTTAGGAAAGTATAAATCTTATCGTTCAACAGTCAATTTATACTAGAGGGTTATTATTATATAGATTTCCACTGTTTAATTAATTTATCCGACATACACTCTAAAAGCTTCCATTAACTAGTTATTTAACAATTCCTAAATTTGTTAATGTTATTCACCTCAAAAATTTGAACAACAAAGTTTACCGCGAAATTGGGCATTTTGCATAATGCCCAGGCAAAATGCAAAATGCTGGTTTTTTGTAGCAATTTGCATAATGCCATCATACCATCCAGACAATTTGCATAATGTATAGCTTATGTCCAAACAATTTGTATAATGCTGTCACACCAAATTGGCAATATGCAATTGATACTTTGTTACATTCAGACACAATGACAAAAGTAACTTTCACAAGGTGATAGTTTTTCCCAAACACGCTTTCATATTTAGGCTTTAGATCTGAAAATGTTTTCAATTAAGAACGAACAAACAACATTATACAATTCTCAAAATCCAAAATTGCAGCCTGTGCCGACGCATCACGCATGTTCCTTTGGTGGCACTATATTTTGTTGGTACAATCCGGACAAACAAACAAACAAACAACAATCGAGTTTTAATAATACGAGCCCTTCGGTCTCGGTCGCTTTGCGACGGTTCGGCGCTTCACGCCACAATTGACGACCGCTGCGCGGCCTTACTACGCCTTGAAACTAACAATTTATAATTATACATCTCTGTGGTGTATTAAATATATTCCTAATAATGTTCCCCTAATAAGAATGCTATACAATGTAATTTGTATGGGAAATTCAAATCCTCATATTAATAGCTCAATAAATTTCAGTTGCACGATAAGGAAGCTCGAATCCAAATAATACTAAAAAAAACATGCAATAAATAGACGAATAATTGATTGGTTACTATGGTTAGATGAATTTATTTTCAATCAATCAGATTGCAGCCTCAGAAAATCTTTCTATTATGGACAGTCTATTTATACTAATTGATGAAGTCTGCTAATCCATACTAACAAACCCTCGAATTTATTTGGCTAACATATTTTGTCACCTTTAAATGTTAATATTTCTCTCAAAACCCAATAGATCGTCTTCGCGTACAAAATTACCCCTCTATATAAATTTTCATCTTTCTGGGACTCGTAGTCCTTCCAAGAATTGACAAGATGTACATAATTTTTTTAATTCAATTAACAAATTACAACTAATCCTGTCTTGATCATTTGACAATATATTTAATCCCAATATTAATCACATTATTTACATAATCATAGATAGTTATATTTAGACGCATGACCAAACACGGGTTAATAATTGCAATGATTTTGGGTCCCAAACGAGTGTTTGATTGTTTGTCCGGAATGTACTAAAGAATGGGAGAATAAAAACCGAATTTATACCAAATTATAACGGGTACTATTGGTAAACAAGTATGCTGATTTCGAATTTTTCGCATTTATACGTTCATGATATGAATATTTATTATTGTTGTTTACAAAAATAGGTAATCAAATTAATGAAAATTCCCGAATGGCATTTATTGTTCAGATTTGATTTGTTTTGGAATACAATTTAACTCCACAGACTCTATCTTCAGAGAGGTAATGTGAGAATGCCAATCTACCTCATTGGTTGTTATCGTAATACCAGGAGAGTTTGTTAATTTAATTGGTTGTTATCGAAATTTCTGGAGAATTTGTTAATTTAATTGGCTGCAATTGTGTATGTGGCTATACAGTACAATAGTTAGACTCTACAGCTGTAGGATTATCTTAATTCCAATAACACATATTCTTACTTCCAGTAAACAACTTTATAGACTACTTTAATTGATTATAGATGGGATAATTAGAATTATTAACAAGCTGTTCTTACATCTTGCACTCGGGCCTGCGGCCCTCGCTTGTATTCAAGCGTATACTCTTCAAATTATTTGCCTCTTGCATTTAACAAAAGTGCAACAGTAACCCTTTCAAAAGGGCTTAAGTCCAAGCCCAAGTCCTTAATAAAGGGCTTAAGTCCGGACTTAAGTCTTTTACTCTAATTATTTAGAAATGCAAACAGTATTTTATTGAATAAGTGCCTTGAAAATGGCTTGAAGCTCATCTATAAAGGGCTTAAGTCCAAGTCCGGACTTATGTCCTTTATTAAAGGGGGACTTAAGTCCGGATTTAAGTGCTCTCAAAAATGGGATTAAGTCCTTTCGGGCTTGGCCCCATGCCTGATTTTCTACCAAAAGGATTGACCGAAACATGTGACCACTATGAGCCGCTAAAACGTTATTATCGAAATTATATAACCCTTTCCCTACTTCACGCCTTTTGCCGTTTTGTATAATACCGGAAATCATTCAGCAATTATTTAACTGGCCGCTAGCCTATCTGCAAATTCACAAATCGGAATATAATTTTTGCATCTGAACACATCTGTTCGGATTAGCGAGGGTGTACTGTACACCAAAGGCAATCCACATAACAGGAACCTTGATGTTTTAAGCTTTAAACTCAACTCTCCCTAATGGGACATTCTATCAGCCAGTTACGGGACAAATCCCCCCTCGCGATCAGCTGTGCGTTCTCAGAATGTTTGGTGGATTCACGTGTCGAACTGGGTATTATACAGGACTCAAATTGATCACACTCCTATTTGACCTAAGGTCACTAGAGTATGAATTTTGTGCGCCTAAAAGGTTAGTTTTGTATTACTCTATGGGGAGTTTCGGCAGTTTTCGCGCTCCTAAACGCAAAAATATCCCAATTTATATGTCTCTAGGCGTATGGCGCGCTCCTGGATAAATCCTGGAGTCAACATAATCCAACTGTGCCATATGATTGGTTGCAGCGTTTGTAGGCTGATTAGTTGCTATTATATTGTTCAGATTGAGTTTGTTTTGAAATATAATTTAACTCCAGAGACTCTATCTTTTACTTAGGTAATTTGAGAATGCCAATCTACCCCATTGGTTGTTATCGTAATACCTGGAAAGTTTGTTAATGTTATAATGTTATAATAGACTCTACAGCTGGTGAATTATCGTAGTTCCAATAACACATATTCTTACTTCCATTTTACTTGGAATTTGCCCGGATCTCAGAAATACAATGGCTAGTACATATCCAGTGTATAATCTATATTTCTAGATTCTTTCAATAATCAAAAACTGATGTTTAAATTAACTCGTTGTGGGTAATTTAGGAGTTGTAATTGTATTTGTTATATAATATTGTCATTTAATTCCATTATTGATTAATAAATACTAGTGTTGTAAGGTCGGGAAATTTCCAAAAAATTGCCAAATTTCCGGAAATTTTACATGGAAAAATTATTATATATACCTAGTTTTTTTAATTTTGATAAACCATATCTATAATGTAGAGTTGTTACTGTGCGCTTTTATTTTTCCTCATGACAGTCTAACTTAAGTAGCACAAAAATTTTGGCAATTTCAAATAAAGTTCCTAAGCATAATTTAAAATATGTAATCTTTCCAGAAATTTCCATGGAAAACAAAATTTTTGGAAATTTTACAACACTAATAAGTACATATTTAGTTTGGCTTTAAACCAATAAGGGTGCACGTATCTGAGAAGTCCGTTTATCGGAGGTTTGAGTGTATTTAATTATTCTTTGTTCCAATCTTCGCTTCGAGAATTTTTGAATTTAATTCTGAAATTATATAGGATGCATCCAATCAGTTATTTGTGTTCCATCAGTTATTTCAATCAGTTACAGTGAATATCGGATATAAGAACATCGTCGGAAACTGCACATAGTGTTCTTATAAACGTTATAAATGTCATTTTAGATTTTTTCATCAGTTTTTAACAGCATTTTCTTTTGGAGGCACTATTAAATAACTGACTACTCAAAATATTGTAACCCCATAGGATATGCTGTCGGAACAGCTGATATTTTAGATTTTTTCAATCAGTTATTTTACATCATTTTCTTTTGGAGGCACCATTAACCGACCAACGACCAAAACATAGTGCCTTAAACGGACATGCTGTCGGCACAGCTGTAATTTTAGACTTTTTCAATCAGTTCTTTTGGAGGCACTATTAATCCACCAACAACCAAAATATTGTGCCTTAAACGGACATGCTGTCGGCACAGCTATAATTTTAGACTTTTTCAATCAGTTCTTTTGGAGGCACTATTAATCCACCAACGACCAAAATGTAGTGCCTTAAACGGACATGCTGTCGGCACAGCTGTAATTTTAGACTTTTTCAATCAGTTCTTTTACAGCATTTTCTTTTGGAGGCACTATTAATCCACCGACGACCAAAATGTAGTGCCTTAAACGGGCATGCTGTCGGCACAGCTATAATTTTAGATTTTTTCAATCAGTTATTTTACAGCAATTTCTTTTGGAGGCACTATTAATCCACCAACGACCAAAATGTAGTGCCTTAAACGGGCATGCTGTCGGCACAGCTATAATTTTAGATTTTTTCAATCAGTTATTTTACAGCAATTTCTTTTGGAGGCACTATTAATCCACCAACGACCAAAATGTAGTGCCTTAAACGGACATGCTGTCGGCACAGCTGTAATTTTAGATTTTTTTCTTTGGAAAATTTTAATTAGGCGAGGGAAATTTAATTTGTGATTTAGGCGTATTAAAATTGGATGAAACCTTGATTAGGAGCGTATTTACAAATGGCTGTATAATACCCTGCTTGGATTGCATAAATACTTTAGGGAAAGATATTTATTTATAATTTTATACCCTATTTGTTCCCCTATACCTGAATATTATATTTACTCCCTAGTACCAGAATACCCGGTATATGTTGCTCCCTAAGTTGTATGATGTTATTTAGAACTTCTTCATTACACGTTTACAATAACAATAAACTAAACAACAACAATATTCATTATATTCATAACAAACAATGTATAACTCTACTATTTATTTCCATTATCTAAACAAACAAACAAATATTATTTCAGAAGACCCTTTATTTCCGCATTTTCTGAAGACTCAAGGTATGATACCCCATTGGGGGCAGTTCCATTATTTTCAGCACCTTTTGATATCAGAAATTGGCACACTTCAAAGTGTCCCTCCCAAATAGCAGCCAATAAAGGTGTGATACCATGTTTGTCCTTTTGGTTCACATCTGCCCCTAGCAACACTAAGTACTCACAGACATTCAATTGTCCGTAATCCGTCGCGAAGTGGAGCGGAGATCTGCCACTTGAGAGCTCGCTATTTATATCCACTTTTTTCTCACCGATTATTTTTGTGACATTATCTAGATCTCCGTTCTTAACTGCCCATAACAACTCTTCTCCCATATTGGAATGTGCCTAATTGAAAGCTATATAATGGATGTCGGTTATAAGAACATTATACTGGAAAACGGTTGCCATATACCCTATATTATTTATGCCGGTTATAAGAACATTATATGCAGTTCCCGACGATGTACTCATAACCGGCATCCACTATCTACAAACTAATTATAAAATTAGTTGCTCGTTATGAAACAATAATGACAATACAGTCAGGTCTGCTTAATATTAAACTGTTATTATGAACAAGCCCTATGGTCCCAATTTAACAACTTACATAGGGTTTGTATTAAGTGGAGTTCGTTTATTATAAAATCTCTCTATAAGGAACACAATTTTGGTCCCTTGAATGTTCTTAATAATAACCTGACTATTATGGAACTGAAACTAACTGTATGTATAATACATTCTACTCTAGTGCCAATACAAGGGTATCGTTGAAATCTGAATTAGTATTCACAGGTATAACTAAGTATTAAAAGCCTCAACTAATTATCTATTACCGCAACTTATTATAAACAGATTCAACTAAAATTGTTAAAACATATAAATGGTTAATAACAATAAAATAATATTAAAATGATAATAATTAAATTCCTTAAGTGATATACGGTCTCTGATGTACGTTTAATCAAAAAGCTGCAAAAAGCTTTAAACAAAGGGAACTTAAAGTATAAGTAATAGCAGAAAAAGTATAATATTAAAGCTCGCGAATGATTGATTAGCGTTTGAAGGAATTTCTGTTGGAATTGTATAGGAAAGTGTTTTGGGTTGAGACACAATTTGATTTGGCAAAGTTGTCCCCTGAGCTGTGCCCAATTGAGACCACTTGTACCCATTCCAACACCTTACTCTAACCACATAATTGGTGTCACTTTGTAGGTGATTTATGTTGTAAACAAAACTTGTCCATTTAGGAGGGTTTAATCTATAGTTCCATATTCTATTCGGAAGTGTGATTCTAATTTCTTTGACAGGCGATCCCTTCGTATTCCCGACATTAATATCCATAGCAACAGAGGAATGTGTTGTTGATACTATATTTAGAATGGGGGTGTCCGGTTGACCAATTAGATTGAGTCTAGCCGATGAAGTCAGTATTGAGAAGAATGAACATTCTATAACGCTATTGTTCATGCTACTCGGAACTGAATCTATAAGTAAACAACAAGCAACAACAAGTAAACAATAAGTAACAAACAAGTAAACAACAAGTAAACAAACAAGTAAACAACAAGCAAACAAACAGGTAAACAACAATAAACAACCAAGTAAACAATAAGTAAACAATAAGTAAACAACAATCAAACAACAAGCAAACAAACAAGTAAACAAACAAGTAAACAACAAGTAAACAAACAAGTAAACAACAAGTAAACAAATGCAGTATTTATTCGAATAATCACCCCTTATATAGGATAATATAATTTACTATTAACACGGTAAATAAACAAATTCTTGTATCATTTTACTAACAACCTATTCTGAATTTAAATATTTTGTCGGGAAAAATCCTGAAAATTTTATTGAAAATGTCATTTTTTTGGGAATTTTAAATTTTAAATAATCGCCCAAGGGTTATTATTCGAGTAAACACTATTCTAATACTGTTATATCACCCTGATAGGAACTATGACTGGTATTAACTCACTTATAGTGTACATTCCATTCGTACTCTCAGATTTCACAATGACTCTATCTACGCTCCATACAATATATTTATGAAGGTTGTCATCTTGTTGTGACGTATTAAGGCGACACATAAACTCCACTTTATATCCGACACCTGTTGTTAGATCGCTAAGCTCCGTTATAAATACATAGGGATAGGCTGCATTGCAAAGTACAATACATGTTGCTATGGAAACGAGATGTAACAATTTCATTGTTTAATAAGCTATGGGTAATTGCAAATAATCAAACAGAAGTCATAATATAAATAAGAAATTCTAAATAGAAAAAGCTTTTAAAAAGATTAATATTGCATGTATTTGGTCGTATTGCTTAATTGTAGACAAATGAATTAAATTAATCACTTTTCGGGTTAATTAATTTGTTATATTTTGTGTAGTAAGAAACGAAATTCAATCTATTAAAAAAATATAAATGGTTTTAATTTTAAATACTAATACAATGGTGTTAGCCTAATAGCAAGTCGCATTTTGCACGAAATTTGATTGCTAATAGGCGAACTTGCTATTAGAGGAACAGAATTAACATTAAATGCTCGCTTGGGGACTGTAAATAACTTGCTAATAGAGCAATATTGCTATTAGGCGAACACCACTGTATATATATACGTATATAAATATTTATTAACAATAGGACAAACACACATGAGTATACCACGAGATTAAATACTGAATAAATTAAATTTATGGAATGGATTTTCTTAAATTAATATGCAACGATTTGGAATACTTAATTGAACTGATAATAACAATCAAACATAATTACGCTATCATAATATGCAATAAGGCACTGGTTAGTTATTACTTATAATTCTATATTTAAGTACAGAAAATTCCACTTAATGGATCACTGGTTAATTAGGTCAACTGCTTAATTGGAAGATTTTCACAGGAACAAAACTTTAAATCTATTAAGCGGAGTCGACTGTCTAAGCCAGTATAAATATTATTGGTTTAATCACTATTTGAGTCAAAATTTGGTATAATTGGATCAAGATTTTGGTTATTTAACAGACAATATCGTAAATATCGTATTTTTGGTTAATCGGGAAAAACCCAAAGTCACCCAAATTCCCCACCCTTCTAAAATAAAATCTAAAATTAGCACAGTTAGTAGGACAATAAATAAGTGTAAACAGAGGTGTTAACTAATGTGATAAATCGTACAATATATTCGTCACCTGAGAAATCGCTTCATCGAAATTATTGTGTCCTTGCATAGCGACGGTAGATATTTCCTGATGAATAATCGATAAATTCGTTGAAGTTATTTTTAGTGACTCTGCCAACGAATTTGATTGGACAACCATCCCAATTTGGCGCCTATTTATATCGTCTATTAATCCAAACAAAGTTCCATTTTTAGTTTCAGTTTTGAAAACGATTCCTTGAGCCTTGAACATTTGGAAGAGAACTTTGTAACGAATGAGTGAGAAATTGCTGTGCTTTAATTGATTAGAAATTACAGCGAATTTTGGCACAAATTTATTTTCGATTTCACATAAATAGTGACCTGATTTTGTGTCGAAGTAACCATTTCCAACCACTTTAAGCATTTTAACAAGTCCCATATAATTAGAGGGACACAATTTAATGTCGGTCAGCCATATTTTCTGTGTGTCGCCTTCAAAAAATGTGATTAAATCAAAGTTAACACTTCCGATAATTTCATGTGATAATATTGTGTCCGTTATAAGACGTGTGACCCTTTCCAACTCAAGTGGTTCTACGGAAGTTTGTGGCAGAGAAACGCCCCAAAGCTTGAAGGGGGAAGAAAGGATCTGATCACCGGAACTAACCATGTCTATAGTTCCATTTGGGGCTATAAATAGATTCACTGATAGCGAAGTGAAGTTATCTACTGGAGGCATTGCTTCTATCTTGCCTAGGATAAACAAATAAATAAATAAATAAATAAATAAACAAATAAACAAATAAGCAAACAAACAAACAAACAAACAACCAAACAAACAACTAAATAAATAAATACATAAATAAACAAACAAATAAATAAAGAAATAAAGAAATAAGCAAATAAGCAAAAAATAAACTAACTAACTACCTACCTAACAAACAAATAAACAAATAAATAAACAAACAAACAAACAAACAAACAAACAAACAAACAAACAACTAACTACCTAACAAACAACTAAATAAATAAATAAATAAACTAACTAACTACCTAACAACCAAACAAACAAACAAATAAACAAACAAACAAGCAATACCTCCATATTTAAAGAAGTTATCAAAGTATTCCTTCCCATTACTGTGTAGTGACCTGTCTGCCAATATAACTCTATTCAGTAGAAAGCTTGGAAGCTCTAATAACAGCTTAGATTGAGCGCTCTCGTGTGCCCAGATTTGCTCCCAGCTCTGTTTGTATCTGTATGGTAAAACAATGATTTCTTTTATATAAAATCAAATCAAAATTAATTGATTAAATGTTGATTTTTACTACATACGTATTTGAAAAGGGCGAAAACTATTTAAATCATAGTTATTTCGACGTAATATTGCATAGTATATTACGACCCAAATAGCAATTTATACAATTTGAGTTATGTTCATTCAAATCATTGATACAAATTTCCCGAAAAAATCAAATAAGGCAACTCCACTTAATAGAGTCACCTCGGGACCAGGTTACTTTGACCCGATTAAGCGAAGAAATCTATTAACCGAAAATATTTTAAGCCAAACTGTCATCCCGTCCTATAAATCCTGTAAATTTAGACCCGATTAAGCGGTGGTTCTATTAAGCGGAGTATACTGTAAATAATAAATATTCAATCCCTGTTACCTGTTCCTGTCCCTCTTAAGCACTGCGTAGCATGCCAGTTCCCGTGTGTCAAAGTAGGCACTGCCCATCCCGTCTAGTCCGTAGTTCATCTACACACGTTATATGTGGTAATATAGTATATAGCGAGGGGTTATATAGTACATATAGTATATACTGAGGTGTTATGTAAATATATGCTGTAATTTTAGATTTTTCAATAAGTTATTTTACAGTACTTTCTTTTGGAGGCACTATTAACCAACCAACCACCCAAAATATTGTGCCTTAAAAGGACATGCTGTCGGCACAGCTGTAATTTTAGATTTTTCAATAAGTTATTTTACAGTACTTTCTTTTGGAGGCACTATTAACCAACCAACCACCCAAAATATTGTGCCTTAAAAGGACATGCTGTCGGCACAGCTGTAATTTTAGATTTTTCAATAAGTTATTTTACAGTACTTTCTTTTGGAGGCACTATTAACCAACCAACCACCCAAAATATTGTGCCTTAAAAGGACATGCTGTCGGCACAGCTGTAATTTTAGATTTTTCAATAAGTTATTTTACAGTACTTTCTTTTGGAGGCACTAGTAACCAACCAACCACCCAAAATACTGTGCCTTAAAAGGACATGCTGTCGGCACAGCTGTAATTTTAGATTTTTCAATAAGTTATTTTACAGTATTTCTATTGGAGGCACCATTAAATTAACCAACGACCCAAAATATTGTGCCTTAAAGGACATGCTGTCGGCACAGCTGTAATTTTAGATTTTTTCTTATATTTTGGTTAAGCTTTTTGTATTATTTCTTTATTATTTGGGAAAATATTAATTAGGAGCGCGAAAGAGTCTACTGTATAAAGTGAGGTGTCAAAATATGAATAAAAAGTCAGGTATTAAATAAACTTACTTTAAAGACCCATTTATTGTAATCCAAATTAAGAATAATTAAATCTGACAGCTTTTCTACCAGAGTATTCTCTGTCCATATATCCATGGTGTGTGGCGGTGTATCTATGCCTATACCATCCATTATCCTTTGACAAGAACTCTTGTTATGAAACAGTTCCAATTTAGCAGGTGTCGCCGCTAAAATGGGGATATTCAGATAATCCGCAATCGCGAAATCATCGATAGAGGGTATGTCCGGAATTAGGTAGCAAGGGTGGCCCTGTATAAGGTGTTTTAAGCGCCGTAAAGTCCGGGGCGAATGGTTCAATATAGTTGATAGGGACAACTTGTTATATTCGAAATCTGCTATGTGATCAGGAACTATACACTGAAACCTATCTCTAGGTGCATCCATGGTTCGTAATGACAGAATGCTGAAATAATATTCCAGTAACTCGTCTCTGCACTCGAGAGCAGATATGTAGAGTATATTGGAACTGGAACTGGAACCAAGATCGAATAAGCGGGAAATCTGCAAACTCTGTCTTAGTTCCAGATTCCTAATCCCGCCTCGCATACTCGCGTGGCACCCTAGCGACGGTATATGCACAATGGTATGCAAAGTCAAACCCTCCCACACTCTCCCCAGCTGAATATTTCTATTTATAGAACGCTCCACAAACCCTGCACGTTTACTGGCCAATATTTTCCTAATCCCCACCATTCTCATGCGGAGTATCCATGACATACAAATAACGCCCGCGGCCCACTTTAGCTGCTTAGCTTGTTTGTAACGCCTCCGCGACACAAACATGCGCCACGTGGCTTGAATGCAAGTGGCAGCTCTGTGGAGACCCCCTGGTACTCTATAGCGGCTGCCTAGATACAGGAGAGGTAGTATGGAATGTGTAATAGGACAGTGGAACCAGGGTTTCATCCAGGAATATACAAATTTGGAAGGAAATTTTTCTAGGTGCGCGAAAATCGAGAGATGGTCCCATAGACTTAATACAAAATGAGTAATTTAGGCGCGTGTGAGCGATCTCAAACTAAATCTAGGCGCGCGGAAAATTAGTTTGGATGAAAACCTGAGTGGACCTCGTTAGTACGAACAGTATTCAGTCCCCTTCAAAGGCTTTTCAATACAAATGATATTGGTAAATACTAATTCCAGATAAGGCGAATGCATTTTGATGTCCCATGGTGTTCCTACTAACGAGGTTCTACTTTAACTATAAGAAATGCTATGTAAGTACTATGGATACGCTATGAACTATCTGTATTACTAACTCCTAATGTTATGGTCATTAATACAGTAGCTATGGCTTGTTAATAGAACTGTTATTATAGAACTAACTCAATAGGTTCCAATTATTACTATTGTATGACGGTTTACTTACCACTATTACTATAACTACTATTAACCATGGATACTTTCTATCCATGAGGTTTAATTACCGTCTTTGCAATGACTTCACAGTTTATATTTCTATTACACATCTACACTTATAAGAGTTCACATCTCAATTCCTGGTTAGTAAACCGTAATGCAACATAACTAAACACTTGTTTATATATAAACTGACTTATTTCTGTTTGTATCCATGGTATAATTAATGCAACTAACCTATAGTTCCAATTTCCTCTAACACCTTTTGTTTATTAGCCACACAATCCATCAAAACATCTTTTGACGGCTTTAATTCCAACGGAAATTCGAAAGATAGTCTAGCCAAGCTATGTCCGTTAATAACCGCACTGGTTACTCCACACTTCATAAGTAGAGCCACAAAGTATCGCAATAATGTCACAATACCCCCCCATTGTGATATATAGCTATCTTTAAGCCGGTTATAAGACAGCTGTGATTCTATCTGTTCGATAGGCCTATTGGACAGGGAACTGAATTCGTATAGGAGTTGGTAGCTCTCTGTTTGAGGAACCAGGTCCCGAGAGGGGGGCTCTATTGAGGGCACGCGGACCGTCTTTATAGGGGGACTGGAACCAACTCTCTTGGTTCCATATTGCAGAAGGATACTGGGCTCCTAATGGGTGTATTATAAGGTATAACTTGTGTGTCAATAATAATACTCTACCCGGCCAAAAGTATTCTAACAAACGGGATTTTGTGCCACAAGTGCTACGTGATACAATGGGCCAATGGCTATTACTTTTGTTATAAACTTTGGTCATGTTATGTCGCTATATTTAAAGTGGTATAAGTGATTTCCCATTTTTCAAATTTCCCATTTTCAATTTTTCAATTTCCTATTTTTCAAATACTTTTGGCCTGGTAGTCTATGTGTTTACTTTATCTCTATTCCTATTGGTTGACTCTGAGAACTTAATCTTCACAGGAACAGCGGATGTGGGCGGGAATTCGGGCGCCAGTTTAACCAGAGCCAGCTGGCCAGCTGATTGGTCCACGTCTGCCACTGAGCTAGCAGCGTGCTGAGCAGCGGACGGAAGCAGGCGCAACTGAATGGGACGCACCGGCGTGTTGCGGAGACTATAAATAGGACTGTTTGGTATACGGAGACTATAAATAGGAGTGTTTGGTATACGGAGACTATAAATAGGACTGTTTGGTATACGGAGACTATAAATAGGAGTGTTTGGTATACGGAGACTATAAATAGGAGTGTTTGGTATACGGAGACTATAAATAGGAGTGTTTGGTATACGGAGACTATAAATAGGAGTGTTTGGTATAGGGTAGGAGACTATAAATAGGAGTGTTTGGTATACGGAGACTATAAATAGGAGTGTTTGGTATACGGAGACTATAAATAGGAGTGTTTGGTATACGGAGACTATAAATAGGAGTGTTTGGTATAGGGTAGGAGACTATAAATAGGAGTGTTTGGTATACGGAGACTATAAATAGGACTGTTTGGTATACGGAGACTATAAATAGGAGTGTTTGGTATACGGAGACTATAAATAGGAGTGTCAGGTCAAGTGTTGTTGTTTGATTGTTTGATATTGAGAGTAGAACCTCGTTATTATAGCAATTGTGTTGTGTATATGAAAGTAAATATTATAAACTGATGTATATTTCCAGATTTGTGTCCAAATACATTAGAACCTCGTTAGTAGGAACACCACCGTCATAATGCGTTCGCCTTATCCGGAATTCGTATTAACCAATATCATGTTAAATAGTGTTCGTATTAACCGTTCGTACTAATCAGGTTCTACTGTAAATTGGTGTAATACAAATTTGTTGTTGGTGCTATTGTTGCTTGTTGTTATTATTGTGTTGTTTGTTGTAGTAGCAGTTATAGTAGTAGTAGTAGTTGTTGTTGTTGTTGTTGTTGTTGTTGTTGTTTACCTAATCTTGGAGCCGGGAGGGATGAGGCCTCTCTCGCAGAGACTCAGCAGTCCCCTCTCGATATCCCGTCGGTCCAGTTTGGGGGAATTCCCCACAGATTCTCTCCTCTTAGTTCCATAAGCAAATCTCAATCTGGAACCAACTGATTTCCCTATACAATTGGTAAATATTCACACCTGTCAAAAGCAAGGATTTATCCAGGAGCGCGAGACGCTCCTTTTGGAGCATTATTTTTGGAAAATTTGAATTTAGGAGAGCGAAAATTTGGAATCCTCTCCTATACCGTAACACTAATATATGATTTAGGCGTATGAAAATTGGATCATACCAGGATTAGGAGCGCATTTACAAATGGCTGTACAAATACACTGCTCAAAAGTAAACAATAAAAAATCTAAAATTACAGCTGTGCCGACAAAAATACAGTACAGTGGATGCTGGATATAAGAATTTTCTACTGTAGTAATATTTAATATTTTGTTATTTGAGTTAATATGTAGAAATAATGTCATAGTAAATGCTAACTATACAGTATAACCTAGTTATTACGAATACGGTTAACTTATTCAATCAGTTATATTTACAGCATTTTCTTTTGGAGGCACTATTAAATAACTGACTACCCAAAATATTGTGCCTAAAAAGGACATGCTCTCGGCACAGGTGTAATTTTAGATTTTTTAATCAGTTTTTTTACAGCATTTTCTTTTGGAGTCACATTAATCAACCAACGACCCAAAATATTGTGCCTTAAAAGGACATGCTGTCGGCACAGCTGTAATTTTAGATTTTTTAAATGTCATAGTTAATGCTAACTATACTATTTGGTAATATTCACAACTCAAATGTTAACAATAACAATACTACACTAATTAGAATAACACAATACATGTAGAGTAAATATAATCTAAATATTCACTAATATCCATAGTTTAGTTATGTTATAATTATTTACTTATTATTTTGCTTAGTTCATTGGTTAGTTACAAGAATAATTATCATTTTACTAAGTAAGAATAATTCCAAGGAGTCAACATTCCATTGTGGTTGCTTGGTAACAGTACAGCTGCAATGGAATGCAGCAAGAACCAATTAATTATAAAGTATTAAATTACAAATTAGTCAATTTCCATTATAATATACACATTTCTAAATTTGCTTAAATTTTGAGAAAGTAAGATTGTAGTCAAATTATTGGCGTCACAATTCTTATGTTAACAAGCTCCAATTCTATTGGCTAATTAACTGGACATCAGGTGCAGCCAAATGCTTAGCTACAATAAAGGGTATTAGGAATTCACACGCCTATAATGGTTTTGAGTTACTTTGATATTCTTAAAATACAAATTCTGCTTTACACGGTAGGTGGCTTGAAAGTTGAAACCTCCCAAATTCCAAAATACTACTTTTATTAAAACAAGAACGCTAATGAGTGAAAATCTATAAAATACCGACATTTTATTGGGTAATAAAACCAAAAGTATTCAACTGGTACTTTGATTTTGCGCGCCTAAATCGAAGGTATTATTTATCGCTTTCACCATTAAATTTGCCAATAGGAATGCAGGAATCACCGCCATTTTATTGGCTAATAATGTACAAATAATCCTACATAACAATTCATATATAACAAAATCATCGTTGAATCTGTACGTGTTGATTGGTCAATAAAGTAATTACCAAATTAATACTGTACTTTGATGTAATACGGATTGTACTAATAATCAATTAGTTGCATATTATCCCACAGACATTGATAGTACGTTTGTATCTCTGATGCAAATATAAGGAGCACATTCCACAACTAGCAGGCGGTTGCTACGAAACACGTATCAATAGATTCTATACATCTGGACAACCAAATTGCTAAATGGAATGTGAATAGATAGGCTAGCAGTAGGCAGCATGCAGGTGTACAGTAGACACATCAAAGTATTATATTCGACTAGATTGAAACACCGGTTAATGGAACTATCACCTAAGCAATTTAGTGAAATCGAAAGTTTAATAGTAACAGAGATGATCTTTGTAGAAGATTGTTTTTTTTAAGGAAATAAACGAAATGGAACTTGTAACATAGATAGTACATAGGATTACTAATACTTTCTGGGAATGGTGTTATCATTACAATAAATTAAAGGAAATAGTAACTAGAAATTACTAAATCATTGCTAAATATAGAGGATTAATTCATAATGATATAAGAATTCCTATGAAATATTAATACAAACAAGGATTATGTTTAGTTACTGTTATATTCCAGTTAACAGAAGGAAACAGTGGTTAATAATCAGTTCTAATTAGGAGAAATTATTTGAATTATTAGTGCAGTTGGTATTGTGAAAGCAAATTAGATCAAAAGACTCAAGGAAAGTCAGCACTGATTGGTCAATTAATCCGTTATGATTAGAACGGGTCTTGGTGTACTTTATATGGTACAATTTGATTGGTCAAATCTCGGAATTAATTTGCACCAAAGCGATAAATAATAGTGTTTCATTGGCTAATTAATATGGTATATATGGAACTATAGTATAATCTCGTTAGTACGAAATTTCGAATAATACGAACACTATTTCAGTCCCCTTCAAAGCCTTTCAATACAAAAACATACCGGTTAATACGAATTCTGGATAAGGCGAACATATTTTGGCGTTCACATGGTGTTCCTACTAACCAGAATTGAATTTGTTAAATTCAATTTAAACTTGTAGTTCCTTTAGAAATAGATACTGATTGAATTACGCTGTAAGTTATTAATTAAAAACCATTGAAAAATGTACTTTCAAGCAATTTATAATAATTGTGTCCTCTCCATATGGCTCTAATTGTGTAGCAAATAAATTTACAGTCAAATTAAATATTAATGAAAATTCCAAATGACAGCTTAATTATCAAATATGCAATTAATTAGCAAAATTAATTAACCAATCAAATGATAGCATGCCATACAATAGCGCATTTATTGGTAACCATAGACACCGGTGGAATGTGCAATTTAATCACAAAAATTCTAAGAATACTCAGCAGAAAAATAAGAAAATAAATTCTTCTTAAAAACTTAGTTAATCAAAATTATTTACCATTTTTTCAAACTGTAATTATATTCAGTAACAGTACAAACGGGTTCAATAAATCTACAAATCTATCAATATTATATTTATTGACAAACATACTACAGTCAGGTTCTTATTATGAACATTCAAAGGACAAAAAATCTAAAATTACAGCTATGCCGACATCATTTTCCTTTGGAGGCACTACCTTTTGGTAAATAAGTACAGTCAGGTTCTTTTATTATGAACATTCAAAGGACCAAATATTGTGTTCATAATAGAGAGACTTCATAATAAGCGAATTCAACTTAATACAAACCCTATGTAAGTTGTTAAATTCGGACCATAGGGCTTGTTCATAATAAAAGTTCATATTAAATGCATACGAAATATTGTTCACAATAAGCAGTACATATAATTTAATAACAAATACAGTTCCAAAATGCCCGTACTTTATTCATAAATGAAACTTGTTAGTTCGAACGAGTTTTCTGATTGACCAACTAACTATGTTAAGAATTCAATCAATTCTGCATTTTAAAGGTTTAGAATTTTAAGAATTCAATAGATAACTGGAATCATGTTAAACAAACTGGAAAACATGAGCCACAAAAGTGTATTTTTAATTGAATTCTTAAAATAATTAAATTCCATGAATGATAAAACTGTAATCTGATTGGTTAATGTTATTCGCGATTTTACACTTGTATTTTCCAATCTAATTATTCTCAAAATTTGCCAACTTTCTAATTAGGTAATCTTGTATATTCCAAGTATTCTATTGTGAGTAGAAATGCTGATAACTGTTTGGCAAACGAAAGTTCGATTGAATACCAATGAACCATTATGTCGCTAGGCAAAGATAACTACTAAATCATTTGAAAAAATAAACCCTGACATGCTTAATCTGTGCTTTATCATATTTAACACCTTTATACACAGAACTAATAATAGTTATATTAATAATTTAGTGAATACAAATATGGATCACCCATAGGGGACACAAATTAACTTGTAACACTTTCAAAACTGTTACAAAAATTAGTAAAAAATTAACCACTAAATTATGCCAATTATTGTTAAGCAATAATATTATCACATTTTAGAAAGTTTAAATTCCAATCTACACATTGGTTGCTACCCAACGCATGAAATGGAGTCACCAGTGCACGTGATAAAGTTTAAATATTAACCTATTTATTAAATCATTGGTATCATTTGTAAATTGGCAATGGAATGAAGCCAGATATTAATCAAATAATAATATTATAACGAGTAATACAATTAATCAATTTATTATCGTAAATTACCCACCAATTCACTGTAATGTGATTGGTTTATATTGAAAATTTAGGCGCCATTTGAATCGAAAGCTATAAATAGTTAAATAAGGGTTCGCATACTTTTTAGAAAAGTGATAAAATCTGTGAACACAATTCGTCATCGCTTAGAAATGGTAGAAGAATGTGAACAGACAAACAGACTGTTATTCATACGTAGAAATGCGATACTATTATTCGTTAATAATGGATTCCCCAAATAGGTACAAATGGTTTACAATCAGTTGAAAACGTACTAGATTATGTTTTAGTGCAAAAATGAATGTTTTAAGAAATGACATAAAACGTTTCTATTGTAAAATATCGACGTGCATTAATTAACTACAGTAGAATCTCGTTAATACGAACGCCAACGGATGGTAAAAATATGTTTGCTTTATCCGGAGTTCGCATTAAGCAGAGTAATATCAATTGAATAGCCATTGTAGGGACCTGATTTTGTGGAACTGTTTGTTCGTCTTATCCGGAAATTCGTATTAACCGTGTTCGTACTAACGAGGTTCTACTGTAATTAATTGACACAAATTATTGGATATGGCCCTGGTATTTATGGGACATAATTTATGTACCATTGGGCTTTAAAAATGCAATTTGCATAGAAACAGAATTGAACATAAGGAATTAGCAAAGGCATATTGAAATGGTTTTCTTCACAAAGGGATAACCAATCAAATGCCAATTCTAAAATTACAAACAAATTGATTTAATTGGTGTATTCATTGCTGAATTGTCAATAAATAAATTGGTGTACGTATTAATAATTCAAATAATACAAACAATAAGTAAATATTGGTGTTAAAATCGTCTTTAGTGGTTTAAATAATGGACCAAACAAACAATAACAGGTGTTAAATTAGTGGTTTGTACAATATAAGTACAAAGTTAAATAATGGACCCATCAGTGATAGATACAAGAAGGTTAAAAGGAATGTTAAATATTCAAACTAAACCAAATAAATAACAAATAGGATTGAAATTCAAATTGTGGGTGAAAAGTCCAAATTTGAGAAATTAAAAAGCACTAGACAAAGGTCTCAAAGAATTTAATCTAAATTCCTAGCATGCCAATAACCAATATAAGTAACTACGCAATCTAATATTAAGTAATATAATAGGACATATGCATAGATTAGATTACTTGGATTCTAGTATATATAGGAGCGAAATAAGCTCAATATAATTCAGTTTGATTTCAATTAAAATAATTACAATGCCGGAAACTACTTTTATAACCTCACCTTTTTTCAAAAGACAAAATTCTAAACGACAATCTAAACATTCCGCTGCGTTGTCAAGACAACACGAATATGCACATTTACTTTTTGAGTCTGTAACTACAGGAAATTACCGCGTAACAAAACGAATATTGGAAACCGGTTGTAACGCGAATAGTTTAAACAAATACAACCAAACACCTATTATGCGAGCTGTATACCTTAACGACGATATCCAACGAAAGAATGTGATCAAGATATTAATAAGAAAAGGCGCAAGTTTGAAACTACAAGACACTGAAGGCAAAACCGCGCTTATTCACGGAGTTTTATCAGGAAATTTAGACGCGCTTGAATTACTAATTCCGCACTCGAAATTAATACAAGAAGACTACACTGGAAATAACGCTTTATGTCACGCGGCTACAAAAGGCAACCTCGATATTATAAACAAACTAGTAAACACTTTCCGTGAAAATAATTTGGATGTTGATAAGAGGAATATAAAGGGATTGACTCCACTTCTTATTGCCTGCCAAACTGGGTATATTGAATGCGCAAAAGTTTTAGTTTTGGAGGGAAACGCATCGCCGAGAATTCGCGATTTAGACACATTCCGCGACGCTGAACAATGGGCGGCCTTGACAACCAACAACCAATCAGCGATCGAGTTTCTATCCTCAAAAGCGTTGAAGAGAAATCGACTTACTTCACTTCGAAAACCAAAAATTCTTTCGGATTATCTTTGTAGTCAGGGCCTAGGGGGCTTACTTGGTCCCAGACCAAACATGTTCCAACCAAAAGGTGTGAAAATACGAAAAGAAGAGATCGTACCACCTCTGGCAAAGAAATCAGCTCCGGAATTCGATAAAAAGCTACAAACAATCCCAATCGTGAAATGTAAATCTGCCCCTGAAGTATACGCACCAGTTCCATTCGACCCAAAATTATATTTAGAATGCGCGCGAAAACCAACACAATCGAAAATGTCAATTAAACGCGAAATTTTCACACCTATGGCCATCAAAAAAGGATCTTTAAAGTCCCGCCCAAAACCTCCACAGTTAATTGAAGTCAGTGAAGATGAAGAAATAATGTGTTAACTAGATAATTATAATTTTATTCCCAAAATCGATTGTTTAAACCCCGTATTTTAACAATTTTTGAATTAGTCACTTGATGAATTAAATCTTGAACAAAGTTACTAATTATAGAACTTGTTATATGGCAAAATGGTATATACAGTAGAACCTAATTAGTACGAACACAGTTAATTAATACGAACACTATTTAAGTCCCCTTCAAAGCCTTTTCAATACAAATGATATTGGTTAATACAAATTCCGGATAAGGCGAACACATTATGACGGTCCCCTGGTGTTCCTACTAACGAGGCTCTACTGCAGTGGTTCTCAAACTGGGGGGCGCGACCCCCAGGGGGGGCGAGAACATTTCCAAGGGGGGGCGCGAAACTCTGGCGAACACACTAAATATTTTGTGGACAACTTAATCAATTGTGATTTATATAGTAGATTCATAAGCCCTTGTTACACTTATATATATATATGTCGCAGGCGAAATTGAGTACCAGGCGAGATTGAGTCTCATTTTCGCCTGAAACTCATTCTCGCCTAGGCGAGATTGAGTACCAGGCGAAAATGAGACTCAATCTCGCCTGGTACTCAATTTCGCCTACAACATATACACATAAATATTTGTGTTATAACAGTAGAGGATGTAGAATTTTGTTATATAACATTAGTTGAAGTGTGAATATTTTGGAAGGGGGGCGTAACATTTTAAATTCGATAGAGGGGGGGCGGAGCTTAAATATGTTTGAGAAACGCTGCTCTACTGTAATGTAATGGGTTAAAGTTCCTATTTAATTAATTAAAAAGCATTTTTTTAGAAAACTCGTGAATATTTTTCAAAATTCCAGCATATTATAAATAGATAATTTAAAGCTGGAATTCCATTGGTACATTACCTAAATAATATTTGCTACATAACTCCATAAATAGGTATGTATAATTATCTGCCAATAATTATATGGAAACCGTTTAATGTATATACAGTAGAACCTCGTTAGTAGGAACACGGTTATTACAAATTTCCGGATAAGACGAACAAACAGTTCCACAAAATCAGGTCCCTACAATGGCTATTCAATAGGTATTACTCCGGTTAATACAAATTCCGGATAAACCGAACAAATTTTACCGTCCGTTGGTGTTCGTATTAACGAGGTTATACTGTAATAAGTATAATTTGGTGTCCGTTCCTAAATGCTCCAAAATACTTGTAACATCCATACCAGTTTAATTAAGTTATAAGTTATTTTAATTAATTATCATACCTACATAATTAGTCCAATATAATTTGAATAATTATATGCTTTAAGTGAAGAGTTTAGATGAAAGGAATTTATGATGACTGTCAGTAATTAATTAATTAAACTATGTTCAATACAAAGTTCATTATAGAAGAATGCAAAGTAATTATACTACGTATATACTGGACTGAATCAAGTTACTCTTAATACGTAACAAAACCATTTTGTACCCATTTGACAAGCCAAAATATTTTGATCCCAAATGGTATTAAATGTGACCCCTAGTTTGAAAAAACATTTTATAAGTTCAAGAATCTAACAAATTAGTAAATATTATAAGCAAAATTATCTATTTTCTACATTGCAAAATTATCTATTCTACATTAGCAAATAATGTACAAGTGCTAAATTAATTTGCATTCCATATCCAAATACTGTAACCAGGCTATTGTGTGAATGGACGAAAAAAAATTATATTTATAGGACCATAAAAAGGCGCCGTTTTATCAAGATTAAAATTAAATATTTGCCGACTAAATTCTACCTAACAACAGGAAGAGTGTAAAGGTATGTTTCCTTAACAAATTATAATTATCCTAAAACAGTGCCAACAATACTATAGTATATAGTCTCAATATTATAGTTAGTTCCAATAATATACGAATTAACATATTTGTGTTTAGCAGACTTGCAAATTCGCACTGAAGTTAAAAATGGAAAGAATTTAATCAAATCTTACAAATGCAAATTGCAAATACCAAATGACTTAAGTGTGCACCTTGATAGAGCCTTTAATCCTTCTAATTTCAGTACTTAATATTGGCGGGATTCCTAAACTAAATATTTGAGACAGAAAGGTGAATTCTAGGTGACAAAGTGACCTTTATGGATTCTAATTTGTTTATAGTTTACTTTGGCTTTTTTGCATTTTAATTAATTGCATTAAAATTACATTTCTCGGATCACATGGCGAATTATTTAATGGCGCCTGAAATTTTTAATTTTTCCCGCCTAAAAGGATTTTAATTTAAATTTACGCGCCAAATGAACCCATATATTAAGATACCTTTCTACATACTTTGTCATAGAGATTTGTAGTGTATATAGGAATGCTTACAGTAATCGCTTTAAAAAATATACATTGAGTGATAACCTCTGCCCCTCAAAGAACAACAACAACAACAACAACAACAACAACACACGTAAAGCTACATACAAGAAATGCTTGCTGGACAAAATAAAACAAATTTTTTGCTGAATAGTCATTTTCACAAATTAAATTCCAAAAACAAAATACGTATTTAATCAAAAGTAATTTGAACTGAAAAGTAATTAGCACACTCCCTAGTAACCAGATAGCTACAAAGATATTTAGAAATTATTGGGTCATAAAATGGGTCATAAAATGGGTCATAAAATTCTTTGCATGGAAATAAAGTAAGAAAAATCCGATAGTTAGAATAAACCGATTGAAATTAACCAAAATTGTAATTTCTTACACATTTAGAATAAATAGTTAGTTAGAAAAAACCGGTTTCGACTGTATTTGGTTATATTTTCCCGCCTAAATAATGGTTTTAGGCGCGTCAAATAAAAAATCTTACTCGTTTCATATATAATCCTGTATTATTTATTTATTAACCAATCAAATTATTTGGAGATTCGCGGGGGAACAAAATTGGGCAATTATTCTAAATTTAGTTATACACCGAAAATAATGGTAATTAATTGGTTGATTACTAGATACACAGGTGGGTAATTAGAATGCAAGCTTTTGAGAAAAAACATATACAGTATATTGCATTAGACACTTATTTGAACCAATAGAACCAAATCATAATTACTAAGTCATCATAAGTTGAATAATTGAACAAGTTATCAAAAAGTTCAAGTCATTAGGTTTACTCATAGCCTATGGTCTTAAATCGTTACATTGTGTAACTCTATAATAGTAGCATTACAGGATAAAGCGTAAGATTATTTAGCAAATAATATCAAAACAACAACAACAACAAGTTACCTTTATGAGATCGCTTATCAAGCGTTTTCTTAGTTGGACTTCTAAAAATAGTAACTTCAGAATCCTGCGATTTAATTGGTTCAAGTTTCCCAGGCGGTCTAGGCGAATGCGCGCCAGATTTCAAGCGGGGATTTGATTGGCTGACGGTCTCTCTCAATAACAGCTGTATTCGCTCCGGGCTTAGCGACCGAGATGGCGATAGGAATGCGAGAGTAGTGACCCGGCTGTTCTTATCCTGAGACGCCCTCTCTATAGCTCTGCCGATTCTAACTTGTGTCCTCTCAACAACACTCTATACAACAACAACAACAACAATAACAACACAACAACAACAACAATAATTATAACAACAACAATTATAATAAAAAATCTAAAATTGCAGCTGTGCCGAAGCATGTTCCTTTGGAGGCACTACCTTTTGGTGGCAATTGATAGTGCCTACAAAGGAAAATGCTGTCGGCACAGCTGTAATTTGGATTTTCTTTTTTGGACATGTCATCATCACTATGAAAGTGTTAAACCATTTCAGAAAGGTAATTATAACAAAAATAATAACAACAACAACAATTATTATAACAACTATAACAACTATAACAACAAAAATAACAACAACACAACAACAACACAACAACAACAACAACACAATAACAACAACAATAACAACAACAACAACACAACACAACAACAACAACATAACAACAACAACAATTATTATAACAACTATAACAACAACACAACAACAACATAACAACAACAACAATTATTATAACAACTATAACAACGAAAACAACAACAACACAACACAACAACAATTATTATAACAACAACAACAACAACAACAACAACAACAACATACCTCTATAACATTAAGGTCTATAGGGGTACCATCATTATGAGTCCCTCTTCCAATTGCTTGTTTCAGCTTATTCAAATCCTCCTGTATCTTAACAAGGCTATACCCAATATCTCTTGTTGTCATTCTAACGGCTAAACACAATCGGAACTATGATATTAACACCTATTTAGTGGCAATAGGAACTATGATATTAACACCTATTTAATGGCAATCGGAACAAATTTGAAAGTTCATTTCTATAGCAAACTCATCTATAAACAAATGTTTAGTTCAATTCCTAATTTCCTATAATACAAGTTCTATTAACAAGCCATATATATATATATACGGATTATATGTATACATATACAGTTTAACCTCGTTAGTAAAACACAGTTAATACGAACACTATTTCAGTCCCCTTCAAAGCCATTTCAATACAAATGATATTGGTTAATACGAATTCCGGATAAGGCATTTGACGGTTCCCTGGTGTTCCTACTAACGAGGTTATACTGTGTATTTGTATTATAGCATATCCATAGTACTTTAATACAGTCAGGCCTTATAATAATGTCCAGATGGTGAGAACTGGAAATACAAAGATGACATTACAGTTGTCACATACGGTTTCTAACAAGATTATGTACAATGGATAAGTTGCATTATGCAGGGTTATTATGATAGCACATAAAGTCATAATAAGAAATAAAGTCATATAAGAATGCAAACAATAATAAGAAATAACTTATATGTAGACCGTCTATTTCTAGACCAGGTTTTCTTACATATACATTAGTATTACCCATAGACGGCAGGGCTTTTGGTCTACAGAATTTATAGACGGTCTACAAATTTTTGGCTTATTTGTATGGGCTTTTATAGACCGTCTACATATATGGATGCAAATAACAATAACAATAGACAAGTTAAGTTACATAAAGCATTTAATGTTTGTTTGTTTGTTTGTTAGTTAGTTTGTTGTTTGTTTGTTTGTTACTTAGTTAGTTACTTAGTTAGTTAGTTAATTTGTTAGTTAGTTGTTTATTTGTTTTTAAATTTCAGCAAAGTTTTGTTTGTATAGAAAAGCAACAACAACAACAACAACAACAACAACAACATATGTACCTATTATATTCTAACACAAAATATTAGTTTAAAAAGGATTCCAAATAGTGAATAGAAATTGTAACTGAATTGAAATAAAGTCATATATTAGAACCAACAGGCAAACAGGTTTCATATAAATACCAAACGAATATACAAATATTGAGAATCATATACGATCTATATATCCATATTTTAACACTTCTATGTTTATAGTAGAACCTCGTTAGTAGGAACACCAGGGGACCGTCAAAATGCCTTATCCGGAATTCGTAATAACCAATATAATTTGCATTGAAAAGGCTTTGAAGGGGACTGAAATAGTGTTCGTATTAACCGTGTTCTACTAACGAGGTTCTACTGTATAACTATTTTTTTGTTTTTTAACTATTTTACTGTATACAGTCGACTCCGCTTAATAGAGCCACCTCGGGACCAGGTTGTTTTGACCCGATTAACCGAAAATATTGTAAGCCAAACTGTAATTCTGTCCTATAATTCCTGTGAAATTTTAACCCGATTAAGCAGTGAATCTATTAACCGGTGGCTCTATTAACCGGAGTTGACTGTAATTTTTTGATTTATTTTATTTAGCATCACAAATGGAAAAGCGTAGTCTAATAATACCGTCCCATATTTCTATATATTCTCCCCCAATATTCCATAGCAACCGGGAATATGCAATGCCATTCACACCTCAGGAAATGCAAACTATTAACGGACACAGTTTCAAACAGTCTGTACATTCTATAGAACATTATTATACCAGACCAATTCGGATTTTGGGACCTATTCCAAAGAGTTTGTGTGATTTAAGGGAATCCAGTGAATTTGTTTTGTGTCCCAATTGTGGTAAACATGTGTTTACAAAAGTTAAGTCACAATATAATAGTGTTGTTGTTGTTATTATTTGTTTGTTGTTCTGTCTAATAGGTTTTTGGGTTTGTATCCCGTGTGTATTTTTATTTCCGTGTACAGGTAAGTCGAAAGGAATTGGGCATATTTGTCCAAAATGTGACGAAGTTATATACCAGTTCAAAGAAAGACATGGCAACGAGACTTGATGATTGGAATGCGGAGTTTGATTTGTAAAATGTGTGATTTGTAATATGGAGAATAAACAAGTTATAGTTTCATAAATATTTGTATTGTTTCAATTTGTTTGTATATTTACCTTTTTGTATATGGCAAAATAAATTAATAAAATACAGATAACAAACAATGAATTAAACGAACAAACAAACAAACAAACAAACAATCAAACAAACTATTAATTAAACAAACAAACAAACAAACAATTAATTAATTAAACAATTAAACAAACAATTAAACAAACAATCAATTAATTAAAAAAATAAATACTAATATAATACAACCACAATATAAATCTACTTCAGAATTATTACTTACAATCCCAATATAATTCTATAAAATTCACTTGCAACATGTCACTTATAACAGGAATAAACACTTTCATAAGAAGATCAACATTTGTTTACTCCACCCGTATACAAACACGTTTGTTTACAGATGAATCACCCAATCAACAACAAGAGCCAAACAGAGGAACAAACACAACGCTTGACCCTAAATTTCTTGTCCGTAACTTTGTGAAAATGCGAGATGGTTCATTTAGATATCCCACCTCATCAATGGTACATTTGTTGGGTAGAGTATTGACGGACGTTAAGCAGATAGAGCTGACGAGAGGACGGACTAGGGATACTTACAACTGCTTCTCTTTGCTTACGGGACACACTTATCCCGATGGGACCGCGTGTACACAGAAACACAGGTATTGATTGGGCAATTGTTGTACAGTGAACACAGGTAGTTGATTGGGCAATTGTTGTACAGTGAAATAGAAACACGGGTATTTGATTGGGCAATTGTTGTACAGTGTATTCCCGTTATAACAGGATTATATTACGTACAGTATAACTCGGTTATAACTAAGTCGGATATTACGAAATGGGAGATTTTCATCCCTGAGCACTAAATGCATTAATTATTATCCGCTTATAACGAAGGGATTTACAGATCCCAAGCACTTCGTTATAACGAGAGTTAACTGTAATCAAACCCGGGCAATTACAGTGAACTCTCGTTATAATAGCGAAGTGCTTGGGACCTGTAAATCCCTTCGTTATATCCGAGTATTCGTTATAAGCGGATAATAATTAATGCATTTAGTGCTCTGGGGGGAAATATCCATTTCGTTATAACGGGAGTTCACTGTATTGGTAAAGTACCGTGGATTGAAGTCCAGTTGCAATTACATATGAAAGTACCATGGATACGCTATGGACTATCTGAATACTAACTCCTAATGTTACTGTCATAATACAGTAGCTATGGCTTGTTAATAGAACTGTTATTATAAGAACTGAACTAGTAACATGGTTCCTATTGAAACTAAACACTTGTTGTTATATGGTACTTATATACAAATACAGTCGAACACGGTTAATACGAACATTATTTCAGTCCCATTCAAAGCCTTTTCAATACAAATGATATTGACTAATACGAATTCCGGATAAGGCGAACGTATTTGATGGTCCCCTGGTGTTCCTACTAACGAGGTTCTACAAATACTATACAGTGGATACCGGTTATAAGAACATCGTCGGGAACTGCATATAATGTTCTTATATCCGGTATCTACTGTATAGTATTTGTAGAACTCGTTAGTAGGAACACCAGGGGACCGTCAAATATGTTCGCCTTATCCGGAATTCGTATTAACCAATATAATTTGTATTGGAAAGGCTTTGAAGGGGACTGAAATACAGTATATGTCGGATATAAGCACACCGGTTATAAGAACATATCGGATATAAGAACACTATGTTGGAAAACGGTTGCAATATATACCCTATATAATTTATGTCGGTTATAAGCACACTATATGCAGTTCCCGACGATGTGCTTATAACCGGCATCCACTGTATTGTACAAAACTGTATTTATTACCAAATATATGTTTGTATAGGGTGATTGTCCCCAAATCGTGTATACGTGCGTACAACAACTCTAATATGATGAGACGAGATAACATAGCACAAATATCAGGGGACATTTCATACAGATTTTATTTTGAGCCTCAAATACAATTGTATGTCCCTTACACTGAATTTATAGCCAACCATCTAATATTCTTTATGAATCAGTTAACAAGGGAGGATCGGCAATTTGGAACTGAAACTAGAACTGAAACTGAAAGAGAAAGAGAAGATTCGTTAGACGAACAAGTTATCGGGGAAGGAAAGGGAATTTCGTTTGAAGAAAAATAGAATTCGTAAACATTAGTAGTAAACAAATAATTTAGTTGTTAATTAGATTCGATTCGATTATTACTTGTTTTGTTAAACGACTTTATTTGTAGTTTGTTTGTGTTAATAAATAGAAAATAAACAAATAGATATATTTCCACTAACTATATACAGTCAAGTTCTTTATGATCATTCAAGGGACCAAAAATTGTGTTCATAATAGAGACTTCATAATAAGCGAACTCAATTTAATATAAACCCTATGTAAGTTGTTTATTTGGGACCATACACCATAGGGCTTGTTCAAAATAAAAAAAATCTTCACATTAAGCAGACGAAATCTTGTTCATAATAAGCAGACCCTGACTGTATTTATAGTTCCAGTACCATGGATTATAAATGGAACTAATAATATTCTTGGTTCAAATTAATGATAAGTATATTTGTAATTACAGTATACTCCGCTTAATAGAGTCACCTCGGGACCAGGTTACTTTGACCCAATTAAGCGGAGAAATCGATCAACAGAAAATATTTTAAGTAAAACTGTAATTCCGTCCTATAAATCCTGTGAAATTTTGACCGGATTAAGCAGTGAAATCTATTAACCGGTGGCTCTATTAAGCGGAGTCGATTGTATCAACATAACTTATATTATTAATCACACAATAATACAAACAGTAAAGTTAATTAAAAAGAACGAATTCTTAGTTCCTAATCCTCATGTGTTAGTTCTGGTTTGGAAATAGTTTCAGTTAATTCTTGATTCTCTTGTTTACCTAAAGTTTCAGTTTGTTTGTTTACTTCTTCATTTGTTGTTGTTGTCTTTTTCTTGTTTTTACGTTTTGTAATTTTAGAATTCAAATCGCCGTCTTTTGAAATCCTTTTTCGCGATTTTATAGATTTTGGAGGGATGGTCTCGGGAGGTTTAAATTGCGGGATTTTTGATGTTATTTGTCCCACAGCATGCATTGTTAGCAAACTGGAAAGATACAAATTGGAGGATTGATATCGTTCTGTTTTTATTGACAAAGATTGCATCGAATTTTTAAGTTCATTATTTTCGCTTTGCAAATGGTGTAAAGAAGTTAACAAAGTGTCAATCTCTCCCAAACGGGTACTTTGGTCGAATATAAATTCACTCGTTTGTTCCCATTGTTTATCCAACATTTTCTCGAGGCTATCTGGAACTAACACCTTTGTTAGTTTCGGTTCCGATTGTGAAAATGTTTTAGAAAGTTGTCTCGAAAGAGGATGTACTTTCGATCGAATTTGTTCCGATTTTGGAGCAACGGGTGACTTCTTAGTCGCAATTTGTTTATTCTTTGTATCCTGTTTGTTTACATTCTTATTTGTTGTTTTCTTATGTTTGTTTACAGGTTTGTTTACTGTCCCATTCGAGGTGTCAGAATCGGAATGAGAGGAACAGCAACTTGCAGAGGATACCACGGCACGTTTTGTAACACCTTCATCGAGATTAGGTGTCAACTTCCTCTTAACAGCCACTTTATCAGTTGGCGGATTAGAAGTGTTACCTGTATTAACAGAATGACTAATGGGTTTCCTTCTATCATTAAGGGCAATACGCGTCAAATGGTTCGGACAGTAACCGCAATACCGAACAGTATTTCCATCTCTTGACTCCTCCTCCTCTGTTAATAAACCGAATTTCTGACCGCAAGTTACGTGAAAAGACACTTTACAAGAAAGCCAGTTACAAGTCATACAAGCCCCATAAGAAGCATTCCTATCTTGATTACACTCATCGCAAATGTGGCACGTTTTACTGAATTTATCTCGCGGAATTCGTGATATTATAATCGGCTCCATCGTACGAGTGTCCGCGAAACGAACTTCCGGGATATAAAGTGCGCACACAACATGGGCCCATCCATTTGTGTCGGTTCGTTTCAACGCGCCACCCTTCATTGGACACAATTCACACTTAACACGTGCCATCCGTTCTTGGGATTCACAAGTCTGACAAAGCCAGCAACCGTCCGGGAGCTTTGGAATGCCATAGCAAGCTTGGTGCACCGTAAGATTACAGCTGTCACAGGTGACCAGCGGGTTTTCTTTCCAGGATTTATCGTCGAAACAGACAGAGCATCTTATATCCGGTTTGGAAACTGAATCTGACATTGGAAATAACGGCTAATCACACACAATAATATAATAGGTATTAAATGTATTATAGGTATTCTAAATAAAATAGGTGTTAATTAAATGGTATAGGGGCTAAATATAGAATAGGTATTATAAATATAATAGGTGTGTTAAATAGAAATATAGTAGAACCTCGTTAGTACGAACACGGTTAATACGAATTTCCGGATAAGACGAACAAACAGTTCCACAAATCTGGTCCCTACAATGGCTATTCAATGGGTATTACTCCGGATAATACGAACTCCGGATAAAGCGAACAAATTTACCGTCCGTTGGTGTTCGTATTAACGAGGTTATACTGTAGTTGTTAAATTAGAATAGGGAAATCGAATAGTAGCCCTCTTGAAAAATTGTCCCTTAGGGGCTTAAATTATAAAATTAATAACAACCAAACTACTATACAAGAATAAGGATTTATTAACCAATTAAATTGAGTGGTTTGTATAATATAAATAGCTCGCATTTCATAAGTCAATTGAGTAACCAGAATACTGTAATTAATACTGTGAATTCATTGGCTGATATAATACTATGTATAACAACTTGAATAATTTTAACAAATTAATTTCCATATTTGGAGAAAAAATGTGTCCACAAATTATAAATTGTAGACAAATTATGTTAATTTTAAGTCATTAATTAGTCACTAATTAGTCACAATGATTAAAACGCTAAATTGATAAATAGTAATCGATATTGAACTAACTATATTAAGCAAATGACTTTATTTAGACAAACTACCATATATAAAGTGCCACTAAAGACAACGTATGATTATCAAGTTTCCAAACGGAAATAGAATATCGACATAATTATTTGTCTCAATTCGTAAATATTATGTAATAATAACAAATATATATTTTAAGAAATAAATATACGTAAATTGAATTAATACTTTCAATGAATTATAATATTTGTAATAAATAATTCATTAAATTAGTTATATAGAAACTAAAACTATTGAATAGTATAAATGTGTAATACAACAAATGGAATTTGTTGTTTTTACGGAAAATCAATTGTGTTGTATTTATAAAGATAACGATTGAACTGACCAATTAAAATATTTCGTAATAATACAGTAAAACCTCGTTAATATAACACGGTTAATACAACGGATTCAATAATAATAAATTCCGGTCAAAGAGTTTGAATAATTATTCATACCTTTTAATTAACACTTATTTAGGATAAGGGACAAATTCCTACTAACTAAATAACATAATTAGAACTGTTAAATTGGAATGAAACATCTGTAACTTAACAGAATTAAAAAAATGACCATTCAATCGAAATATTTAACAAATTGCTAATTCTGATTAAATGTAAATGAATTCCAGTAAATATGCTAATCATTTTGTGATTAAATTAATTAACAACATTATTGGTGCTTCTACAAGTAACCAAGGTGAAATCAGCTAAGTTGATACTAAATTAAGGATAAACAATAAGTAAACAAAGGTTGGGAAAAACTGTAATTTCCAGGATTTCTAAAATTAGAAGGAACTCACAAAAGGCGAACACGTCAATTCAGTTCATAAATTTAGAAATGATATAAGCAATAAACTATAAATAATCAAATAGCATTTAAAGTGAAACTAATTAAACAGCTATAAAAGTAAATTTTACAACTACCTTTTTAAAAAACACAAATTATTATTTTGAGATCTTAAAAAGTTCATGTCTGATTTTGAAATTTTGAAGAAATATGGCTTGAAGAAACAAGAAGTGGTTGACGCCGATATAATGTCACTGAACACCTTACTGACAGACAAACTGGTACCAAAGCGTGACATACGTGAAATCAAATGCATTCGCCGTAGAATCAAGATGAGGAAATACAGAAATGAGAGTAGCACGCGACAAAAAGTGGAAATAAATCAACTAATGCAAACAAGGAATTATCTGGTAGATGAAGCAAATTCTTTGGAAGATGAAATTGAAGAACTGAAACACAAAATGGCAATGATTGAATTATTAGATTTATTAAACCAAGATTTCTAATTTTATAAATTTGAATTTATTTTTTAATGCTTTGCTATGTTGCTAATTAAACTGTTTGTTACAACTACCAATCAAATTCGTTTGTAAATATAATCGGCTAATTAACTTAATAATCAATAAATAAAGTTTAAGCGCTATTATTAAATTAATATTTAGCGCCTAATTTCGAATCGGTTAGCTAATTAGATTCGGTTATTAATACGCGCCTAATGAAATTCGCGCAGGAATTTATCCTTGGTGATAGCAACATTATAATAAGTATCAAATTACAGTAAACTCGCTTAATTAATTAATTAATGGCGCATTTTCATGGAACAAAATCATGCCAATTGAAGCAAGAGTAGAACTTCGTTACCAGGGGACCGTCAAAATGTGTACTCCTTATCCGGAATTCGTATTAACTGATGTCATTAGTATTGAAAAGGCTTTGAAGGGGACTGAAATAGTGTTCGTATTAATTAACTGGAGTTTCGTAATAAGCGCGTTCGTACTAACGAGGTTATACTGTAATACAAAAGATATTCGGCTAATCGGGTCAAAATTAGGGATTTTGAGCTCAAATTTGCTTTTTCTGGGCAAAGTTTGGATTGATTGACTCAAAATAGTATATTTTCGGTTAATTTGATTCTCAGCTTAATCGGGTCAAACTATCCTTTACCAAAGTGACCCGATTAAGCGGAGTTGACTGAATAATGAATTAAAATGACTGAAGAATTTGTTAAATTTTACTTTCATTTCATCACAACTTAAAGAATTTGATTTGTACCATAATTCAACATATAAACTTACTATATAGTATTATGACTATTATCTATTTATATAACTAATTAGTTGCAATATGAATAATTATGGGTTTATTATTTCATAACTTCCTGTCTTATGATTTAGTACTAAATTCCTTTTAGCGGACAACTAATGTCGTTGGTATCGATGTAATACTAATTTAAGGATAGTTTCAGTTAACAAATATGTACAGTAGAACCTCGTTAGTACGAACACCACGTCAAAATGTGTTTCCTTATACGATGTACTATATTGTTCCGGTATATTTAGCGACACCTGTTAATATATAAAGTACAAATTGGATATAGTTAGAATTTTTCCGCTTTAGGTGTGTCCCCGAGCAAATCCCATACAAATATTATTGGTTATAGTGATATCATTATTGGATAGAGTGATAATTTGTGCACAGATTATACAATATTATTAGGCCAAATAAAATAAATTACTTGTTTATCATCCATATTTTTCGAGAAAATTGGGAAGGCGGACGGGATTTTATTTTTATTTTTTATTCCCATTAATATGCAAATAACATAATCCTATTCCAAAAATAAATATAAATATTTAATTTAATTAGAAAATAACATGACAATGCCCAAATAATTAAAGTAATGCTCTAAAATATAGGACTTATTAAAGATTTATGCATAGTAGGTACTTTACACAAGTTTATTGCTTATATTTTGTACGATTATTTTCATAAGATAATAATAAAATAGATCCGGACGGATAGTAAAAATTGGGGCGTCGGGGATGATAAACAAGTTATTTATTTTATACGGCCTAATATTGGATTTTTGACCTTCCTTGGCCCTCATATTTCATATTTTACAGCACGAGCCCTTCGGTCTCGGTCGCTTTGAGACTGTTCGGCGCTTCACGCCTCAATTGACGGCCGCTATGCGGCCTTACTACGCCTTGAAACTAAATTATGTATCTCTGTGGTGTATTAAATACATTCCTCATAAAGTCTTAATAAGAATGCCATACAATGTAATTTGTTTGGGAAATTCAAATCCTCCCATTAGTAGCTCAATAAATTTCAGTTGCACGATAATGATAGCTCGAATCCAATAATACTAAAAGAAAAACATGCAATAGAATAGACAAATGATTGATTAGTTAAATGAATTTATTTTCAATCAATCAAATTGCAGCCTCAGAAAATCTTTCTATTATGCACAGTCTATTTATACTAATTGAATAAGTTACTAATGGATATAAGTCATATATATTAGATGCTGTTATATAATGGTAATAGTGAAATATTGGATATAGTGGTAATTTGGCCAAAAATTCCATATCCCATCATAATCACTATATATCCATTATGTACTGTACAACAAATTAAAACCAAAGTCAGTTAGCTTTAATTAATTCTCAGAATACAAATGATTACAACATTACTGAATTGAAACTATAAAGTGTATGTAAGTTGATATATCTTTCAACAATTATTATTGGAAATATAATGAGTGGATTTATAAATTGCTATACAACATATGTGTAAACCTCAGATATATTATCCCTGTAAATTCACACAATAAATATGTCATTATAGAATGTGCCCTTTCTCAATTATTTGAAAGATTTTGTGGTTCTCTTCAAAATATAAACTACAATTGTACACAAAACTGTCTTTATAATAAACTGACAATTCCGCTTAAAACATACGTATAATGTTGTTCGCCTAATTGCAATTGCTCTAATAACAATATTGCTCTAATAGCAAATGTTGTAATAACAATATTGCTCTAATAGCAAGTTATTTTTCCCCCCAAGCGAGCATTTAATGTTAATTTTGTTCTTCTATTAGCAAGTTCGCCTATTAGCAAGCAAATTTCAAGCAAAATTCGATTTCCTATTACGCGAACACCACTGTAGTTAGTTCCGGTTAGTACATACTTAGTTCCTGTCTCTTTCAAAGCCTTTTAATACTTGGGTGGTATAGTAAGTTTTCTCTAATAATTATCCCATAAGTGGGCAAAAGGCCTAGGTTGAAATATAAATTATTTACCCTTAAGTCAGTCAGGTTATTATTATTGACATTCAAGGGACCAAAAATTGTGTTCATAATAGAGAGACTCATAATAAGCGAACTCAACGTAATACAAACCCTATGTAAGTTGTCAAATTCGGCCATAGGGCTTGTTAATAATAAAAGTTCATATTAAGCATACGAAATATTGTTCAAAATAACCAGACATGACTGTATTATAAGCAAAATCAAATGTAATACTGTATACATACTAACATTATGTAAAGTTAAGTACAAAGCAATTACAAACCAGATATATAGCATATTATTATGTGCGTTAGTAATAAGGATATAACTTGCTATTATTATACCATTGTACATTATCAAAACCTATTTTCCAATGTATTTTGTTTCTAGAAATTGATTTAATGCTTACTCATCCAAACGAACGAATATTCGAATATTCGTTCGTTTAGAAAAAGGTTCGTTCGTTACATTTCGAATATTCGTTTCAGCCTACTTTATACTACGGTCCCCATTGGAAGTTAAGTTAATAATATCTATGCTATATAATTAGTCTCGTATATACAATATCTAAATTAATATAAACACATAATGAAAGTAACTTATTACAAAAGTGGTGTTCGCGTAATAGCAAGTCGCATTTTTCAGGAAATTTGTTGATAATAGGCGAACTTGCTATTAGAAGAACAGAATTAACATTAAATGCTCGCTTGGGGACTGAAATAACTTGCCAATAGAGCAATATTTCTACAGTATTTATCGGATATATGAACACCTGTTATAAGGACATTTTACTGGAAAACGGTTTCCATATACCCTATATAATTTATGTCGGTTATAAAAACATTATATGCAGTTCCCGACGATGTTCTTATAACCGGCATCCACTGTACTAGTTCCTTGGGTAGCTGTTATTAATAAGTTCTACTGTATCCAAGAATACATTAATTACGTACAAATATTGCGACAGCTCGAATTTTTAATAGTGTGTATGTGTATTCAATGTATTAGCAGAACATTATGTACACAAATATACTAGTAAGCACATGAAAGTAAACAAAAACAAATAAGCAAGCAAGCAAAGCTGAGCTCAAGCTAAACAAGTAACTATGGTAATATGTAAATATGCAAAGATAAATATTTTTTGTTGGCCTTATTACTGACTTGTTTTGTAAAACATAATTTCATTTTCCAGAGATGCTTTAACATCGATTAGATCTTCTTTGACTTTGTTTAATTGAAGAATACTTTTCTTGTAATAACTTTCAAGTCGATAATGCCTCATACGAAATTTCCGACGAATTTCACGCATATTTTTAACATCAAAAGCGTCAATATTGTTTACAAAAATAAAGTCACAAAGTTCTTTATTTTCACAATCTCGTAGCCAATCAATTGTGACGCCAAGTTGAAATGAAAAGTTTAGTTCTTGAAAGGTCATTTCTGAATGAAACTTATAGTTTGTTTGTATATGGAATATTTAAATTGGATTTGTATATGGAATATTTAAATTGGGTTTGTATATATACTTATTGTCTTGTATTCAACTGGTTTATTGGAGCATAAATGGTGGCACTTGTAAATTTATGTAAAATAAGGAGGTATTTTTCCAAATAACCAAATAAAATACTTTGTTTACGTAACAACTATATGCAACTAACACTTTCGAGTAATAGAAAGTCAAAATTGGCACCTGTGTAAATAAATTGACTAATTTGGAATTAAACAGATTTTCGCAAGGGATTATAATTCCTATTGGAACCAATCACACAAAATTAGAAACGCGAACTTAAATTAACAAACGCGAACTTAAATTAACAAACGAGGACTTAAATTATAATCAAAAAAATTAATATAATTATATAATCAAAGAAATAAATATAAATTTATATGTTTCCATTTTATAGTTCAATTGCTAACAGGAATCAGTTCCTCTATAGAGACACCTATTATTGTGTCTGTACATAGAGATTCTAACAGGAATCAGTTCCTCTATAGAGACACCTATTAATGTGTCTGTACATAGAGATAATAACAAGAATCAGTTCCTCTATAGAGACACCTATTATTGTGTCTGTACATAGAGATTCTAACAAGAATCAGTTCCTCTATAGAGACACCTATCATTGTGTCAGTACATAGAGATTCTAACAGGAATCAGTTCCTCTATAGAGACACCTATTATTGTGTCTGTACATAGAGATTCTAATAGGAATCAGTTCCTCTATAGAGACACCTATTATTGTGTCTGTACATAGAGATTCTAATAGGAATCAGTTCCTCTATAGAGACACCTATTATTGTGTCTGTAAATTAATAGTTTTAGGAAATAAGCATAATTTATTTACATATTTGCGACAACAAAAGAACAAACAAAATTAAATAAATAATCATCAAAAGATTCAAAATAACATCAAAAACTTTCTAAAGCAGAGCAAAACAAGTAGTTAGCTAGCAAATTTGCAAGCAATTAATTTAGGGGGCAGAAAATAAATTTTAAGGTATCGAATTATTTGTATTGAACTTCCAATTGATCCAAACAGGTCATAAAATCCATTAATGAAATCTCATTTTTGAAATTTTCAATTTCTTTCAAAAGTTCTGCCCTCTCCATTTCAAGTTTTCTTTTCTTTTCCAATAAATCAGAAAGTTGATCCTTCTTCCGATAATAGTTTTCCAAACGATATTTGCGTAATTGCAATTTGCGTCTAACTATTTTTAGTTGTTCCGCTTCAAACGAAGTTATATTTTTGAAACATAGAAAACGTTTAAAACTTGGGAAATCAATGTCCATTATCCAAATTGGATCAATGTCAAACTTTTTGATAAACTTCAAATCTTTTGCAGACATAATTTCCCAAATTTATTGTTTTTAAAATTACTAAAGTTATTTGTATTTATACTAGTCACCATTCCAACGGGTTCGTACAAATAAATTAAATCAAAAGGTAAGTTAAATATTTGAACTTTAAAACTGAAAATTATTTAAAGTATTTTTTGGTAAATTGGGAGAACGGGCCCAATATATAAATTCTCTACATAAAATTGGACAATAAGCAGAACAATAATTAACTATCAGATATAAATTAGCCAATATTAACGAGCTGTCGAATTATAAACGAATGGAAAGTAAATTGGAAAATTTCCCTCTACGAAAAAAATTAAATAAATTTCGTTAATAAAATCAGCAAATTCTATAGAAAACTGAATTACATATAAATTGTAGTTAAATTAATTTAGAAATTAACCCCTGAAAATATTATACAATGACAAATACTACTAAAGATCTAAATATATATCAAAGTTGCTTATTCAGTAATCATAGTTAGTTAGACAAACAACCTAAAAGTTAAAAACTAAATTAGCATACATCATGCATTTAAGAGAAATGGAAGGCAGCATAAAAATTGCTAACTATTACTATGGTTACAGCTTGGAACTTAAGATGTAACCATAATTTATTAAAACTGTTTTTAAAGACAAATTGAGGTTTAACAACCTGGACCAATAAGATTTAGCCATAAAATATTAACACCTATATTAATGACACTATATACAGTCGACTCCGCCTAATAAGGTCAGTTTTGTTCCAGGGTAGTTTGCGCGGAGAAATCTAATAACCGAAAATATTTTGAGTTAAACTATAATTCCGTCCTATAAATCCTGTGAAATTTTTGACCCGATTAAGCGGAGAAATCTATTAACCGGTGGCTCTATTAAGCGGAGTATAGAGGCATCAGTTGTGGTCAAAAGTGCATGAATTGCGATTCGATTTAGGTGCCGGGTTGGCACTAATTAGTTGTCAGGTGTATGGCCAGATTTCTGGTCCAGAAATGCTTGAATGAACAATTGTTTTGCACCGTAGCAGTTTTACCTCCTTAAAATAATGCCGCATCATTTAATTATACTGATTATGTAATATGGCTAATATCTTTTTGTGCCGGAAAATTTCTACCCCCATAATAAAGTGCCAGACACGAAAATCCTAGATACCATACGTACATATATAAATTCCTTATACAATACTTAAATATTGGTTTAATTAACAAGCCCTAAGCTGGCGGGCGAAAGTGAAAGTAAAGTTAATTGAATTTCAATTGAAAGTGAAAATGAAAGTGTTTTTTTTTCTATTTATACGAATTAAACCTTGTACTCCTTAACCGATATTCGCTTTATCCGTGTTCCTATTAACGAGAGTATACTGTAGTTCCAGTAAAATAGTTTTCATACGATATTAATTAAGTGTATCTGCTAATTTGTTTACTCTACATATACTGTTAGTATATATTACAATATATAATTGTTATTATCCGTTAATAGTGCATTCATATACGACATATATTTAGTTATTCAACCATCAAACGTATAACAGTAGAACCTCGTTAGTACGAACATGGTTAATACTATGTCCTTTGCACCCAAAGTAAGATTGGACATTCGATTACACTTCATTATATAATAACAGTTGGTGGTCTATAGGACAATAGTATACCCAAATTGAAACTATGATAAATACAACACATCAATTTGGTTAGTACATATGAACAGACTGGTTTTGAAAGTTAGAAATTTGAAACTCTTTGAAAGAATGTGTCTTGTAAAGTATTGTAGCAACCAGTACAATTATTGGAATTCTTAAGATTGCATTGCTGGAATTTAAAATTACCATATATTTGATTACGTCATTGTGGTTAAAGTATTTTAGATGTTTCTAGCGTATTTGAAAACCTAAGTTTAGTTTATTCCATGACAATAAGTAATTGATTTTACGAGCAATTAGAAAGTAAACACTGGCCTGGAAATGAAATGAGCAAATACTTAACTTATCTAGCCGTATAATATAGTATAGGCCATGGTAGACATAAGTTATTCAATTAGTATAAATAGACTGTGCATAATAGAAATATTTTCTGAGGCTGCAATTTGATTGATTGAAAATAAATTCATCTAACCAATCAATAATTTGTCTATTCTATTGCCTGTTTTTCTTTTAGTATTATTTGGATTCGAGCTATCCTTATCGTGCAACTGAAATTTATTGAGCTAAGCCAAAAAAAGCACAAATAAATAGTTTGAAAGATTAGTTCTATTATCTAGAGTTGTAACTATGTTTTGGTGATTTACGTCAGGAATTAAATAAAAGTTACAATTTTGCAAGTTAATTCTTTTCTAAGAATTAAGAGAGTATAAATGATTTTCTACATTTTTAGCAGTATTTGATGCTACTTTAATAGCAAGTCGCATTTTGCACGAAATTTGATTGCTAATAGGACAACTTGCTATTAGAGGAACAGAATTAATATTAAATGCTCGCTTGGGGACTGAAAATAACTTACTAATAGAGCAATATAGTAAATGTCGGATATAAGCACACCGGTTATAAGAACATATCGGATATAAGAACACTATGTTAGAAAACGTTTGCCATATACCCTATATAATTTATGTCGCTTATAAGCACATTAAGTGCAGTTCCCGACGATGTTCTTATAACCGGCATACACTGTATTGCTAAAAGAGAACACTATTTCAGTCCCCTTCAAAGCCTTTCAATACAAATGACACCGGTTACCACGAATTCCGGATAAGGCGAACGCATTATGACGGTCCCTTGTTGTACGTACTAACGGGTAATTAACTAATTACTAACTGACTCCGTAAGCAAAATTATATTTATATTTACTGTAGTTATTGTGTCTCTTTCTCCCAAAATGGATTAAAAAGTAAACAAAGTTTGTACCCTTGATATTGTTTGTGTACAAACAAGCTAAATAACAAATGAATTTTGCTACGTTAATTGTACAAATCTAAATTTTCAAAATAAATATCTGTCGTGTACTAGTTATTATCATTTCATTTTAGACTAAACAACTTGGGTTAGTATAAATTAAAGCAATTATCAAACAATTAATAATCCAAAGAATATATAGTTACATTTCAAACATTTGTTGCAATTTTACTATTATAAAATAAGGTATATTAGAAATTACTATAGTTTTATAATACGTACGATAATTATCTCTAATGTACAGTAGAACCTCGTTAGTACGAACACCAGGGGACCGTCAAAATGTGTTCGCCTTATCCGGAATTCGTATTAACCAATATCATTTGTATTGAAAGGCTTTGAAGGGGACTGAAATAGTGTTCGTATTAACTGTGTTCTACTAATAAGTTAAGTTATTTAGAACACGAAATATATATTGCATGACGAGGGACAAATAATACTATACTACATGTAAAATATGTCGATTTCACAATAAACCGATTATTGTACATTATTATCTGCATAATTATAACTATTTAGTAATTTAACGTATAATACGTATTACAAAAGTTTTCAGTGTAAAATTGAGACACTTGTTTTATGTTTTGTCCTAATTAATTAACTAAATCCAATTTACAAGTTTCCAAAAACGGTTTCAAATTAATCTGTCTCAATTTACCGGTTTTCGCACGTTATTTATTTCCCAAATACCGATTTTCCAATTATTGAAGTTGATTGTACTTCTATCTCAATTAGATTAGTAGATACCAAACAATTAATGGCAGAATACTTTCATAATACGGACGGCTTAACACTTGAAAAGATCAAAATATGGGATATTCGTTGTTTAAATAGGTTCATCGAACAAAGTGGATTTTCACCTGAGATACATAAAATCATCAAAAAACAGAGGAGAACTGAAAAAATGAAAGTTTACCGAACAAAAAACAGAAATAAAGATAAAGAGGAAATTGAACAGTTGATTCTGATTAAAGAGTACCTTACAGAATTGGTATTGGAACTGAAACTAGAACTTGATTTCATTTCATTCGCTATTATAGTCGATGAGTTCTTAGATGTTGTAGACTCAACCAACTTTGAAAATGAATAACAGCAGTTTTAATACTAAGGATTAGGCCTTCGCTTTTAACTTATATTCTCTCGCATTTTTTAACTCAAACAGCTTAGTTCCACATTGACGCATCTTGGTTCCACTTTGAATGCATTATCTTTGCATCCACACAACACACACACACCACACACGCTTTTCTGTGTTTTTCATTTTTTTATCTTTATTTTTATTTTTTCATCTTTTATTAAACTTTTTAGCAAAGACTACGAGTCCTATAAAGCTGAAAATTTGTATCTAGGGGTAATTTTGTACTGCGACAACGATCTATTGGTTTTGGAATAGAAATATTAACATTTAAAGGTGACAAAATATGTTAGCCAATTAAATTCGAGGGTTTGTTAGTATGGATAGCAGACTTCACCAATTAGTATAAATAGATTGTGCATAATAAAAAGATTTTCTGAGGCTGCAATTTGATTGATTAAAATAAATTCATCTAACCAATCAATTGTGTCTGTATTACATTGCATGTTTTTCTTTTAGTATTATTTCAATTGTTCAGTGAGTAAGGCCGCGTAGCGGCCGTCTACTTGAGGTGCGTGGTACCGATCTGTCGCAAAGCGACCGAGACCGAAGGGCTCGTAATTTGAAAAGGAATATGCTTGAAATAGAATGTGAGGGAATTTGGAGCGCGAACAAGCAGCTTGTATTAGTAATTCCTTAATTGAAGTTTTACACATTCAATTAATTATAGTGTAACTAGATACAACGAGTAATGACATAAGGAATGCAATAGACTGGTATAATATAAAGAGTTCAAAACTAATCTTTGTTTGCTCCCTGAAAGCAGTATTTTAGACAAAACAAATTTCTAATCGAATAATATAAATAAAATGTTTTCCATTAGTTTTAACTTTATAATAACATTAATAAACTCAGTCAGAATAATTATACTTTGTTTGTTTTTGTGTATTTGTGGATTATCCATCAAAATGATGTCTGTTAATTCAACGAAAACAATTTGTAAACAATATCAAATACAGTCGAAACAGGTTTTTTCTAACCAATTCTTTGCATGGAAATAATGTAAGAAAATCGGATAGTTAGAATAAACCGAATTAAAATAAAACAAAATTGGAATTTCTTACACATTTCGAATAAATATTAGTTAGAAAATCCGGTTTTGACTGTATTTATTGTGTTATTTTACTAAATTTGTATCAAACGAAAATATATTTTAAAGAATATTTTTATTTATTAAAATTATAAAATTAGATCAATAGTTTGTAAACCTTCACCAACAACAAACACCTTCAAATGCCCCCCTATCCTTTGACACCTAAAACCCGATATGTTCCTCACATCCAACAGACGTGTTTCCTTTAGTTCCAGTGTTAGTTCCATATTGTTAAGCACAAACAATTTTAATCTCTGATCTTTTGAATCTGTAACAACAAAAACTTTTCTTCAAATTCTATTATTTCAGCTTTTACAATTGATGAAGTGTGTTCTGTTAAATTTTTTGTTTGACTCATTTTGCTAATTCCTTCAGAAAATAAATTTATTTTTGTGAGACAAATAGAGGTGTCATCGCCAACAGTAACTATAGTAGCTATTTTTGGAACAGAATTGTAGGCGATACAAATGGAATTAACACCTGAAAGGTGACAAGTTATTGTTGTTATTTTTGTTAATAAACTTGGAATGAAATCTGTAACTAAAAATGTGTCTAAATTTTGAAATATTTTTGAAGTTTCCCAAAATACGATTTCTCCATCTGTGGCAGCTGTGAGTAAAATAGGTGTCAAATTGTGAGAATAAAGTAAACAACTTGAGAGTAAACAACGATTTGTATGTTCTACACATGTGATAGGTGTCAATAGGGTATCAGGTGTAAACAAATAAACACGAATAAACCCATCGGAACAACAACAAAAAACAACACATTTTGAATCTGGCAGAGAAAGTAAACAAATTGTTGTTATACGAAAATCATCAATTTCAGATTGACCAATTATTTTCTTGCTTTTGCGTTTAAAAATAGGTTTCGCGGAAACTTCACAAACAAAAAAATAAAATTCAAAAATATTATTCGGATTTTGTAAACAACTTTTGTTTACTTCCCAAACTTTCAAAAGACCGCGTCCACCTGCTGTAAACATAAACAAATTATTGTTTACAAAACAAACTTCTATCGCATTGATATTCCCTACATGACATTGATTTGTGGACACTATTTTAAAACCACTTTTCACCGAAATAACAATCGACAAACTTCCAATTTCGTCTCCAGCTGCCAATACAATTGTGCCATCAACAAAAGTATCCAAAATACAAACACACAAACCTTCTCTCCCCAAAAATGGAACTGAAAACGGGTGATCACAAATACCCTCGATATCCCTAGTTACGAATATGGTCTCATGGCATTTGATATATGAAATAAAGAGTTTTCCAGTTTCCAAAATGTCCTCAAAAGAATTTGTGTCCCAAGACCTATGTCCGCCACCACACATTATACTAGCTAGCGTTGTATCAGTGCTCACGTTAACCAATAGAATGTCATTCCCGTGGAATGCCAAAGCTAGTACGATGTAATTGGAACTGGAACTAATATAAATACGCTCCAACCAACTACTGTGCCTCACAACTTGAATTGAGTTTTTCAAAATTAACTTTTCATCTTTGATTTGTATAACTTTCAATTTCCCATCTCTACCAGTTGAGTAAATAAATTCGCCTTTTTGTTGCAGAGAAGTTACTGGATTTGGACCATGGATTTTAAATAAGCTAAAAATTGGATTTTTATCGTTGAAATTAGAATACAAATGAAGCGACCCTTTTCCATCACCAAGAATTAACTGTTCCTTAATTATAATAGAACTTGTAACCCATCTATGGCTGCTATATGGGAGTGTTAAAATGTGTAACTTTATAAGTTCGTGTTCATCAGAGAGTTTTGTGATTATACAGGAACCAAACATTTCTGATATAATTAAGAACTGATTCTTACACCAGTTCAAATTCAGTATTTTTCCTTCGCAAATTTTGTCAAAATATATTATATTCCAATCTGCCACATTTAACAACACAAGATGCCCTTTCAATCCACCAATAGAAATCGTGTCTTTTGAAAGTGTCATTACCATGACACAGTATGAGGAAAATAATGCATTCTTATACACCAGATTGGTTACTCCGGTTACCATTTGTATTTCCCACAGATTTCCAACGGAAGTTAATACAACAGAATAACAGCTGCTCAATATATGCACAATCCGCGGAGTTTCATTGGGCAACTCAATATTCATAGTTTTAGTGTTTTTATTATTATGAATATAAGGTGTTAGGTTCCACTTTCTAACACTACAGTCATTAGCACCTGTATAGGCATATCGGCCATCTTCTGAAATGGTCACACTCCAAACACTTTTCCCTTTATGCCCAATAAATGTGTGGATATTCTCACACTTTTCAACAGACCATAATCTCAAAGTTGAATCTTCCCCAATGCTTAATATAAATGTGTTATTTGATGGCACAAATATGGCACTCCATATTCTAGCCTTGTGTCCGTAAAGTGTCGCTGTTAATAAAGTGGCGCCTGACAAATCCCACACACGGACAGTCCTGTCATCTGAAACTGAAACTAACTTAGTTCCAGTTCCGTTAAACTCAACGCTGAATATGACACCGTCATGCCCGGTTAAGGAAGTTGGTTCCGATTCGGTATTAAAAGGGCGCCAAAGTATAATCTTGTTAGTTACGGTTCCAGAAGCTATTTTAAAGGTGTCAATATTGTGTCCGTGCAAACTGGCAGAATAAATAATGCATTTGATTGGTGGGGAAATTGAATGCAAGATAGTTCCATCAGAAAATCTAATTTTAGAAAATTCGTTATGAATTGTTAAAATGAATATAAAATCCGTGAATGAATGACAGGCGATTATCCAATCCTCCAATTTTATTGGTTTAGAATAAATAGGCTCTAATTCGGAATTTATTCTCACAATCTGTAATTCTTTCTGTCCAAAAACAATATTAAGATTATCGCCCAGTTCCGAACAAGGTTTGATACCATGGATTATAGTTCCGGTTGTAAGGATACTGTGGGTTGAAATGGAACCATGACGGGACAAAATAAGGTGTGAACCCTGTGCTATTAATAGAACATCTGTTGAAACGCAACAAACAGCAGACACGGGTAGTAGAGTCATTTTATAGGCAATAATTCTAACAAATATATGGAATGTTATAAAGTGGAACTATTTCGCTTAATAGGACAGATAAATGGAATTAATTTGTGCAGGAATAAACTAATATAGAGGTGAGTTTATAGTCAATATAACTCACCTTTGAAGCACCTAAAAAATTGTTGGTAAATACAGTAGAACCTCGTTAGTAGGAACACCAGGGGACCGTAAAATATGTTCGCCTTATCCGGAATTAGTAATGAGGCGCCAAAATAATTAAAGGGCACCGGAAAGAACATATTGTATTTATTATAAACCCATATTGGAAATGTATTCCATAGAAACCGCTTACAAATCAAACTAGAAAACCACAAATGTTCCGTTTACACAAAAGTATATTTTCACCCTTGAATGCTGTGTCTTTCAGTACACTTTCGTATCGCAACCCATACCAACAAGCAACCATGGATAAGAAGAAAATCGAACACATCAGTCACTTCGCTTTAAAATCAAAAGATTACTTTGGTGTCAACAAAATGGTGTCAATGCGAGACCTGTTTGAAAACAGAGTTCACCTTGGTCACCGAATTGGCAAGAGGAATGCGGAAATGAATGATTACATTACAGGTACAATGGATGGTATTTCTGTTCTAAATTTAGATGAAACTCTCCCTCGATTGAGAAGAGCTATGAACTTTGTTAGCCATGTTGTGTACAGGAATGGTATTGTTGTGTTCGCTAATGAGAGACCGCATTTCACAAGAGTCACACAGGAACTAGCCAGGGAATGTGGAGAGTATTTCGTTACAGACAGGTGGATATCAGGTTAGCACACTAAAGTACCATGGATATGCTATATAATGTCTGGATATTAAAGACGGTAATACGGAAATGGTTCGATTTTTTCAAAATAGGAAATAGTTCGAACAAAATAGGAAATAGTTCGACTTACATTTTTGTATTGTTGTACCTTGGATTCAAGCCGGGATTTTCTCATATCCATGGTGCAGCAACACTAAAAATTCGAACAATTTCCTATTTTGGTTTTTCGAACCATTTCCAGCATACCTTAAAGACAGTGGATGCCGGTTATAAGAACAATCTACTAGAAAACGGTTGCCATATAAAGTTCAGGTATGCACACTATACTAATTGTACCATGGATAATACGCTGTAAAGTCTGGATATAAATGTACAGTGGATACTCTAATTAATGTCTACAGTAAACCTTCTGAAAGTGAACACACTGGGGACCAGCCAAAATTTCACTTTTGGTGTTCACTTTTCATTATTTATCAGTGTCTAGACTCTAAAGCAATGGGGAAATTTTGTGACAGAAAGTGTTCATATTTTGTAGTTGTTCATTTCTTGAAAGTGTTCACTTTAGAGGTTTTATTATAGGAACTGAACTAACACCCATATAGGGTCACAAAACAGGCCCTATAAGGGACTAACTAACACCTCTCTAGGAACATTCACGAACTCAGGAACCTACCTAAGAACGGCGCCTTATCCGGATGTTGTTATTTGCTTTAATTGCGTTAGAAGCACTTTCCTAATCGAAGAGGCAGAAAGGTGTTGCATTCCGATCGTAGCTATTTGTGACTCGGATTCAAATCCAAACACAACAATGTATGCCATTCCTGGTAACGACGATACAACCGAAACTGTTTTGTTTTATATGGAACTATTCAAACGCGTAGTTCTTAATGCAAAGGCGAGAAGAGAACAGGATTTGTAAGAACTTGATTAGTTTGTGTTGTTAGTGATTAGTATTATATAGTATAGTTCCAGTTAATATTTTATGAATTTACTTATCCACCGATCAACGGCATTTGTAATAAATAACCTGGCTACTTTCTACCGATGGTGTTTATGAATATAAAAAAAACAATCGGTAGAAAGTAGCCAGGTTATTTAATACAAACGCCGATGATCGGTGGATAAGTAAACTCGTATATTATAACTTAGTTCCGGTTAATATATACTTAGTTCCAGTTCCTTTATAAGCCTTTTAAAGATGAAACGAGAACAAGACTTGTAAGGACTTATTAGTTCAATTTGTTAGTAAGTGGCTAGTATTAAATAGTCTATTTGTAGCATGGATAATACATAGGTATTTGCATTTTCCAAACAACATATTGACACAAATAAAGTAAATAAAATAGAACAAATTGTTTAGTTACGGTTAATATACTTAGCTCCAGTTAATATATACTTAGGTTAAATACGAATTTTGGATAAGGGAACATAATTAGACGGTCCCCTGGTGTTCGCAATTGCAATTTAAGAATTGATTACGCAATCAAAATGGAGTTAATATGCGTGAAAATATAATTAACAAACCTAAAATTATCAACAACAACAATAATTTATACAAACAAACAATACATACGTTACTGAGTCCGAATCTGATTGGTTTAAATTTGAGAGAAAAAAGTGTGAATTAGAAAACAACCAAACGTAAATGCATCGAGTCACAAACAAATATTTGTTTGTTGTTGTTGACAGCTATTCCAGCTGGATAACTCAAAAACTCATTCCCAAAGGTGTGAAAAACTATACCTTGTTTGTCAACTGCCCTAATTTGATGTTTCGAAAACTCTGTGACTAGAATAATATCAGTTAAACTGTCGATACAGAAAAACCATGGATTAGAAAGTAACTCGTTTGTGTGAATATCGTACAAATGTTGGGAGGTAACAGAAAATATTCTAAAATGTGGTTGTATTGCTTCCAAAACGAATAATCTATCTTCTACCAACTAGAATAATAATATTAATATAAACTTGTTAGTTCCAATAGGGGATTATATAGTTCCATATTACCAAAAGGACATCCATTTAAGTACAAAATGAAACAATAACTTATATTCAACTACAGTCAGGTCTGCTTATTGTGAAGAATTTTCCGTTTGCTTAATATTAATACCGTAATTTTTTATTATGAACAAGCCCTATGGCCGAATTTACAACTTACATAGGGTTTGTATTAAGTTGAGTTCGCTTATTATGAAGTCTCTCTATTATGAACACAATTTTTGGTCCCTTGAATGTTCATAATAAAAGAACCTGACTGTATTTATATACGGTTAACACCTTTTTAATATAAAATCAGGCTTCGAAAAGTGAATTTTATGTTAAAAATGACCTGAAATTACACTAGAAAAGATGTTGGCTGATATATTTATTAAAAACAAAATTATATGCAAATATATTTATCTTTATATAGTACGATAATTATTAGAATTTTATGCAAAAATAAATCTTAAATTTAAAATAATCTCACCTGTACATCTTTAGGCGCGTTTAATATTCCCCCGCCTATTTCCCTAATTATCTTGAATTTAGGTGACAAAACTTTGACACAGTTTTCCCACGAACTAACCACAAACACTTCACCTTCACTTGAAACACAAATCCCACCAATTTGTGCATACTTTTCAACGCGTCCCAATTTAACCCTTTGAACCATTTTGCTTTCCAAATCAAACGACTGTACACTGGATTGTAGACAATCGCTAATTATAATTCTGTTTGTGTGGAAACAGAACGCTATGGACCAGGGGCACACAAACTCCCCGATTTCAAATCCCCTCTCTCCGAACGAGTATCTGTATTGGAACTCAGAGTCAAATATGTGGACCTAGCAAGTAAACAAAATGGTAAACAAACAGGTAAACAAGTAAACAAACAAACAAACAAACAAACAAATAAGTAAACAAAGTGGCAAACAAGTAAACACACTAGTAAACACACTGGTAAACAAGTAAACAAACAAATAAACAAACTGGTGAACTAGTAAACGAACAAGTATACAAACTGATAAACAAATGGTAAACAAGTAAACAACTTGGTAAACAAATTTGTAAATAAACTAGTAAACACTTTGGTATACAAATTTGTAAATAAACTAATAATCAAACTAGTAAACAACGGTTATTAAGGATTTTATATAATTTTGTTTGTTTGTTTGTTTGTTTACTTGTTTACTAGCATGTTGTTATTTGTTTGTTTATCTACTTGTCTACTAGTATGTTGTTGTTGGTGTTGTTGTTGTTTACCTGTGTGTTCCCTCTATCGAGTGCGTATATACTCCCCTCCCTATCAATGCACACATCATGTATAAGAGAACTCGCGCTCCTAATCCTGTCTGACACCCCGAGGTATCTCAGCGGGAGATCCACACGCGAATAGTCCCGCTCAAACCGCAACACCCGAACCGGAACCAACCTAAGGGACACATTCATAAAATGGAACCAACCTAAGGTGACACATTCATAAAATGGAACCAACCTAGGTTACACATTCATAAAATGGAACCAACCTAGGGTGACACATTCATACATTAGTAGATAATCTCAAAATTAAATATATTTCAAAATTTTCAAAATTAAAAATTAAAATTATACAGTGGATGCTGGTTATAAGCATATCGTCGGGAACTGCATATAATGTTCTTATAACCGACATAAATTTTACAGGGTATATGGCAACCGTTTTCCAACATAGTGTGCTTATATCCGATATGTTCTTATAACCGGTGTCTTATATCCGACATCTACTGTAATAATAACAAAAGACAGTGAATTTCGATACTCGAACTAACAACTTACGAACTAACCTAAGGTGACATATTCATGAATTATTCGAGAAAATATATATAAAAATCTAAAATTACAGCTGTGCCGACAGCATGTTCCTTTGAAGGTGGGTTTTGGTAGTGCAGGGCCTCCAAAAGTAAGATGCTATCGGCACAGCTGTAATTTAGATTTTTTATAATGTCATCATAACTATAAAGGTTTCCTTTTAGCTCCGTTCATTTCAGAGATATTTTATCGAATAATTCATGAATTATTCTTGTTATCTTCAATGAATTAGTCAACTTCGGAACTAAAATTCTCTCAAAAAAATCAAAAATCAAAAAAAGAAAGAAGTGAGCACATTGAACAATCATAACCGGAACTAACATAGTAGCTAACCGGAACTAACATAGGAACTAACCGGCCGGTGAGCTGAGCCGAGAGAGACAGCTGATCCAACTCGAGTGTATACTCCGGTACCTCTATTCTGCTTAGCAACTGGGTAGAGAGATAGGAATGTAGAGAGTATATTGAGGAGAGGGATAGGAACTGATTCTCAAATGTGTCTTCTGAAGGTGACACCTGATTAATCACATTCTCACACCTCAGTAAACAACTTAACTGACACCAAACACTAACTACAGTAGAACCTCGTTTTTTTGTACGAATTTCCGGATAATACGAACAAACAGTTCCACAAATCAGGTCCCTATAATGGCTATTCAATGGGTATTACTCCGGTTAATACGAACTCCGGATAAAGCGAACACATATTTACCGTCCGTTGGTGTTCGTATTAACGAGGTTCTACTGTAGTTAATTAACTTAAACTGACACCAAACACTATATATACTAGTGTTGTAAAATTTTCAAAAATTTTGTTTTCTATGGAAATTTCTGGAACGATTACATATTTCAAATTATGCTTAGGAACTTTATTTGAAAATTTCCGGAAATTTCCTAGCAAATTTTCCGACCTTACAACACTACTATATACTCGAGTATACTCACGTGTTTAGTTTCAGTTCCAGATTGCTGCGAGTTGAACTGAGTGTCCTGCTCGACTAGCTCTACAACTTCCCGTCTCATCTCAGTTAGTTCCGATTCTATTCGTGTTAGTTCCAATAGCTTAGCGTCAAACTCATCCGAAACCCAATTTGTCAAACGCGCTCTCTCGATTTCTACTTTTTCGAGTATTATCTGATAACTGACACTAATTTCTGACATAATATTCTCTCGCTTCTCTCTTAGTTCCGATTTGATGTGCGTTATTAGTTCCAGATAGGTGGCGGACTTGTTTAGAGAGGATTTCAAGGTTTGTTTGTCTTTCTGCGAGTATAAATCTGTGTCAGTCATTTCTAATATGGAACTATAAGTGGAACTATAACAATAAACTATAATACTAATGTACTACCATGGATTAAGACGATTTATAATATTGCAAACTTAATAATGTATACTCCGCTTAATACCGGTTAATAGATTTCTCCACTTAATCGGGTCAAACCACCCTGGAACAAAACTGACCCTTTTAAGCAGAGTCAACTTAATAATGACAATATAGCAAATAAACATAGCATTAATTAGTGAAATAGGAACCAATAAGAGGTGTGATTACATCACTGGAACTAACACCTCTGACAGACACATCGAATCCGGAACCAAGAATATGCATATTAGGCGGGAATATGAACTCGTCGAACTGATTGGTTGCTAGGTCCGAGTGTTGGTATGCGTGGAATGGAAAGTGTTGTGAGAAAGGAGAGTCGTAAATATCCGGAGTATGCACCACAGATTTGAGAGCCTATAAATAGACACAATTGGAACTAACTTAATAACACCGGAACTATTCATCTGATTTGATATAAATTTGATTTGTAGACACAGTATATGGTGTATTATATATGGGGGTCGATTAATCATATTTTCACACCTCAGTAATGTGAGAACATTATATTGGAAAATAATTACTACAGTTAACTATCGTTATAACGAAGTGCTTGGGAAATGACCTTGCCAAGTAACTGAAAATTACATTTGAAAAGGTGTTGGCCGAAATATAAGCTATTAATTTAGTATGTGAGTATAACACAATCGTTATAAGCGACTTCATATATGGGAGTTGATGTAATATTTATATGACTAGTCTATATTCTATTGGCCAATAACCAGAGGAGTATTATTAACACAGTTCAATTGTTAAATAACCAGGAGAGTATTAACAAAGGTGTAATCCGATTGGCCAGTGTATACCTGTGTGACAGCCTCATTAGCAGTGTGGGACATGAGAGAGAACTGCTGGGATTCTGTGTACAGCTCCTCCAGCTGAGTGTCCTCAGAGCAGAAGCTGATTGGCGAGAATAAGTAGTCCGGGAGCGGGGACAGCTGAGAGGGGAGGAACTCCTATAAATAGGGGGAGAGGAGGGAAACTGTTGTTCGTATAAGTTAAGTGGAAAGTGAAATTGGTAAAGTGAAAATTGAAAAAGTGAAAAAGTAAAAAAGTGGAAATTTGAAAAAAGTGAAAAAGTGGAAAAGTGACCTTAACAATGGCGAGAAATTAACAACAACATATCGTAGCAACAAAAACTGATTAAGGAATGTTATAAACACTCTTCTATACTTTTAAAACAAACTTTACCAATGGCGAAAATTAACCACCCCATAGTAACCAATAGTGGATTAAGGAATGTAACATATACCTTTTCCAAAGCCTTGAGTTTACAAGAATCTCTATGTTTGCAGAATTCACTAAACTGATTGTATTCAAACGAATTTCCGCATTTCTGACAAACTAGTTTTTTTGTGTGTATTTTTCGATGAGAATTCAAATGGGAACTTCGAAGAAAGGATTTATCACAAATTCCGCACTTAAATAGGCGCGTGTTTGAGTGAGTGCGTTTGTGAACATTTAAGTCACCTTTCCTGGAAAATGTTTTGTCACATTCCGGACAAGAATAAGGTTTCAATTGGGAGTGGCATATCTGGTGCTTCTTGAGAGAATTCTCTAAATTGTTTGCAAATAAATAAACACAAAAATAGATAACTAACATACAATCAAAAAAACAAATAAACATACAAATAAACTAACAAATAAACAAACAAACAAACAATAAACAAACAAACAAACATACAAACAAACAAACAAACATACAAACATACAAACAAACAAACAAACAAACAATAAACAAACAAACAAACATACAAATAAACTAACAAATAAACAAACAAACAAACAATAAACAAACAAACAAACATACAAACAAACAAACAAACATACAAACATACAAACAAACAAACAAACAAACAATAAACAAACAAACAAACATACAAACAAACAAACAAACAAACAAACAAACAAACAAACATACAAACAAACAAACAAACATACAACAAACAAACAAATAAAGTAATAAACATACTAACATACAAACAAACAAACAAACAAACATACAACAAACAAACAAATAAAGTAATAAACATACTAACATACAAACAAACAAACAAACAAACATACAACAAACAAACAAATAAAGTAATAAACATACTAACATACAAACAAACAAACAAACAAACATACAACAAACAAACAAATAAAGTAATAAACATACTAACATACAAACAAACAAACAACAAACAACAAACAAACAACAACAAACAAACAAACAACAACAAACAAACAACAACAACAAACAAACAAACAACAACAACAACAAACAAACAAACAAACAAACAAACAAACAAACAAACAAACAAACAAACAAACAAACAAACAACAACTTACTCGTAACAAACGTGTCGCTACAAACGCTACAAGAGAACTCCTGGTTACCAGAATGGAGTTTGGAATGTGAACTGAGACCTGAGATTCTTGAGAAACTTATCCCGCACTCTTTGCATGGATACGGCTTCTCTAAGGAATGTGTCAAAAGGTGAGACTTCAAACTAGTGGCGCTCAAATGTGTCTTCCCACAATGTGTACACGCGTGTTGTTTCTTAACACCTTCTAAAGTAAACAACAAATAAACAAACAAAGGAGTAAACAACAAGTAAACAAACTAATGAGTAAACAACAAGTAAACAATCAAATAAACAATCAACCAAATAATAAAATAATAAAGCGATTCATAAATTATCAAACAAACAATCGAGTTATAATAATATAGAAAATGAATTTAATTAATCCCAATAAAATCACATTTTATAAACAACCACTAAATAAATAACTATATTAACTTACCTTTGTGTATTTTATTGTGTCTACTAAGTGCCAGTTTATTATTACAGATTTGTTTGCATTGACTACAATGGAATATTCCTTTCGAATGTGTTCCTTCTTTATGAAGTCTCAATTTGGTTCTGGTTGTAAATCTGACGTCACAGAGATTACAGGGAAAAGCTAGGGTGTCCAAATGTGTTCTTAAGTGGAGGTTTAGTTTGTGCCGAGATGGAAATATTTTGTGACAAGTGACACATTTGTTTTGTGGCTTAATTGGTGTCGCGTGTGACTCTATAGGAAAATAATTATATTTACAGTAGAACCTCGTTTATAGGAACACCAGGGGACCGTCAAAATGTGTTCGCCTTATCCGGAATTCGTATTAACCGGTGTCATTTGTATTGAAAAGGATTTGAAGGGACTGAAATAAAAACAAAATTATAATCCTGTTCTACCCCTTATCTCAGTAATAGGAACTATGTTATTCAAAGTTGCAATTGTAACTAATAATTTATAAGCAACCATTTCTTTAAAACGAATCTATTCAATTATATACAATTACTATACAACCTTATGTCGGTATTATACCTATACAGTATACAATTACTATACAACCTTATACCAGTATTTACATATAACTATACAATTACTATACAACCTTATACCAGTATTTACATATAACTATACAATTACTATACAACCTTAGACCATTAATAGCTAGCTATACACAGTATACAATTGTTGCTTAAACTGGAACTAACACCGGAACTATGACGGAAGAGAGTCCAACACGTAGCATTGATGACGTAACACCAAGAACAGACACACGAAATGAAATGCGAACAAAATCTCATCAGATGTTTTCTGACGTTTCTATTTACGTGCAAGGTGAATTGGAAGCAAATGCGAGCGAATATCAATTGTTGACAAACATGAATAACGCAACAACAAACAAATACAAACAAATGTCAACAAGGTGTGAAGAGTTAAGTAAACAAACACAAGAATTGAACGATAAATATGAGGAATTGGAACAATATTTCTCTATGATTGACCAATTGGATTCTAGCATTGGTCAGTTGGAACATGCAGTGACAAAATTGGATTTTGTTACAAAACAACTTGAGAGCAAATTCAAATCTCTAATCAAGTGATTGTTGTTGTTGTTGTTGTTGTTATGAGTTAAATAAATATGCAATATACAGTGTATTAAGAGATATAGCTCTTGTTATTGTTGTTGTTGTTAAGAGTTAAATAAATATACAGCATATTGGTAGAAATGTTGTTGATTTTGTTTGTGTAATAAAGTATAATGATAGTAATATTGTTGTTACTATTTTGTTATAGGAGTTTTGGATAAATACAGAATATACAAATGTGTTCAACTTTGTTGTTATTTACCTTTTGTCTTAGTTTCAGTTCTAATATCATCTGTATCGATTTCTGGATGTTCGACTGACAAATGTCGCAAATAATTCCCGATTCTAACATACCTGTGTTTACATACTAAACATTCCATCCTAAATATACATAGCAACCAATTAGTAAACTGAACTAAACATAAGATATAATATAATATTGTTGTTGTTGACATATCAATAAATAATCTAAAGTTAGATATACAGTTGAGAAAAGAAGTTAACATAAACACACAAAAATAACAATAACAACAATAATAACAACAACAACTAAAGAAAAATAATAACAACAAACAACTAAACAACAACAACAACAACAACATGATTATATCAAGACATAATAATTCAGAGGTTAGCAACAACTATGGTCAATAGTTATTTGTAATTAGAAGTCTGTTTGTACTTCTGACTGAAATCACTAGGTGTCTTCCTATGGGTTGCTATGGGATGTGCTATGGAATGTGACGGCTCTACTATAGTTTCAGTTCCGGAAGAGGAAGTTCTGGTATAGTTCCCTTTCAGTTTAGGCGCGTAATTAGGGTAATTAGGCGGGTACTCAATATCCGGACTTCGGTGTTTCGGTACATAACCGGAAATGTGAGAATCGGGAAATTCCAATTCTGCACTTTTGGGAGAAGTTCGTCTGGGGTACTTAGTCTGACTGGGAGAGGATTTATGTCTTGGTTCCGGTTTGTAAGGAGTTGGTTCCGGTTTATAAGGAGTTGGTTTCGGTTTATAAGAAGTTGGTTCCGGTTTGTAAGAAGTTGGTTCTGGTTTGTTGTCAGTTGGTTCTGGTTTATGTGAACCTATTTTCGATTTATATGCAGTTGGTTCCGGTTTATTGTAGCTTAGTTCCGATTTAAAAGGGTTTTGCTTTTGTTTATAAGGGATTTGTCCTGGTTCGTTGTAAGTTGGTTCCGGTTTACGTGTGTTTGGTTCCGGTTTATAAGAGGCGTTAGTGTCGGTATAGTGGGATTTCGGGAGACTTGAAGATGGAACGGGATCTGGTCTTGGTAACGGGGCTGGCAATTGGAATGGCAACGAAGTGTCCTGAGTAGGTGTCAAGTGGGGTTTGTTATCTGTTTGAGAGGTGTGAGAAATAGGAACTGTCTTCGGTTTATTATAAAGACCTGAAATCGGAACTAACGGTTGTTTCAGTTCGCATTTGAATTGTTTTGAAGATGGAATAAATCTGAGATTATCATTGTCGGATATTAAATCATTGAAAGCCAAAGTATTTTCGGTTTTGTTCCGAAATAATTCGGTTGGAGATTGTGAGGGTTTTCTATGAGAATAAACACTTGGCTTTGGATTCTTGATTGTATCTGTTTGTTGTTGTTTGTTTTCATATGTTTGTTGTTGTTTGTGTTCATATGTTTGTTGTTTAGGCGTCGGGTCTGTTCGAGAATATATGTTGTATGGAGTGCTACTTGGATGTTTTGTTGTTGTTGTTGTTGTTGTTTTTGTTGGTTTGTAAGGTTCCTGTTTATTACTGAATTTTGGATCATTTAATTCAAAGGAAAGATTATCCATGGTCCGAAGTGTACTGTGAAGTTTCGTGTTTGATTGGTCCCTTGAGAATGGATTCCTATCAGTTTCAGATTTTGGCAACTTTTCGTGAGTTTTTGGTTCGAATTTGATTGGTTCCGGTCTTAGTTTCAGTTCCAGTTTAGGTTCCAGTTTGGCTTGTGGTTTAGGAAACATGAGTTCAGGACTCGTAGGTTTAACAAACTCATCGGTTGTCGGAGAAATATCGAAAGAAGGGATTTTCTTTCGATATTTTGGGTTTTTGCTGCATGCATTTTTATGATTTTCCATATCAAATGCCGGTTGTGGGAATCTACAAAACTGACATTTATTATCGATGGTCTCTATTTTTTCGCGTTCTATTTTTAGACTAGGTTTACTGTCCCCGAAAGGTAGTTCCAGTTCGTGAATTCCCCGCCTGCCTCTAACATTGCGGTAAGAACAGGTGTTTTCGTGATCCGACAATAATTCATCCTCAAAATAATCCGAACACCAGCTACATTTCCGCTTCGATATTTCGTCAGGTTTTTTAGGACATGTTTTGAGATGTCTGGGCAACTTTTCCAAACTAATTTTCTTTAAACAAAACTGACAATTAATCTCAGTTCTTGGTTTCGAAATGCAATATTTTCGATGTTCTTCAATCTTAAATTCATCCAAATATTCGTTACAAAAACTACATTTTATTTGTGGAACTGAAATTGCTCCAAATTCCATTGGCACATTCCGCTCGGGGCAAATTGTCTGGTGAGTTAATATTTCCGAAAAGTCTACCATTTGAGTACAAAACTCACACGGCACCAAACTGGAACTATGTAACGGAGTTAGTTCCGGTTTAAGTTCCAGTTTGTTTCTACGGGCGTAATGAGAACCAATCGATTGATCAAACTTCTCAATTTTACTTGTCGGCTTACAAATCCTTGAATGTTCCTCCAAATCCATTTCCGGAACCATCTGTTTACAACCGACACAATACTTAGTTTCAGTTCCAGTTTCGTAGCTCCTAAACTTGCAGTGTAACTGGTGTCCCTCCAGCGCCAATAAGGGCACTTGATTTCCGCAGAATTCGCAAGGCGCTGACGGGTCTCTTTCCATTTCAGAATCCAAATTTTTCAGATTTTCGAATTCGGTCGAGTTGGAATCTCCGTCCTGAGGCAGTCTCCGTTCCAGAGAAGAAAGCGACACAAATGTAGGTGGCTCCAGAGGGGAAGGTGTCGCCACAAGTGGCATAAGTGGTGTTTGAAGTGGCACAGTAGACACATTTGGCATATTTGGCACACTATACACATTTTGCACAAATGGTGGGATAGGATCAAATGGCATATTCGACACATTTGGTACAATTGGCGTTTTAAGTGGCACGAATGGTGGAATAGGTACAGTAGACACATTTGGCACGAATGGTACATTTGGTACAGTAGACACATTTGGCACGAATGGTATATTTGGTACAGTAGATCTTATTGTGTTTGTAAATTCGGTATTTCTCGACAAGTCAGGGGAATCTGAAAAAGGTAGATCTCGATAATACAAAACTTCATCATTTCTGTCTAAACCGGAACTAAACATAGTTCCTATTCTCTCCGTGAAGTCCGGTTGTGTCGCGGTGGCACACACATGTGTCAATGTGTCCCTAAGCATTACGTATCTGCCACAATTCTCACACTTCTCAGTTCGGGCGCCACAGGCCACTTGGTGCTCCGAGAAATCTTTTCGAATTACACTCGAGTCACAAAATTCACAGACTACACTTGATAGCCGACACACGGACAAATGAATGGGTTTATCGATTGGTTTATAAGTTGTGCCACATTTTTCACACCTCTCTGTGGAATGGTTCATTTGCTCATGATCCTCTCTGCCACTTAAAGACACAAATTCGCCACATTTTTCACACTTAAAATGATGACGTCGACAAGTCGCTCCATGGAGATCAAAGTTTAAGATTGGAATGTCATTCTTGCAAAACTCACATTCCTTGTACTGAAATTCGTCGCTCATATATTTACCTAATTTTATGCAAAAAATGAAAAAAAAATTGTTTTAAAGCCAATTAATAATAACACTAAATCAAGAAAAACAATAAACTCAAATACATAGCAAACAAACAATAACAATAACAAGGTTATTTCTACCTAGTGAGAGATTAATCACATATCAGATGTTAGTACCGGTTATAGGTCCAATTTGATTAATTTTAGCCACCCAATATTCCTCTTTCCCTTGGTTCTGGTTATAGTTCCAGTTTGCTTAATTAGCCACCCCGTGTTTCTCCTTTTCCCTCGGCTCTGGCTTGGGCTGCTCGCCGGCTGCCCAGGATTCCTCCACTATGGCTCTCACCTGGATAACCACTGCTTAACATACTGCTTAACATACCGTTTGTACACGCCTTATTATAGGAAATTAACGCGCCATAAAAAAAATTTGAATTTTTTTCTAAAATTTATTCGCGTTAATTTCATGTATTTTAAAATGTTCAGCTCCAATTCGCGTTAATTACATGGCGCCTTAATTTTCTATAATAAGGTATTTGTTTATTTGTTTTACTTGTTATAACACCTGTTATAACTGCTTAACATACTGCTTAACATACCCTATTATAGGAAAATTTCATGGCGCGTTAATTTCCTACATAAGGTATACCACATCTCCTGCTTAACTACACAAGGTATACCTCTCCTGCTTAACTACACAAGGTATACCTCTCCTGCTTAACTACACAAGGTATACCTCTCCTGCTTAACTACATAAGGTATACCTCTCCTGCTTAACTATATAAGGTATACCTCTCCTGCTTAACTACACAAGGTATACCTCTCCTGCTTAACTACACAAGGTATACCTCTCCTGCTTAACTACACAAGGTATACCTCTCCTGCTTAACTACACAAGGTATACCTCTCCTGCTTAACTACACAAGGTATACCTCTCCTGCTTAACTACACAAGGTATACCTCTCCTGCTTAACTACACAAGGTATACCTCTCCTGCTTAACTACACAAGGTATACCTCTCCTGCTTAACTATGGCTCTCACCTGCTTAACTACATAAGGTATACCTCTCCTGCTTAACATTGGCTCTCACCTGCTTAACATACTCGCGTCTGTTGTCGTTGTACAGCTGTGCCGCCTGTCCATTGGCCGGACTGTTCGGGTTAGGCTCATCCAGCAGAGACTGTATCGAGGTTAGGATTGCAGACACGTCGTAAGTGGGACTCCATCTGTAGTTAGGAGTAATAGTATAATAGAGTGGATGTCTGTTATAAGCACATCGTCGGGAACTGCACTTAATGTTCTTATAACCGACATATATTATACAGGGTATATGGCAACCGTTTTCCAACATAGTGTGCTTATAACCGGTGTGCTTATATCCGACATCTACTGTAGTTAGTTAGTTATAGTTATAGGTATAGGTAGTTAGATAGGTAGATATATAGTTATTTGTTTATTCGTTTGTTTGTTTGGTTGGTTGGTTGGTTGGTTGGTTGGTTGGTTGTTTATTTATTTGTTTATTTGTTTGGTTGGTTGGTTGTTTGTTTGTTTGTTTGTTTGTTTGTTTATTAGATTAATGGATTGTTTATTTGTTGGTCGGTTTATTTATCTTTCTAATCTCTATTTATGTGAATAAATGACATGGTATCAGTTCTATATCTATTTGAATTCTATTTGAGACACCTCTCTATAATTAATCAATTAATTATTAAATCAATATCTAACCTTATTACTCACTGTTATTGTTTTTGTTGTTGTTTACTACTCCTCACCTGTTCTGCAGAATATCCAGACAAATGCTCCCGTCAGCATAAACATTGGGATGATACATCTTAGACAGAAACTTAACTTTAGGCGGTTTATTCGGATATTCCTCAGAAAATTCTAGAACTAATTTGAAAGTCCCGTTTTCGAATGGAGTATCATCTGGTCCGAATATAAGCGCGTTCCAAAGCATAATATTGTTGTCCATCGGAGTGGCAATGACTCCATGGGGCGCGTCTTGTTGTAACCTCTTCAGGTCTCGGACGAGTCTACGGCGAGAGGGAGTAGACATAACACACACCTAGCTAGTAAACAACAACAATAGTAGTAAACAGTAGTAAACACACATAGTATACAGTCGAAACCGGTTTATTCTAACTTATCGGTTTATTCTAACTATTAGTAATGCAATATTTTGTAAGAAATTCCAACTATACTGTATTTTCCATCGGTTTTTTCTTACTATTTTTATCTGAAAAGAAATGGTTAGAAAAAACCGGTTTGAACTGTAGTAAACAAACGTATGGTAAACATAATAACTAAGGTACAGTCAACTTCCGTTATAACGAAGTGCTTGGGACCGTAGTTTCATTTCGTATAAGCGGAGTAAATCGATAGCTTATAGGCTATATAAACTATTCATGTTACTAATGACTTCGTTATAACCGACTTGGTTATAACGGGAGTTGACTGTATTAGTAAACAACGATTAGTAAACTAACATATAACAGTAAACTATTTAGTAAATACAGTAGAACCTCGTTAGTAGGAACACCAGGGGACCGTCAAAATGCGTTCGTATTATTCGGAATTCGTATTAATAAAATTGAATCTCTATTTATTTGTTTCAGATATTAGCTTTCAATGAAAACTATAAAAAATTGAAAACATTACGAATACTTGAGTAGACATTCGTCCTAACATTGAATAATGTTTTTCGACATTTTTCTTTTTCTAATAATTTTTTATTATTTCTGCCACAAAATACTAATTTTAGAACTTTTAAGTTCTATGGAACATTCTAGAATAAATTCTACTTATAATTAGCAAGTATTATTACCTAAACTTATACATACTAAGTATAACTAGGGATTTACATAATTATAATTAATATGGCCATTCAAACGTTACGTAAGGATAATTCCAGGAAAATTAGACATCCCCTCCCTATGTCACACTTTTAAGCATTTTCTAGAATAAAAGGATGATTTATAAGACATTGGTTGACCCCCCTTCCTTTGGAAGCGATACGTAACATTTGAACTGCCAATTATATTATACATGTATTCCCCTTATAGAAATTTAGGACAAAAGGACATTTAATTTCCTAAACACAGTATAACCTGTCTATAAAGGCACTTAGAATAGATCCCATATGACATAGTACGAAACTCCGGTTAATACGAACACTATTTCAATCCCCTTCAAAGCCTTTTCAATACAAATTAATACGAATTCTGGATAAGGAGAACACATTTTGACGGTCCCCTGGTGTTCCTACTAACGAGAATCTACTATAAATATAAAAAACAGACAATAACTAATAATTTAATTAATAACAACCCATTAAACAATCAACTAATCAAATTGCAGACTTTTTCTCCACAAATAACCATCTAAGCACTAAGATCTGTGAAATAGAAATAACTACTATAATCCCAGTTTCCAAAAGCGACCACAAAAGAACTCTTTCATTAACCCTCTCAGCAATGCTTCTACCATGTGACTCCCTAATTCTATGATGCGTCTGAAAGTCAATAATCATATTCATCGCATTGTGTATCGAAACCGCTTTGGTTTCCATATGAGTAAGTGCGTTATGTGTTTTCCCCGTTTCACCGGCGTCGATTGGAATTTCACCGGTTGTAAACTCGAAATATACCAGTTTGTGTGTCACAGTCGAGAACTCATTACTGAAACAAAATGTGTACTCCCCAGCAATGCGAGTTGTAAAGGAATGTATACCGTATTCCTTTCTCTGTTCACTATACAGCTCATTAGAACTTGGGTCTAATAATATTACGTCGATATCGAAATTCCCGCCCGTTATAACCTGGAATTCTAACATACAATTCTTGTTCGATTCTATTTCTTCGCTAAAACATTGTTCTCTGCGATCTGGTAGCTCAAAGGTCAGTTCTATTGAGGTCAATAAACGCGGGAAAATCAATAGGATTGGAACCAAAATGAAGATATGCATTCCTAAGCTGAAGTTAGTTGCTATGGAGAATTGAAACTATGGTGTGAATAAGAGATAATTATTACTAATAAGGAATTACTTATATCGGCTAACATCTTTTCAAATATAATTATAGGCACTGGCAAGGTCTATTGAACTCAAAAATTCATATTTGCGATGCGGGGTTTTTGATACTTTTTATATTGAATTTTTTTTTAAACTCAATAGGCTCAATAATACTTACAACTTACAGTGAATAAGTCCCTAGTCCATAACTAAACGAAATCAAAGGAATAAGGTCAGAATGGTGTGCTAATGAATCATCAAAGATATGAGTAGTAAAGCTCAACGGGAAAAAACGAACTTCACCCTCACAAAGGACACTGGTTTTGCATGAATTGGGCAGTCGACTTTTTGCAAAAATCGGTCCGGCCGGTTTGGGTGCTACGGCCCTGTTATAAGTTATGGTTTCATCCAGGCGCGTATATTTTTTAAGAAAATTTTCTAGGCGCGCGAAAATCGAGAGATGCTGCCAATGATATAATAGTAATTTGGACGTGTGTGAGCTAGCTCAAACTAAATCTAGGTGCGCGTAAAAAATTTTAAAATTTTTGACATAAAATTTTGCCTGGAAAAAACCCTGGTGGTATTGCATATCAGAATTAATGTGTGAATTTCCCGTATAATTATATCAAGTAACGCTACTAGATAATTTGATTGAGAGGATTGCCTTAAAAGTGTGGTTTGTCAGGTCTGTCGTGAGATTAGTCCGAATCGTATGACTCTAGACATTTGATATTCTTATATTTAATAAATAAATGGGCCATTCAAACGTTATGTAACTCAAAGTTTCAGGAAATTAGACCCCCTCCCTATGTGACGCCTTTTGGCCTGTTTTTAATATAAAAAGGATGTCACACATTGGTTGACACCCCTTCCCCTTAGAAGGGTTACATAACGTTTGTACGGGCCCTAAAATAGCTGGTCATTACAGAGCTCTAGAGTCACACGATTCGGAACTAATCTTATGACAGACCTGTTAAACCACACTTAAGGCAATCCTCTCAAATCCAACAATTCAGTAGCGTTACTTCATATAATTATACGGCAATTCACACGTTTTATATGTTATTGTAATGACCAGCATATATTTTACTACAGTATAACCTCGTTAGTACGAACACCAGGGGACCGTAAAAATGCGTTCGCCTTATCCGGAATTCGTAAAACCAATATCAATTGTATTGAAAAGGCTTTGAAAGGGACTGAAATAGTGTTCGTATTAACCGGAATTTAGTATTAACTGAGTTCGTACTAACGAGGTTATACTATAATACTAAATTTTTTGGCACAAATATTTTTCAAACTTTATTTATTCACACAATTTATACTTTATACACAATTATAAACATAAATAATAAAATAAATAAAATCCCAATTATTTACTCGGTGACATGGCCATGTAACTATCTTCCCTCATTGGCACCAAATTATGGGAACTGTTTGACAACGGCATTGTAACAATGGTATTTCCAATTGAATTATCATAATTAGGTGTTATGTAACGATTCATTTCTTGTTCAAATGTTTCAGCGGGAATTGCTGCGTAAATTTCAGAATCCGGAACCCAATTATTAGGTGGCAGAGGTGGCATAATTTCATTTTGTGGCCAATTTCGTTTGAAAGTGTTTTCCTTCGGATACTCAGAAAGTTGACAGCTGTTTAAATTAGTGTTTTTGGCTAACACCTCTTGAGTGATTCTATATTTAGTAACTTCCTTCTTAACCTCGTCATATCTCAGTTTGTACTTCAATAAGAAGAACCAACATACCGTTACTATAAATAGACTAACACAACTGACTAGCATGCAGAGAATGCATATAGCTATAGATACTATAGTAGACGGATAGGCTAGATTGAATAGCTCCTCTGTTAAGGGAATAGTTGGGGGGAAATCGGTCTCTAGAAAAGTGGGGTCTGTGATAATAAAGGAACCTAGGTTTGTATCAGGTTCCGGTTGATTTGGTGTAGGTGGGGGTGGTGGATTTGGATTTGGATTAATAGGAATTGGGTCATTTGTTGTTTGTGGGTTTGTAAGAATTGGGTCATTTGTTGTTTGTGGGTTTGTAAGAATTGGATCATTTGTTGGTTGTGGGTTTGTAAGAATTGGGTCATTTGTTGGTTGTGGGTTTGTAAGAAATGGTTCATTTGTAAGAAATTGATCATTTATAGGAATTGAATCATTTGTTGTTTGACTAGTGAGTTGAGTAGTTTCATTATAACTGTTTCCGAATTCTAGTTCCTGTGTTAGTGTATTTAATATGATATTTCCATTCCTTAACTGTATCTCGTTAAGCAATAATGTTGTTGACACATAAGCTCTTAATTCCAATGTTATTTCCCCAACAAGATTAATGGGCGTTTGTATCTCAATAAGATAGGAATTATTCCCAATTTGTGTATGAAGTTCTATGCCATTACTCGGGTCGTATGTAACTGTAGTTTCGTTCTGTATTGCTACACTATAGGGTGGGTATGACATCACAGTACCATACATTCCAATCGCCCCATACAGTCGTATGGAACTAATGTTAGCAAGGATACTGAAGTAGAAAGTAAGTTTGCATCTCGAGGAGGAGTGTAGCGAAATAGTATTCTGGGATGTAGGCATGGGGAGACCTAAAGTGTGAGATTATAATGTGGCCGATATGCTATAATTAAAGTGGCGTACACTGAAATGTTAGAAGGAAAGTGTTGTAAAACATGTCAAATATATTTTTGTTGTTGTTGTTGTTGTTGTCGTTATATTTGTGCAAAGTATACTAAATATGGAAAATATGGAAGAAAATATTAATTGTTGTTGTTGTTGTTGTCGTTATATTTGTGCAAAGTATACTAAATATGGAAAATATGGAAGAAAATATTAATTGTTGTTTTTGTTGTTGTCGTTATATTTTGCGAAGTTTTATGTCAAAGCGAATATATCTATTGTTATTGTTGTTGTTGTTGTTGTATTGGTTTTTTTGCAAAGGTTATGGTAAATATCAAAGCAAATATTTAATGTTTTGTTTTTGTTGTTTTTAGAAAAGTTCACTAAAATGTAAAAGCAAATATTTATTGTGTTGTTGTTGTTGTTATTGTTGTTGTTGTTTACAGAATAAATATCTTACCTATGTCTCCATTAGTTAACATCCCATTCCCTCCAGAAAGTATTAATTAAAAACCCCGCTTCGCAAATATGAATTTTTGAGTTCAATAGACCTTGCCAGTGCCTATAATTATATTTGAAAAGGTTTAGGCCGATATGAGTAATTCCTTATTAGTAATTTTTATTTTATTTGTAATAAAAACCATAGTTTCAATTCTCCATAGCAACCAACTTCAGCTTAGATATGCATATCCTCATTTTGGTTCCAATTCTATTGATTTTCGCGCGATTATTGACCTCAATAGAACTGACCTTTGAGCTACCAGATCGCAGAGAACAATGTTTTAGCGAAGAAATAGAATCGAACAAGAATTGTATGTTAGAATTTCAGGTTATAACGGGCGGGAATTTCGATATCGACGTTATACTTTTAGACCCAAGTTCTAATGAGCTATTTAGTGAACAGCGAAAGGAATACGGTATACATTCCTTTACAACTCGCATTGCTGGCGAATACACGTTTTGTTTCAGTAATGAGTTCTCGACTGTGACACACAAACTTGTATATTTCGAGTTTACAACCGGTGAAATTCCAATCGACGCCGGTGAAACGGGGAAAACACATACCGCACTTACTCATATGGAAACCAAAGCGGTTTCGATACACAATGCGATGAATATGATTATTGACTTTCAGACGCATCATAGGATTAGGGAGTCACACGGCAGAAGCATTGCTGAGAGGGTTAATGAAAGAGTTCTTTTGTGGTCGCTTTTGGAAACTGGGATTATCGTAGTTATTTCTATTTCACAGATCTTAGTGCTTAGATGGTTATTTGTGGAGAAAAAGTCTGCAATTTGATTAGTTGATTGTTTAATGGGTTGTTATTAATTAAATTATTAGTTATTGTCTATTTTTATATTTATAGTAGATTCTCGTTAGTAGGAACACCAGGGGACCGTCAAAATGTGTTCTCTTATCCAGAATTCGTATTAATTTGTATTGAAAAGGCTTTGAAGTGGACTGAAATTGTGTTCTTATTAACCGGAATTTCGTACTATGTCATATGGGATCTATTCTAAGTGCCGTTATAGACCGGTTCTACTTTGTTTAGGAAATTAAATGTCCTTTTGTCCTAAATCTCTATAAGGGGAAATACACGTATAATATAATTGGCAGTTCAAATGTTACGTATCGCTTCCAAAGGAAGGGGGGTCAACCAATGTCTTACAAATCATCTTTTTATTCTAGAAAATGCTTAAAAGTGTGACATAGGGAGGGGATGTCTAATTTTCCTGGAATTATCCTTACGTAACGTTTGAATGGCCATATTAATTATAATTATGTAAATCCCTAGTTATACTTAGTATGTATAAGTTTAGGTAATAATACTTGCTAATTATAAGTAGAATTTATTCTAGAATGTTCCATAGAACTTAAAAGTTCTAAAATTAGTATTTTGTAGCAGAAATAATAGAAAACTATTAGAAAAAGAAAAATGTCGAAAACATTATTTAATATTCTGCTAACATATTCAATGTTAGGACGAATGTCTACTCAAGTATTCGTAATGTTTTCAATTTTTTATAGTTTTCATTGAAAGCTAATATCTGAAACAAATAAATAGAGATTCAATTTTATTAATACGAATTCCGAATAATACGAACGCATTTTGACGGTCCCCTGGTGTTCCTACTAACGAGGTTCTACTGTATTTACTAAATAGTTTACTGTTATATGTTAGTTTACTAATACAGTAGAACCTCGTTAGTAGGAACACCAGGGGACCGTCAAAATGCGTTCGTATTATTCGGAATTCGTATTAATAAAATTGAATCTCTATTTATTTGTTTCAGATATTAGCTTTCAATGAAAACTATAAAAAATTGAAAACATTACGAATACTTGAGTAGACATTCGTCCTAACATTGAATATGTTAGCAGAATATTAAATAATGTTTTCGACATTTTTCTTTTTCTAATAGTTTTCTATTATTTCTGCTACAAAATACTAATTTTAGAACTTTTAAGTTCTATGGAACATTCTAGAATAAATTCTACTTATAATTAGCAAGTATTATTACCTAAACTTATACATACTAAGTATAACTAGGGATTTACATAATTATAATTAATATGGCCATTCAAACGTTACGTAAGGATAATTCCAGGAAAATTAGACATCCCCTCCCTATGTCACACTTTTAAGCATTTTCTAGAATAAAAAGATGATTTGTAAGACATTGGTTGACCCCCCTTCCTTTGGAAGCGATACGTAACATTTGAACTGCCAATTATATTATACGTGTATTTCCCCTTATAGAGATTTAGGACAAAAGGACATTTAATTTCCTAAACAAAGTAGAACCGGTCTATAACGGCACTTAGAATAGATCCCATATGACATAGTACGAAATTCCGGTTAATAAGAACACAATTTCAGTCCACTTCAAAGCCTTTTCAATACAAATTAATACGAATTCTGGATAAGAGAACACATTTTGACGGTCCCCTGGTGTTCCTACTAACGAGAATCTACTATAAATATAAAAATAGACAATAACTAATAATTTAATTAATAACAACCCATTAAACAATCAACTAATCAAATTGCAGACTTTTTCTCCACAAATAACCATCTAAGCACTAAGATCTGTGAAATAGAAATAACTACGATAATCCCAGTTTCCAAAAGCGACCACAAAAGAACTCTTTCATTAACCCTCTCAGCAATGCTTCTGCCGTGTGACTCCCTAATCCTATGATGCGTCTGAAAGTCAATAATCATATTCATCGCATTGTGTATCGAAACCGCTTTGGTTTCCATATGAGTAAGTGCGGTATGTGTTTTCCCCGTTTCACCGGCGTCGATTGGAATTTCACCGGTTGTAAACTCGAAATATACAAGTTTGTGTGTCACAGTCGAGAACTCATTACTGAAACAAAACGTGTATTCGCCAGCAATGCGAGTTGTAAAGGAATGTATACCGTATTCCTTTCGCTGTTCACTAAATAGCTCATTAGAACTTGGGTCTAAAAGTATAACGTCGATATCGAAATTCCCGCCCGTTATAACCTGAAATTCTAACATACAATTCTTGTTCGATTCTATTTCTTCGCTAAAACATTGTTCTCTGCGATCTGGTAGCTCAAAGGTCAGTTCTATTGAGGTCAATAATCGCGCGAAAATCAATAGAATTGGAACCAAAATGAGGATATGCATATCTAAGCTGAAGTTGGTTGCTATGGAGAATTGAAACTATGGTTTTTATTACAAATAAAATAAAAATTACTAATAAGGAATTACTCATATCGGCCTAAACCTTTTCAAATATAATTATAGGCACTGGCAAGGTCTATTGAACTCAAAAATTCATATTTGCGAAGCGGGGTTTTTAATTAATACTTTTTATATTGATTTTTTTTTTAACTCAATAGGCTCAATAATACTTACAACTTACAGTGAATAAGTCCCTAGTCCATAACTAAACGAAATCAAAGGAATAAGGTCAGAATGGTGTGCTAATGAATCATCAAAGATATGAGTAGTAAAGCTCAACGGGAAAAACGAACTTCACCCTCACAAAGGACACTGGTTTTGCATGAATTGGGCAGTCGACTTTTTGCAAAAACCGGTCCGGCCGGTTTGGGTGCTACGGCCCTGTTATAAGATATGATTTCATCCAGGCGCGTATATTTTTTAAGAAAAATTTCTAGGCGCGCGAAAATCGAGAGATGCTGCCAATCATGTAATAGTAATTTGGACGTGTGTGAGCTAGCTCAAACTAAATCTAGGCGCGAGTAAAAAATTTTAAAAAATTTTTGACATAAAATTTTGCCTGAAAAAACCCTGGTGGTATTGCATATCAGAATTAATGTGTGAATTTCCCGTATAATTATATCAAGTAACGCTACTAGATAATTTGATTGAGAGGATTGCCTTAAAAGTGTGGTTTGTCAGGTCTGTCGTGAGATTAGTCCGAATCGAATGACTCTAGACATTTGATATTCTTATATTTAATAAATAAAGGGGCCATTCAAACGTTATGTAACTCAAAGTTTCAGGAAATTAGACCCCCTCCCTATGTGACGCCTTTTGGCCTGTTTTTAATATAAAAAGGATGTCACACATTGGTTGACACCCCTTCCCCTTAGAAGGGTTACATAACGTTTGTACGGGCCCTAAAATAGCTGGTCATTACAGAGCTCTAGAGTCATACGATTCGGAACTATTCTTATGACAGACCTGTTAAACCACACTTAAGGCAATCCTCCCCAATCCAACAATTCAGTAGCGTTACTTCATATAATTATACGGCAATTCACACGTTTTATATGTTATTGTAATGACCAGCATATATTTTACTACAGTATAACCTCGTTAGTACGAACACCAGGGGACCGTAAAAATGCGTTCGCCTTATCCGGAATTCGTAAAACCAATATCAATTGTATTGAAAAGGCTTTGAAAGGGACTGAAATAGTGTTCGTATTAACCGGAATTTAGTATTAACTGAGTTCGTACTAACGAGGTTATACTATAATACTAAATTTTTTGGCACAAATATTTTTCAAACTTTATTTATTCACACAATTTATACTTTATACACAATTATAAACATAAATAATAAAATAAATAAAATCCCAATTATTTACTCGGTGACATGGCCATGTAACTATCTTCCCTCATTGGCACCAAATTATGGGAACTGTTTGACAACGGCATTGTAACAATGGTATTTCCAATTGAATTATCATAATTAGGTGTTATGTAACGATTCATTTCTTGTTCAAATGTTTCAGCGGGAATTGCTGCGTAAATTTCAGAATCCGGAACCCAATTATTAGGTGGCAGAGGTGGCATAATTTCATTTTGTGGCCAATTTCGTTTGAAAGTGTTTTCCTTCGGATACTCAGAAAGTTGACAGCTGTTTAAATTAGTGTTTTTGGCTAACACCTCTTGAGTGATTCTATATTTAGTAACTTCCTTCTTAACCTCGTCATATCTCAGTTTGTACTTCAATAAGAAGAACCAACATACCGTTACTATAAATAGACTAACACAACTGACTAGCATGCAGAGAATGCATATAGCTATAGATACTATAGTAGACGGATAGGCTAGATTGAATAGCTCCTCTGTTAAGGGAATAGTTGGGGGGAAATCGGTCTCTAGAAAAGTGGGGTCTGTGATAATAAAGGAACCTAGGTTTGTATCAGGTTCCGGTTGATTTGGTGTAGGTGGGGGTGGTGGATTTGGATTTGGATTAATAGGAATTGGGTCATTTGTTGTTTGTGGGTTTGTAAGAATTGGGTCATTTGTTGTTTGTGGGTTTGTAAGAATTGGATCATTTGTTGGTTGTGGGTTTGTAAGAATTGGATCATTTATTGTTTGTGGGTTTGTAAGAATTGGGTCATTTGTTGGTTGTGGGTTTGTAAGAAATGGTTCATTTGTAAGAAATTGATCATTTATAGGAATTGAATCATTTGTTGTTTGACTAGTGAGTTGAGTAGTTTCATTATAACTGTTTCCGAATTCTAGTTCCTGTGTTAGTGTATTTAATATGATATTTCCATTCCTTAACTGTATCTCGTTAAGCAATAATGTTGTTGACACATAAGCTCTTAATTCCAATGTTATTTCCCCAACAAGATTAATGGGCGTTTGTATCTCAATAAGATAGGAATTATTCCCAATTTGTGTATGAAGTTCTATGCCATTACTCGGGTCGTATGTAACTGTAGTTTCGTTCTGTATTGCTACACTATAGGGTGGGTATGACATCACAGTACCATACATTCCAATCGCCCCATACAGTCGTATGGAACTAATGTTAGCAAGGATACTGAAGTAGAAAGTAAGTTTGCATCTCGAGGAGGAGTGTAGCGAAATAGTATTCTGGGATGTAGGCATGGGGAGACCTAAAGTGTGAGATTATAATGTGGCCGATATGCTATAATTAAAGTGGCGTACACTGAAATGTTAGAAGGAAAGTGTTGTAAAACATGTCAAATATATTTTTGTTGTTGTTGTTGTTGTTGTCGTTATATTTGTGCAAAGTATACTAAATATGGAAAATATGGAAGAAAATATTAATTGTTGTTGTTGTTGTTGTCGTTATATTTGTGCAAAGTATACTAAATATGGAAAATATGGAAGAAAATATTAATTGTTGTTTTTGTTGTTGTCGTTATATTTTGCGAAGTTTTATGTCAAAGCGAATATATCTATTGTTATTGTTGTTGTTGTTGTTGTATTGGTTTTTTTGCAAAGGTTATGGTAAATATCAAAGCAAATATTTAATGTTTTGTTTTTGTTGTTTTTAGAAAAGTTCACTAAAATGTAAAAGCAAATATTTATTGTGTTGTTGTTGTTGTTATTGTTGTTGTTGTTTACAGAATAAATATCTTACCTATGTCTCCATTAGTTAACATCCCATTCCCTCCAGTGCAATACAAGCCAGAACATATTCCAGTGTACGCATAATCAGCAGAGAAGAGACCTGTTATTATTCCTTCTATAGAGTTAGGAAAATCGTAGAATAGAATTGTAGGATATGTTAAAGGGCTTATTATGTCTCTTTCTAAACAGCCGTATAGTTCTATACGGAGACAATAAGGGAGTTTGTTGTTGTTGTTGTTGTTGTTGTCGTTGTTGTCGTTGTTAGACGCCTTTGTAATCTGTAAACAAATCAGAATTCAATCAGAGAAATAATAAAGTCAACATAAATTGTCATTTTTTCAAAAAGAATTATGAATAATAAATTCACCGCTGGAAAAAATAAATAGTACCTAACTAGAATAAATTAAAATTAATCTTAAAATCCGGAAAAATAAATTTCACAGCTATTTTCTTAGAGAAAGCATATCAACAACAGGGTTATAAATAAATAATATATCTTTGCTCAAATCACATAATTTGAGATTTCAAATCATTTAAAACCAAATAATTTGTCACTAAATTCCATCAAACCAAATCAGATATATCAAATATACCCTGATTAGCAGACATAATATTTAGGAACTTACCTCGATTGCATCAGAAAGAGTTGGGTTAAATGCTCGCTTAACAGAAACATCAATATATCTAGCCACACCGTTAAACACATACAAACCATCTGAGGAATATCCTGACACCAAATTGGAACTGAAACTAGCTACTGTGTACCGGATTAAGAATTCTTGTGAATCTCCGTAATCAACATATGTTACACACTTATTTCTTAGCAGCTCGTTTTGTGGAGGAATTTGGTTAATTGCAATGCCAGTTATTATGAATCTTGACCCATAAATATTTTTAAGATTTATTGTTAAACCCTCATTTATGTGTAGTACCCAGAATGAATTATTTTGAGAAATATGTGGGAGAGTATAAGTTGAGTTTTCGAGTTGGAATAAATTCGAATTCTTTACTGTTTCATTTATAATTTCTTGTGATTTATTCAAAATAGAATTAAACAATTCTTGGTTGCAAATATCGCTATAGCCCAAAGTTCCGATTATAAATTGAATTGAAATCAAGAAAAAAACCTGCATTTGAGTTTGAAATATTGGGTTGGGAGAATATTAATTGAGATTTATAGTAGAAATGACTTTGTCAACAGTATCATGTCATTTCCCTGACAACCATAAGCTTACAATGGAATGCATTATTAGTATTATTACATCCATTGAATGGATTTGAGAGTTCATTTTATGAAGTGTTGAATTACTTTTGATAAGAATAGGATGACCAATTAATTATATGTGATTAATTAAGTTACTTATGGAACTGAAATCATTATGTAACACCTGTTTCCACTCTAATTACTACATCATAAATGGAACTATGGAATGTGGTATTTCCAGAGAGAGAATATCATCCATTGTGCGAAAAATATAATATTTGTTGTTATTTATCTCAATTAATAAATTTTATAAATTTGTTGTTATTTACCTCTATTCATAAATTTTATATAATTTGTTCATATTTGCCTCAATTCAGAAATTTTATAACATTTATAGTTATTTTGCAATCATAAATTTTATAAAATTTGTTGTTATTACCTTTATTCATATTGAATAATATTTGAGTATCTACGCGCTAAATACTATTATTACTAAATGGTGCATAAATTAATTATGCTTACAATAAAAAATATCCTTCTAATTTTAAGCGCCAGAATTACATATTAATCACATAATTTCAGTTCCTATTATGCAATACTAGATTATAAATACAGAGTTCAATATCACATGAAATTAATTACCCGCAAAAATTAATCTTACAAATTAAGTAATTACTATTTGAATAAAGTTGAAAGTGATATAAGCTTAATCTAAAATTAAAAATCCTTTGGGAAGTATTATGTAACTAAGCTTACATATGCACACAAATGCAAATCTAAAAGTCAGAGAATTAAAATTGCTTAGGAATTATTGATTCGTATGCCATGTGATTTAATTAATTTCTTGTTTATGTCAGTAAAAACAACCTACAAATACGTGTATATATACAGTCATACCCACAAAATAAATTTGAATATATATAGCAGTCAAAACAACAAAATATATTCGTAAATAACAATGTTTAATTTTAAATGTCTCATGAATCCAATTGAATGTGGTAGTCAATCAAATTGTTCCACAAATTTTCTGGAGGAAACTTGGTTTTATATTTCCATATGGGTATTTATTGTTAACATAATATGTTGTCTTATTTGTGTATTATGTTGTTGTTGTTCTTGTTCTTGTTTATATTGTTGCTTTAAGAAATCAAAAAATCTTCCAAAAACAAAATGTTATTATTCAAATGGATCTTTGTTTTGCAAAAATAAACTTCAGAAACAAATATTGAATCCAAATTCTCAAATTTCTCAAATTGAAGAATCGAACAAATACGATACAATTTGCAGTCAACTCGGAAGGAATAATACGGAGATATCTTTAGTTAGCAACCAACTAACACCTAAGGAATGCGAACCAACTCAATCTAATCCGGAAATAAACACAAACAATAATGCAAGCGAAGCCACCCAGAGTTTTGTGTACGATTATGTTGTTAATAATCCTACTCCCAAGTTTAAAGAATTTATAACTAATCCTTAATAAGCAGGTGGTTTACCTCAAATTTGTTAAATAACTTGAATAAATGTATTATTAAATACATTGCTATTTAAACATATTTGCTAATTCCTTTTGAAACCATTTCTTATTACAAAATATTTCATTGATTATGCTATAAATCATGATTGTTTTATTCAAAATTGGAAATTAGTTGGATTAATAATCATGTTAATATATGTGTTTGTTGTTTAAATTTATGGAAATACAGTAGAACTTCGTTAGTAGGAACACCAGGGGACCGTCAAAATGTGTTCGCCTTATCCGGAATTCGTAATAACTAATAACAAAGGTATTGAAAAGGCTTTGAAAGGGACTGAAATTGTGTTTGAATTAACCGTGTTCGTATTAACGAGGTTCTATTGTAGTCTATTTATCACTCAAGTTTTCGTGGGGCAAAATCGGGAATTATAATTCTACAATTATTTGTATTTTTGAACCCAATAAATACAAATAAATAAACTCGCACTATATGATGGAATATTTTATTTTAATACAAATCAATATTTCATTAACAAAACTGAATTAGAAAAGACAAATTCTAGAATACATTGTTGTATGAGGTAATATTTAAATTTAATGTAAATCAAAAGAATAATTTAAGACATTATGTAAAGTCAAATGATTAAGTTATATAGTATAAATAGGAACAATAATTGTTCTCATAAATAATTAAAAATGGATAGTAAGATCTTGTTTATAATTTTTTTTCTATTTTCAATCGTTTCATGTAATAATTTTTTTGAAGAAAATAATGTATTACAAACTTTACAAAATGATAAATGGTATATATTAACCATTTTGTTTATTCTAATTACATTTTGTGTTTGTTCAATCTTTTTTGTAGTTTGTTGTTGTTATTGTCTTTGTAAAAACATGGACAATAAATTCACAAAAACTTATATTGTTTATTCCAACCAAAATTGTGGGATAAATAACAACAACAATAACAACAACAACAACAGAAATCGAGTTGAAACAAATATACAAGTACACTATTCCATAATAGCAAACAGTCAAACATTATACGAGACATTAACTTTACCAGAAAATCGCAACCAAATAAACCACATTCCAAACTACCAGTCACGTAACCAGGTATATGAACAAGATGAATATCCATACGATTATGTAGCAAGGAAAGATATCTATTCACTACATACTAATTCAAGCCATCATTATGAGAGTATTATTTAAACAATAACCATGGATACTAAATAAATACTCACTTTTTAGCTTAAATTCTGTTCAATGATTGATTGAATTACATTTGAGAATGAAATTAATAAATAAATAATTTTTTAATTGTAATTATTAACAAATTCTTTAAATATTAATGAAAAGTTCCAAATATGGATAACTTACTTGTGTATACTTGAATATTATTAGTTTCATTATAAAATTCGTTTAAAAATTGCTACAAACAAAACTTCTAATTTCGTCCAAAATTACTTTAGAAATACGTAAATCAATTCAATGTATTTGGTTGAATTATGGCATAGGTTTATAAGTTTAAATATTTAGATTCAATACATAATCAAATAATATAAAATGATATAATATACCACGTATACAAAGTTAGTTTCATAATAATTCCAAAGAAATATATCATGTTCACTAAGCTAAATTAATAACCGCACAATTGTAGAATAATAGGAATTTGGTTTACAGGTAAAGATTAAATTCAGAAAATTCAGAATTAATTACAAAAAGCTTACGGAAACTTAAATATGCATTAATACTTATACAAAATCTGTTGTTCGGATATTAAATTCAAATTTCAAATTTGTAAAATGGTTGAAATTATAACTTTTTCAAACGAAACATTTACAAATGCAATTTTATTAATCCCAGTTAAATACATTCTTCAAATAGGAATCCCTGTTTTCTTGTGTGTATTAATAATAACATTATTATGTTGTGTTTGTAATTGTGTTGTTTGTTATTGTTTTGGAAAAAAATATAAGAAAAAGGAGGAAATAATCAAAACTCCAATTAGGAGACATCGATCTGAAAGAGACGGAACAATATACTCAGAAATAAACCCTGCAGGAATGATTGAAAACCAAAGAATTCATCCAAAAATTAACAATACACTAATAATAAACCCAATGTCCCTCGATACTCATTCAGAAATTGAATTAAAAGAGAAAAGAAATAAATTATTAAACAAATCAGTTAGCACTGAAAGTACTTATCAAGAAATGAATGCTCTAACAAACAAATATTCTTACACATTGGAATCTGTTACAGAATGTGCTTCTACTGATGAATGCAATGAAATTAGTGTTGTATAATATGTATATTCATATGTATATTTATAACAAACAAACAAATAAACAAAAAACTTATTATATCAAAAGTTTAATTATATTTAGGTCAATACTTTTCCAATACAAAATTTGTTTCGAAAAAGTGAATTTTCATGTTATATAAGTTCATTAAATTACATTAGAAAGCTAACATATATACGTTAATTTTGACCTTAGTACGAACACTATTTCAGTCCCCTTCAAAGCCTTTTCAATACAAATGATATTGGTAAATACGAATTCCGGATAAGGCGAACACATTTTGAGAGTCCCCTGGTATTCCTACTAACGAGGTTCTACTGTATAAATAATTTCTTAAAATCAAATTAGGGCAAATCAACACAAATATTTTAATTCAAAAGTAAATAAAACAAACAACTAACAATTTCTACACCAATTTATAGTGCAGTATTGGTATTATTAACATAATTAGGAACTTGTTTAGTATTCAAATATTGGTGATTAGGCTCATTAACAGATTCCTTAGAACAACCTTGTACTTGTAAAGCGGCTGAAATTGGACGAACATAATCGTAATAAGGATCGTCATCTTGAGGTGTTGCCAAAGTGGGTATACGACCCTCAACACTCATATGCCTTAGTTCCAAATACCCATCATGAGATACAGGTTTATTCTTCTTTGTAGGCATACTATAAACGGGGAAGTTAGTTTCAGTTCCAGTTTGGGATTGTGGCTCTTTAATTTGACTGTGTTTATATTTGTTAGATTTTCTTAAAGAAGATTCCTGACCTGTTATAAGGGTGGGTATACGTTCGTACATATTATTAAGGACATCTGTGTCGAGTCTCTTTAAGTTAGTTTCAGTTCCAATTGGAACTATCTCTGAAGGGTCATATGATGTCACTCTTGAATTTGAATTATTTGACTGTTCATTGTAACGTAATATTTCTTTTGAATTGAAAATATGTGAGTAGTTTGAATTATTTGAGTTTTGTTGAATTGGTAGATAAAGAGTTTGTCTTTTCAATCGGAAACAAATAACAACAACAGAAATTAGAAGTGGGATAATTAAGGCTAAAGTTATTGTGAAATAAATAGAAGATATAAACAACTGAATATTTTGTTCACCGAATTCAAACGAATTATTGTTGTTTTGTGTAACTTTTTGTATTCCAAACACTTCAATTTCTGATATAATTAGACTCACATCATGTTTCACTGTTAATTCTATAATTAATTGATTGTCTGTGTCGCCAATTAATTCAAATATTGCATGCGATGTACCATATGATGCCTTGTTATGTAATTCAATTTGTTTTGTTCCATTTATAAACACGTTTGGTGTCCAAATCCTGTTATTTCCATCATAAATAGAATGAATAACCAAGTAATTCAATTGGAAATCGCCGTTAAAATATAGTTTGACAAATATATTCTGTCCGTTTATACCGTTGTTATTCCATTTGATTATATTTTGGGAATTTCGAGTGAAAGATGAATCAATAACTAAAATAAAAATAGAATAAATATAAAAGTTCTAGGAATTGACAGGAAATTATGATAAGAATATTACTCTGCTTATTGTGAACAATTTTTCGTCTGCTTAATTTGAATTTATAAATGAACAAGCCCTATGGTCCCAATTTAACAACTTACATAGGGTTTGTATTAAGTGAGTTCGCTTATTATAAAGTCTCTTTATTATGACACAATATTCTTCCTTGAATATTAATAATAAAATAACCTGACTGTGTACACGTACAATAAATTCATATGTTAGCAAATTCCTTCTATAATATGTCATTGTTATATTGGTTTTAAACACTGTTGAATAATAATTTCAGGTCTAGATATAGTTGCATATACAAATAGTACAAACACGGATAAGGGAAATATCTGTTAAGGAGTACAAAGTTTAAATTCCCCTAGCCTATACAAATGCATGCAAGTAACTCCGATAAATACGAATTCCGGGTAATACGAACATATTTCGACGGTCCCCTGGTGTTCCTATTAACGAGAATCTACCTTAAAAAGGTTTTAATGTGTATTTATTTTGAACTGACCTATAATTCCATCAATGAGTGTATCAGTTAACCCATTACACCCATAATGAGTACACAAGCCATGCATCAATGCATTTGCATCAGGCAATGTAAAGCTAGGTTTCACATCATAATGCAATATGTTTGGATTAAGTGAAACGATATTTTGTGGAAAATTTGAACATCCAAATATCTCTAATTGCATGAAATAATTCGCGTTTGTTGTGTCTGAAACAGAATATTTCTTTGTCACCTACAAGTAAATAAACAAAATAAATAAACAAATAAATGAACATACAGTAGAACCTCGTTAGTACGAACACCAGGGGACCGTCAAAATGCGTTCGCCTTATCCGGAATTCGTATTAACCAATGTTATTTGTATTGGAAAGGCTTTGAAGGGGACTGAATAGTGTTCGTATTAACTGTGTTCTACTAACGAGGTTCTACTGTATTACTAATCATAAATTCATTGAATATTTAGGACTTTATTCCTCTAAAAATGGGTATAATTATTAAACACAAACAAAAACACTATAAACTTTGTATACAAAATAGAAATAAACAACAACATACCCGAATTGATTCTGCTTGAATCGGTTTGAAACTAATTTCTGTTGGTAGGCCATCGATTTCATTTTCAATAAATATATTTCCATTCGGGAAATGTACAGGTTTTAGGCGATTTAACATTCCATTTTCCGTTAATTTATAATCAAATGTGTATGCTGAATTTGTGTTGGGGTTATTTGGCATACAATTCCCTGAAATTTCCGTACAAGATGTGATCGAAAAACTTGAAATCAAAATTGGATTTGTAAATTGGATTTCAATAAAGTTTTTCATTTTTGTGATTCTCCATATTGATCCAAAATCTTTCCAAAATGGGAATTTTGAACTATCAAAAGGTGTCAATAAATTCTGATTTTTATCTATCACAGAAACTGAATCGGTTGGAAATCGATAGTCAACAAAATTTTGATTTAAAATCCAGGATTTCAAAATTGGAATATTACATTTGGAGGCATACTGTGTTTGAATTAATGGCAAAAATAACACAAATACAAATACTGAAATCATAATTTTAAGTTAATGAAATTTGAAGAAAATCTACAATTTATACTCTAATGGCTAACTTAACATCAATTTTTTTGTTGATCCTGCAATTTATTTACCGAATTCTTTTCCCCCGAATATGCATAATTGAATGAATATTTATGAATTTGAATATGAATTTTAATATGAATGCATGTTATTTGCATGATTTATTATAATTAACAGACAATGTCACACACAACATTTTTCTTTTATGTAACATTATACTTACACCTACTATCAAGTTTATATTGAACCACCAAATACATCGTTTAGTGAAAGTTAATCTTCTTAATTTTCAAGTTAATTTCATTGATAATTTGACACACTTATTGAACTTTGGAATGCGTAAATTCCATAATTAAAAGCATTTAATTGAATGTTCTAATGTTAATTATACACAATTAGTTTAAATTAGACAAAATTAACCAATTCTAACAATAATTTTAATCAAAACCCAATAAAATTAATTAAACAAATTAATCAATAAAATAAATTCATAAATCTACCAAATTTTGTCAGGTATATGCCAAATTCCAATCAATTGTCTATTACGATTATGCCATACTATATTTGTGGCTAGATTAATACGTTTAATATTATTATTATGGCTTTCAACAATACTAATATTAATAAGTATTAACCTATAAATTATTGCTACGAGGTCACATTACATTTAGATATCATCATTACGAAATAAGAGTAAGGAATTACTTGGAATATTTAATTAAACAGAGTGAACTACGTATATAGTAAGTATACTACAGTTTTTCACTGAATAAGCGTCGGGTCAATTCAAGTGGCGTTTGTATGATAAAATTAGTATACACTTAAAAATATTATTTTCTGGATTTTTCATAGGAATTTAAGTGTAAATTTGTCCATGAAAACAATAACGCCGGGGTGCTTATTCGGGGAAATACTGTACACTATTATGGAACAATATTTGAAAATAATAAATTAATTGAATGCATTTATGAACTTTTGACTATTGAACATGTATGTATTATGGATTATTGAGGTTATATGGACCAATGGGATTTTCGGGTTTTGATTGGTTCGACAGAGAGTATGCAGACAACGAAAACTATAAAAGCAAAACAAATTATTTTAATTCATATCTTAAGATTCAATTATTTATTTTTATACTTTATCAAATGATTTCTATAATTCAAAAATTCGATTTATCGAACAAACAGAATGGAAGCAAACTCGACTCAAATATTTCTCAAATGTGCAACAATATTCAATTGCGAGACAAGAACAAAGGATACGATTTATATAACATTATCGGACATGGAACATATGCCAAAGTACGAATGGCTCGATGTCGAAAAACCGGTGAAAAAGTCGCGATTAAAATAATAAAAGTTAAAGAAACTCCAATAGATTTCTCAACAAAATTCTTACCGAGAGAAATTGAGATTATAAAGAAGTTAAACCATCCAAATTTAACTTGTGTAAGAGAAGTAATTGAAAGTGATTCTAAAGTATACTTGGTTATGGATCTTGTTAGAAATGGAGATTTATTAAACTTCATTAATAAGAAAGGACCTCAAAAGGAGGAAGTGAGTTGTTTCATATATTCACAAATGGTAGAAGCTCTCAGATATCTGCATTCCAATGGGATTGCTCATAGAGACCTAAAGTGTGAGAATATTCTGTTGGACCCAGGACTTAAAGTGAAAATAACCGACTTTGGATTTGCAATCAATATGTGAGTTTACATACAAAATATTTAACTTATTTATATACCGGTCAAAACCTTTTAATATGAAAACCCGAATTTGCAAAGGTTAATTGTTGATGTTGCAAGAAAAGATTCTGCAAATGCCTGAAAATTTTACAATAAATGTGTACATAAGTAATTACAATATGTAGTAAGACTAATAGCAAGTTATAGAATAGATGTAAATAGAATTATTATAGGAACTAAACTAATACAATAAATTAATTTTTCACTGAAATTTCTTGTTTATTTTTAAAGCAATTTTTCTATTATTTTATAGCAATTTTATTATTCCTTTGCTGAAATTAAAAAGCAAAAATTCCGAAAATTATCCCACTCCTTACCTATGTCACGATTTTTCACCGGTTTGTAAAATAAAAAGGATGGTCTGTCACATATTAGTTTACCCCCTATACCCTTGTTAGCGTCACGTAACATTTGAACTGTCCCTTTGGGACTCAAATAACGAATCTTATTACTTAATATGTTCATATAATATTTGCATAGGATTTGTGTTAGTTTTGGGAAATTTCCTTTTATATGACTTAAACTATTTCACCTTTGTATGCAACTTAATTAGAACTAATAACATAATGTGTTGATGTAAGGTACAGGACAAATACAATGTATGTAAGAACTAATTATAATAATTCCAATATACCTGTCTAGTAACCAGGTAGATGATACCAAAGTAATATCGAAAGAATTCACAACGGAAAATATAATATTTCTTGTAATCCTTAATAATTTCCTTTTAACTAAGGATTGAATCAGAAGTAGACATGGAAATTGAAAGTTATGTTTTTCCAGAAATGTAAGAATTTATGCAATCAATTAATGAGAATATTGCTGATGATTAATTAACTATTTAATCATTATATTAAACGACTGTAATTAACTTTCGTTTTCATTTAGTGTATTACGTAGATGTGCTTGAAAACACTAGCAATATACAACATTTAGGAATAAAACAACACACAACAACATACAGTAGACTCTCGTTAATAGGAACACCAGGGGACCATCAAATTTGTTCATACCAGGGTTTCATCCAAGCGCATTATTTTGAACAAAACTTTTCTATCCTCGGGAAAATCAAGAGATGCTCCCATAGACGCAATACAAATTTAATAATTTAAGCTCTTGTGAGCAAATTCAAACTAAATCTAGGCGCGAAGGAAATTTTCTGGATGAAACCCTGTTCGTATTAATCGGAATTCGTATTAACCGGAGTCACTTGCATGCATTTGTATAGGCTAGGGGAATTAAACCTTGTACTCCTTAACCGATATTTCCCTTATCCGTGTTCCTATTAACGAGACTATTGTACAACATTTACTATCACAATACCTAACTATAATAAGCACAGCTACGTATTACTATACCTATAAGGCTATACCTATTCCTGTTATCACACATTATCTGTTAGGAAGAGAGACATAATGCTTAGCACTTCGTGTGGCTCCTTTGCCTACGCGTGTCCCGAGATCCTAAAGGGCGTCCCTTATGACGGGAGAGCAGCTGATGTGTGGAGCAGCGGCATTATCCTATTCGCCCTGCTCTGTGGATGTCTCCCCTTCGATGGGAACAGTGCTAGGAACCTGGTTAAGCAGATACGAGCCGAGTTAAAGATCCCGGAGAAATTGTCCCGTCAGGCCATAGAGCTGTTGAGTGGCATTCTGAAAGAGGACAGTAGTCTGAGACTGAAACTGAAAGAAATAGTTAAACATTCATTTATGTGTAAATATATATTCTGATGATTAATCTGTGTGCACTTTTAACAAAGAACAAACCACAATTAACTTTCAGTATCAGTTCCATTTAGTTAATACAATAGAATAGCTATAACAAAGAAATGACTCAGCTTTTTCATTGCAATCTATAAAAGAGAGTTTTAATAGAATAAACAGTATATTCTTACAAAGATGATACCAGTAATATTCCTATTGCTTTCCCTACAGATAATATCAGTTATCGGAGTTAATGTTAAGGACTGTAATTCCCCACTAATCACTAATGGCACCCTAAATAAGTTCCAGTTTGTAACACCTACCGACCTGACACCAATTCCCATCTTAAGATCTGACGACTACTTTATGCTAAAGGGAGGCCTGAGAGTTGTAGAGCTGGAATTAACGGAACCACATTATTTGACCGGTTTAGCAATCAGAGTTAATACAGATAGAAAGTCCCCATGCAACTACATAGAATCTCAAATAGACCTAGTGGAATATGAACTCATCATCAACGACAAACGTGTCAACATTCCTAGGAGAAGTGTCATAAACAAAACATTCGTTAAAGTATCATTCACTGCAATATATGCAACTAAAGTTCAGGTTAGTAAACAACAACAAATATATATATACATACAGTAGACTCTGTTAATAGGAACACGGATAAGGCGAAATATCGATTAAGGAGTACAAGGTTAATTCCCTAGCTATACAAATGCATGCAAGTGACTCCGGTTAATATGAATTCCGGATAATACGAACATATTAAGACTGTCGCCTGGTGTTCCTACTAACGAAATCTATTATAGTTACAAGAATGACATAAATGAATTTGATTTATAATACAGTAAACTCTCGTTATAATGAAGTGCTTGGGACCTGTAAATCCCTTCGTTATATCAGGATATTCGTTATAAGCGGATAATAATTAATGCATTTAGTGCTCTGGGGAAAATCTACATTTCGTTATAAGCAGTTATTTCGTTATAACGGGAGTTCATTATACACATTATACCTTATTTTAAACATTTTGTAAACATGCATTAATTACTAGTTATAACGGGAGTTTATAATACAGTCGAAACCGGTTTATTCTAACTCGGGTTATTCTAACTTATCGTTTTATTCTAACTATTAATGATGCAATCTTTTTTGTAAGAAATTCCAACTGTACTGTATTTTTCATCGGTTTTTTCTAACTATCGGTTTTTTCTTACTATTTTTATCTGAAAAAAATGGTTAGAAAATACCGGTTTGAACTGTATATTACTATTAACAGATAAGGCGAGTATCCCCTTCACAAGACCCCACTATATACTGCATACAGTACCAGCTATACGGCTGCACAGAAGAACCTACTAACTGTGCACCTCTCATATCATACGATTATACTGTAGCTAATAAAGAGGATAGCTATTATACTGGAGAGTGTTATGGTAGCACTTGCTCAGGGGGATTAGGCGTGCTAACTGACTCAAACTACGGTAAGTTGTTAATAAATAATCCTTGTTATACATACAGTCGACTCCGCTTAATAGAGCCACCTCGGGACCAGGTTACTTTGACCCGATTAAGCGGAGAAATCTATTAACCGAAAATATTTTAAGCCAAAATGTAATTCCGTCCTATAAATCCTGTGAAATTTTAACCCGATTAAGCAGTGAAATCTATTAACCGGTGGTTCCAAAAATCCAATAATATTTTTCATATAAAGCGGGAAAAATTCTTAAATATTTGTATATTATTACAATGGAATTATACAAAAATAAGTCTCAAACGAGTACATCTATATTTTAAGTTTGGAAAGGTTTGGCCAAGGTTCGGATTATTGGGATCTCATTTAATAGGGGCCTATAGAACATATATTAATTCACTAATCCGAACGAATTTACTAATCGGAACAGAATTTTTTGAATCGGAACACCTCTGTTAGGATTAGCTAGGGTGTACTGTTTAGTAAATTCGCTTAATTGGGTCACTTGATCCGAAGGGTAGTTTTTCTCTAATAATCGTAGTACAGTCAGGTCTGCTTATTATGAACAAGATTTCGTCTGTTTAATATGAAGATTTTTTTATTATGAACAAGCCCTACGGTCCCAATTTAACAACTTACATAGGGTTTTTATTAGGTTGAGTTCGCTTATTATGAAGTCTCTCTATTATGAACACAATTTTTGGTCCCTTGAATGTTCAAAATAAAAGAACCTGACTATATTATTTATAATATTTCTATAGATTCATCTCTGGAATGGAATGAAGGTGTTCGCCTAAGTTTAAGTTTCTACCAACAAGTCGGGATTAGCTATATTTCCCTCTACATAATAGCAACAGATTCCATCATCACTGATTCCAAATATAAACGTCAACCTATGGTTAATGGCACATTTGTGTTGAGTATTAATAAAGTGTTGGATTATATCGAATTCAGTTTGAACTCGACAAGTTCATTTAAAATTGAAGAAATAGTAATAACTTATTGGACATATGGAACTAAGCAAATTATCGACATTCCTTGTAACCTAGTTAGTATCCCAGTAGGATTGTCACCGCAAAATGTGGTATTTACTGTAATAGCTGTTGGAATTTTCCTTTTTCTAATGGGCCTAATAACTCCTTTCATTGTTTGGTTTGTGAGAGGCAAGAATTATTTCGGATTGTTAAATCGAAAAGGGAATAATTTGGAAAACAATAACAACAACAAAAGAGAAGAGAAAACACAGCACGTTTATACCGATATTAGATCACAAGAAAGTGCTGCAGAATTAAAACCTGCATCGCAATTCAGTATAAATGGAACTGAAATTAGACCTGAGGTTCCGGTTACAGAAAGGGCATTATCGCCCAGTTTAACTTCTGCACTTGAGGCACAAGTTAAAAGCAGATCTTTGGATAGAAGAAGTAAGCCAAACAGTAGGGAAACTCCGTATGATTTAGAAAAATGTGAAACATTTATGGAGGAAAATTCTCTTTACCAAAGTAGAAGTTTTGCTAAGAAAAAAGAGATGAAACGATTTGAAAATCTGGAAAGGAGGGATTCTGAAGTTGTCATAAGTGAAAACCCGCATTATGTGTCCAGCGAGCAAATGAAATCAACATCAACAACAACACCAATAACACCAACAACAACAACAGTTCCTAAAACTGAAGAAATTAATTATGAGAACACTAAGTTGCCAAAAGAATCGGATGAGGACTTTGTTGCTTATGATAAACTTAATCATCATTGATGTTGTTTACATTTCAGAGGTGTTTGAATGGATCTAGTTGCTCTAAATAGGATGTGTTGTTGTTGTTGTTTATTTTCTTAATTTTATAGTAAACCCTCTGTAAGTGTTTATTCCCCAAAGTTTTTGTTTCTGCTTGTTTTTTTGATTAAAAGTACATTAAATTTATGGAAATTTATCAATTAATTGTGGTCAGATATTAGACATGTAATAAAGTTACATAATGGAACTGAAACTAAAAGATTATCTGTAAGATTTATAAAATTATTGCACAATAAATATAAATAAACCACATAATGACTAAAATATTACACTTACAACTAAGCACTAAATTAGTTATTAATCACTTTTGAATACAATAGTTTGTATATTAATGTAGAAGTAAGAAATTAATCTAAACATGAAATTAATACTATTGCTATTATGCATACAATCAATTGTATTTGTCAATTGTGGAAATTGCGAATTAAAATCTTATCTACTTAACAAAACAGCTGATCAATACACAGAATGGGCGAAAAAACAGTTGGAAAATAACCATGCCATATACCCAAATGCGTTGCCAACGATAAACACTAAAAATGCTTGGATTTTAAACAGTCAAAATAACTCTGTTACTATCACCGCTCCTAACAACACAGGAATGTCTATTTACCATTTCGAAGTTGACAGTATTGAGATACAAACTGCCACTAACACTGGAATTAGTTCCTGTTATAATCTAACATATATTAACACTAATTGGTTCCGTATATACTATTTTACGCGTGGTTATTCAGTTGGTTTCGATCTACCAAATATGGGATACAATTTGGGTAATGAAGATTTGAGAGTAAAAATTCCAATAAACCCATTCACTTCTCCAATAATTAAGGTAATTGCATTCAAAGGGCCGTTCAAAAGTTACGTAACGTAAATTCCAGGAAAATTATACATTTCCCTATGTCACGATTTTTAAAATGTTTGTACAGTAAACTCTCGTTATAACGAAGTGCTTGGGACCTGTAAATCCCTTCGTTATATCCGGATATTCGTTATAAGCGGATAATAATTAATGCATTTAGTGCTCTTGGGCAAAATATCCATTTCGTTATAAGCAGTTATTTAGTTATAACGGGAGTTCATTATAATAGAAAAAAGATTGTCTGTCACATATTAGTTGACCCCTTGAAAGCGTTACGTAACTTTTGAAGGGCCAATCATGCTATTATAATTTAAACTGGTATTCATTGTACAGTAGAACCTGTCTAATCCGACACCCGTTGGGATAAGGAAAAATGTCGGTTGACTCGGTTCTGCTGAATTCCGGATTATAGAGGGTCGGATTATGCAGGTTCTACCAAGGATTTATCCAAAAGCGCGAAACGCTCCTTTTGGAGCATGATTTTGGAAATTTTAATTAGGAGCGCGAAAATTTGGAATTCTCTCCTATACCGTAACATTAATTTGTAATTTAGGCGCATGAAAATTGCATCAGACCAGGATTAGGAGCGTATTTACAAATGGCTGTATAATACACTGGGTTCTACTGTATTAATATTTGTATTTCTTTCAGATTCAATTACAGAACATAACGAATGGGACATCAACTTGCATTAGATTCGATTTAATTGGAACTATACTTTCTGAAGCTCAAATTATCGGATATGAAATAACCATCGCTTCTGAACTAGATTTACCTGACTACCAACTTAGTGGATTGGTATGTGATAAAGCATATAATATATGTTCAGGAGGAATTTCATATCTTGTTGATAAATCAGAAAGTAAGTTTTTGTTTGTATTTTCTGTTTAATAATAATACAGTATAACCTCGTTAGTACGAACACGGTTAATATGAACACTATTTCAGTCCCCTTCAATGCCTTTTCAATGCAAATGATATTGGTTAATACGAATTCCGGATAAGACAAACGCATTATGACGGTCCCTTGGTATTCGTACTAACGAGATTCTATTATAAATCGGATTTATCATTATCCTTAGTACATATATATTAAAACTTTACTTGTATATATTAAAAGTTTTCATTCATTAAAGAACTGGTAATATAAATTAGGAATTATATCGACCAACAAGTTTTCTAATGCATTTTTATGCATTGACAAAGCAATTTTTTGCATCAAAATTCACCATTGCAATGCCAGGTTTTATATTAAAAGATGTTGGCAGATAAGATCAAGATTTAATACAGCTGAAAATATTTAAAATATTAATATATTTGAATGGTTGCAGTAAATAGAGTTGTTTGTGATTATTTACACATTTTAGATTCCAGCTTACAAGAAATGGAGGATCCAAAAAATCGATTGAAATGGAATTGCAATGAAGGCAAAGAGTGTTTTATAAAAATCAGAATTATTTTTGATTATAAAGTTAGAGTAGGTATGCTCAAAATTAACGGCCTAATTAAAAAATATAAAACATTCCTTAAGGTCAGATTTGCATCTAAGCAAATATGTCACACGGGCGAAACAAGTATATTAGGTTTTTATGAAGATTACCAACTTTATAAAGAATCGTTTCAAAATATAAATTCGCCAAAAAGTAGAGTATTTGAGTTCGATATTTGTGTTGAATCAGGTGAATCTGTTGATATTTATAGCGTAGATATATACGATAAATATCTGAAAAGAGTTAATTTTAAATCTACATGTGTGTCTAAATTGACAGATATTAATGTAAGTCAAGAAACAGCAATTATTTCTGTATCAATAATAGCGATTTTAATTTCAATTTCTTTGGTAATTTTGACAATAATTTTCATCAGAAAATATTTGGAACAGAAGAAAATAATTTTGAGTTTAACTAATACAAAAGTTATTTCAAAATGGGAACAAATGAAATTACCTTTAGCCCCCGAAAGAAGTGACAGTAGATTTTTACAATCGGGATTTTACTGCGAAATTGGTGACAGCAAACCATTAATAGAGCCAAATCGGAAAGAATCTCAAATAAAATTCACAGAAAATATCGGTTTATATGGAAAAATAAATTCAATCACAGAAGATGTACAAGATTCACAAATTTTTGAATCAACAACAACAACAACAACAAACGAATCTAAAACTTTTACTAATACAGCTTACAAATCCTTTAAAACAGGTAATAATCAATTGTTGATTAATCAAGATGAGTTGAATGAAGGGTCAACAAACGAATTTTTATATTCCAAGAGAGATAATGGGAATAAAAAGGAGTCATTTTCCCAATACAGTAATTTAGATCATAGCTAAACATAAATGTATTGTGTTTGTTTATTTGTTATTTGTTTGGTTGGTTGTTTGATATCTTGCTATTTTGTTTTTTTGTTATTTTGTTTTGTTAGTTTGTTTTGTTAGTTTGTTTGTTAAACTTTGTATGGTTTGTTTTGTGTATGGCCAGTTTTCTGGTTACTTATATTTTGTTAATCTAATTAAGTAAATTGTTTGTAACATTGAATAAAATTAATAAAATATGAGTTAGTAAAGTACTCAACGAGTCACATACCTGCCAACCGTACAAGGATTCCCTGTACAGTACAGGGATTTTGACCATTTTGGCTGGACCGTACAGGGATTTTAAATTTGTACAGGGATTTTTAGCTAGGGAAAAATTATTGATTGTGAGTCTATTAATAATACCTAAACATGTCTACATCATCTAAATATAGCATTTTGTTTTGTGTAAATACTCTGTTCCTATTCGAGCATACAGTGATTCCCTGTACAGTCTATATAAACTAATGTTTTCACCTTCACAAGAAAGATTTTTTGGGGTGTACAGGGATTTTGGCCAATGTACAGGGGGAAATAGGAGCCTCGTACAGGGATATATCTCAAATAGGTTGGCAGGTATGTGTCAGTTTTTGTATATTTGAGCCAAATATTATAGGAAAACTTTGTATAATTCACTTTGCAAATAAATATGCCAATTTTTGTTATATTATTCATTATTAAAGTTTTTCAGCATTATTTACCAAACTAATTTTAGAACACACAGTATTATTCTTTCATAAATGTAGCTTTTAAATACTTCAAAGTCATAAGTTTATGAGCCAGAAATTTATCTGAGTAAGGTAAATTTCAGTTTTATGATAATGCCGTTGAGCCATGAAATGGTCCAAAATCTACAGTATAATATTATACTCAGTAATATTGAACTTTCAATTTAGTATATGAATCAAATTAGTAGACATAACTGAATTAATTAGTTATAATTGTGTTTGTTTTATTGTTACTAGATCTCAAAGTTCATGAACAAATGTAGGTAATTTTAGAAACTATAAAATTTTATCCCAGAATAAAATTTGTTCCAGATTTTCAAAACCTATAAATATGTGTAATAATACAATAATAACAATATTAAGAACCAAATATGAATACATTGTATATAGATGCGAATTGTAATGATGCTATTCCAGCAGAGACGTTAAGCAAAGAACTCAAAATATCGACTGAACCTACTGACATTTCTTGTCAGATTGGATCTAGTATTAATATAGTGGCAACCGTTAATGCCTCAAATATAGGCTATCAATGGTATAATCAGCTAGGTGAACCAATCCCAAATAAGGTAAACAGTAATTTATTCTTCAAATCTGTACAAATGAAAGATTTCGGATTTTACAGACTTGAAATTATAGATTTAGCATCTCGACAAAGAGTATTAACAAGATGGGTAGAAATTAAGAGAAGTATAATTGGAACTGAAACTATAAAAACAACAACAACAACATCCAAACCTATCCTAGTGAGCTCATCGCCAGGAGGCTCCTACAGAATAGGATCTACCCTAACACTGACAGCGGGCTTCAGGAATGCTACTGCATACCAATGGTACAAAGATGGAGTTAGGCTAGAAGGTTGCACAGGGAATACGCTAGTGATTACCAATGCTAATTTGTCTAACAGTGGACTGTATGCAATGGCTGCTACTAACTACCCATTGAGTGGAATAATGGAAATGAGTGAGGAGATTAAAGTAACTGTAAATTGAATGTAATAACTGTTTGATAAATATTTAGAAATGTTTTGTATCTATTTGTAAGCATCATGTATTGCCTGCCAATAAAAATTAAAATATATGCAATATAACCTCGTTAGTACGAACAGGGTTATTATGAACACTATTTCAGTCTCCTTCAAAGCCTTTACAATACAAATGACACCGATTGATACGAATTCCGAATAAGGAGTAACATTTTAACGGTCCCCTGGTGTACATAATATTAGCAAGGTTTTAATCTTTGGGAAAATTATTAAATCTCGATTGTTGTGTGTGTGTGTTTGTTTGTTTGTTTGTCCGGATTGTATTAAAGTGATGGGGGAATATAAACCGCATTTTTATATGAGATAGAAACTAACTTTCAAATGATACAATAGGTAAACAAGTATGCTAATTTTGAATTTCATATTTATAAATTTCTAATTTAAATATTTATTGTTGTTGTCTACAAAAAAAGGTAAACAAGTTGATGAAATTTCAAATCAACCTAGAAGTTAGCTTTCAACGAGTATTATAGGTAAACAAGTATGCTGAAAACGAATTTCGAATTTATAAATTTAGTATATGAAAAACAAGTTAAAACTATGGAAATCTTATAACTTAAGGGATGTATATAACGTCCCTTTCTACCATTTTCCATGGCAGAAATGGTGATGAGTAAGGCCGTAAAGCGACCGAGACCGAAGGGCTCGTACATACTTATACTTCAACACATTTCAGGACAAAAATCTTATGTACATATTCAAGTTTTAAAATCGGAATCAAACTCACGTTAGCTCTTGTAAGTATAACATTATGAATTGTCATCAATATATCGGTCAACATTTAAGGCACTGAAAGGTAGTTTTAACATTGACAAGTCACCTTTACGAAGCATGTTTTATATTAAAAAGTTTGGCTGATATATACCATAAGTAAGTCTTACTATTAAATGGTGTCCTGTAAAGTATAATATAAATGGTACAATCAACTCCGCTTAATAGAGTTACCTCGGGATCAGGTTGCTTTGACCCGATTAAGCGGAGAAATCTATCAACCGAAATATTTTAAGCCAAAATGTAATACTGTCCTAGAAATCCTGCGAAATTTGACCCCATTAAGCAGAGAAATCTATTATTGGTGGCTCTATTAAGCGGAGTTGACTGTATAAGAAGAGTGAGTAATCATTCATTTAGGGATACAAAAATACACAAAATATATAGTATTAAGTATGTGCTTAATATCAAACTATCCTAACATTTATAGGTGGAGTGATCTCGATACCAAACTGGTTGGCAGCAATGAGAGCATAGTCCCCAGTGTGGTAGAGGTTAGCACTAGATATCTCCAGGATAGGGCCTGTACAGTAGGCTATGGAAACCCCATTCTTAATCCACTGATAGCAATCTGCGTTCTTGAAGGTTGGGGAAATTGTAATTGTCTGTCCTTGTTTGAAGAATCCTCCCTTAGATGAGCTGATTAAAATAGGCCTTTCATTCATGTTTTGTGAGGAATTTCCGACTTCATTGTGACTCTGGTGACTCGGGTAAATGGGTTGAGTTGTGACCTTTCCTGGTTGCGTTTGTGTGTCATTGGAATTTGAACCAACGGTAATTGCTTCGTCATGCCAATGAAGTGCATCTGCTTCTATGTTTTCTTCGTCTGGTGAATTCATTTGGATGTAGTTTTGTTGTTCTTAATTCTGATCTATTTATACTAGTAAAATGGAAGGTTTACTAATTATGAATAAATATTTAAGGAAAATTACCTAAATTTTGGAGATTGTGTCTCAATATTATTTGGTTAGAAAATAATAAAATTAAATTTACGGACTATTATTAAATATTAACTTAATTACTAATTTTAAATAATTAAAATTGCTTTGTATCAAATTGGGTAAGAATCTCAATAAATCATAAGATTGCCTATCTGACATTAAAGTACGTTTTACCAGATAAAATTACCTTACATTACATTACTGCATACGTAGTTATGTTAATTTCAACTTTTAATTACTTTCTACTGTATAAATTAATGTAATTATTCCTTAGAAATTCTACAGGAAAATAATTAAGTCACAATTGGATTACAAGTTAAGTATGTTTAGATCTACAGTAATATTAACAAACATACTTTAAATCTAAATATGCAAACTTATTAATAAAATTTTTACAGTTTACTCTCGCTAAACCGAACACAGGTGTTTCGATTCAAAAGATTTCCCTTCCAATTAGTGAAGTAATACATTTTCTACTGGCCTCTATAAAATGAGACCTCGATAATCCGAACCAAACTTGTCCAAACATAAAATGTCCACTTTTCCCTATCTATTCAGGAATAGATAGCTCGTATTTGAGTAGAAACAATGAAGATTCTTGAGCTGAACTCTATCTATATGTTTCCTTATAGATTAATCGATGATTAATTGTCGCTTAATTTAGATAGGTAATCATTCGTGTTCGAATGAGCTTGCAGTGGCATGAAATTTTTTAAACTTGCACTCTGGTTCAGATTACACTAAATGACTCGGAATATTCTAATTCTATTAATAGCATAGCTTTCAATTTGGCTTGTATAAAGCATAATTTGCTTACACATATATATTTTCTACTTTAATTGGTCGAAAATTCCAAAAATAAAATAAAATTTAAGTTGCCTAAAATATATTCCTCAATTTAACAGTAATACAAAATTTCTACAAAAATTATATTTAACAATGAGGTGCAATATTAATTAAAGTGTTTGCAAAGGATGATATCGAATTCAGTTGCAATCCAAATGGAACTATAAATAATACAATACACGTAAAATCATAAACCAAAACTATTAATATATCATGGCACAAACAAACAGCACAACAAATGAGCACAGTCTACAAATAATTCTACAGCCAGTCGATATAGTATGTTCATTAGGAAACAGTGTCAACTTATCTACTGTAGTTAAATGCTATAACCCAAGCTTTCAATGGTATAATAACGAAGGAAAATGTATCCCAATGCAAACTAAAAGTAATTTATTCTTGAGATCTGTAAGAAACGAAGATTTCGGATGCTACAGACTTGAAATTATAGATTTAGCAACTCGAGAGAGAGTATTAACAAGATGGGTAGAAATTAAGAGAAATGTAATTGGAACTGAAACTATAAAAACACCAACAACAACATCCAAACCTATCCTAGTGAGCTCATCGCCAGGAGGCTCCTACAGAATAGGATCTACCCTAACACTGACAGCGGGCTTCAGGAATGCTACTGCATACCAATGGTACAAGGATGGAGTTAGGCTAGAAGGTTGTACAGGGAATAGTATAACTATACACAATGCTAATATGTCTAACAGTGGACTGTATGTATTAGGTGCTCTTAATGGAACTAACAATTGTAGTATAATGGAACTAACTGGACCAATTAAAGTGAAGGTATTCAAATAAATTCAACTCTCATAATCAATTCCATAATATCAACATGATTTTAGTAATAATATTAATAATTTTTTCACTTAAACTATATTGTATATTTTATATCCTTATTAAATTGAATATTAATTTAACAAGAACCTAATATAGCTAGCTATATTAAGATTTTTCCCACTTTTATTCTAGAAATATATTTTTGGGTCTCCTATTCGGATTAGTGAGGGTGTACTGTAGTTAAATAATTGCCCCAATGTGGGGGAAATATAAAATTCACGAGCTGAAATACGATATTTTAAGTACCTTATTTACTCGATTAATAGCCGCCAAATTGTTTGAATTGTGCTTCTATAGTACAACCTGTCTAATTCGATACCAGTTCTATAGGGAAAATTTTTGGATTTACAAATTGTCGGATTATGCAGGCTCTAATGCATAGTCCGACGAAGAAAAAGTGTCAGTTCTGCTGAATTCTGGATTATAGAAGGTAGGATTAGGCAGGTTCTATTGTATGGTATTTGAGGAAATACTTCATATTTCATTAGTATATTAATCAACGTTAATAGGAATCCCAGTGGACCGTCGAAATATGCTCATATAATCCGGAATTCGCATTAACCGGAGTCACTTGCATGCTTTATATAGGCTAGAAAATATACAACCCGATAATCCAAACTCTGATTATTATAGTATAGCATAATAATCTACTATTAGTACGTATATTAATTGTTGAATATATTGTATTATTAATTGATTTGATCATTTTATCTTTTGAATTCCCGTTCGGATTATCGAGGGGGAATATAATACAAAGTATTTAATACAAACAACACAACTACACACAATATATAATACACTGAATATCTGGAATCAAACTATCCTAACATTTATAGGTGGAGTAATCTCGATACCAAACTGGTTGGCAGCAATGAGAGCATAGTCCCCAGTGTGGTAGAGGTTGGCACTAGATATCTCCAGGATAGGGCCTGTACAGTAGGCTATGGAAACCCCATTCTTAATCCACTGATAGCAATCTGCGTTCTTGAAGTTTGGGGAAATCCTAATTGTCTGTCCTTGTTTGAAGAATCCTCCCTTAGATGAGCTAACTAAAATAGGCCTTTGATTCACCGTATAATCGCTGTATTCGTGTATTTCTATTGGTCTACTTATATCCGTGTTAGCTGCTCTATCAATAGGTTCTATTTTATGGGAAAATTTTGTGTTCCCAACATTAGACGAAATTTCATCATTTTTTCCTTGATTATCAAAATACAAATTTGTATTTGCATTCGAATCTGAGTTCTGTTTGAGTGGATTCATTCTCTGCCGAGAAGTCAATAATTTAGAATTTTCTATTACAATTGAAGAATCAGCCTCCATCTCTTGCTATACCTACTATAGTCTAACTAATAAATTCTTAACTATTTATACACAGGATATATTAATGTCAACGTAATACTTTCAATAGTTATATAATTTTAGGTAGTTTTAAGAAATAAAATTTTCTCCAAAAATGAGCCAGCAAAACTACATCGACATCAGTATAATATTTCCAAGAAATTCCAATATGTAAAGAAGGGTTTAACGTAATAGGAAGTTAAACTTTAAGATTACGTGGGTTAATTGATATATCTAAGATAACAACTAAATAATATTGCTTATTAATTTCTTAATAGGTATATGTATAGAATAATATTTATAAGAAAATTAAAAGATGTAGAGTAGGTTTAACTAGGTGGGGTCAATTTGGAGTAAAATTATGTTAACACTCCCACATATATTATGTAATATTAATCATTTTATCAGCCATTCAAATATAATTATGACTACACAATTACCTTGCTTAATTAATGGCTCAAAGTGATTTAATACAAAATTTAAAAATAATTAGTCACGCCCTCCCTATGTCACGTTTTTGGTAATTTTGTAATCCAAAAAATTGTCTGTAAGGAACAATTATAGGAAAATTTCGAATAAGAGACTCGTCCATAAAAGACCCCCAAACACACTAAAAAATATAAATAAAGAATATCTAAATCCGGTTAATGTTCCAAAATGCATTCGTTATGTTAAATATGTATTTTGGTATCCGAATAGTATTAAGTTACTAATTGATATAAATCTTTGGCTGTTGAAAGTTGAAAAGTTACATAACGCTTCCAAGGAGGGAGGGGTTAACCAATGTGTGACAGATCAGGGTTTCATTCAGGCGCTTTATTTTGAAAGAAAACTATTCTAGGCCGCGAAAATCGAGAGATGCCTCACAGACGTAATACAAATTTGGTATTTTAGCGCGTGCGTGCGAGCTCAATGTAAATCTAGGCACGCATATAATTTGCCTTGATGAAGACCACCTTTACGACATTTTATGGTGTATTCGGCAAAAAATACACTTATTCGGCAAAGTGTCTTATGGGAAATCAAGGTACTTTTCCAAGGCAAGTGCCTTAAAACTCCGAGGTTTAAGAACAATCTTTATATCAGTGCAACCTTGGTTATCCGAACTCGTTGGGACCAGGCAATCATGTTCGGATAATCTACAGTTCGGATAGTTTAAAACTAAACTAATTTTTGGAGTAACATTGAGACCAGTAAGGTGTGTTCGGATACTTTGGTTATTCGAAGTTTGGATAATCGAGGTTTCAGTGCACTCTTTAACCGATATTTCGCCTTAACCGTGTTTCTATTAACGATAATCTACTGGATTTAGGGTAGAAACTTTGGAATCAAAAATTTAAAATTATTTAGGAAACTCCGGTTCAATAATAGAGTAATTGCTTTAAAACAATGTGCCGTATACTCCGCTTAATAGAGACATCGGTTAATAGATTTCTCCGCTTAATAGGGTCAAAATTTCACAGGATTTATAGTTCGTAATTACAGTTTGGCACTAAATATTTCGATCAACTGTTTTCCAAAAATGCTTATATAACATCATTTTGTGTAATAACATTACAATATTTTATTTAGGTAATTGTATTCATCAGGGTAATTTACTGACTTGGGTCAATCTATTATAAAATAATCATGCAATATTAGTAAGTATTTTCAAAAAGATTTGTTTCAACATATGTAATATGTTACAAATTAAATTATCTTAATATGTACTAAAATTTACCTACAAAGTATTATACTTCGTGTATAAATAAAAATATTATAAATATTGTCAATAACTTAATTTTTATTAAAAATACAACAAAATGTCTCAACTATTCTTCACCGATAACGGTTCATCAGTCACCAGTATAGGAATACTTGTAATAGTACAGCCAGTCGATATAGTATGCTCAGTAGGAAACAGAGTTAACTTATCTGCTGTAGTAAACTCGCATAACCCTAGTTACCAATGGTACAATAGATATGGCAAACCCATTAATAAGCAAACTAACAGTAACTTATTCTTTTCGTCAGTAAAAAGTGGAGATTTCGGATGCTACAGACTTGAAATTATAGATTTAGCAACTCGAGAGAGAGTATTGACAAGGTGGGTAGAAATTAAGAGAAATGTAATTGGAACTGAAACTATAAAAATACCAACAACAACATCCAAACCTATCCTAGTGAGCTCATCGCCAGGAGGCTCCTACAGAATAGGATCTACCCTAACACTGACAGCGGGCTTCAGGAATGCTACTGCATTCCAATGGTACAAAGACGGAGTTAGGCTAGAAGGTTGTACAGGGAATAGTATAACTATACACAATGCTAATATGTCTAACAGTGGACTGTATGTATTAGGTGCTCTTAATGGAACTAACAATTGTAGTATAATGGAACTAACTGGACCAATGAAAGTTATTGTGAATTAATATTTATTTAAGTGTTGTGTTTTTAAATTAGCTTATTTGTTACCTATGTACGTATTTATTGAATTTTAATTGTTTACTAATTGAGAAGCATCTGTATTTAATTTCTGAAATTATTACTGTGCCGACTATACTATATAGTATAGTGGCCCATTATTGAAAGATAGTGCCTGCATAAGAAATGCTGTCGGCACAGCTGTAATTTTAGAATTTATATTTTGTATTTTGTATTTTCAACAACTGGCTTTCAAGAAAAATACTAGCAAATTATTCTTATAAATAATACCGGAAAAAAACTTTACAAATTAGCAATTAATCTTAAAATATTCTTCAAAACATTCCTTGAATTATAGACAGTTGGTTTAGTATTGAAATCAGTTTAATTCCCCTTACAAAATATATTTCGCAGGAACTAACAAAGTAACATCTATAGTTAGGTCAACTTTCACGAGGATAATACTTCCATAGTGATTTGAGAATAGTGTCCAATTAACTAACCTATTTACTGTACATTTACTCAATTAGAGAAAGTGTTAGATTAATTAAAACCAATTAATTAACCAAAAATGACAAAAGTTGAAATTGAATGAGAGTAGTAGCTAGCCTGAATTAATTCTATAAAAGCATTGACATAATCACATTATTCTAGCTGAATAATAATTTCAAAATGTGTTTTGTACTTTTGCTTATCATTTTATCGATTTTTCCACAATTTAATGGGGAAATAAATATTTTGGCAGTTGACAATGTCATCACTACTCAGGGAGAAAGAATTACTTCGTCCGAAACGAATTCATTTCCATTAATAAATTCGGTTAATTACTGGAATGTAAATTTAACAAACCCAGGAATTTCATTTGAATTCGAGACAAGTTCTTCATTCAATTATCTCATCAATTCGATCCAAATCCAAATATTCAACCAATTTTCCACGAATTGTATAACTGAGAATAACATAAACCCATTGGAATACATTGTATACTATCAGATTGGAAATGAAAAACGTGTTGTTAACCTAGGAAATGCAAACTGGACAATCAATGGGGATACTGCTACAGTTAATATACAACCATTTCCAGCGGACAGAATAATTGTGAGTTATTTATTTATAGAATTACGTAATTATTTAACGGTCCAACCTTTTCTAATGCAATTTTCGGGCACTAGTAAGGTCATTTTTAATATAAAAACTCATCTTTACAAAAACCGGATTTATATATTGCAGGGGTTAGTTAGCCCATACGTAAGTAAACCCATTTAATTTGCACAAAATATTAAAGATAATTTAATGATAAGATGTTTAAATTATCAATTTGAAATTCATTGGCACAAATTCGTTCGAAATCCGTTAGTGAAATTGAATTTAGTAGGAATTTTATTGAATTTGCATCAATTATATTTCCGTGGTTAATCAGTTTATAATTAAATAACATTTCAATGAATATTGGTAGTTGCTTAGATGAATGATGTTAGATTATACTATAGTTCCTTATGGAACTAACATTTCCATATGAATACCTAGCATATTTAATTATCACTAAGAGTATAATAGATACACGTATAACAACTAAGGAAATTTGATTGGAATTGCATTGTAATTAAACTAATTGGAGTAGAAAACTAATTTAATTGATAAAGTGAGTTAATTATTCACTTATCTATTTGGATTGATAAATTCATGCTTCTTAAAATAGATTCTTACTGTAATAACGGTTGTTTAAAAGTTATAGTATTCACATTTATCTAATGTGATTTATTTTGTATTATAATAAAATATTTATTTGGCCACAAATTTGTTGTTTATATCTATAAAGCAAACAATTCACTTATGTAATAAGTACACTACAATTAATAACAAATAAATATAATCTACCTGAAGTCTAATAATCCACAATTTTTGGTGGATTAGTTAAGCAACCAAAGGCAAAAATTTGGCGGCTTAAAAAAGATTTCCACCTAATTTATCGAGCCTGATTTACCATCACATTGCATTAACCATAGTAAGCATTTACTATCGCATTATTTCTACAGATATTGAGGGGTGTAAGCACATTGGGCTCTCACTGCATGAGATATGGACTGAAAGGAGAACGAATAGCTAGGCTTTCAGTTCTGTTCTATGATATCAGCTTACCGAATCTAGTTACATCAAGGGACACAGTGTTACTGGACCGGGGATACACGGGAGTGTGTAGCAGCGTAATGTGCTTTGGAGGGAAAGGCATACTAATGGATGGAGAGACAGGTGAATATGATTTGTATTTTTAAGGTTTTGTGAAGGTTTTATGGCTTACAAAGTGTAAATCTTGGAATTATCCAAATATTTTGGTTGTTGTTGGATAAAGTTTTTTGTTGAAATTGAAAATTAGCAGCATTCAAGGAAATTTACAGAAAATAATTAGATTAACAACAAATTAACTGTAGTATTTTCCGTCAAATAATTTAGTTAATAAGTTAAGTTATATTTCTTGGACAACTACAGTAGTAGTCAAGTGGAATTCTAGCAAACTATGCAAATGATTTGTATTTAAATAGTGATAATTAATATTTTTACATTTGTTAAAAAATAGCCCCTGGTAACTACAATAGAACTTCGTTAATTAATTAATAGAAATAATCAATGGACAGTCAAAATTAGTTCACCTTATTTGTATTGGAAAGGCTTTGAAGGAACTAAAATAGTGTTCGTATTAACCGAAATTTCGTCTTTTCTGTGTTAATACTAACAAAGTTCTATTGAACAATAGTAGCCAAGTTGGATTCTACTAATGCTATACACAAGGTTTTATATTTTAATTATTTGTTTAGATATAACTAATCTCGAGGATACTGGAGTGGGTTGGAGTTGTCCCCCGGATAAAGACCTAGGTTGTGTCTTTAACCTATTTATACAACTGACAAATGAAACAGAGATCGATGAGATACTTTTATTCGGACTTTCTGACGGACAAATAGTAACACCTCAAGTTATACTTCCGGAACATGGAATAACACCAAAAGATACTGAAGTCCAGGATAAATTATTCGAAATAAGAATTCGAATCCGTTTGGATATTTCTAACGTAAGTATTCAGTTATCGATCGCTAGTGGCAAGAGTTTGGTGTTAAGGGTGCTCTGTACTGATATTTTGACACCCGACGACCTAATGTTTTTATTGCGTTTTTGGATAGTACTAATATATCTAAGATATCCCTGAAAATATTAGAGTTCTACTATGTATATATCCTTAGTTATGAACTAGACAATGTCAATATAGGCCTAATCCATACTAGCCAAATATTTAAAAAAAATTTTTATGTTAGTTTTTAGCGCGAAACATGTCAATTATAAAATATACCTGAGTCAATACTCAATGTTTTAAATCGAACCGAAATATGCTTTTTCTTTAATCTACTCTATGTTATTGTCATTTTTGTGAAATTGGTCAAAAAAAACCCACTATTTTTCATTAAAAGTATACTAATTCAATTTTTTTGTATTATATTGCCAAAACTGCCCGCTTTTAAAACATGCGCCTACATATACTGAGCATTTTAAAAAAAAGTTTGACTTTCTAGAATAAAAATTCTCTTTTTTACATCCATATGCCCAAATGGTCTTTTTTTACACCTTCATAATTAGCATTTAATTAATTTGTGTCGAAGTGGCTGAGTCCAGAATATGAAAGTGCGAGGAAAAGGAGTTCCTAAACTGCATAAAATAGATAATGTCATTTGAAATTGAATTAGACTATTTTTAGCAATTTAGAGCTAAGCTCTATCTCATTTGGATCAGAAGTTGGATTTTTGTCAGCTTTTTAACATATTGCCACTTTGACACCACCATATTTGGGCATTTGAAATCAGAACACATCATTCGAATTATAATATAATCCCAAAAGTTTATCCAATGAGTAAGAAATAGAATCATGATGTGACTAGAATTTTAGAGCTAGTCTCTGCTGTCCAGAGATCAAGAGTTACAAAATTTGCTTCGTCACCAAAATTGGGCACATCAAATTACCATATATGGTCATGTTAAAAAGTGTGACACCTAGAGTCCTAAAATGTATTATAAACGTATAGCAAGTCAGGTATTTACAGTATTTTCTAATGCCTATGATCATTTTATCTCAAAGCGTTTCTGAAATATCAACAGGTGTGAAATGTCAGATTTTTTGCCCCCTTCTGTGGCCCAAAAGTCCATAACTTATCGAATAATGATTGGATCGTGTTGTGTAACGTCTCATTTTGTGCGCAAATGCTATTTCCATATTTGTATTACCAAATTGGTGTTTTATATAATACATTATTGTATATTTGAGGGCCTTGAGGTGTGAAAATATGACAAAACAGACAAAACCATAGTCATAAATTGGTCATAACTCATGATATATTATTGTAAAAGTGTTGAAAACAAATGCCACGCATAGATAAGAAGCTGGCGCATTTTTATGAAGAATAACAGAATTATTCTGCTGTCCAATTTCCCACATTAATATATGATCACCGGGTACTTGCATACCCTTCATATTCTTTTATGCCCCTAATTTCCTAATTTTTGACATATTCCTGAACTTTTTGACGTGAACCTGTATATTTTGACCTGTAGATTCCGAAATTTTTAATTTTGGGAACAATATATGGCAGTGTAGAATTTTATCACTTCTTTTGATGTTGAAATTCGGAAAAATTCGTGGGCCGCAGCCTTAGAATGCTTATAAAACCAAAAATAATAATCAGAAAGTCAAAAAATTTCTCTGGGGTAACACATGATACATCCTCAGACCCTTGAACTAGATTTGAAAAATTTTTCTTCTAACATTTTATAACTATAGTTTAGTGCACGACTGCGTTTTATGATTATTTTGAAAAAATGCCCTTTAGCATCGTTTCTTCTGCAAAAATAAATAAAATAAAAATTATTACTGAGAGGAAATAGTCTCATAATAATATGTTCAAAAATTCAAAAAGATTCAACAATTTTGAAAAAATGTCATGCCCATATAAGGAAGTCGACGTCTTATTTTATTAAAAAACACCATCTTGATTGAAAATTAAGAAAAAAAAAATCATAGAAGTCAATCTCTATCTCATCTAGAGTATTCCTAGTAGTAAATTATGCAATTCTGAGATTCACCGTGAACGCCCGAATATCAATACAGATTACCCTTAACAGAGATAGCAGTATACGCAGATGATGACGTAAATCTCTCTGTACAATCCATAGCTTATAATTACGTCAGTATTATGTCTGAAGAAATACCTACTAGCTCAGTTATTGCTAATTTCCAACGAGAAACTATTGCAACCACAAACCCAGTAGATAATGGAGATAAGTTTGTAGATAATACAGTATTGACTGATAATCCAATTACAACAACAACAGTTCCAATTAAAATGATGTCACAAACAAACACAACCTTAAAACCCCAGAATACAACTTTGAAACCTCAGAACACAATAATACAAACAAATACAAATCCAACAATACAAACAAATACCAATCCAACAATACAAACAAATACATTTCCACCAAATCACGAATTAGGAATTGATTGCAAAAAACAATCGGTTTTTCTTTCAATCATCGGGGTACTTTCAATATTTATGATTACACTACTTTTTAACAGCGTAATTGTAATTTTATTGCTCGCGAAAAATAACAGGAAAATCCGGAAAAAGTTAAATCTCCTTGAAAAACATACAAAAACCGATGCATCCACAATGGCTACTTACATCAAAAGTTACAAGAAAAGACACGCGCACACCGAATTAGATCTAACTGTTGTTCAGAATAGAATTGCTGTTGATGACATGTATGACAGATATGAATCAATACAAATACCAAAACCGGAACCTAAACCGGAACCTAAACAGGAACTAACACCTGAACCAATACACACTGCTAAAATTATCCATAACATGGATAGTGGGTTCGCTTCACCAAGTGCTGTTGTGCCCAACGTACAATATGACGTAATGGGGGATCTCAATAGCTTATCCATTCCAATGGGAGTAAATACGAGCTATGTTGAAAATCCTAATTCATTATCCCAGCCGGAAATAGGATATGAAAGTTGTGTTTTTGACGAATTTGAAATTCCGATGGAAGATAATTCTGCATACTCTTCAATACCGAAAACTGGCCTACCAAAGATTTGTGTTGAAAATTGTGGCACCTCACTTAATGTAGAAACCCTTGACATGCCAATGGTAGATAATATCGGTTACATTTCAGCTAGAAATGAACTAGCTGTTAACAAGGCTCTTATAACAGAGGAAGTGTTCAACGGGAAAATCGAAAACTCCGATATCAAACATATCTACTCTTCAATTACTAATGAATGTTCCATCGATTTTCCAAATAGGAAAAGTGGAGAATTTCCATCCTATAACGTGCTTGTCCATAAATAAATACCAAAAACTTCAAAGTGAGCATGCATTTAAGTGTAAATTGAATATTTGTATACACTACAACTATTTGTTAGAATAAATATTTGTGTTAATATTGTTTATACATAATGTTTTGGGGCATAACAATATTAGTATCAGGTTTAAATTAATAACAGCATTCAATTAATCAAATTTGGTATCAATGCGACCATATAGTAACTAGTTGTCTACGGTTATAGATAATAAGAAAAAATCTAAAATCACAGCTGTGCCGACAACATTTTCTTTTGCAGATACTATCATATATACTACTTATAGATGCATATGGCTATAAAAAGTATTATTATACGATACTAAATGACATTGGTTAATACAAAAATTTCTGATAAGGCGAACTTTGATGGTCCCCTAATGTTCGTACTAACGAGGCTCTACTGTATATTTATTCAATAGATAGTGGAATTAAATTAACTAACTCTAGTTCATTCGCTTCCTAATGTAATTTTCAGGCACTGATTTAAATTACAATTTTCCCTTCCAGAACTTAATTAAGTTTATGCTTATTAACTTGGCTAATGCAATATATCGGATTGAATTTCCATCATAATTAGGCTTGGTGATCATTTCCCCTAAATCCCAAGAAAAATGAAATAATACAATAATCTGATACAGAATACAATGATAAAGGAACTTTTTTATTTGTTTGTTGTTTATATTATTGTTGTGAATGGACAGGATATATTCTTTGACTGTAGACAGGAAATTATTAATGACGTCATTCGAAATGATTTCGAAAAGACTAAAGTGTTTTTAGAAACTGGAGAAAATGACCTTGCATTAGAAAATCTTGTAAGCCAAGAAACAACAGAACAAACACAATTAAATTCCAACTCTTTTTGGCGGTTGAATTCAAGTGTTAATACAATAACAATTAATTTCGCTCAGTTTAAGACGGGAGGGTCCTATTATGTTATTACAGGTATTTCTATAAAAAATGTAAATGCAACTCAATGCCAATTTGAGAATATCATCAAATCTAATTCCTACAAACTCACATACAAAGTAGACGGAAGTTTATACGAAGTTAATTGGTTGGGGAACAGTGGACTGAATTCCTTTTCTCCTCTTTTGAGAGCTAACATTAATCCAATCACTGTTCAGGAATTATTTGTAAGTTTTTATATGTAATACAGTGGATGCCGGTTATAAGCACATCGTCGGGAACTGCACTTAATGTGCTTATAACCGGAAAGGTCTTATAACCGACATAAATTATATAGGGTATATGGCAACCGTTTTCCAAAATAGTGTTCTTATAACCGGTGTGCTTATATCCGACATCTACTGTATACATATTAGTTCTGTTTTTAATCTTTCTAAACCTATTAATAGAATGGGGGGATTTGTTAGTTGTAAAGATATAGAATAAATAAATTAAAAATTTGTTTCGAAGTAAATTTGAGTTATAAATATTTGTAGCATCAAAACCTTTCTGTTACGACTGTTATTCTGTAGATTGAAAGGAACATAATAGGAGCATACCAATACTGTGTACAGTACGAGATATATGGCTGTCAAATAGGCACTAATTATGGTACACTAACAACTGTTCCAGTCATAGAGTATAACCTGAGTAGTGAGCCTATAACCTATGGCAACAGAGATTATACGGGTGTATGTAGGGAGGGCAAATGCTATGGTGGGGTAGGTACAATGAGCAATGGAGTTATTGGTAAGCAGAACATATATTAGTAAATACAGTCGACTCCGCTTAATAGAGTCACCGGTTTAAAGATATCTCTGCTTAATGGGGACAAAATTTCACACAGGATTTATAGGACAGAATGACAATTTGGCTTAAAAATGTTCGGTTAAAGATTTCTCAGCTTAATTGGGTCAAAGTAACCTGGTCCCGAGGTGCTTCTATTAAGCGGACTCGACTGTATTTGTATTACGAGGCCTTTGGTATCGCTTTTTCAATAATAGATTACAACAATAAATATTCATATTAGGAATTTGTAATGCGAAAAATTGTTTCAGCAATCATGTTTACTTATTAAACCCATTGGAAGCTAGATTTTAGTTAATTTCGAAAAAAGATTGTTAGCTATTTTCTAGCAACAAACAAACGAACTTTTATCTTTGTGCAAGATACAGTAAATTCTCATTAATAGGAGCACGGATAAAGGAAAAAACGGTCATTGAGTACAAAGTTTAATTCCCCTAGCCTATACAAATGCATGCAAGTGACTCCGGTTTATATAACGAATATATTTAGACGGTCCATTGGTGTTCCTATTAACGATAATCTAATGTGAATTATTTATTTACAAGCTGTAAATTATGTTGAAATATTTTCTAGGTGAGATTACCAGCTTAAAACTATCGAAACAAACTCTGTTTACAATTTGGGAAGGAATCAGTTCCTTAGAAGTACGTTTTAAACTCTCAAACTATTTCTACATTTCTACAGTACGAATATATTTTGTGATGTTACCTGCAAATGCATTCAATCCATATGGCGAACTTACAAACCCACAAAATTATTCAATTTCTACAAATACAATAGACATCAACAGCATTGTCCAAATAATTGATATTTCTATTCAATCAAATTCCAACGGATACCTTGCAATAACTGAGATTGTAATTTTTGGGGAAAATAATAAAAATATTCAAGATTATTATAAAATGCCATATCAACCTATGGTATGTGACGATGTAACACAAACAACAACAACAACAACAACAACTTTCCTGACTGAAAGAAAGGAATTAGAATACTTCATCCTCATAGTAACAGTTGGTGTATTAGGTATTTTACTTCTGCTAATGGTTCTGGTTATAATACTACTAGTTTGTGGCATAATTTATATTTCCAAAGGTAAACATATTTCTCAAGAGCGAATTGAAAATGCAATTAAATCGAATATTCATGCTAATACAATGAGTTTAGCTGAGAATAGGATTGCAATATATTCAGATGTCAACGAAACTGAAATGAGCAATTTTCGCGAAAGAATTCGTTCCAGAGCATTATCAGATGAGTATTTAGAAATGGAAAAGTTAGTTGAAAATGGATTAACTTCTTCGGACAAGTTATTTGGTAACGATACAGATGACCAAGTTTTTTCAAAATTATTTAAACCGGAGGAATTTAATGATAAAGGTTATACAGTGAAAAGGGAGAAATTTCCTGATGAATCAAATCATTATGATGAAATTTGTAGATCAACAAATTAATTACTACAAAATATGTTGTTTACTTTTTGTTAGATACTTTATTGATTCGGAATATTTAAATTTATATTTATTGTAGATTCGTTATAACTCAATACAATTTTGGTTTACTATTTAACTATTAAAACATGGTTAATAGCAAATTACTACATACATTATTTCTATCCCATTAAAACATTTAAATACTTGGTAAAACCTTTTAAATACACTTAGTAACACCTGTTAATACGAATTTCGGATAAGGCGAACAAATTTCGTACAGTATACTAACTGTTTTCGAAAAACGAGTTAAAAAATAAAAATTAGTCAAAAAACTTAATATATATGACAGAGCTTAGGTGCCATAATTCTTAAATTTATGGAATTTTTGGATAATATATACTATAATTTTGGAATTTTCGGTCAAAATATATTTACTTTGATTAGTATCCCTTGTTAAATTATCGAACTTATTCGAAGGGCCAAAACAAGTTCGTATAATCAAGGTTGCACTGTAATTTGAAAATCTGTAATAAAAACTTCAATAATATAGTTTTTTTCATAAAGTGCAATGTCGAGCTTTAATTAGAATTTGAAAGTATGTATATTTGGTCAACCCCTAAATAGTATTATATATCAAGTGACTCAACTCGATGCATTAACAAACTATCCCATTTATCTCGTGTTCAAAAGTTCAAATTCCTGTGTATCAAATAACAGAATAGTCCTAAATTGATAACTAAGTATAAGATAACTATATAATATAATATTAATTAAGAAGGTAATTTCATTAGATACGAAATTGTTTAGATATTTATTTATTAGTATACCGTATTTCCCCGAATAAGCGCCGGGTCAATTAAAATGACATCTATATGATACAATTATTACCCATTAGTTAATAACTGAAATGTAACTACATTGATTTAGGAAATTTCGGTATGTGTACTTTCGCTGAGAACCATTAGATCGACTTAAATATTATTTTCTGGATTTTTCAAAAAAGATTGAGGGTAAATTTCCCCAACGAAAACAATAAGTAATTGGTGTTTATTCGGGGAAATACATAAATAGAAAATCTGGATAATAAAGTGAGCTGACAAGAGTTTTTGGAACACCTTAAGATAATTGTATGTATATATTTACATTTATAGTTATCTCTTTAGAATAGAAATGAAAGGATTTGTGTTTGTTGCATTACTGTTGATTTCATTGGGAGCAGTGAATTCTAGGCATACAATGATTGATAAACTTGTGAAAGAGTACTACGAACTTAAGATGAAGGAAAATGTTGTTGGAAAGTTTAATAAATGCTCATTTTGTTTGGAAATTGTGGATTCTGGGATTAACTATGCGTTAAACGTATTTCTGAGTAAGTTATTTATAATAATAAATAAACAAACAAACAAACAGACAACAACAAACAACAATTGAATAAACAAACTTACTACTATACAACCTAACTACCTAACTACCTAACTACTTAACTACCTAACTACCTAACTACTTAACTACTTAACTAACTAACTACATACCTAAGTAAGTAACTACTATCCTAACTAACTACCTAACTAACTAACTACTATCCTAACTACATAACTACCTAACTAACTAACTACATACCTAAGTAAGTAACTACTATCCTAACTAACTACCTAACTAACTAACTAACTAACTACTTAACTAACTAACTACCTAACTACCTAACTACCTAACTACCTAACTACCTAACTACCTAACTACCTAACTACCTAACTACTTAACTACCTAACTAACTAACTACATACCTAAGTAAGTAACTACTATCCTAACTAACTACCTAACTAACTAACTAACTAACTACTTAACTAACTAACTACCTAACTACCTAACTACCTAACTACCTAACTACCTAACTACCTAACTACCTAACTACCTAACTACCTAACTACTTAACTACTTAACTAACTAACTACATACCTAAGTAAGTAACTACTATCCTAACTACATAACTACCTAACTACCTAACTACCTAACTAACTAACTAACTAACTACTTAACTAACTAACTACCTAACTACCTAACTACCTAACTACCTAACTACCTAACTACCTAACTACCTAACTACCTAACTACTTAACTACTTAACTAACTAACTACATACCTAAGTAAGTAACTACTATCCTAACTACATAACTACCTAACTAACTAACTACTATCCTAACTACATAACTACCTAACTACCTAACTACTGTTTAGATCTCGGGGTAGCACAAGCTTGTCAAGTGGGCTGTGCAGACATTGCGCAGAGATTCTTTAACAAATCAGAGAACTTTGAACAAGTTGTTGACGTAGTGTGTACTCTCGGATGCTTAGCAATTGGAATAAAGGAATTCATTAATATCATACAAAAGTAAGAAATGTATTTTTAGCCTAGCTTTTATATTTAGGCTTTCTTGTTGTATATCGAACAACACCTCTTAATATAAAAACCCTGCTTCGTAAAAGTGATTTTTTGATGTCAAAGAATGAAAATACATTTAAAATGTGTTAACCGAATATTAGTAATTCTAGCTTGTATATTAACTATCCCATTATTTATATAGAATTGATATTGACCCAATTTACTACTGCCAAGAATTGACGTTGTGTCCCATAAGTAAAAATGGAGCCGCAATAATAAATCTACTTAAAGTTTCACCGCTTAGAGGAGCCCAAGGTAAGTTAAGGGATATTTATAAGGCGTTCGTTTATTAACATTTTTGTATTTCCTTAAATGTAGTCTATTCCGTTTAAAGGGTCACTTTGGTTTGGGGATAGTTTGACTCAATTAATCAAAGTCTAATGTAATGATTTATTGTAATAGATATTATTTACGATTCTCAATTATTAAGATACAGTAGAACCTCGTTAGTACGAACACCAGGGGACCATCAAAATGTGTTCGCCTTATCCGGAATTCGTATTAACCAATGTTATTTGTATTGGAAAGGCTTTGAAGGGGACTGGAATTGTTTCGTATTAACCGTATTCCTACTAACGAGGTTCTACTTTACATACTTTGTATTCATTAACATTATGCTAATTTAGGCACAACATTTGACATTGAAATTGACTATACAGTCATCAATGAAACAGGAACTTCAGATATATTCTTGGAAATCCACACAGTAGACAAACTACCCTTGGGTATGTTATAATGACGTTATAAAGATAATATGAAACTAATACAGTGGATGCCGGTTATAAGCACATCGTCGGGAACTGCACTTAATGTGCTTATAATCGGCATGTTCTTATAAGTATAACCGACATAAATTATATAGGGTATATGGCAACCGTTTTCCAACATAGTGTGCTTATATCCGATATGTTATTATAACCGGTGTGCTTATATCCGACATCTACTGTATATGTTATCTGTTAAAAACAAATATGAAATCGAAAAAATTCTAAAATGTTTCATGTATCGTTATTAAGAACACCAGGGGACCGTCGAAATTTGTTAGTATTATCCGGAATTCTTAATACTGGAGTCACTTGCAGACATTTGTATATGCTAGGGCAGTGATTCCCATCCTATTTTAATTGATTCCTTGGGGGTCCACAAAAAAAATCTCAAAATTTGTATTACGGTCAATGGGGGGAAGTCCATATAATGTTTTGTACAGTCGAAACGGTTTTTTATAAGACTGGGTTTTTCTTACTAGTCGATTTTTTCTAACTAACTATATATACTAAATGTGCAAGAAATTCCAAATTTGTTTTATTTTCAATTGGTTTATTCTAGCTATCGGATTTTTCTTACTTTATTTCCATGCAAAGAATTGGTTACAAAAACTGGTTTCAACTTTCAACTGTATTTGTTATAGGGGGTCCATGGTTGAAAAAGGTTGTGAATCGCTGGGCTAAGGGGATTAAATTTGTACTCCTTAACTGATATTATTATTATCCTAGGGTGACCAGAAGATTTTGGGCCAAAATCTGGACATTTCTCAAAATTTCGACAAAAATCCGGGACAATCCTGGACACAGGTTATAAAAAACTGGACACTATTAGTTTAATGAGAACGAATTGGAGACAATTGGATGATAATAAAAAATAACTGCAAAAAAAAAAACCTGGACAATTAAGAAAATTACTGGACATCACACAATAATTGTAAAAAAAACTAGACTGTCCAGGCTAAAAATTGGACAATGATCACCCTGCCTTATTCGTATTACTAGTAACGAGAACCTACTATATTATAAATAATTGGTTTTAGATAATGAATTCATGCTATTCCAACAAATGCCAAATAAGTACAGAGAAATTATCCAAGTGGATGCAACTCCTAACCCAGATTGTGAAGAATTCTGTGAAGAATGGCTACCAGGAAATTATACGATTGATATTTGTGAGTTGATAACTATACGAACCCTTTATAGGCCATGTAGAAACAATTAATTTCATATACAGTGGAATTGCTTTATTAGCAACTCGCATTTTGCATGAATTTTGCTTGCTAATAGGCGAAGTTGCTAATAGAGGAACAGAAATACAGTAACATTAAAAGCTCGCTTGGGAATTTAACATAAGTTGCTAATAGAGCAATGTTGCTATTAGGGGATGATTGATTGATTAAATTAATTATTTTCAATCAATTAAATTGCAGCCTCAGAAATCTTTCTATTATGCACAGTCTATTTATACTAATTGATGAAGCCTGCTAATCCATACTAACTAACCCTTTGATCCAATTGTCATACGCCTAAATCACAAATTAATGTTACGGATAGGAGAGGATTCCAAATTTTCGCGCTCCTAAATTCAAATTTTGCAAAAATCATGCTCCAAAAGGAGCGTCTCGCGCTCCTGGATTATTCCTTGTATTTATACCACTAGTACTCTGTGAAGGACAATGTCATAGCATTCATGCGAATCACAAGATATACGATGAAAAGCATGCTAACTTCACAATTACTGGAAGTAATGAGGATACCAAGAGTATACTAATTAACATATAAGTATATATATGTATACGTGTGTCCCCCCCTATATTAATTATGTTATAAGGAAGGAATTTACATCGATTTATTATTGTGTAATTATTCGGTTATTTTGATAGTTTGTATTTGTGAGATAATTTATAATTTGTATTTTATTCATAGATAATATGTATTGTATATTATAGCCAAAGTATGTTCACATAATTATTTAATAAATAACAACAATAAACAATTGAGGTAGTAAATAATGACCAAAAATATCTAAAGTTAGTGGATACAAATTGGGATACAAATTTGGTAATTTTGTTGTTGTTTGAATACAAAATTCCTCTATTAACAAGTGACTTTAGGTTATATGAGAAATAGTTCAGTTTCTCTAATAGCAAAGTATATAAGCTGAATAATACCCCAAATACGGCACTGATGTTGCCCTTTAAAAAACTACAAAAGAAGTCCACAAAAGACGAAGCGATCATTTCTTGTATTAAAGAACGGTCGCTATGTTACAAAGAAGACTGTCCCACTATAGGAACTCGTTAGGGAACTGTTCACACTCGAAAATGCTTAATAACTCAATAGGAATACAAACGGGATATTTTCTTTCATTTTGTAGATATTCATAATAGAATCTAATTGAAAGTTTATTGAAGATCATGATATTATCTTTGATCAATAGTCAATTTATATTTGATGATTTTGTGTAAATCTATAACTCCCATATTTATACATTCATCACTCATTTGGATAATTTTCTAAATGCCTAGATGATTAATGCATTTCTAAATACTTACATTAATAAAACTCAAAACGAGAACTAAGAAATTTTGAACCGAGAGTCAAGCCAGTTCAATTACTTTGAATAACAATTCATCTTTCAATGTTCCTTCGTATTATTAATGAGAATTTAGTTCTTTGGAACTAATTCGTTCAATTAATCAGGAATTATAATACTCATATTGTCATAATAATTACAAAATGCATTAACTGTGTCTATGCTGGTTAACCTATAACTTGTTAACTGGAAGTAAGAATATGTGTTATTGGAACTATGATAATTCACCAGCTGTAGAGTCTATCAACTGCAACCAATAACATTACCAAACTCTCCAGGTATTACGATAACAACCAATGAGGTAGATTGGTATTCTCAAATTACCTAAGTAAAAGAATCTGTGGAGTTAAATACTATTTCAAAACAAAATTTTGTATGTCACCTAGGAGTTACCCAAACATCCAGAATAAGGAGTTTTAAGAGGCATCTACAGTCTCACTGAGTTAACTTGAAATATATGTTTTTTTGCGGCAATATACTTTTAGCTTGTCTTCATTGAATTCCTTATTATGCAATATTGAGTAATTTAATATATTAAGAAATTAAGAACAGCAACTTCTGAGTAATAATTTATTAAAACAATTTTGTTTATCTATCTATCTATATATAAAAAGAGGAATTGTTGTGTGTTTGTTTGTGTGTGTGTTTGTTTGTTTGTCCAGAATTAATTGGAAAGACTACGAGTCCCAGAATGCTGAAAGTTTTTATACAGGGGTAATTTTATACTGCGACAACGATCTATTGGTTTTTGAAGAGAAATATTCACATTTGAAGGTGACAAAATATGTTAGCCAATTAAATTCGAGGGTTTGTTAGTATGGATTAGCAGATTTCATCAATTAGTATAAATAGATTGTGCATAATAGAAATATTTTCTGAGGCTGCAATTTGATTGATTGAAAATAAATTCATTTAACCAATCAATCATTTGTCTATTCAATTGCCTGTTTTTCGTTTAGTATTATTTTGATTCGAGCTTTCTTATCGTGCAACTGAAATTTATTGAGCTATTAAAACTCATTATTAATGTGATTGCTTTTAGGGAGGGAAAGGCCGCGAAGCGGCCGATAATTGTAACGCGTAGTGCCTAATACGAACAAACAAAAGTCGCGAAGCGACTTTTGTGAGAGAGTGATCCGTCGCGAAGCGACCGAGACCGAAGGGCTCGTATATAAAAAGAGGAATTGTTGTGTGTTTGTTTGTGTGTTTGTTTGTTTGTTTGTCCAGAATTAATTGGAAAGACTACGAGTCCCAGAAAGCTGAAAATTTGTATACAGGGGTAATTTTGTACTGTGACAACGATCTATTGGTTTTTGAAGAGAAATATTCACATTTGAAGGTGACAAAATATGTTAGCCAATTAAATTCGAGGGTTTGTTAGTATGGATTAGCAGATTTCATCAATTAGTATAAATAGATTGTGCATAATAGAAATATTTTCTGAGGCTCCAATTTGATTGATTGAAAATTAATTCTTTTAACCAATCAATCATTTGTCTATTCTATTGCCTGTTTTTCTTTTAGTATTATTTTGATTCGAGCTTTCTTATCGTGCAACTGAAATTTATTGAGTTATGAGGAATATATTTAATACACCACAGAGATGCATAATTATAAATGATTAGTTTCAAGGAGTAGTAAGGCCGCGCAGCGGTCGTCAATTGAGGCGTGAAGCGCCGAACCGTCGCAAAGCGACCGAGACCGAAGGACTCGTATAATAAAAGCGAAATTGTTGTCTGTTTGTGTGTTTGTTTATGTGTTTGTCCAGAATTAATTGGAAAGACTACGAGTGCCTGAAAGCTGAAAATTTGTATACAGGGGTAATTTTGTACTGCGACACGATCTATTGGTTTTTGAAGAGAAATATTTACATTTGAAGGTGACAAAATATGTTAGCCAATTAAATTCGAGGGTTTGTTAGTAGACTTCATCAATTCATCAAGAAGACTTCATCAATTAGTATAAATAGACTGTGCATAATAGAAAGATTTTCTGAGGCTGTAATCTGATTGAGTGAAAATAAATTCATTTAACCAATCAATAATTGTCTATTCTATTGCATGTTTTTCTTTTAGTATTATTTGGATTCGAGCTATCCTATATTGTGCAACTGAAATTTATTGAGCTACTAATGAGAGTATTTGAATTTCCCAAACAAATTACATTGTGTAACATTCTTATTATGGGTCAAATTATTATTAGAGTTATCCAGTTAGTTTGACCAGATTATGCCGAGAAATATCTTATCCGTTGGCTCTATTAAGCGGAATATACTGTATATTCAATCCTCGAGTATAAATACGATTAGGATTACTTTCGACACACAGTAATGATGAATATTACAAATTCAACAGTCCTCTTTGTGCTAGTATTGAGTTGCTCAGCTTTTTCGATTGTGAATAGTTCCGTAACATGTTCACCTGAAGATGTGTGGCTTTTGTGTGAAATAAGGACAACAAATTCAACTTTGATACAAGAAACGATCGAATCATCACTGGATGGATATGCGAGGTTAGAAATTGATGTTTTATCAGGTGGGCAGGGAGTAATATTGAACATTAGTTTACCTGACTACATAACTCACTTGGAAGTATTAGATAAATCGGAGGCTCCCATTTCCATAGAAACATATACAGTGAATAGCGGTGTGATAATGATGCTGTTGGAAGGTAGTACCATAAACATTAAGCAAAGGAATTTTTTCGCATTCTTCCCAAACTTGCAAAATATCAGGGCAGAAGATGCAATTGGCTACGATTTCTTTCCTATTTTCACACAAAATAATCAACTTACAAAAATCTATGTTTATAGCGCAATTATAAACGATGTACCGAGTCGAGTCATTAACCACACAACATTCGGAGGTATGTATAACCTAGAGTATATACGATGGACGTATTCAGGCATAACTTCGGTAAAAGCTGGGTCGTTTAAAGATTTAAGTAAGCTCGAAACACTGAAATTATACGGAAATAATTTTCAAGAGTTGGAATCCTGCGTATTTGAAGGTTTAGAAAACCTAGGAGTATTGCAAATCGGGAGTGATGTGATCAGTATCGTGCATCCAAATGCATTCATCGGATTAAACAAAGTTTATACTTTGAACATGTACGACAGTCCATACCTGCAATTATCCACTATAACTAAACTGAAGAATTTGGAATCACTGTACATTGGCAAGATTAACTCGACGCAAATTATGCCTGAAATCTTGCAGCAACTAACAAAGCTGACTCATCTAGATTTGGACACCGTACAATTCAACTGTACCTGCGATACCAAATGGATTAGCAAACTGCCTTCTTTTGGAATTTCCCTATATACTACAGGTTCTACTTGTGTGAATGATGGTCGTAAGGTTACCGATGCTTCCCTCTACAATAGCTGTGGAGCCCGTAGCTACCAATGCTTCAACAAATCCATTGAGTGCGTGGGAGAGAGCTGGAATAGAGTCGATACTGTAGGAGGTTGTGAGTGCGTTTATCCGGAAGAATCATATAACGTCAGTGAAATATGTAACGACATCAATGAATGCCTTCTGTCCAATGGAAACTGTACGCACAACTGTAGTAACGCAATCGGTTCATATGAATGTTCATGTCTAATCGGGTACCAACAACATAATTTCTCTGACTGTGTCGACATCGATGAATGTCTTCTCACCAACGGAAACTGTACGCACAACTGTAGTAACGCAATCGGTTCATATGAATGTTCATGTCTAACCGGGTACCAACAGCAGAATTTCTATGACTGTGTCGACATCAATGAATGCCTTCTCACCAACGGAAACTGTACGCACAACTGTAACAACGCAATTGGTTCATACGAATGTACGTGTCTCCCTGGTTACGTTAAGAATGCATCAACAGACTGCTTTCTCCCGGATCTCTGTAGCGTCAACAACGGTGGCTGTCAACACACCTGTTTAGATACCATATATGGTCATGCTTGTACCTGCATAGATGGTTTTAAAGTGTCGCCTTTTAACTTCAGCCATTGTGATATCGATCTTATTGCTGGGACAGGAGAGCTGAATGTAAACTCGAAAGAATCCGCTTTATTTGTACTCCTATTCGTATGTTTTCTGCTGCTTGTCACCATAATTTTTCTGTTCGTTCTTATAATGTTTGTATTTTTGTATTTTAGGATGGAAATACAAAAGCTGAAATCCACTCGCTCTCCCAACAAGCTCTCTATGGCAGAAATGGATAGGAACAAGCAGAGAGAAGCTACTGTCATTGAAAATCCTAATTCTGACCCAGTTCCTGATAACTGAGGGAACAGCGAGAAATAAGGAGCGAAATTGAACTTTTCAAAAATAATAAGTTATAGGTTTACTAAATAGTTCCAGTTTCCACCCCGTTTTTCAGTTAATTTCCTAAGTGTGTGTGTATTTACTCCTATTTGCCCCTATTTACTCCTATTTACTCATCTATTCCTATGTTTGCAGTATTTCTTCATTAAATTAAAGAATATATTTCATTAGTTTATCAATATAGCGAGCCCTTCGATATCGGTCGCTTCGTTACGGATCACTCTCTAACAAAATACATTTAATGGCCGCATCTCGGACCTACCGTTCTCTAAAACAATTCATAACAAATAAATTAAACCTGTCACCTGTGGATCGGTGCTATGCACCTCAAGTTAACGGCCAACTCTTCGGCCTTACTCCTCACCCTTTCTACAGTGGAAATGGTAGAAAGGGACGTTATACTTTAGGTACATCCCTTTATGCCATTCCATAGTATTATCTTGTTTTACATATTAATATTTATGAGTGCGAAATTAGTGTTCAGCATATTTGTTTACCTATAATATCCGTTGAAAGCTAACTTTCTGATTGATTTTGAGTAATTTGTTATCTATTTTGTAAACAACAACAATAATTATTCACATTATAAATTTTTAATTGCGAGGTCCGTGATTAACATACTAATTTACATATTATATCATTTGAAAGTTAGTTTCTATCTCATATATAAATGCGATTTCTATTCCCCCATCACTTTAATACAATCCGGACAAACACACACACACAACAATCGAGATTTAATAATACGAACCCTTCGGTATCGGTCGCTTTGCGACAGATTGGTGCTACGCACCTCAAGTTAACGGCCGCCACGCGGCCTTACCCCCTTCTGATTCATTGAAATAATACCAAAAGAAAAACATGCAATAGAATAGACAAATAATTGATTGGTTAGATCAGGTGTGTCAAACTCGATTCGAATAGTGGGCCAATTTCATAACCCCAGCCCTTACTCGGGCCATATTCCAGATATTTTAATGGATTTCGGGCCACCAGTTTGACACGCCTGGGTTAGATGAATTTATTTTCAATCAATAATATTTCAGCCTCAGAAAATCTTTCTATTATGCACAGTCTATTTATACTAATTGATGTAGCTGATAATGTCTATCTAATTGATGAAGTCTTCTTAATTAATGTCCATTGAACTCTTTTGAAAATACATAGTGTTTCATAATACTAGGCCAGCGGTCATAAAGTGGTCAGGACATGCAAGCCATGCCCCTGAGTCCATTGAGCTTTACCAACCGACTATATTGTTTTGACGGAAATGGATCCCCTACAGAATTGGATCGGGGGGTCCATTTCCGTCAAATATGTAAATATAGATAGTGTTTGACGGTTCGCTTCGCGGCCTTTCCCTCCCCAAACCAATAACATTAATAATGAGTTCACCTGTGGTAGTGAATTACACACTATTACTTAATAGTATATAGTCGGTTACCAACCTACTACTATATACTATCAGCCCACATAGTATCGCTTTCTGGCTACAGGCCTGACTCAGTCCAACTACACACAGACTCGTAGAGCTAGGAATAATTCAATGTTGTTAACCTTCTGGAGAAAAGATGTGGAAATTTTGCATAGAAATATAAATTTGTTTCTAGATACAATAATATTCCTGTAAAGTCTGTTACCAGTTCCTCAATCAATTCTGGACAAAGAAAAGAATAATTCTAAGTACGTATGTATACTTACAATTAAATGATCCTTCATATGATTAGAGAGAATTTAGTTCATTAGAACTAATTCGTTCACTAGAATAGGAATACAAATTATAAGTTACATAATTATCGCTCATATTGTCATAATAAATACAAAATGCATTACCTGTGTCTAACTCTGGTATAATCTATAATTTGTTAACGGGAAAATAATAATATGTGTTAATGGAACTAAGATAATTCACCAGCTGTAGAGTCCAACAACTGCAACCAATAACATTGACAAACTCTCCAGGTATTACGATAACAACCAATGAGGTCGATTGGAATTCTCAAATTAGCTAAGTAACAGATAGACTCTATGGAGTTAAATTGTATTTCAAACAAACTAAACTGAACATTAAAATGCCATCACGAATTTTCCATTAATTTGATTACCTATTTTATAAACTAAGATAATAAATATTCATAATATGAATCTATAAATGCGAAATTCGTAATCAGCATACTTGTTTACCTATTGAAACAATTGAAAGTTAGTTTCCATCTCAATTATAAATGCGGTTTCTATTCTCCCATAACTTTAATACAATCCGGACAAACAAAAAACGTTGTGTCCGTTTAATTATTAATTGAGCATCCTTATATGTAGACGGTCTATAAAAGCCCATACAAATAAGCCAAAAATTTATAGACCGTCTATAAAATCTGTAGACCACTTGCCCTGCTTTTTATGGGTAATACCAATGTACATGTAAAAAAACCTGGTCTAGAAATAGACGGTCTACATATAAGATATATCTTATTAATTATAAGTCGTTTGTTGTTTGTTTATTTGTCCGAATTGTTTTAAAGTGATGGAGGAATAGAAACCGCATTTATATATGAGATAGAGACTAACTTTCAATGGTTTCAATTGGTAAACAAGTATGCTGAACACAAATTTCGCACTTACACATTTATAATATGAATATTTGTTGTTGTTGTTGTTAACACAAATAGATAAACAAATTAATGAATATTCATAATTAACATCGAAATTAAGTAATTTATTCATCTATGATTTAGCTTATCAATTAAATTAATTAATTCACTAACCCAGGATTCAGCTCCTGCAAAATAAATGGTTTATAGTGAGATGTATAATGTTTCAAATATTTTGCAACCCTGGATTTACCTCTGGATAATAATGATTCTAAGGTGAGAATAATACCGCGAACTATTATTATGCAGAGATTAAATCCAGAATTAATAAATTACTTTGCAATACAATTTATTTAAATAAATAATTGCGTATAATTTACCAACACAAGTCTCAATTTATTTGAGCTAACAAGCTAACCTTTTAATATAGCTGAACGAGCTACCCTTAAGAATTATTCAGCTATTAATTAACTAATAATTAATAACTATGTATTGAGTAATGAGAATAACTTACATAACACAATATTTCCCAAACAAATTTCAGTAACAAATCACAACCAAAATGAATTTAGGCGCGTTATTAATTAATAGTGTGTAATTCACTAGCCACAGGTGAACTCATTATTAATGTTATTGGTTTTGGGGAGGGAAAGGCCGCGAAGCGACGAGACCGAAAGGCTCGTATTATTAATACGCAATCTAAAAAGCCAGTTATCTTATGCTTAATAAATGGCATAGCGAGGAGTGTAACGCAGCGAATTATTAAAATGTTTGTAGTTGAGCTGACTTATCCTGGCTGCATAATAACTAGATACTGAAGTGAAGTGAAGTATGTGTAATTTAGAAGTCACAGGTATAATATATTTATTATGAATTATTTTTTGAGGAAGTTAAGTCTGCGAAGCGGCCGTTAAATCTATTTGTGTGCAAATGGCTCATTATATTGATACACTAATGAGATATAGTTTAATTGAATGAAGAAATACAGCAAACATAATGAAAAGGAATAGATTAGTAAATAGGAGTAAATGGGAGTAAATACACACACACACTTAGGTAAATAACTAAAAAGGGGGGTGGAAACTGAAACTATTTAGTGTAAACCTATAACTTATTGAAAGTTCAATTTCGCTCCTTATTTCTCGCTGTTCCCTCAGTTTTCAGGAACTGGGTCAGAATTAGGATTTTCAATGACAGTAGCTTCTCTCTGCTTGTTCCTATCCATTTCTGCCATAGAGAGCTTGTTGGGAGAGAGAGTGGATTTCAGGTTTTGTATTTCCATCCTAAAATACAAAAATACAAACATTATAAGAATGAATAGGGAGATAATGGTGATAAGGAATAGAAAACATACGAATAACAGGACAAATATAGCAGATTCTTTCAAGTTTACATTCAGCTCTCCTGTCCCAGCAATAAGATCGATATCACAATGGCTGAAGTTCGAAGGCGACACTTTAAAACCATCTATGCAGGTACAAGCATGACCATATATGGTATCTGTACAGTTGTGGTGACAGCCACCGTTATTGACGCTACAGGGATCCGGGAGATAGCATTCTGTTGATGCATTCTTAACGTAACCAGGGAGACACGAACATTCATATGACCCTATTGCGTTGCTACAGTTGTGCGTACAGTTTCCGTTGGTGAGAAGGCATTCATCGATGTCGCTACAAAGAGTGTCATTCGCATTATAGTAACCTTCTAGACATGAGCACTTATAGGAACCTGGCGTGTTAGTGCAGTTCCCCTGACAAATGGCACTGTCCTCACACTCATTGATGTCGCTACATATTTCACTGACGGAGTATGAAACATTCGGATAAACGCACTCACAACCATCTACAGTATCGACTCTATTCCAGCTCTCTCCCACACACTCAATGGATTTGTTGAAGCATTGGTAGCTACGGGCTCCACAGCTGTTGTAGAGGGAAGAATCGCCGACTGTACGAGTATCATTCACGCAAGTAGAACTTGTAGTATAAACGTTAATACCAAAGGGAGATAGTTTTGTAATCCACTCGGTATCGCAGGTACAATTATATTGTACATATTGTATTATTAGAAATTTGAGCTTGTTTAGTTGCTGGATGATTTCAGGCAAAAGATGCATCGATTCGATCCTGTCTAGATAAAGATTTTCTAGATTTTTCAATACGGTTATTGCGGATAATGGCATGGATGGATTGTTGCTTAAAATCAAAAGTTTAAGGGTATTTATGCCAATGAAAGCATTTGGATGCATGGAACTTAATTTATTATCCGAAAGTGATATCCTATTTATTTTTCCTAAACCCTCAAATGTGCAAGATTCCAACTCATGAATGCTATTTTCCATCAATTCCAGATTTGTAAGCTCACTTAGTTCTTTAAACGATCCTGCTTTTACCCCAGTTATGCCACCAAATTTCCATTGTAGGTACTTCAGTTTATCCAGCCCTCCGAATATTGTGTGGTTAATAACTCGACTCGACACATCTTCTATCTGTGACTTAGACACATAGATTATCGTAAGTTGTTTATTTTGTGTGAAAAATGGAAAGAAATCAGTGCGCAAGCTATTAGCCTCGAAGTGTTGCAAGTTCGGGAAGAATGCGAAGAAGTTAACTTGTTTTATTGTTATCTGTTTCGATATCAGATTCAACTTAAGCAGATCGCTACTAACCGTATAGGTTTCCACAAATAATTCACCGTCGGCAACATTGGTTATTCTCAGCTCAATTATGCTGTCAGGTAAACTAATGTTCAATGTAAGACCCGCTCCTCCTGATAGAACGGTAATCCATAACTTCGCAATTCCAGCATTTAAAGACGATGCAATCTCATTCTGTATTAAAGTTTGGTTAGTTGTCCTTATGTTACACGTAACAAAGACCCCACTAGATGAACACGATATGGGAACACCCGCACTCGGAAACGGTAAGAAACTCAATAGGAACACAAACAAGAAGACAGTTGCGTATATGTTGAACTTATTCATGATTGCTGTGTTAATTAAGGTAGTATAAATTGTTTTGTTCAACAGTCAATTTATACTAGAGGGCATAATGCCCCACAGTAACTTTATAATTTTGGACCATGGATGCGGTCGAACACAATTACCGGAAATTATGATGATACCACTAATATACTATTTAATATATAAGTATATATATGTATACATGTGTCCCCCCCTATATTAATTATGTTATAAGGAAGGAATTTACATCGTATTATTATTGTGTAATTATTCGGTTATTACTATAATTTGTATTTGTGAGATAATTTATGATTTGTATTTTATTCATAGATAATATGTATTGTATATTATAGCCAAAGTATGTTCACATAATCATTTTATAGAGTAAATAACAACAATAAACAATTGAGGTATTAAATAATGACCAAAAATATCTAAAGTTAGTGGTTACAAATTGGGATACAAATTTGGTCTTTTTGTTGTTGTTTGATTTCAAAATTCCTCTATTAACAAGTGACTTTAGGTTATATGAGAAATAGTTCAATTCCTCTAATAGCAAAGTCGAAAAAGCTAAGCAACTCAATAGGAATACAAGTGGATAATTGCTTTCTTTTTGTAGATATTCATAATATCGAATGTAATTGAAAGTTTATTGAAAATCATGATATTATTATTATCTTTGATCATCAGTCAATATATATTTGATGATTTTGTGTAAATCTATAACTCCCATATTTATACATTCATCACTCATTGGACAGTTTGTTAAATGCCTAGATCATTAATGCATATCTAAATACTTACGTTAATTAAACTCAAAACGAGAACTAATAAATTTTTAACCGAGAGTCAAGGCCAGTTCAATTACTTTGAATAACAATTTAGTTAAATTGTTCCTTCGTATTATTAATGAGAATTTAGTTCTTTGGAACTAATTGGTTCAATTAAATCAGGAATTACAATGCTCATATTGTCATAATAAATACAAAATGCATTAACTGTGTCTAACTCTGGTATAATCTATAATTTGTTAACGGGAAGTATTAATTTGTGTTAATGGAACTAAGATAATTCACCAGCTGTAGAGTCTAACAACTGCAACCAATAACATTAACAAACTCTCTTGGTATTACGATAACAACCAATGAGGTCGATTGGTATTCTCAAATTACCTAAGTAAAGATGGAGTCTGTGGAGCTAAATACAGTCGACTCCGCTCCTCAATAGTCACCTCGGGACCAGGTTGCTTTGACCCGATTAACCGGAGAAATCTATTAGCCTAAAATATTTTAAGCCAAAATGTAATTCCGTCCTATAAATCCTGTGATATTTTGACCCGATTAACCGGTAGCTCTATTAACCGGTGGCTCTATTAAGCGGAGTCGACTGTAGTATTTCAAAACAAATTAAATCTGAACAAGAAAATAGCCACTAATCAGCCTACAAACGTGGAACCACTCAAATACCGCAGTTCGATTATGTCGCCACGAGAATCCACCAAGCATTCGGTCCCCTGACCGCACAGCTGATCGCGAGGAGGGACGCTCTCCTTTGGAACTGTCCCGGCTCCGAGAGGACGGCCTTTGGGAGGCATTGCAGGACTGCCATTCGGGAGATGGCACAACGATTTTTCTTACTTTATTTCCGTGCAAGAATTTGTTAGAAAAAACGCCGTTTCGACTGTAGTATAGGAATAGTATAGGAGTAATAAGGATTTATGGAATGATTACCCTTTAATTAAAATTTTTTTTTTTTGGCCCCCAGAAATTTTTTTTGGTTGGCTAGTATGCAGACACATATTACATGTTATTATTAAGCAATTTAATAAGCCAGGATAATCTTATGTATGTATAATAAATGGAATATTGAGGAGTGCTCGCGGCGAATTAATTAAACAATTTATAGTTAGTTGACCTACCTTGGCTGCAAAATAACTACATACTGAAATGAAGTACCGTATTTATTCGAATAGTAGCCTAGGCGATTATTGTTTTAGGCCATTTTCTGACCAATAAATTTTGTGACTTTTTGATACAATTTATTTAGTATAGTCGGTTGATAATCGTATTGCGACTAATATAATATTAGATAAAGAAATTTACTCAGGGTACCGGTAGTAATTTGTATTTTCTAATTTAGGGGGGCTATTATTGGAGGTATGGGATTATTCGAATGGGGGCTACTATTAGAGTATATACGGTATGTTTAATTTATAAGTCGCACACTCATAGGTACAATTTATTTGTTATGAATTGTTTTTGAGGAAGAAAAAAAATTCATTAAAATAAAAAACAATTTCCAGAAAGCGCCGTTAAATGTATTTGTGTGCAAATGGCTCGTTATATTGATAGACCAATGAAATATAGTTTAATTGAATGAAGAAATACAGCAAACATAATGAGAAGGAATAGATGAGTAAATACGAGCAAATAGGAGTAAATACACACACACTTAGGAAATTAACTAAAAAAGGGGGTGGAAACTGAAACTATTTAGTGTAACCTATAACTAATTGAAAAGTTCAATTTCGCTCCTTATTTCTCGCTGTTCCCTCAGTTTTCAGGAACTGGGTCAGAATTAGGATTTTCAATGACAGTAGCTTCTCTCTGCCTGTTCCCATCCATTTCAGCCAGAGAGAGCTTGTTGGGAGAGCGAGTGGATTTCAGCTTTTGTATTTGTAACCTAAAATACAAAAATACAAACATTATAAGAACGAACAGGAAGATGATGATAACAAGCAACAGAAAACATACGAATAGGAGGACAAATAAAGCAGATTCTTTCAAGTTTACATTCTGCTCTCCTGTCCCAGCAATAAGATCGATATCACAATGGCTGAAGTTAGAAGGCGACACTTTAAAACCATCTATGCAGGTACAAGCGTAACCATATATGGTATCTAAACAGGTGTGTTGACAGCCACCGTTATTGACGCTACAGGGATCCGGGAGATAGCATTCTGTTGATGCATTCTTAACGTAACCAGGGAGACACGAACATTCATATGACCCTATTGCGTTGCTACAGTTGTGCGTACAGTTTCCGTTGGTGAGAAGGCATTCATTGATGTCGCTACAAAGAGTGTCATTCGCATTATAGAAACCTTCTAAACATGAGCACTTATAGGAACCTGGCGTGTTAGTGCAGTTCCCCTGACAAATGGCACTGTCCTCACACTCGTTAATGTCGCTACATATTTCACTGACGGAGTATGAAACATTCGGATAAACGCACTCACAACCATCTACAGTATCGACTCTATTCCAGCTGTCTCCCACGCACTCAATGGATTTGTTGAAGCATTGGTAGCTACGGGCTCCACAGCTGTTATAGAGAGTAGCATCGGTAACTTTACGACTATCATTCATACAGGTAGAACCTGTAGTAGATACTTTAATACCAAAATAGGACAGTTTGCTAATCCACTCGATATTGCAGGTACAGTTGAATTGTACATATTCTAACCTTAGAAAACTAAGCTTATTTAGCTGTTGGATGATTTCAGGAAAAATATGCATCAAATCGCTTTCGTCTAAATACAGATTTAGCAGATTCTTCAAAGGAGTTATTGCGGAAAATGGCATGGGTGGATTATTCTTCAAATATAAAGATGTAAGGCTGTTTAAGCCGAGGAATGCATTCGGATGCACGGAACTTATCTCATTAGCGGAAATTGACAACACATTTAGATTTTCTAAACCTTCAAATGTGCATGATTCCAACTCTTGAATGCTATTACTGTCTAATATCAATCCTGACTTACTCCTTTAAACGATCCTGCTTTTATCCCAGTTATGCCTCCATACTTCCATATCATGTACTGCAGTTTATCCAGCCCTCCGAATATTGTGTGGTTAATGTATCGACTCGATACATCTTCTATATATGAGGTTTGCACATAGACATTTTTAAGTTGTTTATTTTGAGCGAAAATAGGAAAGAAAACACAGCCCAGTTTAAAAGCATCTAATAATTGCAAGTTCGGGAAGAATGCGAAAAAGTTAACTTGCTTAATTGTTATCAGATCGTATATAAAAAAGATGGATTCCACCCCGCTGTTAATCGTATACGATTCCGCAAAAACTTCAGCCCCGGCTTTGTTGATCATTTTTAACTCAATTATGTTGTCAGGTAAACTAATATTCAATGTTGCACCCGCTCCGGCTGATAGAAAGTTAACCTCTAATTTCGTATTTATAGCTACAAAAGACGATGCGATCGTATCCTGTATTAAAGTTTGGTCAGTGGTACTTATGCTACAAGAAAGAGAGACCCCACTTGGTGTACACGTAACGGAACTATTCACCCTCGAAAATGCTAAGAAACCCAATAGGAATACTAACAGGACTGATGTATATATGTTGAACTTATTCATGACTGTTGAGTTGGAAAGTATAAATCTTATCGCTCAACAGTCAATTTATACTAGAGGGATATTATAGATTTCCACTGTTTAATTAATTTATCCAACATACACGCTAAAAGCTTCCATTAACTAATTATTTAACTATTTTCCAAATGTATTTATGCTATACACATCAAAAATGGAGCAATAGAATAACAGTATCAGGAGTCGTTTTAAACAAATTTCCTCTAAATATATTTTCGCAAATAAAAGCAATTGGGAATACCATTCAATAATGAATAAATTTGTAAATGTACATAAGTATTCTCTCGAACAATAAAATACTTTCAGAAAAGTTAGTTTATGACCCTAAGCTATAAATGTGTGGGTATTCTTAGATATAAATTATTGAATTATCCAATGAATACCGTATATACTCGAATAATCGCTTCCAAAGTAGCAAATAAAAATAGATTACCGCTGCTCTGACTAAACATATTTATCTAATTTCGATCAAGAAAAGTAGTCAAGAAAAATAGTCTATTTATATACGGTCTACTGTGCGTTTGTTTGTTTGTCCAGATTGTATTAAAGTGATGGGGGGCAGCTATGCAGCCTTACTCCTCAGCCTTTCCACCATGAGAATGCAATATACGTACATTCCTTTCTACCTCTATACATAGTTTTAACCTGTTTACCAATAAAAATCGCTTAAAGCTAACTTCGAGGTTGATTATGAATATTCATTAATTTGTTTATCTATTTGTGTTAACAACAACAACAACAACAACAAATATTCATATTATAAATGTGTAAGTGCGAAATTTGAAATCAGCATACTTGTTCACCTATTATAACTTTTGGAAGTTAGTATCTATCTCATATATAAATGCGGTTTCTAGACTCTAGTCCCCCATCACTTTAATACAATCCGGACAAACAAACAAACAAACAACAATCGACTTATAATTAATAATGGATGTAGACAGGGTTGCCGTGGGAATGGGAATTCCCATGGGAATGGGATGGGAATGGGAATCGTATTTATCCCATGGGAATTCCCACGGGTTTTCCCATGGGAATTCCCACAGATTTTCCCATGGGAATTCCCACAGGTTTTCCCATGGGAATTCCCATATGGGAATCTTGAAATTCCTTATGGATTCCCATGGGAAAACCCGTGGGAATTCCCATGGGAAACATGTGGGAATTCCCATGGGAAAACATGTGGGAATTCCCATGGGAAACATGTGGGAATTCCCATGGGAAAACATGTGGGAATTCCCATGGGAAAACATGTGGGAATTCCCATGGGAAACATGTGGGAATTCCCATGGGAAAACATGTGGGAATTCCCATGGGAAACATGTGGGAATTCCCATGGGAAAACATGTGGGAATTCCCATGGGAAAACATGTGGGAATTCCCATGGGAAACATGTGGGAATTCCCATGGGAAAACATGTGGGAATTCCCATGGGAAAACCCGTGGGAATTCCTACGGAAACCCTGTGGGAATGGAATGGGATGGGAATGGGAATGAAAATTCCCTTCCCACGGCAACCCTGGATGTAGACCATCTATAAATAGACTATTTTCTCGACTTAAATACTATTACCAATAGACGGCAGGGGCTTTTGGTCCACAGAATTATTAGATAGTCTACAAGTTTTTTACTTAGTTTGTATGGGCTTTTATAGACCGTCTACATATAAGGAAGATCTATATTTAATTTGCTAATTATATATGACAAGCATTAACTCTTCAAATTATTTGCCAGGTGAAGGCCTGCTATTAGAGGAACATAATTAACATTAGATGCTCGCGGGGACTGAAAATAACTTGCTAATAGAGCAATATTGCTATTAGGCGAACACCACTATACTCCTTAACCGATATTTCCCCTTATTCGTTAAGAATTGATTCCATATAGGATCACACACTCAATCCCCTACATGTTGATCCCAATTGCTTTCATAAGCGAAATTAAATTTAGCGGTAAACTTCGTTTAAATTACTCCTTATACATATTCCATTTTTGAGGTGAATAACATTAACATGTTTTGGGAAAAATGTTAAATAATTATTAGATGGAAGATTTAGCGTATACTATGTTGGATAAATTAACTAAACAGTAGAAATCTATAATAATCCTTGAGTATAAATTGACTGTTGAGCGACAACATTCAATTTATACTCAACTTCCTAACACAACAGTCATGAATAAGTTCAACATAAACGCATCTGTCTTCTTGTTTGTATTCCTATTGATTTTCGTAGCATTTTCGAGGGTGAATAGTTCCGTAACGTGTGAATCAAGTGGGATCTCTCTTCGTTGTAAGATAAAGACAGCTAACCAAACTTTAATACATAATGAGATTGCATCGTCTTTAAGTGCTGGAATTACGAATTTAAGAATTACCGTTTACCCACAAGGAGCGGGTGTAACATTGGACATTAGTTTACCTGACAGCATAACTGAACTGACTATATATAATGGAGCCGGGGCAGAAATTTTTCTGGAAACGAATACGGTTAATAGCGGTGTGGATGCGATCTATTGGTATTTCGATCAGATAACAATTAAACAAGCTAACTTTTTCGCTTACTTCCCGAATTTGCGAGAATTCTATGCTAGAAAACTGGGATCAGTTTTCTTTCTTGTCTTCGCACAAAATAAACAACTTACAAGCATCAGCGTGGAGGAATCACAAATAGAAGATGTGCCGAGTCGATACATAAATCACAAGATATTCGGAGGGCTGGATAAACTGGAGTACTTACAATGGAGTAATGGAGACATAACTGGGATAAAAGCAGGGTCGTTTAAAGGATTAAGTGAGCTTACAAATCTGGGATTAGCCGTTAATAGCATTCAAGAGTTGGAATCTTGCACATTTGAAGGTTTAGAAAAGCTAGATTGGTTGGTAATTTTCGATAATAAGATAAGCATCGTGCATCCCAATGCATTCCTCGGCTTAGACAACCTTCAACATTTGAGTATGACCCGCAATCCATTAATGCCATTAGCTGCAATAACCGTATTGAAGAATCTGCGTGAACTATATGTAAACGAGAAAGACCCAATGCATATTTTGCCTGAAATCATTCAGCAACTAAATAATCTCACAAAAATAAGTTTTAAAAAAGTACGATTCAACTGTACCTGCGATACCGAGTGGATTAGCAAACTGTCCTCTTTTGGGATTACCGTAAGTATTGGATTGTCTACCTGTATGAATGATAGTCGTAAGGTTACCGATGCTACTCTCTACAACAGCTGTGGAGCCCGTAGCTACCAATGCTTCAACAAATCCATTGAGTGCGTGGGAGAGAGCTGGAATAGAGTCGATACTGTAGATGGTTGTGAGTGCGTTTATCCGAATGTATCATACTCCGTCAGTGAAATATGTAGCGACACCAATGAGTGTGAGGACAGTGCCATTTGTCAGGGGAACTGCACTAACACGCCAGGTTCCTATAAGTGCTCATGTCTAGAAGGATTCTATAATGCGAATGACACTCTTTGTAGCGACATCAATGAATGCCTTTTCACCAACGGAAACTGTACGCACAACTGTAGTAACGCAATTGGGTCATATGAATGTTCATGTCTCACCGGGTACCAACAGCAGAATTTCTCTGACTGTGTCGACATCGATGAATGCCTTCTCACCAACGGAAACTGTTCGCACAACTGTAGAAACGCAATCGGTTCATATGAATGTTCATGTCTAACCGGGTACCAACTGCAGAATTTCTCTGACTGTGTGGACATCGATGAATGTCTTCTCACCAACGGAAACTGTACGCACCAGTGTAAAAACGCAATCGGCTCATATGAATGTTCCTGCAAAGAAGGTTTCAAAGTATCTGCTTCGAACTTCAGCCATTGTGATACGGATCTCAATGTAGCGACAGGAGAACTGAATGTGAACACCAAAACAACTGCCTTATATGTTCTCCTATTCCTTTGTTTCATTTTCATTGTCACCATCATCCTCATGTTTGTCTTACTAGTATTTGTCTTTTTGTATTTTGGCAGACAAATTGAACATCTGAAGTCTACCACTCGCACCCCCATAGTACTCTCCCTAGCTGAAATGGATAGGCTCAAGCAGAGAACTTCCACAGTTGCTGCTGACTCAAAAATGGAATCTGGAGAGAAAGACCTGACTTTCACTAACCACCCTCTAGGTGAAACCTCCATTTAATTAAGTTCTAATACCTCATACTGTCCCATAGTAATAAGTTAGCTTCCTAGTAAGTGATTGTTTGTATAATTCTAAGTTTTTTCCTCTTTTCTTCATGTCTTTCATTTCTTTAGTTTGCTCATTTAATCTTTACTCATTTAGTCTTTTTTACACATTTATTCTTGTTAACCCATTTATTCCTGTTTACTCATTTGTTTGCTCATTATTGTTCCCACTGTTGTTTACCTTTTTCATCAATTAAAGCTATTATCATTATCATTTTTTTGGGAAAACTTAATAACACAATTTATATTATTTTTTCGGTTCTTTTCATACAGACAATTACTTATAACGTCCAACACAATTTCTTATGCAATTTTAAGCACTGATGAATTGATTTTTTGGAACAAGAAATTCTGACGTTTTGCGAACCAGTTTTTATATGTAGAAAGGTGTTTGCCGATATATAAGAAATTCCTAATAAAAAACCTGTAAATCCCACAAGATTATATTTACTCTCTAACTTGTACTGTATACTTCTGACAATTATATTGGTCGACTTAAATATATTTAGAACAACACTCCTAACAACTAAACTGAAACTATTATTCCAAATTTCCTTTCTACTCCGCAAGGTGGGTTAATTAGTTAACCGTTCCTTGTAGGGCTTACAATCCCGGACATATTTTCCAATCCCGGGATTTCGGGATTAGACAAAGAATACCCAAGGGTCCTAATAAACGGGCTCTCCATTTATGTGTTTGGAAATTACTAAATACTGAGCTAATGTTATATATGCTATCAGTCATAAAGTAACCTTTGCCCAGATTGTTTTTAATAACTAACTATCTTCTGAAACAAAATACACATGTAATTATATTTTATATATTAAATCACGAAGATTTACTTTTGTTTGTTCGGAATTGATTGAGGAACTGGTAAGAGCTACAGACTTGAAATTTGGCAGGAGGATGTGGAATAAGTGTATCTAGAAACAAGTTCTAATATCTAAGAAAAATATTCACATCTTCCCTCCCTAAAGGTGACAAAACCTTAGCCTATTAAATTAGAGGGTTGTCTCATTATGGATTAGCAGCTAGCATTCAATTAGTATAAAAGAATTTAGTGTCTCTATCAATTGTTAAGTGTGCATTATAGAATGCCTATCTGAGACTGTAATTTAATTGGTCGAGAGGAAGTTCATTCATCCAATCAGTTATTTGTGTTTCGTCTGTCTACCCATACATTTCTAATAATTTTATTGTGCCATTTTATTGTCCAGATTTAGTTTGGTTTGAAATACTATTTAACTTCACAGACTCCATCTTTACTTAGGTAATGAAGGAATGCCAATCTACCTCATTGGTTGTTACCGTAATATCTAGAGATTATGCTAAATTAATTGCCTGCAATTGTGTAGGTGGTTACACAATACAGTAATTAGACTCTACTGCTGTGGATTATCATAGTTCCAACAACACATACATACGTACACTAACCGAGCGAATTGCTTTGAACCTCAAGAATGTTTTTTGAGATACAATAAGCTTCTTGCAGCAAATTAGCGACATATGTGTTATTGGAACTACGATAATCCACCAGATGTAGAGTCTAATTATTCTAATTAGTCTAATTATCCAATTAAAATATATAATAAGAATTATAATATTTATATGACTACAATAATAATACATGTAATAACCATATACGTATATCAATTCATAAAGATTTAATATTTTAGTTTTTTCAGAATTGATTGAGGAACTGGTAAGAGAAATTTGTCAGAGATGTAGGGAATACTGTATTTAGAAACAAGTTCTATTATCTAATAAAATATTCACATCTTCTCTACCAAAAGGTGACAAAACTTTGGCCAATTGAATTAGAGGGTTGTCTCATTATGGATTAGCAGCTATCATTCAATTAGTATAGAAGAATTTAGTGTCTGTATCAATTGTTGAGTATGCATTGCAATATTCAATAGCCCAACTGAGACTGTAAATTAATTGGGTCGAGAGTGAATTCACAAATCCAATTAGTTACAGTGGAGTTGCTTTATTAGCACTCCCCTATTAGCAATATTACTTTATTAGCAACCGCTTTTCGGGTCCCAAGCGTGGTAATACTGTTAATTACATTCCTGCACAAATGATTGGTTAGATGAATTTATTTTTAATCAAATTGCAGCCTCAGAAAATCTTTCTATTATGCACAATCTATTTATACTAATTGATGAAGCCTGGTTAACCTTACTAACAAACCCTCGAATTTAATTGGCTAACATATTTTGTCACCTTTAATGTAAATATTTCTATTCAAAAACCAATAGATCGTTGTCGCAGTACAGAATTACCCCTGTATGCAAATTTTACCTTTTTGGGCCTCGTAGTATTTCCAATTAATTCTGGACAAACACACAAACGAACAAACAAAGAAACAAACAACAAAGAAACAAACAACAATTGCGCTTTTAATACAGTATAGATAGATAGATGGTGCATAGTAAGCAAGTTAATGAAGAAGCCATAAACAAATCTTGCACATTTTAAGGTTTAGAAAGCTAGATTTCTTGTCATTATACAATAATAAGATAAGTTCCGTGCATCCGAATGCATTTCTCGGCCTAGACAGCCTTCAAACTTTTGATACCGACGTTAATCCATCCATGCCACTAGACGCAATAACCGTATCGAAGAATCTGATAGATCTGTCTATAGACAAGATCGATCCGGTCAATATTTCGCTTGAAATCATCCAGCAACTAAATAAGCTCACTTATCTAGGTATAAGCGACATCCTATTTAACTGTACCTGCGATACCGAGTGGATTAAAAAACAAATCTCGGGATTGTAAGCCCAAGTTTCGAGTTTAGAAACAATTTTTTGCTGAAAATTTATGGATTAACGTGTCGACATAATATGACTCTGCCATTTGATTGGTTGCTGCGTTTGTAGGCTGATTAGTGGCCATTTTTTTGTCCAGATTTAGTTTGTTTGAAATACTATTTAACTCTACAGATTCTATCTTTTACTAGGTAATTTGAGAATGCCAATCTACCTCATTGGTTGTTACCGTAATACCTAGAGATTATGTAAATTAATTGCCTGCAATTGTGTAGGTGGTTACACAATACAGTAATTAAATATGTGTCCTAACTAATAGATCATGTGACGAAATTGATATCTGCCTACTGCCAATTAAATATCAATTAAATACAACATTTTTATATATGCCTATAAAGTCATTTAGGTTTGGAGCAGTAAGATGAAGGTTGTTTCCCTAATAATAATTATAGTTTGTTGTTCTGTTGTTTATGGGAAGAATGGGGCCACAATTGAGGACAAATGTATGAAATGTTTGAACGACACGAAACCAATTGCAGATATCATTAAAGAAGTAGCTATTGGTAAGTACATTGGATTAAATAAAGTTAATAGTTATCATACAGATTGATCCTTTGAGGTTAATATTGTCCCCTTGTATAAATAATCATTCATTTATGTTGAAATAGATCCTGGGTAGGCGAGAGTATCATTTCGCACCCAATATTTCGTACACCTCATATTTTTATCTACCCTAAATTACTAAAATATTGTTGTCTTAAAATTATGTATTAATATTCAATGATGTTTGAAAAAGAAATAACTTATATGTAGACCGTCTATTTCTAGACCAGGTTTTCTTACATATACATTAGTATTACCCATAGACGGCAGGGCTTCTGGTCTACAGAATTTATAGACGGTCTACAAATTTTTGGCTTATTTGTATGGGCTTTATAGACCGTCTAGAAAGGATGCTCTTTGAAAATCCTCTTAACCCAATTTTTTTTCAAATATAAGGAGCGCTTAATGCTGTGTGAATTTAATACAGTGGATGCCGGTTATAAGAAGATCGTCAGAAACTGCATATAATGTTCTTATAACCGGCATAAAGTGTATAGGAGTATATGGCAACCGTTTTCCAGTAGAATATTCTTATAACCGATGTTCTTATACCCGGTATTACTGTATTCTATTAATGAGTAGCCACCCAAGTTAGAGGGGCCGGGATAAAATACGAACTGCCATTTATTATAAAGTTTGTTTATAGGTGTGGGTCCGGCTGCTACATGTGAAGTGCTATGCAAGGAAATTAAGAAATTAGCGAATAATAGTAAAGTAGTAGATGATGTGTGTTTAGTATTGTGTGGTGTTATTGGGATTGAAGAATTCTATAAATATGTCAACAAGTAAGTTTGTTGTTTTTCGTGTACAGTAGAACCTCGTTAGTAGGAACACCAGGGGACCGTCTAAATGTGTTCGCCTTAATTGAAAGGCATTGAAGGGGACTGAAATAGTGTTCGTACTAACCGGAATTTCGTGTTCGTACAAACAAGATTCTACTACTATAGTAACAGTTATTTAATAGATGTCCACCTTAATTTGCTTATTTATTTAATATTTGGTATTTAGTGATGTTTGCCTAATAGCAATTGCTCTATTAGCAATTTCATCCATAAGCGAGCACAAATGATAATTATTTAGGTTCTTCTAATAACAAACAAATTTGTTGCAAAATTCGTCTTGTTATTACGCGAACTCCACTGTATTAACAATGTACATTATTATTTGGACAGAAAATTTTTGAGTTCGGATTAGCGAGGGTGTACTGTACGTATCTTGTTTTTATTATTAATTATAACAATTTGTAGCACCGAATTGAACTATGGACTATTCTGCGAGAAAACGAAACAGTGCCCGAGTGGAAACGGAGAGGGTTCAGTTATTTCAGCTTCAGTTAATTCTCCAATAATTCTAGGTGAGTTCGAGGGTAGTTTGACCCAATTAACTGAAAAATGAAAATCCAAATTCTGTTCTGTAAATCCTGTTAAATATTGACCCAATTAACCGAAAATCCAAACTGTAATTCCTTTCTGTAAATCCTGTTAAATATTGACCCAATTAAGCGGTGGTTTTAATAAGCGGTCTACAGTAATTAAAATGTAGTTATTCTTATCATTAATATGAATTATCAAGTGTTGTTTATATGTACATAACATTTGTATGAAGATGGAAAATCGTTTAATTGTATTCAGTAATAAACATTTTATAATAAGTATACGAGTACACAGTACAATCAAACAATAGCATAATTAGAGTACAAAGAATTACCAAAACAATCAAACAACGTCTTTCGGGTTATAACTACCAGGACCAGGGACTTTTGTTGTAGACGGTATCAACCTCGGGACTTTGCTCTTGAACATATAACTAGAACTACCTGGTTCTCCCTTAACTAGATTATGGTACTGACCAGGTCCTGGCCCTATTTTCCCCCTGAATGGCTCACGTTGTATGATGGATTTAAATACCGGATCTTTATTACCAACTGATGGTGTATAGCTAACTACGTCATATTGGTTCGGAGGAACATCAACTTCCTTATCCGCATGGCCATGGCCTAGTTTAGGAAGCTTATCGCGCTCAACGCTTCGGAAATTATACGAAAAACGGTTGGAAGAAAGGTAATCATCCGGATAACGGCTTTTGTGGTAAGCCCCGGGTAGCAACAAGCCCCCATGAGTTTGGGCTGATGGAATGTTCTTCTCCCTGCCTACGTCACGGAAATGGTACGTATCATTTCTATTAGCTATATCCTGTACGAAATCCTTTATATGGTACCGAGTTGAAACGGGGGTTTCTTTGAGTTGCGCTCGCCACCAAAGCTCTCGATTTGATGCAGGCGTGTCTATGCTATTAACTGTGTCGTGTAATTTGGTGTAAGCGGAGTAAGGACGTTTTCTACTTATAGATCTGAATTGTGTTTGTTTTTGTTTTGAATCTTCTTCTATTTGCGTTTTGAAGTTGACCGGGGTGCTTTTGGAACGTGTCATGGTTTTTTTTATTGCGGACATTTTACTAATTTATTTCAGATACAGATTAAATAAAGGAATAGTCAATACCTTTTCTAGTGAAGTTTCATTCACTGCAAGGTCACTCAAAATTCATATTTTCGAAGCCGGTTTTTATATCAAACAAGTGTTTATCGATAGTATACTATAAATACCGTATTTACTCTAATAGTAGCCTAGGCGATTATTAATTTTGAGTTCCGTAAATCGTTGTTTAACCGCCCTTATAAGGGGATTATTATTTGAGTTGAGCTACTACATATTTGCTATTTGAGGAAATACATTAAATACTATTAATCTGTTAACCAACTCAAGTGCTTATGTGTGTTGTATGATAATTTATTCCCGAATTTTCCTAGTTACCTACTTAGATGTAAGTATAATTAGCATTTTATCGCCATTATAATTTTGAACCCCTTAGGGGCTAATATAATATTCGAGTAAATACGGTAAACCTTTAATAACTTATATGTAGACCGTCTATTTCTAGACCAGGTTTTTTGACAAAATACTGTTACCCATAGACGGCAGGGGCTTTGGTCTACTAAATTTATAGACGGTCTATAAATTATATTTTTAGATAATTTTGTATGGGGTTTTATAGAACGTCTACATTTAAGGAAGCTCTTATTAAAATAGTATCCTAATTAAAACCTTGCAAATTCCTATCTATTTTATAGGACAGGATATTAACATAGAAGCTATTATAAAAGTTGACAAGGAATGCGGATTAGCGGACTTCATATTTGAGTGTCCTAAGAATAAAACAAAGCTAGGTAAGTTATTAAGAAACAAAAGCAAACAAACAAACAAACAAACAAACACAGTATACTGTTAATAATATTATTATTTTCGTGGACCAAGTTTACCCTGAAATATTTTGAAAAATCCAGAAAATAATATTTAGGTCGGTTCTAATGGTTCTCACCGACAGTATACATACCAGAGTTGACAAAATCAATGGAAATACACTCCAGTGATCAACTAATGTGTTTACATTTTGTCATTTTACATTTTTCAATGTCATTTTTATTGACGGTAGTTAGAAAAGTTCATGTTCGATTGTATATCCCTTTGAGATTAGGCCAGGTAAAATAAATTAATTGTTTATCATCCAGATTTTTTTTCTCATTTTATTTGTTAATAATAAAAGAGTTTACTTATACAGCGATCATCGGTATCACTGATCATCGGCGTTTGTTCTAAAAACCTGGCTACTTTCTACCGATTGTTTTTTTATGTTTATAAAAACACACCATCGGTAGAAACTAGCCAGGTATTTAAAACAAACGCCGATGATCGCTGTATAAGTAAATTCATTAAATATAACTGGACGAAGGGTAAATTGGGACGGACGGGGATGATAACAAGTTATGTGTGTTATATGACGTCACATTATATAGAGTATATGTTATATGACGTCACATTATAGATAGCCACTATTGGTCTCCGCTAGACGTAGGAGGCTGGAAAGCTGAGTGGTCAATTGCGACAGGGAATAACTGGAAAGTCGGGAAATACATTTGTGATCTCCGTAAGTTATATACGTAGTGTATTTATATACAGTAGAATTCGGATATAACGTACCCCCTTGGGAATGGAAAATAAGTACATATTATCCAAGTTTACCCTACATATCGGACAAGTGACAGTATATACTGAAAAACGATTCGGACAAGTGAAAGTCCCACATTTCGGACAAATGACAACATCAAAATTCGGGCAAATGCAGGCACCTCAGTTATACAGATAGCCATATATAGAGTATCCATAGTACTTTCATATGCCTTATATACTATTAGCAAATACTATTGCAAATTATATTATATTTGTTTGTATTTTAGAGGTTTGTGACACTATTTGTGACTCATTTCCGAAAGAAAAAGCTTTGGGAATGAAATCTCTGACTTTTGAGATCAAGAAAGCCGAAATACAAGTTTAAATTAAATATTTGTATTTAGTATATTGCCTGTAATATATAGTACGTATAAAGTGTAAAAAGTTTAGATTCAATATTAGTATTTACTATTTAGTAATGCCTATAAGTTTGAATATTATATTAGAATTGTCTGTAATATATAGTAACATATAAAGTGCAAAAAGTTGAACTAAAATACTTGTATAAATGTTGTGTTATAAAAGCAGATACTTTGAATAGAAATTAAATAAATAAATATAAAAGTTGTTGTAAATAAAAACATTCTAATTCTTCACAGGTGTAACTATGTTTCTACTTGAAGTTCTCCTTCTAGGTTCAGTCGATACATACTCAGTGCCCTCTGCCGTAACTAAGTAGAAACTCTGCTTAACTTTACCAGCTGGATAAAAACAATTTGTACCAACTGCTTCTAAAAACAAACTTGAAGTACAACGACCGATTAACCATGTTTTTAAGGGCTCGTTTTCGCTGAGACCGAATGACTTATAGCAAGACCGGTCTAAGTAGATTGTGTCTTGGAGTGTTGTGAATGCCTGAGGCATAGAATGGTAACCAGGTTGGTGTTTGGTTGGCAAAAACAATGCGTAATCACCTTTTTTGAAATTCGAAACTGAAATTAACGCGTTTGAGTTTGCCACAGCTCTATTTTCAAATTTTTTCTCAAGTTCTTCTTTCAGTTTGTTTAAATCCAAATGTGACAAATCTCTTAAACTTTCCTGCAATTTCTGCACCGGAGAAATTTGGTCTTTCAATGACAAACCACTGAATTCCAGATCCAAGTTCGCTGCATTAAGTTGAGGCACTGCATTTGGACACACGGTTTGCAGTAGTTTCATGCAAGAATAGAAAACCTCGATTTGCTCCTGATCGCGAATTAAATCGGATTTCTGTGATAATAGCTCTTCAGCTGAGGTGGCCCTCGCTTCTAATTTCTTAATTTGAGACTTTAACTTGTCGCCTAAATACAGTAGAATCTCGTTAGTAGGAACACGGGTATATAAAATAGAGGCATTTTGCTTACAATATATAGCACATTATACTACAGTGGATCTTCAACAGGATTCGGAATTCATTTTATCCACCAATAACATATTGAAACAATTTTCCATTCCATTTATAGCACATTCTACTAAGCAAGAACCTTGTTAGTATAATATTGTACGCATTTTGCGTACAATATGTAGCACATTAATCTACAGTGGACCTTCGAAAGGATTCGGAATTCATTTTATCCACCAATAACATATTGAAACAATTTTCCTTTCAATTTATAGCACATTCTACTAAGCAAGAACCTTGTTAGTATAATATTGTACGCATTTTGCGTACAATATGTAGCACATTATACTACAGTGGACCTTCGACAGGATTCGGAATTCATTTTATCCACCAATAACATATTGAAACAATTTTCCATTCCATTTATAGCACATTCTACTAAACAAGTACCTTGTGTTAGTATAATATTGTACGCATTTTGCGTACAATATGTAGCACATTATACTACAGTGGACATTCGACAGGATTCGGAATTCATTTTATACACCAATAACATATCGAAACAATTTTCCTTTCCATTTAAAGCACATTCTACTAAGCAAAAACCTTGTTAGTAAAATATTGTACGCATTTTGCGTACAATATATAGCACATTATACTACAGTGGACCTTCGACAGGATTCGGAATTCATTTTATCCACCAATAACATATTGAAACAATTTTCCTTTCTATTTAGAGCACATTCCACTAAGCAAGAACCTTGTTAGTATAATATTGTACGCATTTTGCGTACAATATGTAGCACATTATACTACAGTGGACCTTCGACAGGATTCGGAATTCATTTTACCCACCAATAACATATTGAAACCATTTTTCTTTCTATTTATAGCACATTCTACTAAGCAAGAACCTTGTTAGTATAATATTGTACGCATTTTGCGTACAATATGTAGCACATTAATCTACAGTGGACCTTCGACAGGATTCGGAATTCATTTTATACACCAATAACATATTGAAACAATTTTCCTTTCCATTTATAGCACATTCTACTAAGCAAGAACCTTGTTAATATAATATTGTACGCATTTTGCGTACAATATGTAGCACATTAATCTACAGTGGACCTTCGACAGGATTCGGAATTCATTTTATCCACCAATAACATATTGAAACAATTTTCCTTTCCATTTATAGCACATTCTACTAAGCAAGAACCTTGTTAGTATAATATTGTACGCATTTTGCGTACAATATATAGCACATTATACTACAGTGGACCTTCGACAGGATTCGGAATTCATTTTATCCACCAATAACATATTGAAACAATTTTCGTTTCCATTTATTGCACATTCTACTAAGCAAGAACCTTGTTAATATAATATTGTACGCTTTTTGCGTACACTATATAGCACATTATACTACAGTGAACCTTCGACAGGATTCGGAATTCATTTTATCCACCAATAACATATTGAAACAATTTTCCTTTCCATTTATAGCACATTCTACTAAGCAAGAACCTTGTTAATATAATATTGTACGCATTTTGCGTACAATATGTAGCACATTAATCTACAGTGGACCTTCGACAGGATTCGGAATTCATTTTATCCACCAATAACATATTGAAACAATTTTCCTTTCCATTTATAGCACATTCTACTAAGCAAGAACCTTGTTAGTATAATATTGTACGCATTTTGCGTACAATATATAGCACATTATACTACAGTGGACCTTCGACAGGATTCGGAATTCATTTTATCCACCAATAACATATTGAAACAATTTTCCTTTCCATTTATAGCACATTCTACTAAGCAAGAACCTTGTTAGTATAATATTGTACGCATTTTGCGTACAATATATAGCACATTATACTACAGTGGACCTTCGACAGGATGCGGAATTCATTTTATCCACCAATAACATATTGAAACAATTTTCCTTTCCATTTATTGCCCATTCTACTAAGCAAGAACCTTGTTAGTATAATATTGTACGCTTTTTGCGTACACTATATAGCACATTATACTACAGTGAACCTTCGACAGGATTCGGAATTCATTTTATCCACCAATAACATATTGAAACAATTTTCCTTTCCATTTATTGCACATTCTACTAAGCAAGAACCTTGTTAATATAATATTGTACGCTTTTTGCGTACAATATGTGGCACATTATACTACAGTGGACTTTCGACAGGATTCGGAATTCATTTTATCCACCAATAACATATTGAAACAATTTTCCTTTCCATTTATTGCACATTCTACTAAGCAAGAACCTTGTTAATATAATATTGTACGCTTTTTGCGTACACTATATAGCACATTATACTACAGTGAACCTTCGACAGGATTCGGAATTCATTTTATCCACCAATAACATATTGAAACAATTTTCCTTTCCATTTATTGCACATTCTACTAAGCAAGAACCTTGTTAATATAATATTGTACGCTTTTTGCGTACAATATGTGGCACATTATACTACAGTGGACTTTCGACAGGATTCGGAATTCATTTTATCCACCAATAACATATTGAAACAATTTTCCTTTCCATTTATTGCACATTCTACTAAGCAAGAACCTTGTTAATATAATATTGTACGCTTTTTGCGTACACTATATAGCACATTATACTACAGTGAACCTTCGACAGGATTCGGAATTCATTTTATCCACCAATAACATATTGAAACAATTTTCCTTTCAATTTATAGCACATTCTACTAAGCAAGAACCTTGTTAGTATAATATTGTACGCATTTTGCGTACAATATGTGGCACATTATACTACAGTGGACCTTCGACAGGATTCGGAATTCATTTTATCCACCAATAACATATTGAAACAATTTTCCTTTCCATTTATTGCACATTCTACTAAGCAAGAACCTTGTTAATATAATATTGTACGCTTTTTGCGTACAATATGTAGCACATTAATCTACAGTGGACCTTCGACAGGATTCGGAATTCATTTTATCCACCAATAACATATTGAAACAATTTTCCTTTCCATTTATTGCACATTCTACTAAGCAAGAACCTTGTTAATATAATATTGTACGCTTTTTGCGTACAATATGTGGCACATTATACTACAGTGGACCTTCGACAGGATTCGGAATTCATTTTACCCACCAATAACATATTAAAACCATTTTCCTTTCCATTTATTGCACATTCTACTAAGCAAGAACCTTGTTAGTATAATATTGTACGCATTTTGCGTACACTATATAGCACATTAATCTACAGTGAACCTTCGACAGGATTCGGAATTCATTTTATACACCAATAACATATTGAAACAATTTTCCTTTCCATTTAAAGCACATTCTACTAAGCAAAAACCTTGTTAGTATAATATTGTACGCATTTTGCGTACAATATATAGCACATTATACTACAGTGAACCTTCGACAGGATTCGGAATTCATTTTACCCACCAATAACATATTGAAACCATTTTCCTTTCTATTTATAGCACATTCTACTAAGCAAGAACCTTGTTAGTATAATATTGTACGCATTTTGCGTACAATATATAGCACATTATACTACAGTGAACCTTCGACAGGATTCGGAATTCATTTTACCCACCAATAACATATTGAAACCATTTTCCTTTCTATTTATAGCACATTCTACTAAGCAAGAACCTTGTTAGTATAATATTGTACGCATTTTGCGTACAATATGTAGCACATTAATCTACAGTGGACCTTCGACAGGATTCGGAATTCATTTTACCCACCAATAACATATTGAAACCATTTTCCTTTCTATTTATAGCACATTCTACTAAGCAAAAACCTTGTTAGTATAATATTGTACGCATTTTGCGTACAAGATATAGCACATTATACTACAGTGGACCTTCGACAGGATTCGGAATTCATTTTATCCACCAATAACATATTGAAACAATTTTCCTTTCCATTTAAAGCACATTCTACTAAGCAAAAACCTTGTTAGTATAATATTGTACGCATTTTGCGTACAAGATATAGCACATTATACTACAGTGGACCTTCGACAGGATTCGGAATTCATTTTATCCACCAATAACATATTGAAACAATTTTCCTTTCCATTTATTGCCCATTCTACTAAGCAAGAACCTTGTTAATATAATATTGTACGCTTTTTGCGTACACTATATAGCACATTATACTACAGTGAACCTTCGACAGGATTCGGAATTCATTTTATCCACCAATAACATATTGAAACAATTTTCCTTTCCATTTATTGCACATTCTACTAAGCAAGAACCTTGTTAATATAATATTGTACGCTTTTTGCGTACAATATGTGGCACATTATACAACAGTGGACTTTCGACAGGATTCGGAATTCATTTTATCCACCAATAACATATTGAAACAATTTTCCTTTCCATTTATTGCACATTCTACTAAGCAAGAACCTTGTTAATATAATATTGTACGCTTTTTGCGTACACTATATAGCACATTATACTACAGTGGACCTTCGACAGGATTCGGAATTCATTTTATACACCAATAACATATTGAAACAATTTTCCTTTCAATTTATAGCACATTCTACTAAGCAAGAACCTTGTTAGTATAATATTGTACGCATTTTGCGTACAATATGTGGCACATTATACTACAGTGGACCTTCGACAGGATTCGGAATTCATTTTATCCACCAATAACATATTGAAACAATTTTCCTTTCAATTTATAGCACATTCTACTAAGCAAGAACCTTGTTAGTATAATATTGTACGCATTTTGCGTACAATATGTGGCACATTATACTACAGTGGACTTTCGACAGGATTCGGAATTCATTTTATCCACCAATAACATATTGAAACAATTTTCCTTTCCATTTATTGCACATTCTACTAAGCAAGAACCTTGTTAATATAATATTGTACGCTTTTTGCGTACACTATATAGCACATTATACTACAGTGAACCTTCGACAGGATTCGGAATTCATTTTATCCACCAATAACATATTGAAACAATTTTCCTTTCAATTTATAGCACATTCTACTAAGCAAGAACCTTGTTAGTATAATATTGTACGCATTTTGCGTACAATATGTGGCACATTATACTACAGTGGACCTTCGACAGGATTCGGAATTCATTTTATCCACCAATAACATATTGAAACAATTTTCCTTTCAATTTATAGCACATTCTACTAAGCAAGAACCTTGTTAGTATAATATTGTACGCATTTTGCGTACAATATGTGGCACATTATACTACAGTGGACCTTCGACAGGATTCGGAATTCATTTTATCCACCAATAACATATTGAAACAATTTTCCTTTCCATTTATTGCACATTCTACTAAGCAAGAACCTTGTTAATATAATATTGTACGCTTTTTGCGTACAATATGTAGCACATTAATCTACAGTGGACCTTCGACAGGATTCGGAATTCATTTTATCCACCAATAACATATTGAAACAATTTTCCTTTCAATTTATAGCACATTCTACTAAGCAAGAACCTTGTTAGTATAATATTGTACGCATTTTGCGTACAATATGTGGCACATTATACTACAGTGGACCTTCGACAGGATTCGGAATTCATTTTATACACCAATAACATATTGAAACAATTTTCCTTTCAATTTATAGCACATTCTACTAAGCAAGAACCTTGTTAGTATAATATTGTACGCATTTTGCGTACAATATGTGGCACATTATACTACAGTGGACCTTCGACAGGATTCGGAATTCATTTTATCCACCAATAACATATTGAAACAATTTTCCTTTCCATTTATTGCACATTCTACTAAGCAAGAACCTTGTTAATATAATATTGTACGCTTTTTGCGTACACTATATAGCACATTATACTACAGTGAACCTTCGACAGGATTCGGAATTCATTTTATCCACCAATAACATATTGAAACAATTTTCCTTTCCATTTATTGCACATTCTACTAAGCAAGAACCTTGTTAATATAATATTGTACGCTTTTTGCGTACAATATGTGGCACATTATACAACAGTGGACTTTCGACAGGATTCGGAATTCATTTTATCCACCAATAACATATTGAAACAATTTTCCTTTCCATTTATTGCACATTCTACTAAGCAAGAACCTTGTTAATATAATATTGTACGCTTTTTGCGTACACTATATAGCACATTATACTACAGTGGACCTTCGACAGGATTCGGAATTCATTTTATACACCAATAACATATTGAAACAATTTTCCTTTCAATTTATAGCACATTCTACTAAGCAAGAACCTTGTTAGTATAATATTGTACGCATTTTGCGTACAATATGTGGCACATTATACTACAGTGGACCTTCGACAGGATTCGGAATTCATTTTATCCACCAATAACATATTGAAACAATTTTCCTTTCAATTTATAGCACATTCTACTAAGCAAGAACCTTGTTAGTATAATATTGTACGCATTTTGCGTACAATATGTGGCACATTATACTACAGTGGACTTTCGACAGGATTCGGAATTCATTTTATCCACCAATAACATATTGAAACAATTTTCCTTTCCATTTATTGCACATTCTACTAAGCAAGAACCTTGTTAATATAATATTGTACGCTTTTTGCGTACACTATATAGCACATTATACTACAGTGAACCTTCGACAGGATTCGGAATTCATTTTATCCACCAATAACATATTGAAACAATTTTCCTTTCAATTTATAGCACATTCTACTAAGCAAGAACCTTGTTAGTATAATATTGTACGCATTTTGCGTACAATATGTGGCACATTATACTACAGTGGACCTTCGACAGGATTCGGAATTCATTTTATCCACCAATAACATATTGAAACAATTTTCCTTTCAATTTATAGCACATTCTACTAAGCAAGAACCTTGTTAGTATAATATTGTACGCATTTTGCGTACAATATGTGGCACATTATACTACAGTGGACCTTCGACAGGATTCGGAATTCATTTTATCCACCAATAACATATTGAAACAATTTTCCTTTCCATTTATTGCACATTCTACTAAGCAAGAACCTTGTTAATATAATATTGTACGCTTTTTGCGTACAATATGTAGCACATTAATCTACAGTGGACCTTCGACAGGATTCGGAATTCATTTTATCCACCAATAACATATTGAAACAATTTTCCTTTCAATTTATAGCACATTCTACTAAGCAAGAACCTTGTTAGTATAATATTGTACGCATTTTGCGTACAATATGTGGCACATTATACTACAGTGGACCTTCGACAGGATTCGGAATTCATTTTATACACCAATAACATATTGAAACAATTTTCCTTTCAATTTATAGCACATTCTACTAAGCAAGAACCTTGTTAGTATAATATTGTACGCATTTTGCGTACAATATGTGGCACATTATACTACAGTGGACCTTCGACAGGATTCGGAATTCATTTTATCCACCAATAACATATTGAAACAATTTTCCTTTCCATTTATTGCACATTCTACTAAGCAAGAACCTTGTTAATATAATATTGTACGCTTTTTGCGTACAATATGTAGCACATTAATCTACAGTGGACCTTCGACAGGATTCGGAATTCATTTTATCCACCAATAACATATTGAAACAATTTTCCTTTCCATTTATTGCACATTCTACTAAGCAAGAACCTTGTTAATATAATATTGTACGCTTTTTGCGTACAATATGTGGCACATTATACTACAGTGGACCTTCGACAGGATTCGGAATTCATTTTACCCACCAATAACATATTAAAACCATTTTCCTTTCCATTTATTGCACATTCTACTAAGCAAGAACCTTGTTAGTATAATATTGTACGCATTTTGCGTACACTATATAGCACATTAATCTACAGTGAACCTTCGACAGGATTCGGAATTCATTTTATACACCAATAACATATTGAAACAATTTTCCTTTCCATTTAAAGCACATTCTACTAAGCAAAAACCTTGTTAGTATAATATTGTACGCATTTTGCGTACAATATATAGCACATTATACTACAGTGAACCTTCGACAGGATTCGGAATTCATTTTACCCACCAATAACATATTGAAACCATTTTCCTTTCTATTTATAGCACATTCTACTAAGCAAGAACCTTGTTAGTATAATATTGTACGCATTTTGCGTACAATATATAGCACATTATACTACAGTGAACCTTCGACAGGATTCGGAATTCATTTTACCCACCAATAACATATTGAAACCATTTTCCTTTCTATTTATAGCACATTCTACTAAGCAAGAACCTTGTTAGTATAATATTGTACGCATTTTGCGTACAATATGTAGCACATTAATCTACAGTGGACCTTCGACAGGATTCGGAATTCATTTTACCCACCAATAACATATTGAAACCATTTTCCTTTCTATTTATAGCACATTCTACTAAGCAAAAACCTTGTTAGTATAATATTGTACGCATTTTGCGTACAAGATATAGCACATTATACTACAGTGGACCTTCGACAGGATTCGGAATTCATTTTATCCACCAATAACATATTGAAACAATTTTCCTTTCCATTTAAAGCACATTCTACTAAGCAAAAACCTTGTTAGTATAATATTGTACGCATTTTGCGTACAAGATATAGCACATTATACTACAGTGGACCTTCGACAGGATTCGGAATTCATTTTATCCACCAATAACATATTGAAACAATTTTCCTTTCCATTTATTGCCCATTCTACTAAGCAAGAACCTTGTTAATATAATATTGTACGCTTTTTGCGTACACTATATAGCACATTATACTACAGTGAACCTTCGACAGGATTCGGAATTCATTTTATCCACCAATAACATATTGAAACAATTTTCCTTTCCATTTATTGCACATTCTACTAAGCAAGAACCTTGTTAATATAATATTGTACGCTTTTTGCGTACAATATGTGGCACATTATACAACAGTGGACTTTCGACAGGATTCGGATTCATTTTATCCACCAATAACATATTGAAACAATTTTCCTTTCCATTTATTGCACATTCTACTAAGCAAGAACCTTGTTAGTATAATATTGGACGCATTTTGCGTACACTATATAGCACATTAATCTACAGTGAACCTTCGACAGGATTCGGAATTCATTTTATACACCAATAACATATTGAAACAATTTTCCTTTCCATTTAAAGCACATTCTACTAAGCAAAAACCTTGTTAGTATAATATTGTACGCATTTTGCGTACAATATATAGCACATTATACTACAGTGGACCTTCGACAGGATTCGGAATTCATTTTATCCACCAATAACATATTGAAACAATTTTCCTTTCCATTTATTGCACATTCTACTAAGCAAGAACCTTGTTAGTATAATATTGGACGCATTTTGCGTACACTATATAGCACATTAATCTACAGTGAACCTTCGACAGGATTCGGAATTCATTTTATACACCAATAACATATTGAAACAATTTTCCTTTCCATTTAAAGCACATTCTACTAAGCAAAAACCTTGTTAGTATAATATTGTACGCTTTTTGCGTACACTATATAGCACATTATACTACAGTGGACCTTCGACAGGATTCGGAATTCATTTTATCCACCAATAACATATTGAAACAATTTTCCTTTCCATTTATTGCCCATTCTACTAAGCAAGAACCTTGTTAATATAATATTGTACGCTTTTTGCGTACACTACATAGCACATTATACTACAGTGGACCTTCGACAGGATTCGGAATTCATTTTATCCACCAATAACATATTGAAACAATTTTCCTTTCCATTTATTGCACATTCTACTAAGCAAGAACCTTGTTAGTATAATATTGTACGCATTTTGCGTACACTATATAGCACATTAATCTACAGTGAACCTTCGACAGGATTCGGAATTCATTTTATACACCAATAACATATTGAAACAATTTTCCTTTCCATTTAAAGCACATTCTACTAAGCAAAAACCTTGTTAGTATAATATTGTAAGCATTTTGCGTACAATATATAGCACATTATACTACAGTGGACCTTCGACAGGATTCGGAATTCATTTTATCCACCAATAACATATTGAAACAATTTTCCTTTCCATTTATTGCACATTCTACTAAGCAAGAACCTTGTTAATATAATATTGTACGCTTTTTGAGTACAATATGTGGCACATTATACTACAGTGGACTTTCGACAGGATTCGGAATTCATTTTATCAACCAATAACATATTGAAACAATTTTCCTTTCCATTTATTGCCCATTCTACTAAGCAAGAACCTTGTTAATATAATATTGTACGCTTTTTGCGTACACTATATAGCACATTATACTACAGTGAACCTTCGACAGGATTCGGAATTCATTTTATCCACCAATAACATATTGAAACAATTTTCCTTTCTATTTATAGCACATTCTACTAAGCAAGAACCTTGTTAGTATAATATTGTACGCATTTTGCGTACAATATGTAGCACATTAATCTACAGTGGACCTTCGACAGGATTCGGAATTCATTTTATACACCAATAACATATTGAAACAATTTTCCTTTCAATTTATAGCACATTCTACTAAGCAAGAACCTTGTTAGTATAATATTGTACGCATTTTGCGTACAATATGTGGCACATTATACTACAGTGGACCTTCGACAGGATTCGGAATTCATTTTACCCACCAATAACATATTGAAACCATTTTCCTTTCTATTTATAGCACATTCTACTAAGCAAGAACCTTGTTAGTATAATATTGTACGCATTTTGCGTACAATATGTAGCACATTAATCTACAGTGGACCTTCGACAGGATTCGGAATTCATTTTATCCACCAATAACATATTGAAACAATTTTCCTTTCCATTTATTGCACATTCTACTAAGCAAGAACCTTGTTAATATAATATTGTACGCTTTTTGCGTACAATATGTGGCACATTATACTACAGTGGACCTTCGACAGGATTCGGAATTCATTTTACCCACCAATAACATATTAAAACCATTTTCCTTTCTATTTATAGCACATTCTACTAAGCAAGAACCTTGTTAGTATAATATTGTACGCATTTTGCGTACACTATATAGCACATTAATCTACAGTGAACCTTCGACAGGATTCGGAATTCATTTTATACACCAATAACATATTGAAACAATTTTCCTTTCCATTTAAAGCACATTCTACTAAGCAAAAACCTTGTTAGTATAATATTGTACGCATTTTGCGTACAATATATAGCACATTATACTACAGTGGACCTTCGACAGGATTCGGAATTCATTTTATCCACCAATAACATATTGAAACAATTTTCCTTTCCATTTATTGCCCATTCTACTAAGCAAGAACCTTGTTAATATAATATTGTACGCTTTTTGCGTACACTATATAGCACATTATACTACAGTGAACCTTCGACAGGATTCGGAATTCATTTTATCCACCAATAACATATTGAAACAATTTTCCTTTCCATTTATTGCACATTCTACTAAGCAAGAACCTTGTTAATATAATATTGTACGCTTTTTGCGTACACTATATAGCACATTATACTACAGTGAACCTTCGACAGGATTCGGAATTCATTTTATCCACCAATAACATATTGAAACAATTTTCCTTTCTATTTATAGCACATTCTACTAAGCAAGAACCTTGTTAGTATAATATTGTACGCTTTTTGCGTACACTATATAGCACATTATACTACAGTGAACCTTCGACAGGATTCGGAATTCATTTTATCCACCAATAACATATTGAAACAATTTTCCTTTCTATTTATAGCACATTCTACTAAGCAAGAACCTTGTTAGTATAATATTGTACGCATTTTGCGTACACTATATAGCACATTAATCTACAGTGGACCTTCGACAGGATTCGGAATTCATTTTATACACCAATAACATATTAAAACCATTTTCCTTTCCATTTATTGCCCATTCTACTAAGCAAGAACCTTGTTAATATAATATTGTACGCTTTTTGCGTACACTATATAGCACATTATACTACAGTGAACCTTCGACAGGATTCGGAATTCATTTTATCCACCAATAACATATTGAAACAATTTTCCTTTCCATTTATTGCACATTCTACTAAGCAAGAACCTTGTTAATATAATATTGTACGCTTTTTGCGTACACTATATAGCACATTATACTACAGTGAACCTTCGACAGGATTCGGAATTCATTTTATCCACCAATAACATATTGAAACAATTTTCCTTTCTATTTATAGCACATTCTACTAAGCAAGAACCTTGTTAGTATAATATTGTACGCTTTTTGCGTACACTATATAGCACATTATACTACAGTGAACCTTCGACAGGATTCGGAATTCATTTTATCCACCAATAACATATTGAAACAATTTTCCTTTCTATTTATAGCACATTCTACTAAGCAAGAACCTTGTTAGTATAATATTGTACGCATTTTGCGTACACTATATAGCACATTAATCTACAGTGGACCTTCGACAGGATTCGGAATTCATTTTATACACCAATAACATATTAAAACCATTTTCCTTTCTATTTATAGCACATTCTACTAAGCAAGAACCTTGTTAGTATAATATTGTACGCATTTTGCGTACACTATATAGCACATTAATCTACAGTGAACCTTCGACAGGATTCGGAATTCATTTTATACACCAATAACATATTGAAACAATTTTCCTTTCCATTTAAAGCACATTCTACTAAGCAAAAACCTTGTTAGTATAATATTGTACGCTTTTTGCGTACACTATATAGCACATTATACTACAGTGGACCTTCGACAGGATTCGGAATTCATTTTACCCACCAATAACATATTGAAACAATTTTCCTTTCTATTTATAGCACATTCTACTAAGCAAGAACCTTGTTAGTATAATATTGTACGCATTTTGCGTACACTATATAGCACATTAATCTACAGTGGACCTTCGACAGGATTCGGAATTCATTTTATCCACCAATAACATATTGAAACAATTTTCCTTTCCATTTATTGCACATTCTACTAAGCAAGAACCTTGTTAGTATAATATTGGACGCATTTTGCGTACACTATATAGCACATTAATCTACAGTGAACCTTCGACAGGATTCGGAATTCATTTTATACACCAATAACATATTGAAACAATTTTCCTTTCCATTTAAAGCACATTCTACTAAGCAAAAACCTTGTTAGTATAATATTGTACGCTTTTTGCGTACACTATATAGCACATTATACTACAGTGGACCTTCGACAGGATTCGGAATTCATTTTATCCACCAATAACATATTGAAACAATTTTCCTTTCCATTTATTGCCCATTCTACTAAGCAAGAACCTTGTTAATATAATATTGTACGCTTTTTGCGTACACTACATAGCACATTATACTACAGTGGACCTTCGACAGGATTCGGAATTCATTTTATCCACCAATAACATATTGAAACAATTTTCCTTTCCATTTATTGCACATTCTACTAAGCAAGAACCTTGTTAGTATAATATTGTACGCATTTTGCGTACACTATATAGCACATTAATCTACAGTGAACCTTCGACAGGATTCGGAATTCATTTTATACACCAATAACATATTGAAACAATTTTCCTTTCCATTTAAAGCACATTCTACTAAGCAAAAACCTTGTTAGTATAATATTGTAAGCATTTTGCGTACAATATATAGCACATTATACTACAGTGGACCTTCGACAGGATTCGGAATTCATTTTATCCACCAATAACATATTGAAACAATTTTCCTTTCCATTTATTGCACATTCTACTAAGCAAGAACCTTGTTAATATAATATTGTACGCTTTTTGAGTACAATATGTGGCACATTATACTACAGTGGACTTTCGACAGGATTCGGAATTCATTTTATCAACCAATAACATATTGAAACAATTTTCCTTTCCATTTATTGCCCATTCTACTAAGCAAGAACCTTGTTAATATAATATTGTACGCTTTTTGCGTACACTATATAGCACATTATACTACAGTGAACCTTCGACAGGATTCGGAATTCATTTTATCCACCAATAACATATTGAAACAATTTTCCTTTCTATTTATAGCACATTCTACTAAGCAAGAACCTTGTTAGTATAATATTGTACGCATTTTGCGTACAATATGTAGCACATTAATCTACAGTGGACCTTCGACAGGATTCGGAATTCATTTTATACACCAATAACATATTGAAACAATTTTCCTTTCAATTTATAGCACATTCTACTAAGCAAGAACCTTGTTAGTATAATATTGTACGCATTTTGCGTACAATATGTGGCACATTATACTACAGTGGACCTTCGACAGGATTCGGAATTCATTTTACCCACCAATAACATATTGAAACCATTTTCCTTTCTATTTATAGCACATTCTACTAAGCAAGAACCTTGTTAGTATAATATTGTACGCATTTTGCGTACAATATGTAGCACATTAATCTACAGTGGACCTTCGACAGGATTCGGAATTCATTTTATCCACCAATAACATATTGAAACAATTTTCCTTTCCATTTATTGCACATTCTACTAAGCAAGAACCTTGTTAATATAATATTGTACGCTTTTTGCGTACAATATGTGGCACATTATACTACAGTGGACCTTCGACAGGATTCGGAATTCATTTTACCCACCAATAACATATTAAAACCATTTTCCTTTCTATTTATAGCACATTCTACTAAGCAAGAACCTTGTTAGTATAATATTGTACGCATTTTGCGTACACTATATAGCACATTAATCTACAGTGAACCTTCGACAGGATTCGGAATTCATTTTATACACCAATAACATATTGAAACAATTTTCCTTTCCATTTAAAGCACATTCTACTAAGCAAAAACCTTGTTAGTATAATATTGTACGCATTTTGCGTACAATATATAGCACATTATACTACAGTGGACCTTCGACAGGATTCGGAATTCATTTTATCCACCAATAACATATTGAAACAATTTTCCTTTCCATTTATTGCCCATTCTACTAAGCAAGAACCTTGTTAATATAATATTGTACGCTTTTTGCGTACACTATATAGCACATTATACTACAGTGAACCTTCGACAGGATTCGGAATTCATTTTATCCACCAATAACATATTGAAACAATTTTCCTTTCCATTTATTGCACATTCTACTAAGCAAGAACCTTGTTAATATAATATTGTACGCTTTTTGCGTACACTATATAGCACATTATACTACAGTGAACCTTCGACAGGATTCGGAATTCATTTTATCCACCAATAACATATTGAAACAATTTTCCTTTCTATTTATAGCACATTCTACTAAGCAAGAACCTTGTTAGTATAATATTGTACGCTTTTTGCGTACACTATATAGCACATTATACTACAGTGAACCTTCGACAGGATTCGGAATTCATTTTATCCACCAATAACATATTGAAACAATTTTCCTTTCTATTTATAGCACATTCTACTAAGCAAGAACCTTGTTAGTATAATATTGTACGCATTTTGCGTACACTATATAGCACATTAATCTACAGTGGACCTTCGACAGGATTCGGAATTCATTTTATACACCAATAACATATTAAAACCATTTTCCTTTCCATTTATTGCCCATTCTACTAAGCAAGAACCTTGTTAATATAATATTGTACGCTTTTTGCGTACACTATATAGCACATTATACTACAGTGAACCTTCGACAGGATTCGGAATTCATTTTATCCACCAATAACATATTGAAACAATTTTCCTTTCCATTTATTGCACATTCTACTAAGCAAGAACCTTGTTAATATAATATTGTACGCTTTTTGCGTACACTATATAGCACATTATACTACAGTGAACCTTCGACAGGATTCGGAATTCATTTTATCCACCAATAACATATTGAAACAATTTTCCTTTCTATTTATAGCACATTCTACTAAGCAAGAACCTTGTTAGTATAATATTGTACGCTTTTTGCGTACACTATATAGCACATTATACTACAGTGAACCTTCGACAGGATTCGGAATTCATTTTATCCACCAATAACATATTGAAACAATTTTCCTTTCTATTTATAGCACATTCTACTAAGCAAGAACCTTGTTAGTATAATATTGTACGCATTTTGCGTACACTATATAGCACATTAATCTACAGTGGACCTTCGACAGGATTCGGAATTCATTTTATACACCAATAACATATTAAAACCATTTTCCTTTCTATTTATAGCACATTCTACTAAGCAAGAACCTTGTTAGTATAATATTGTACGCATTTTGCGTACACTATATAGCACATTAATCTACAGTGAACCTTCGACAGGATTCGGAATTCATTTTATACACCAATAACATATTGAAACAATTTTCCTTTCCATTTAAAGCACATTCTACTAAGCAAAAACCTTGTTAGTATAATATTGTACGCTTTTTGCGTACACTATATAGCACATTATACTACAGTGGACCTTCGACAGGATTCGGAATTCATTTTATCCACCAATAACATATTGAAACAATTTTCCTTTCCATTTATTGCCCATTCTACTAAGCAAGAACCTTGTTAATATAATATTGTACGCTTTTTGCGTACACTATATAGCACATTATACTACAGTGGACCTTCGACAGGATTCGGAATTCATTTTATCCACCAATAACATATTGAAACAATTTTCCTTTCCATTTATTGCACATTCTACTAAGCAAGAACCTTGTTAGTATAATATTGTACGCATTTTGCGTACACTATATAGCACATTAATCTACAGTGAACCTTCGACAGGATTCGGAATTCATTTTATACACCAATAACATATTAAAACCATTTTCCTTTCTATTTATAGCACATTCTACTAAGCAAGAACCTTGTTAGTATAATATTGTACGCATTTTGCGTACAATATGTAGCACATTAATCTACAGTGGACCTTCGACAGGATTCGGAATTCATTTTATCCACCAATAACATATTGAAACAATTTTCCTTTCCATTTATTGCACATTCTACTAAGCAAGAACCTTGTTAATATAATATTGTACGCTTTTTGCGTACAATATGTGGCACATTATACTACAGTGGACCTTCGACAGGATTCGGAATTCATTTTACCCACCAATAACATATTAAAACCATTTTCCTTTCTATTTATAGCACATTCTACTAAGCAAGAACCTTGTTAGTATAATATTGTACGCATTTTGCGTACACTATATAGCACATTAATCTACAGTGAACCTTCGACAGGATTCGGAATTCATTTTATACACCAATAACATATTGAAACAATTTTCCTTTCCATTTAAAGCACATTCTACTAAGCAAAAACCTTGTTATTATAATATTGTACGCATTTTGCGTACAATATATAGCACATTATACTACAGTGGACCTTCGACAGGATTCGGAATTCATTTTATCCACCAATAACATATTGAAACAATTTTCCTTTCCATTTATTGCCCATTCTACTAAGCAAGAACCTTGTTAATATAATATTGTACGCTTTTTGCGTACACTATATAGCACATTATACTACAGTGAACCTTCGACAGGATTCGGAATTCATTTTATCCACCAATAACATATTGAAACAATTTTCCTTTCCATTTATTGCACATTCTACTAAGCAAGAACCTTGTTAATATAATATTGTACGCTTTTTGCGTACAATATGTGGCACATTATACTACAGTAGACTTTCGACAGGATTAGGAATTCATTTTATCCACCAATAACATATTGAAACAATTTTCCTTTCCATTTATTGCCCATTCTACTAAGCAAGAACCTTGTTAATATAATATTGTACGCTTTTTGCGTACACTATATAGCACATTATACTACAGTGAACCTTCGACAGGATTCGGAATTCATTTTATCCACCAATAACATATTGAAACAATTTTCCTTTCTATTTATAGCACATTCTACTAAGCAAGAACCTTGTCAGTATAATATTGTACGCATTTTGCGTACAATATGTAGCACATTAATCTACAGTGGACCTTCGACATGATTCGGAATTCATTTTATACACCAATAACATATTAAAACCATTTTCCTTTTTATTTAAGGAAAATTCTACTAAGCAAGAACCTTGTTAGTATAATATTGTACGCATTTTGCGTACACTATATAGCACATTAATCTACAGTGAACCTTCGACAGGATTCGGAATTCATTTTATACACCAATAACATATTGAAACAATTTTCCTTTCCATTTAAAGCACATTCTACTAAGCAAAAACCTTGTTAGTATAATATTGTACGCTTTTTGCGTACACTATATAGCACATTATACTACAGTGGACCTTCGACAGGATTCGGAATTCATTTTATCCACCAATAACATATTGAAACAATTTTCCTTTCCATTTATTGCCCATTCTACTAAGCAAGAACCTTGTTAATATAATATTGTACGCTTTTTGCGTACACTATATAGCACATTATACTACAGTGGACCTTCGACAGGATTCGGAATTCATTTTATCCACCAATAACATATTGAAACAATTTTCCTTTCCATTTATTGCACATTCTACTAAGCAAGAACCTTGTTAGTATAATATTGTACGCATTTTGCGTACACTATATAGCACATTAATCTACAGTGAACCTTCGACAGGATTCGGAATTCATTTTATACACCAATAACATATTGAAACAATTTTCCTTTCCATTTAAAGCACATTCTACTAAGCAAAAACCTTGTTAGTATAATATTGTACGCATTTTGCGTACAATATGTAGCACATTAATCTACAGTGGACCTTCGACAGGATTCGGAATTCATTTTATCCACCAATAACATATTGAAACAATTTTCCTTTCCATTTATTGCACATTCTACTAAGCAAGAACCTTGTTAGTATAATATTGGACGCATTTTGCGTACACTATATAGCACATTAATCTACAGTGAACCTTCGACAGGATTCGGAATTCATTTTATACACCAATAACATATTGAAACAATTTTCCTTTCCATTTAAAGCACATTCTACTAAGCAAAAACCTTGTTAGTATAATATTGTACGCTTTTTGCGTACACTATATAGCACATTATACTACAGTGGACTTTCGACAGGATTAGGAATTCATTTTATCCACCAATAACATATTGAAACAATTTTCCTTTCTATTTATAGCACATTCTACTAAGCAAGAACCTTGTTAGTATAATATTGTACGCATTTTGCGTACACTATATAGCACATTATACTACAGTGAACCTTCGACAGGATTCGGAATTCATTTTATCCACCAATAACATATTGAAACAATTTTCCTTTCCATTTATTGCACATTCTACTAAGCAAGAACCTTGTTAGTATAATATTGTACGCATTTTGCGTACACTATATAGCACATTAATCTACAGTGAACCTTCGACAGGATTCGGAATTCATTTTATACACCAATAACATATTGAAACAATTTTCCTTTCCATTTAAAGCACATTCTACTAAGCAAAAACCTTGTTAGTATAATATTGTACGCATTTTGCGTACAATATATAGCACATTATACTACAGTGGACCTTCGACAGGATTCGGAATTCATTTTATCCACCAATAACATATTGAAACAATTTTCCTTTCCATTTATTGCACATTCTACTAAGCAAGAACCTTGTTAATATAATATTGTACGCTTTTTGCGTACAATATGTGGCACATTATACTACAGTGGACTTTCGACAGGATTCGGAATTCATTTTATCCACCAATAACATATTGAAACAATTTTCCTTTCCATTTATTGCCCATTCTACTAAGCAAGAACCTTGTTAATATAATATTGTACGCTTTTTGCGTACACTATATAGCACATTATACTACAGTGAACCTTCGAGAGGATTCGGAATTCATTTTATCCACCAATAACATATTGAAACAATTTTCCTTTCTATTTATAGCACATTCTACTAAGCAAGAACCTTGTTGGTATAATATTGTACGCATTTTGCGTACAATATGTAGCACATTAATCTACAGTGGACCTTCGACAGGATTCGGAATTCATTTTATACACCAATAACATATTGAAACAATTTTCCTTTCAATTTATAGCACATTCTACTAAGCAAGAACCTTGTTAGTATAATATTGTACGCATTTTGCGTACAATATGTAGCACATTAATCTACAGTGGACCTTCGACAGGATTCGGAATTCATTTTATCCACCAATAACATATTGAAACAATTTTCCTTTCCATTTATTGCACATTCTACTAAGCAAGAACCTTGTTAATATAATATTGTACGCTTTTTGCGTACAATATGTGGCACATTATACTACAGTGGACCTTCGACAGGATTCGGAATTCATTTTACCCACCAATAACATATTAAAACCATTTTCCTTTCTATTTATAGCACATTCTACTAAGCAAGAACCTTGTTAGTATAATATTGTACGCATTTTGCGTACACTATATAGCACATTAATCTACAGTGAACCTTCGACAGGATTCGGAATTCATTTTATACACCAATAACATATTGAAACAATTTTCCTTTCCATTTAAAGCACATTCTACTAAGCAAAAACCTTGTTAGTATAATATTGTACGCATTTTGCGTACAATATATAGCATATTATACTACAGTGGACCTTCGACAGGATTCGGAATTCATTTTATCCACCAATAACATATTGAAACAATTTTCCTTTCCATTTATTGCCCATTCTACTAAGCAAGAACCTTGTTAATATAATATTGTACGCTTTTTGCGTACACTATATAGCACATTATACTACAGTGAACCTTCGACAGGATTCGGAATTCATTTTATCCACCAATAACATATTGAAACAATTTTCCTTTCCATTTATTGCACATTCTACTAAGCAAGAACCTTGTTAATATAATATTGTACGCTTTTTGCGTACAATATGTGGCACATTATACTACAGTGGACTTTCGACAGGATTAGGAATTCATTTTATCCACCAATAACATATTGAAACAATTTTCCTTTCCATTTATTGCCCATTCTACTAAGCAAGAACCTTGTTAATATAATATTGTACGCTTTTTGCGTACAATATGTGGCACATTATACTACAGTGGACTTTCGACAGGATTAGGAATTCATTTTATCCACCAATAACATATTGAAACAATTTTCCTTTCCATTTATTGCCCATTCTACTAAGCAAGAACCTTGTTAATATAATATTGTACGCTTTTTGCGTACACTATATAGCACATTATACTACAGTGAACCTTCGACAGGATTCGGAATTCATTTTATCCACCAATAACATATTGAAACAATTTTCCTTTCTATTTATAGCACATTCTACTAAGCAAGAACCTTGTTAGTATAATATTGTACGCATTTTGCGTACAATATGTAGCACATTAATCTACAGTGGACCTTCGACAGGATTCGGAATTCATTTTATACACCAATAACATATTAAAACCATTTTCCTTTCTATTTATAGCACATTCTACTAAGCAAGAACCTTGTTAGTATAATATTGTACGCATTTTGCGTACACTATATAGCACATTAATCTACAGTGAACCTTCGACAGGATTCGGAATTCATTTTATACACCAATAACATATTGAAACAATTTTCCTTTCCATTTAAAGCACATTCTACTAAGCAAAAACCTTGTTAGTATAATATTGTACGCTTTTTGCGTACACTATATAGCACATTATACTACAGTGGACCTTCGACAGGATTCGGAATTCATTTTATCCACCAATAACATATTGAAACAATTTTCCTTTCCATTTATTGCACATTCTACTAAGCAAGAACCTTGTTAATATAATATTGTACGCTTTTTGCGTACAATATGTGGCACATTATACTACAGTGGACTTTCGACAGGATTCGGAATTCATTTTATCCACCAATAACATATTGAAACAATTTTCCTTTCCATTTATTGCCCATTCTACTAAGCAAGAACCTTGTTAATATAATATTGTACGCTTTTTGCGTACACTATATAGCACATTATACTACAGTGAACCTTCGACAGGATTCGGAATTCATTTTATCCACCAATAACATATTGAAACAATTTTCCTTTCTATTTATAGCACATTCTACTAAGCAAGAACCTTGTTAGTATAATATTGTACGCATTTTGCGTACAATATGTAGCACATTAATCTACAGTGGACCTTCGACAGGATTCGGAATTCATTTTATACACCAATAACATATTGAAACAATTTTCCTTTCAATTTATAGCACATTCTACTAAGCAAGAACCTTGTTAGTATAATATTGTACGCATTTTGCGTACAATATGTGGCACATTATACTACAGTGGACCTTCGACAGGATTCGGAATTCATTTTACCCACCAATAACATATTGAAACCATTTTCCTTTCTATTTATAGCACATTCTACTAAGCAAGAACCTTGTTAGTATAATATTGTACGCATTTTGCGTACAATATGTAGCACATTAATCTACAGTGGACCTTCGACAGGATTCGGAATTCATTTTATCCACCAATAACATATTGAAACAATTTTCCTTTCCATTTATTGCACATTCTACTAAGCAAGAACCTTGTTAATATAATATTGTACGCTTTTTGCGTACAATATGTGGCACATTATACTACAGTGGACCTTCGACAGGATTCGGAATTCATTTTATCCACCAATAACATATTGAAACCATTTTCCTTTCTATTTATAGCACATTCTACTAAGCAAGAACCTTGTTAGTATAATATTGTACGCATTTTGCGTACACTATATAGCACATTAATCTACAGTGAACCTTCGACAGGATTCGGAATTCATTTTATACACCAATAACATATTGAAACAATTTTCCTTTCCATTTAAAGCACATTCTACTAAGCAAAAACCTTGTTAGTATAATATTGTACGCATTTTGCGTACAATATATAGCACATTATACTACAGTGAACCTTCGACAGGATTCGGAATTCATTTTATCCACCAATAACATATTGAAACAATTTTCCTTTCCATTTATTGCACATTCTACTAAGCAAGAACCTTGTTAATATAATATTGTACGCTTTTTGCGTACACTATATAGCACATTATACTACAGTGAACCTTCGACAGGATTCGGAATTCATTTTATCCACCAATAACATATTGAAACAATTTTCCTTTCTATTTATAGCACATTCTACTAAGCAAGAACCTTGTTAGTATAATATTGTACGCATTTTGCGTACAATATGTGGCACATTATACTACAGTGGACTTTCGACAGGATTAGGAATTCATTTTATCCACCAATAACATATTGAAACAATTTTCCTTTCCATTTATTGCCGATTCTACTAAGCAAGAACCTTGTTAATATAATATTGTACGCTTTTTGCGTACACTATATAGCACATTATACTACAGTGAACCTTCGACAGGATTCGGAATTCATTTTATCCACCAATAACATATTGAAACAATTTTCCTTTCCATTTATTGCACATTCTACTAAGCAAGAACCTTGTTAATATAATATTGTACGCTTTTTGCGTACACTATATAGCACATTATACTACAGTGAACCTTCGACAGGATTCGGAATTCATTTTATCCACCAATAACATATTGAAACAATTTTCCTTTCTATTTATAGCACATTCTACTAAGCAAGAACCTTGTTAGTATAATATTGTACGCATTTTGCGTACAATATGTGGCACATTATACTACAGTGGACTTTCGACAGGATTAGGAATTCATTTTATCCACCAATAACATATTGAAACAATTTTCCTTTCCATTTATTGCCCATTCTACTAAGCAAGAACCTTGTTAGTATAATATTGTACGCATTTTGCGTACAATATGTAGCACATTAATCTACAGTGGACCTTCGACAGGATTCGGAATTCATTTTATACACCAATAACATATTAAAACCATTTTCCTTTCTATTTATAGCACATTCTACTAAGCAAGAACCTTGTTAGTATAATATTGTACGCATTTTGCGTACACTATATAGCACATTAATCTACAGTGAACCTTCGACAGGATTCGGAATTCATTTTATACACCAATAACATATTGAAACAATTTTCCTTTCCATTTAAAGCACATTCTACTAAGCAAAAACCTTGTTAGTATAATATTGTACGCATTTTGCGTACAATATATAGCACATTATACTACAGTGGACCTTCGACAGGATTCGGAATTCATTTTATCCACCAATAACATATTGAAACAATTTTCCCTTCCATTTATTGCCCATTCTACTAAGCAAGAACCTTGTTAATATAATATTGTACGCTTTTTTCGTACACTATATAGCACATTATACTACAGTGAACCTTCGACAGGATTCGGAATTCATTTTATCCACCAATAACATATTGAAACAATTTTCCTTTCCATTTATTGCACATTCTACTAAGCAAGAACCTTGTTAATATAATATTGTACGCTTTTTGCGTACAATATGTGGCACATTATACTACAGTGGACTTTCGACAGGATTAGGAATTCATTTTATCCACCAATAACATATTGAAACAATTTTCCTTTCCATTTATTGCCCATTCTACTAAGCAAGAACCTTGTTAATATAATATTGTACGCTTTTTGCGTACACTATATAGCACATTATACTACAGTGAACCTTCGACAGGATTCGGAATTCATTTTATCCACCAATAACATATTGAAACAATTTTCCTTTCTATTTATAGCACATTCTACTAAGCAAGAACCTTGTCAGTATAATATTGTACGCATTTTGCGTACAATATGTAGCACATTAATCTACAGTGGACCTTCGACAGGATTCGGAATTCATTTTATACACCAATAACATATTAAAACCATTTTCCTTTCTATTTATAGCACATTCTACTAAGCAAGAACCTTGTTAGTATAATATTGTACGCATTTTGCGTACACTATATAGCACATTAATCTACAGTGAACCTTCGACAGGATTCGGAATTCATTTTATACACCAATAACATATTGAAACAATTTTCCTTTCCATTTAAAGCACATTCTACTAAGCAAAAACCTTGTTAGTATAATATTGTATGCATTTTGCGTACACTATATAGCACATTAATCTACAGTGAACCTTCGACAGGATTCGGAATTCATTTTATACACCAATAACATATTGAAACAATTTTCCTTTCCATTTAAAGCACATTCTACTAAGCAAAAACCTTGTTAGTATAATATTGTAAGCATTTTGCGTACAATATATAGCACATTATACTACAGTGGACCTTCGACAGGATTCGGAATTCATTTTATCCACCAATAACATATTGAAACAATTTTCCTTTCCATTTATTGCCCATTCTACTAAGCAAGAACCTTGTTAATATAATATTGTACGCTTTTTGCGTACACTATATAGCACATTATACTACAGTGAACCTTCGACAGGATTCGGAATTCATTTTATACACCAATAACATATTGAAACAATTTTCCTTTCCATTTAAAGCACATTCTACTAAGCAAAAACCTTGTTAATATAATATTGTACGCTTTTTGCGTACAATATGTGGCACATTATACTACAGTGGACTTTCGACAGGATTAGGAATTCATTTTATCCACCAATAACATATTGAAACAATTTTCCTTTCCATTTATTGCCCATTCTACTAAGCAAGAACCTTGTTAATATAATATTGTACGCTTTTTGCGTACACTATATAGCACATTATACTACAGTGAACCTTCGACAGGATTCGGAATTCATTTTATCCACCAATAACATATTGAAACAATTTTCCTTTCTATTTATAGCACATTCTACTAAGCAAGAACCTTGTTAGTATAATATTGTACGCATTTTGCGTACAATATGTAGCACATTAATCTACAGTGGACCTTCGACAGGATTCGGAATTCATTTTATACACCAATAACATATTAAAACCATTTTCCTTTCTATTTATAGCACATTCTACTAAGCAAGAACCTTGTTAGTATAATATTGTACGCATTTTGCGTACACTATATAGCACATTAATCTACAGTGAACCTTCGACAGGATTCGGAATTCATTTTATACACCAATAACATATTGAAACAATTTTCCTTTCCATTTAAAGCACATTCTACTAAGCAAAAACCTTGTTAGTATAATATTGTACGCTTTTTGCGTACACTATATAGCACATTATACTACAGTGGACCTTCGACAGGATTCGGAATTCATTTTATCCACCAATAACATATTGAAACAATTTTCCTTTCCATTTATTGCACATTCTACTAAGCAAGAACCTTGTTAATATAATATTGTACGCTTTTTGCGTACAATATGTGGCACATTATACTACAGTGGACTTTCGACAGGATTCGGAATTCATTTTATCCACCAATAACATATTGAAACAATTTTCCTTTCCATTTATTGCCCATTCTACTAAGCAAGAACCTTGTTAATATAATATTGTACGCTTTTTGCGTACACTATATAGCACATTATACTACAGTGAACCTTCGACAGGATTCGGAATTCATTTTATCCACCAATAACATATTGAAACAATTTTCCTTTCTATTTATAGCACATTCTACTAAGCAAGAACCTTGTTAGTATAATATTGTACGCATTTTGCGTACAATATGTAGCACATTAATCTACAGTGGACCTTCGACAGGATTCGGAATTCATTTTATACACCAATAACATATTGAAACAATTTTCCTTTCAATTTATAGCACATTCTACTAAGCAAGAACCTTGTTAGTATAATATTGTACGCATTTTGCGTACAATATGTGGCACATTATACTACAGTGGACCTTCGACAGGATTCGGAATTCATTTTACCCACCAATAACATATTGAAACCATTTTCCTTTCTATTTATAGCACATTCTACTAAGCAAGAACCTTGTTAGTATAATATTGTACGCATTTTGCGTACAATATGTAGCACATTAATCTACAGTGGACCTTCGACAGGATTCGGAATTCATTTTATCCACCAATAACATATTGAAACAATTTTCCTTTCCATTTATTGCACATTCTACTAAGCAAGAACCTTGTTAATATAATATTGTACGCTTTTTGCGTACAATATGTGGCACATTATACTACAGTGGACCTTCGACAGGATTCGGAATTCATTTTATCCACCAATAACATATTGAAACCATTTTCCTTTCTATTTATAGCACATTCTACTAAGCAAGAACCTTGTTAGTATAATATTGTACGCATTTTGCGTACACTATATAGCACATTAATCTACAGTGAACCTTCGACAGGATTCGGAATTCATTTTATACACCAATAACATATTGAAACAATTTTCCTTTCCATTTAAAGCACATTCTACTAAGCAAAAACCTTGTTAGTATAATATTGTACGCATTTTGCGTACAATATATAGCACATTATACTACAGTGAACCTTCGACAGGATTCGGAATTCATTTTATCCACCAATAACATATTGAAACAATTTTCCTTTCCATTTATTGCACATTCTACTAAGCAAGAACCTTGTTAATATAATATTGTACGCTTTTTGCGTACACTATATAGCACATTATACTACAGTGAACCTTCGACAGGATTCGGAATTCATTTTATCCACCAATAACATATTGAAACAATTTTCCTTTCTATTTATAGCACATTCTACTAAGCAAGAACCTTGTTAGTATAATATTGTACGCATTTTGCGTACAATATGTGGCACATTATACTACAGTGGACTTTCGACAGGATTAGGAATTCATTTTATCCACCAATAACATATTGAAACAATTTTCCTTTCCATTTATTGCCGATTCTACTAAGCAAGAACCTTGTTAATATAATATTGTACGCTTTTTGCGTACACTATATAGCACATTATACTACAGTGAACCTTCGACAGGATTCGGAATTCATTTTATCCACCAATAACATATTGAAACAATTTTCCTTTCCATTTATTGCACATTCTACTAAGCAAGAACCTTGTTAATATAATATTGTACGCTTTTTGCGTACACTATATAGCACATTATACTACAGTGAACCTTCGACAGGATTCGGAATTCATTTTATCCACCAATAACATATTGAAACAATTTTCCTTTCTATTTATAGCACATTCTACTAAGCAAGAACCTTGTTAGTATAATATTGTACGCATTTTGCGTACAATATGTGGCACATTATACTACAGTGGACTTTCGACAGGATTAGGAATTCATTTTATCCACCAATAACATATTGAAACAATTTTCCTTTCCATTTATTGCCCATTCTACTAAGCAAGAACCTTGTTAGTATAATATTGTACGCATTTTGCGTACAATATGTAGCACATTAATCTACAGTGGACCTTCGACAGGATTCGGAATTCATTTTATACACCAATAACATATTAAAACCATTTTCCTTTCTATTTATAGCACATTCTACTAAGCAAGAACCTTGTTAGTATAATATTGTACGCATTTTGCGTACACTATATAGCACATTAATCTACAGTGAACCTTCGACAGGATTCGGAATTCATTTTATACACCAATAACATATTGAAACAATTTTCCTTTCCATTTAAAGCACATTCTACTAAGCAAAAACCTTGTTAGTATAATATTGTACGCATTTTGCGTACAATATATAGCACATTATACTACAGTGGACCTTCGACAGGATTCGGAATTCATTTTATCCACCAATAACATATTGAAACAATTTTCCCTTCCATTTATTGCCCATTCTACTAAGCAAGAACCTTGTTAATATAATATTGTACGCTTTTTTCGTACACTATATAGCACATTATACTACAGTGAACCTTCGACAGGATTCGGAATTCATTTTATCCACCAATAACATATTGAAACAATTTTCCTTTCCATTTATTGCACATTCTACTAAGCAAGAACCTTGTTAATATAATATTGTACGCTTTTTGCGTACAATATGTGGCACATTATACTACAGTGGACTTTCGACAGGATTAGGAATTCATTTTATCCACCAATAACATATTGAAACAATTTTCCTTTCCATTTATTGCCCATTCTACTAAGCAAGAACCTTGTTAATATAATATTGTACGCTTTTTGCGTACACTATATAGCACATTATACTACAGTGAACCTTCGACAGGATTCGGAATTCATTTTATCCACCAATAACATATTGAAACAATTTTCCTTTCTATTTATAGCACATTCTACTAAGCAAGAACCTTGTCAGTATAATATTGTACGCATTTTGCGTACAATATGTAGCACATTAATCTACAGTGGACCTTCGACAGGATTCGGAATTCATTTTATACACCAATAACATATTAAAACCATTTTCCTTTCTATTTATAGCACATTCTACTAAGCAAGAACCTTGTTAGTATAATATTGTACGCATTTTGCGTACACTATATAGCACATTAATCTACAGTGAACCTTCGACAGGATTCGGAATTCATTTTATACACCAATAACATATTGAAACAATTTTCCTTTCCATTTAAAGCACATTCTACTAAGCAAAAACCTTGTTAGTATAATATTGTATGCATTTTGCGTACACTATATAGCACATTAATCTACAGTGAACCTTCGACAGGATTCGGAATTCATTTTATACACCAATAACATATTGAAACAATTTTCCTTTCCATTTAAAGCACATTCTACTAAGCAAAAACCTTGTTAGTATAATATTGTAAGCATTTTGCGTACAATATATAGCACATTATACTACAGTGGACCTTCGACAGGATTCGGAATTCATTTTATCCACCAATAACATATTGAAACAATTTTCCTTTCCATTTATTGCCCATTCTACTAAGCAAGAACCTTGTTAATATAATATTGTACGCTTTTTGCGTACACTATATAGCACATTATACTACAGTGAACCTTCGACAGGATTCGGAATTCATTTTATACACCAATAACATATTGAAACAATTTTCCTTTCCATTTAAAGCACATTCTACTAAGCAAAAACCTTGTTAATATAATATTGTACGCTTTTTGCGTACAATATGTGGCACATTATACTACAGTGGACTTTCGACAGGATTAGGAATTCATTTTATCCACCAATAACATATTGAAACAATTTTCCTTTCCATTTATTGCCCATTCTACTAAGCAAGAACCTTGTTAATATAATATTGTACGCTTTTTGCGTACAATATGTGGCACATTATACTACAGTGGACTTTCGACAGGATTAGGAATTCATTTTATCCACCAATAACATATTGAAACAATTTTCCTTTCCATTTATTGCCCATTCTACTAAGCAAGAACCTTGTTAATATAATATTGTACGCTTTTTGCGTACACTATATAGCACATTATACTACAGTGAACCTTCGACAGGATTCGGAATTCATTTTATCCACCAATAACATATTGAAACAATTTTCCTTTCTATTTATAGCACATTCTACTAAGCAAGAACCTTGTTAGTATAATATTGTACGCATTTTGCGTACAATATGTAGCACATTAATCTACAGTGGACCTTCGACAGGATTCGGAATTCATTTTATACACCAATAACATATTAAAACCATTTTCCTTTCTATTTATAGCACATTCTACTAAGCAAGAACCTTGTTAGTATAATATTGTACGCATTTTGCGTACACTATATAGCACATTAATCTACAGTGAACCTTCGACAGGATTCGGAATTCATTTTATCCACCAATAACATATTGAAACAATTTTCCTTTCCATTTATTGCACATTCTACTAAGCAAGAACCTTGTTAATATAATATTGTACGCTTTTTGCGTACAATATGTGGCACATTATACTACAGTGGACTTTCGACAGGATTAGGAATTCATTTTATCCACCAATAACATATTGAAACAATTTTCCTTTCCATTTATTGCCCATTCTACTAAGCAAGAACCTTGTTAATATAATATTGTACGCTTTTTGCGTACACTATATAGCACATTATACTACAGTGGACCTTCGACAGGATTCGGAATTCATTTTATCCACCAATAACATATTGAAACAATTTTCCTTTCTATTTATAGCACATTCTACTAAGCAAGAACCTTGTCAGTATAATATTGTACGCTTTTTGCGTACACTATATAGCACATTATACAACAGTGAACCTTCGACAGGATTCGGAATTCATTTTATCCACCAATAACATATTGAAACAATTTTCCTTTCTATTTATAGCACATTCTACTAAGCAAGAACCTTGTTAGTATAATATTGTACGCATTTTGCGTACAATATGTAGCACATTAATCTACAGTGGACCTTCGACAGGATTCGGAATTCATTTTATACACCAATAACATATTAAAACCATTTTCCTTTCTATTTATAGCACATTCTACTAAGCAAGAACCTTGTTAGTATAATATTGTACGCATTTTGCGTACACTATATAGCACATTAATCTACAGTGAACCTTCGACAGGATTCGGAATTCATTTTATACACCAATAACATATTGAAACAATTTTCCTTTCCATTTAAAGCACATTCTACTAAGCAAAAACCTTGTTAGTATAATATTGTACGCTTTTTGCGTACACTATATAGCACATTATACTACAGTGGACCTTCGACAGGATTCGGAATTCATTTTATCCACCAATAACATATTGAAACAATTTTCCTTTCCATTTATTGCCCATTCTACTAAGCAAGAACCTTGTTAATATAATATTGTACGCTTTTTGCGTACACTATATAGCACATTATACTACAGTGGACCTTCGACAGGATTCGGAATTCATTTTATCCACCAATAACATATTGAAACAATTTTCCTTTCCATTTATTGCACATTCTACTAAGCAAGAACCTTGTTAGTATAATATTGTACGCATTTTGCGTACACTATATAGCACATTAATCTACAGTGAACCTTCGACAGGATTCGGAATTCATTTTATACACCAATAACATATTAAAACCATTTTCCTTTCTATTTATAGCACATTCTACTAAGCAAGAACCTTGTTAGTATAATAGTGTACGCATTTTGCGTACAATATGTAGCACATTAATCTACAGTGGACCTTCGACAGGATTCGGAATTCATTTTATCCACCAATAACATATTGAAACAATTTTCCTTTCCATTTATTGCACATTCTACTAAGCAAGAACCTTGTTAATATAATATTGTACGCATTTTGCGTACACTATATAGCACATTAATCTACAGTGAACCTTCGACAGGATTCGGAATTCATTTTATCCACCAATAACATATTAAAACCATTTTCCTTTCTATTTATAGCACATTCTACTAAGCAAGAACCTTGTTAGTATAATATTGTACGCATTTTGCGTACACTATATAGCACATTAATCTACAGTGAACCTTCGACAGGATTCGGAATTCATTTTATCCACCAATAACATATTGAAACAATTTTCCTTTCCATTTATTGCACATTCTACTAAGCAAGAACCTTGTTAATATAATATTGTACGCTTTTTGCGTACAATATGTGGCACATTATACTACAGTGGACTTTCGACAGGATTAGGAATTCATTTTATCCACCAATAACATATTGAAACAATTTTCCTTTCCATTTATTGCCCATTCTACTAAGCAAGAACCTTGTTAATATAATATTGTACGCTTTTTGCGTACACTATATAGCACATTATACTACAGTGAACCTTCGACAAAATTCGGAATTCATTTTATCCACCAATAACATATTGAAACAATTTTCCTTTCTATTTATAGCACATTCTACTAAGCAAGAACCTTGTCAGTATAATATTGTACGCATTTTGCGTACAATATGTAGCACATTAATCTACAGTGGACCTTCGACAGGATTCGGAATTCATTTTATACACCAATAACATATTAAAACCATTTTCCTTTCTATTTATAGCACATTCTACTAAGCAAGAACCTTGTTAGTATAATATTGTACGCATTTTGCGTACACTATATAGCACATTAATCTACAGTGAACCTTCGACAGGATTCGGAATTCATTTTATACACCAATAACATATTGAAACAATTTTCCTTTCCATTTAAAGCACATTCTACTAAGCAAAAACCTTGTTAGTATAATATTGTATGCATTTTGCGTACACTATATAGCACATTAATCTACAGTGAACCTTCGACAGGATTCGGAATTCATTTTATACACCAATAACATATTGAAACAATTTTCCTTTCCATTTAAAGCACATTCTACTAAGCAAAAACCTTGTTAGCATAATATTGTACGCATTTTGCGTACAATATATAGCACATTATACTACAGTGGACCTTCGACAGGATTCGGAATTCATTTTATCCACCAATAACATATTGAAACAATTTTCCTTTCCATTTATTGCCCATTCTACTAAGCAAGAACCTTGTTAATATAATATTGTACGCTTTTTGCGTACACTATATAGCACATTATACTACAGTGAACCTTCGACAGGATTCGGAATTCATTTTATCCACCAATAACATATTGAAACAATTTTCCTTTCCATTTATTGCACATTCTACTAAGCAAGAACCTTGTTAATATAATATTGTACGCTTTTTGCGTACAATATGTGGCACATTATACTACAGTGGACTTTCGACAGGATTAGGAATTCATTTTATCCACCAATAACATATTGAAACAATTTTCCTTTCCATTTATTGCCCATTCTACTAAGCAAGAACCTTGTTAATATAATATTGTACGCTTTTTGCGTACAATATGTGGCACATTATACTACAGTGGACTTTCGACAGGATTAGGAATTCATTTTATCCACCAATAACATATTGAAACAATTTTCCTTTCCATTTATTGCCCATTCTACTAAGCAAGAACCTTGTTAATATAATATTGTACGCTTTTTGCGTACACTATATAGCACATTATACTACAGTGAACCTTCGACAGGATTCGGAATTCATTTTATCCACCAATAACATATTGAAACAATTTTCCTTTCTATTTATAGCACATTCTACTAAGCAAGAACCTTGTTAGTATAATATTGTACGCATTTTGCGTACAATATGTAGCACATTAATCTACAGTGGACCTTCGACAGGATTCGGAATTCATTTTATACACCAATAACATATTGAAACAATTTTCCTTTCCATTTATTGCCCATTCTACTAAGCAAGAACCTTGTTAATATAATATTGTACGCTTTTTGCGTACACTATATAGCACATTATACTACAGTGGACTTTCGACAGGATTAGGAATTCATTTTATCCACCAATAACATATTGAAACAATTTTCCTTTCCATTTATTGCCCATTCTACTAAGCAAGAACCTTGTTAATATAATATTGTACGCTTTTTGCGTACACTATATAGCACATTATACTACAGTGAACCTTCGACAGGATTCGGAATTCATTTTATCCACCAATAACATATTGAAACAATTTTCCTTTCTATTTATAGCACATTCTACTAAGCAAGAACCTTGTTAGTATAATATTGTACGCATTTTGCGTACAATATGTAGCACATTAATCTACAGTGGACCTTCGACAGGATTCGGAATTCATTTTATACACCAATAACATATTAAAACCATTTTCCTTTCTATTTATAGCACATTCTACTAAGCAAGAACCTTGTTAGTATAATATTGTACGCATTTTGCGTACACTATATAGCACATTAATCTACAGTGAACCTTCGACAGGATTCGGAATTCATTTTATCCACCAATAACATATTGAAACAATTTTCCTTTCCATTTATTGCACATTCTACTAAGCAAGAACCTTGTTAATATAATATTGTACGCTTTTTGCGTACAATATGTGGCACATTATACTACAGTGGACTTTCGACAGGATTAGGAATTCATTTTATCCACCAATAACATATTGAAACAATTTTCCTTTCCATTTATTGCCCATTCTACTAAGCAAGAACCTTGTTAATATAATATTGTACGCTTTTTGCGTACACTATATAGCACATTATACTACAGTGGACCTTCGACAGGATTCGGAATTCATTTTATCCACCAATAACATATTGAAACAATTTTCCTTTCTATTTATAGCACATTCTACTAAGCAAGAACCTTGTCAGTATAATATTGTACGCTTTTTGCGTACACTATATAGCACATTATACTACAGTGAACCTTCGACAGGATTCGGAATTCATTTTATCCACCAATAACATATTGAAACAATTTTCCTTTCTATTTATAGCACATTCTACTAAGCAAGAACCTTGTTAGTATAATATTGTACGCATTTTGCGTACAATATGTAGCACATTAATCTACAGTGGACCTTCGACAGGATTCGGAATTCATTTTATACACCAATAACATATTAAAACCATTTTCCTTTCTATTTATAGCACATTCTACTAAGCAAGAACCTTGTTAGTATAATATTGTACGCATTTTGCGTACACTATATAGCACATTAATCTACAGTGAACCTTCGACAGGATTCGGAATTCATTTTATACACCAATAACATATTGAAACAATTTTCCTTTCCATTTAAAGCACATTCTACTAAGCAAAAACCTTGTTAGTATAATATTGTACGCTTTTTGCGTACACTATATAGCACATTATACTACAGTGGACCTTCGACAGGATTCGGAATTCATTTTATCCACCAATAACATATTGAAACAATTTTCCTTTCCATTTATTGCCCATTCTACTAAGCAAGAACCTTGTTAATATAATATTGTACGCTTTTTGCGTACACTATATAGCACATTATACTACAGTGGACCTTCGACAGGATTCGGAATTCATTTTATCCACCAATAACATATTGAAACAATTTTCCTTTCCATTTATTGCACATTCTACTAAGCAAGAACCTTGTTAGTATAATATTGTACGCATTTTGCGTACACTATATAGCACATTAATCTACAGTGAACCTTCGACAGGATTCGGAATTCATTTTATACACCAATAACATATTAAAACCATTTTCCTTTCTATTTATAGCACATTCTACTAAGCAAGAACCTTGTTAGTATAATAGTGTACGCATTTTGCGTACAATATGTAGCACATTAATCTACAGTGGACCTTCGACAGGATTCGGAATTCATTTTATCCACCAATAACATATTGAAACAATTTTCCTTTCCATTTATTGCACATTCTACTAAGCAAGAACCTTGTTAATATAATATTGTACGCATTTTGCGTACACTATATAGCACATTAATCTACAGTGAACCTTCGACAGGATTCGGAATTCATTTTATCCACCAATAACATATTAAAACCATTTTCCTTTCTATTTATAGCACATTCTACTAAGCAAGAACCTTGTTAGTATAATATTGTACGCATTTTGCGTACACTATATAGCACATTAATCTACAGTGAACCTTCGACAGGATTCGGAATTCATTTTATACACCAATAACATATTGAAACAATTTTCCTTTCCATTTAAAGCACATTCTACTAAGCAAAAACCTTGTTAGTATAATATTGTACGCATTTTGCGTACAATATATAGCACATTATACTACAGTGGACCTTCGACAGGATTCGGAATTCATTTTATCCACCAATAACATATTGAAACAATTTTCCTTTCCATTTATTGCCCATTCTACTAAGCAAGAACCTTGTTAATATAATATTGTACGCTTTTTGCGTACACTATATAGCACATTATACTACAGTGAACCTTCGACAGGATTCGGAATTCATTTTATCCACCAATAACATATTGAAACAATTTTCCTTTCCATTTATTGCACATTCTACTAAGCAAGAACCTTGTTAATATAATATTGTACGCTTTTTGCGTACAATATGTGGCACATTATACTACAGTGGACTTTCGACAGGATTAGGAATTCATTTTATCCACCAATAACATATTGAAACAATTTTCCTTTCCATTTATTGCCCATTCTACTAAGCAAGAACCTTGTTAATATAATATTGTACGCTTTTTGCGTACACTATATAGCACATTATACTACAGTGAACCTTCGACAAAATTCGGAATTCATTTTATCCACCAATAACATATTGAAACAATTTTCCTTTCTATTTATAGCACATTCTACTAAGCAAGAACCTTGTCAGTATAATATTGTACGCATTTTGCGTACAATATGTAGCACATTAATCTACAGTGGACCTTCGACAGGATTCGGAATTCATTTTATACACCAATAACATATTAAAACCATTTTCCTTTCTATTTATAGCACATTCTACTAAGCAAGAACCTTGTTAGTATAATATTGTACGCATTTTGCGTACACTATATAGCACATTAATCTACAGTGAACCTTCGACAGGATTCGGAATTCATTTTATACACCAATAACATATTGAAACAATTTTCCTTTCCATTTAAAGCACATTCTACTAAGCAAAAACCTTGTTAGTATAATATTGTATGCATTTTGCGTACACTATATAGCACATTAATCTACAGTGAACCTTCGACAGGATTCGGAATTCATTTTATACACCAATAACATATTGAAACAATTTTCCTTTCCATTTAAAGCACATTCTACTAAGCAAAAACCTTGTTAGCATAATATTGTACGCATTTTGCGTACAATATATAGCACATTATACTACAGTGGACCTTCGACAGGATTCGGAATTCATTTTATCCACCAATAACATATTGAAACAATTTTCCTTTCCATTTATTGCCCATTCTACTAAGCAAGAACCTTGTTAATATAATATTGTACGCTTTTTGCGTACACTATATAGCACATTATACTACAGTGAACCTTCGACAGGATTCGGAATTCATTTTATCCACCAATAACATATTGAAACAATTTTCCTTTCCATTTATTGCACATTCTACTAAGCAAGAACCTTGTTAATATAATATTGTACGCTTTTTGCGTACAATATGTGGCACATTATACTACAGTGGACTTTCGACAGGATTAGGAATTCATTTTATCCACCAATAACATATTGAAACAATTTTCCTTTCCATTTATTGCCCATTCTACTAAGCAAGAACCTTGTTAATATAATATTGTACGCTTTTTGCGTACAATATGTGGCACATTATACTACAGTGGACTTTCGACAGGATTAGGAATTCATTTTATCCACCAATAACATATTGAAACAATTTTCCTTTCCATTTATTGCCCATTCTACTAAGCAAGAACCTTGTTAATATAATATTGTACGCTTTTTGCGTACACTATATAGCACATTATACTACAGTGAACCTTCGACAGGATTCGGAATTCATTTTATCCACCAATAACATATTGAAACAATTTTCCTTTCTATTTATAGCACATTCTACTAAGCAAGAACCTTGTTAGTATAATATTGTACGCATTTTGCGTACAATATGTAGCACATTAATCTACAGTGGACCTTCGACAGGATTCGGAATTCATTTTATACACCAATAACATATTAAAACCATTTTCCTTTCTATTTATAGCACATTCTACTAAGCAAGAACCTTGTTAGTATAATATTGTACGCATTTTGCGTACACTATATAGCACATTAATCTACAGTGAACCTTCGACAGGATTCGGAATTCATTTTATACACCAATAACATATTGAAACAATTTTCCTTTCCATTTAAAGCACATTCTACTAAGCAAAAACCTTGTTAGTATAATATTGTACGCTTTTTGCGTACACTATATAGCACATTATACTACAGTGGACCTTCGACAGGATTCGGAATTCATTTTATCCACCAATAACATATTGAAACAATTTTCCTTTCCATTTATTGCCCATTCTACTAAGCAAGAACCTTGTTAATATAATATTGTACGCTTTTTGCGTACACTATATAGCACATTATACTACAGTGGACCTTCGACAGGATTCGGAATTCATTTTATCCACCAATAACATATTGAAACAATTTTCCTTTCCATTTATTGCACATTCTACTAAGCAAGAACCTTGTTAGTATAATATTGTACGCATTTTGCGTACACTATATAGCACATTAATCTACAGTGAACCTTCGACAGGATTCGGAATTCATTTTATACACCAATAACATATTAAAACCATTTTCCTTTCTATTTATAGCACATTCTACTAAGCAAGAACCTTGTTAGTATAATATTGTACGCATTTTGCGTACAATATGTAGCACATTAATCTACAGTGGACCTTCGACAGGATTCGGAATTCATTTTATCCACCAATAACATATTGAAACAATTTTCCTTTCCATTTATTGCACATTCTACTAAGCAAGAACCTTGTTAATATAATATTGTACGCATTTTGCGTACACTATATAGCACATTAATCTACAGTGAACCTTCGACAGGATTCGGAATTCATTTTATCCACCAATAACATATTAAAACCATTTTCCTTTCTATTTATAGCACATTATACTAAGCAAGAACCTTGTTAGTATAATATTGTACGCATTTTGCGTACACTATATAGCACATTAATCTACAGTGAACCTTCGACAGGATTCGGAATTCATTTTATACACCAATAACATATTGAAACAATTTTCCTTTCCATTTAAAGCACATTCTACTAAGCAAAAACCTTGTTAGTATAATATTGTACGCATTTTGCGTACAATATATAGCATATTATACTACAGTGGACCTTCGACAGGATTCGGAATTCATTTTATCCACCAATAACATATTGAAACAATTTTCCTTTCCATTTATTGCCCATTCTACTAAGCAAGAACCTTGTTAATATAATATTGTACGCTTTTTGCGTACACTATATAGCACATTATACTACAGTGAACCTTCGACAGGATTCGGAATTCATTTTATCCACCAATAACATATTGAAACAATTTTCCTTTCTATTTATAGCACATTCTACTAAGCAAGAACCTTGTCAGTATAATATTGTACGCATTTTGCGTACAATATGTAGCACATTAATCTACAGTGGACCTTCGACAGGATTCGGAATTCATTTTATACACCAATAACATATTAAAACCATTTTCCTTTCTATTTATAGCACATTCTACTAAGCAAGAACCTTGTTAGTATAATATTGTACGCATTTTGCGTACACTATATAGCACATTAATCTACAGTGAACCTTCGACAGGATTCGGAATTCATTTTATACACCAATAACATATTGAAACAATTTTCCTTTCCATTTAAAGCACATTCTACTAAGCAAAAACCTTGTTAGTATAATATTGTATGCATTTTGCGTACACTATATAGCACATTAATCTACAGTGAACCTTCGACAGGATTCGGAATTCATTTTATACACCAATAACATATTGAAACAATTTTCCTTTCCATTTAAAGCACATTCTACTAAGCAAAAACCTTGTCAGTATAATATTGTACGCATTTTGCGTACAAAATATAGCACATTATACTACAGTGGACCTTCGACAGGATTCGGAATTCATTTTATCCACCAATAACATATTGAAACAATTTTCCTTTCCATTTATTGCCCATTCTACTAAGCAAGAACCTTGTTAATATAATATTGTACGCTTTTTGCGTACACTATATAGCACATTATACTACAGTGAACCTTCGACAGGATTCGGAATTCATTTTATCCACCAATAACATATTGAAACAATTTTCCTTTCTATTTAGAGCACATTCCACTAAGCAAGAACCTTGTTAGTATAATATTGTACGCATTTTGCGTACAATATGTAGCACATTATACTACAGTGGACCTTCGACAGGATTCGGAATTCATTTTATCCACCAATAACATATTGAAACCATTTTTCTTTCCATTTATAGCACATTCTACTAAGCAAGAACCTTGTTAATATAATATTGTACGCATTTTGCGTACAATATGTAGCACATTAATCTACAGTGGACCTTCGACAGGATTCGGAATTCATTTTATCCACCAATAACATATTGAAACAATTTTCCTTTCCATTTATAGCACATTCTACTAAGCAAGAACCTTGTTAGTATAATAATGTACGCATTTTGCGTACACTATATAGCACATTATACTACAGTGGACCTTCGACAGGATTCGGAATTCATTTTATCCACCAATAACATATTGAAACAATTTTCCTTTCCATTTATTGCACATTCTACTAAGCAAGAACCTTGTTAATATAATATTGTACGCATTTTGCGTACAATATATAGCACATTAAACTACAGTGGACCTTCGACAGGATTCGGAATTCATTTTATCCACCAATAACATATTGAAACAATTTTCCTTTCTATTTAGAGCACATTCCACTAAGCAAGAACCTTGTTAGTATAATATTGTACGCATTTTGCGTACAATATGTAGCACATTATACTACAGTGGACCTTCGACAGGATTCGGAATTCATTTTATCCACCAATAACATATTGAAACCATTTTTCTTTCTATTTATAGCACATTCTACTAAGCAAGAACCTTGTTAGTATAATATTGTACGCTTTTTGCGTACACTATATAGCACATTAATCTACAGTGGACCTTCGACAGGATTCGGAATTCATTTTATCCACCAATAACATATTGAAACAATTTTCCTTTCCATTTATAGCACATTCTACTAAGCAAGAACCTTGTTAGTATAATATTGTACGCTTTTTGCGTACAATATATAGCACATTATACTACAGTGGACCTTCGACAGGATTCGGAATTCATTTTATCCACCAATAACATATTGAAACAATTTTCCTTTCCATTTATTGCACATTCTACTAAGCAAGAACCTTGTTAATATAATATTGTACGCTTTTTGCGTACAATATGTGGCACATTATACTACAGTGGACTTTCGACAGGATTCGGAATTCATTTTATCCACCAATAACATATTGAAACAATTTTCCTTTCCATTTATTGCCCATTCTACTAAGCAAGAACCTTGTTAATATAATATTGTACGCTTTTTGCGTACACTATATAGCACATTATACTACAGTGAACCTTCGACAGGATTCGGAATTCATTTTATCCACCAATAACATATTGAAACAATTTTCCTTTCCATTTATTGCACATTCTACTAAGCAAGAACCTTGTTAATATAATATTGTACGCTTTTTGCGTACAATATGTGGCACATTATACTACAGTGGACTTTCGACAGGATTCGGAATTCATTTTATCCACCAATAACATATTGAAACAATTTTCCTTTCCATTTATTGCACATTCTACTAAGCAAGAACCTTGTTAATATAATATTGTACGCTTTTTGCGTACACTATATAGCACATTATACTACAGTGAACCTTCGACAGGATTCGGAATTCATTTTATCCACCAATAACATATTGAAACAATTTTCCTTTCCATTTATTGCACATTCTACTAAGCAAGAACCTTGTTAATATAATATTGTACGCTTTTTGCGTACAATATGTGGCACATTATACTACAGTGGACTTTCGACAGGATTCGGAATTCATTTTATCCACCAATAACATATTGAAACAATTTTCCTTTCCATTTATTGCCCATTCTACTAAGCAAGAACCTTGTTAATATAATATTGTACGCTTTTTGCGTACACTATATAGCACATTATACTACAGTGAACCTTCGACAGGATTCGGAATTCATTTTATCCACCAATAACATATTGAAACAATTTTCCTTTCTATTTATAGCACATTCTACTAAGCAAGAACCTTGTTAGTATAATATTGTACGCATTTTGCGTACACTATATAGCACATTAATCTACAGTGAACCTTCGACAGGATTCGGAATTCATTTTATACACCAATAACATATTGAAACAATTTTCCTTTCCATTTAAAGCACATTCTACTAAGCAAAAACCTTGTTAGTATAATATTGTACGCATTTTGCGTACAATATATAGCACATTATACTACAGTGGACCTTCGACAGGATTCGGAATTCATTTTATCCACCAATAACATATTGAAACAATTTTCCTTTCCATTTATTGCCCATTCTACTAAGCAAGAACCTTGTTAATATAATATTGTACGCTTTTTGCGTACACTATATAGCACATTATACTACAGTGAACCTTCGACAGGATTCGGAATTCATTTTATCCACCAATAACATATTGAAACAATTTTCCTTTCCATTTATTGCACATTCTACTAAGCAAGAACCTTGTTAATATAATATTGTACGCTTTTTGCGTACAATATGTGGCACATTATACTACAGTGGACTTTCGACAGGATTAGGAATTCATTTTATCCACCAATAACATATTGAAACAATTTTCCTTTCTATTTATAGCACATTCTACTAAGCAAGAACCTTGTTAATATAATATTGTACGCTTTTTGCGTACACTATATAGCACATTATACTACAGTGAACCTTCGACAGGATTCGGAATTCATTTTATCCACCAATAACATATTGAAACAATTTTCCTTTCTATTTATAGCACATTCTACTAAGCAAGAACCTTGTTAGTATAATATTGTACGCATTTTGCGTACACTATATAGCACATTAATCTACAGTGAACCTTCGACAGGATTCGGAATTCATTTTATACACCAATAACATATTGAAACAATTTTCCTTTCCATTTAAAGCACATTCTACTAAGCAAAAACCTTGTTAGTATAATATTGTACGCATTTTGCGTACAATATATAGCACATTATACTACAGTGGACCTTCGACAGGATTCGGAATTCATTTTATCCACCAATAACATATTGAAACAATTTTCCTTTCCATTTATTGCACATTCTACTAAGCAAGAACCTTGTTAATATAATATTGTACGCTTTTTGCGTACACTATATAGCACATTATACTACAGTGGACCTTCGACAGGATTCGGAATTCATTTTATACACCAATAACATATTGAAACAATTTTCCTTTCAATTTATAGCACATTCTACTAAGCAAGAACCTTGTTAGTATAATATTGTACGCATTTTGCGTACAATATGTGGCACATTATACTACAGTGGACCTTCGACAGGATTCGGAATTCATTTTATCCACCAATAACATATTGAAACAATTTTCCTTTCCATTTATTGCACATTCTACTAAGCAAGAACCTTGTTAATATAATATTGTACGCTTTTTGCGTACAATATGTAGCACATTAATCTACAGTGGTCCTTCGACAGGATTCGGAATTCATTTTATCCACCAATAACATATTGAAACAATTTTCCTTTCCATTTATTGCACATTCTACTAAGCAAGAACCTTGTTAATATAATATTGTACGCTTTTTGCGTACACTATATAGCACATTATACTACAGTGGACCTTCGACAGGATTCGGAATTCATTTTATACACCAATAACATATTGAAACAATTTTCCTTTCAATTTATAGCACATTCTACTAAGCAAGAACCTTGTTAGTATAATATTGTACGCATTTTGCGTACAATATGTGGCACATTATACTACAGTGGACCTTCGACAGGATTCGGAATTCATTTTACCCACCAATAACATATTAAAACCATTTTCCTTTCTATTTATAGCACATTCTACTAAGCTAGAACCTTGTTAGTATAATATTGTACGCATTTTGCGTACACTATATAGCACATTAATCTACAGTGAACCTTCGACAGGATTCGGAATTCATTTTATACACCAATAACATATTGAAACAATTTTCCTTTCCATTTATAGCACATTCTACTAAGCAAGAACCTTGTTAGTATAATATTGTACGCATTTTGCGTACACTATATAGCACATTATACTACAGTGGACCTTCGACAGGATTCGGAATTCATTTTATCCACCAATAACATATTGAAACAATTTTCCTTTCCATTTATTGCACATTCTACTAAGCAAGAACCTTGTTAATATAATATTGTACGCTTTTTGCGTACAATATGTGGCACATTATACTACAGTGGACTTTCGACAGGATTCGGAATTCATTTTATCCACCAATAACATATTGAAACAATTTTCCTTTCCATTTATTGCACATTCTACTAAGCAAGAACCTTGTTAATATAATATTGTACGCTTTTTGCGTACACTATATAGCACATTATACTACAGTGGACCTTCGACAGGATTCGGAATTCATTTTATCCACCAATAACATATTGAAACAATTTTCCTTTCCATTTATAGCACATTCTACTAAGCAAGAACCTTGTTAGTATAATATTGTACGCATTTTGCGTACAATATATAGCACATTATACTACAGTGGACCTTCGACAGGATTCGGAATTCATTTTATCCACCAATAACATATTGAAACAATTTTCCTTTCCATTTATTGCACATTCTACTAAGCAAGAACCTTGTTAATATAATATTGTACGCTTTTTGCGTACACTATATAGCACATTATACTACAGTGGACCTTCGACAGGATTCGGAATTCATTTTATCCACCAATAACATATTGAAACAATTTTCCTTTCCATTTATTGCCCATTCTACTAAGCAAGAACCTTGTTAATATAATATTGTACGCTTTTTGCGTACAATATGTGGCACATTATACTACAGTGGACTTTCGACAGGATTCGGAATTCATTTTATCCACCCATCACATATTGAAACAATTTTCCTTTCCATTTATTGCCCATTCTACTAAGCAAGAACCTTGTTAATATAATATTGTACGCTTTTTGCGTACAATATATAGCACATTATACTACAGTGGACCTTCGACAGGATTCGGAATTCATTTTATCCACCAATAACATATTGAAACAATTTTCCTTTCCATTTATTGCCCATTCTACTAAGCAAGAACCTTGTTAATATAATATTGTACGCTTTTTGCGTACACTATATAGCACATTATACTACAGTGAACCTTCGACAGGATTCGGAATTCATTTTAACCACCAATAACATATTGAAACAATTTTCCTTTCCATTTATTGCACATTCTACTAAGCAAGAACCTTGTTAATATAATATTGTACGCTTTTTGCGTACAATATGTGGCACATTATACTACAGTGGACTTTCGACAAGATTCGGAATTCATTTTATCCACCAATAACATATTGAAACAATTTTCCTTTCCATTTATAGCACATTCTACTAAGCAAGAACCTTGTTAGTATAATATTGGACGCATTTTGCGTACACTATATAGCACATTAAACTACAGTGGACCTTCGACAGGATTCGGAATTCATTTTATCCACCAATAACATATTGAAACAATTTTCCTTTCCATTTATTGCACATTCTACTAAGCAAGAACCTTGTTAATATAATATTGTACGCATTTTGCGTACACTATATAGCACATTATACTACAGTGGACCTTCGACAGGATTCGGAATTCATTTTATCCACCAATAACATATTGAAACAATTTTCCTTTCCATTTATTGCCCATTCTACTAAGCAAGAACCTTGTTAATATAATATTGTACGCTTTTTGCGTACACTATATAGCACATTATACTACAGTGAACCTTCGACAGGATTCGGAATTCATTTTATCCACCAATAACATATTGAAACAATTTTCCTTTCCATTTATTGCACATTCTACTAAGCAAGAACCTTGTTAATATAATATTGTACGCTTTTTGCGTACAATATGTGGCACATTATACTACAGTGGACTTTCGACAGGATTCGGAATTCATTTTATCCACCAATAACATATTGAAACAATTTTCCTTTCCATTTATTGCACATTCTACTAAGCAAGAACCTTGTTAATATAATATTGTACGCTTTTTGCGTACACTATATAGCACATTATACTACAGTGGACCTTCGACAGGATTCGGAATTCATTTTATACACCAATAACATATTGAAACAATTTTCCTTTCAATTTATAGCACATTCTACTAAGCAAGAACCTTGTTAGTATAATATTGTACGCATTTTGCGTACAATATGTGGCACATTATACTACAGTGGACCTTCGACAGGATTCGGAATTCATTTTACCCACCAATAACATATTGAAACCATTTTCCTTTCTATTTATAGCACATTCTACTAAGCAAGAACCTTGTTAATATAATATTGTACGCTTTTTGCTTACAATATGTGGCACATTATACTACAGTGGACCTTCGACAGGATTCGGAATTCATTTTACCCACCAATAACATATTGAAACAATTTTCCTTTCCATTTATAGCACATTCTACTAAGCAAGAACCTTGCTAATATAATATTGTACGCTTTTTGCTTACAATATGTGGCACATTATACTACAGTGGACCTTCGACAGGATTCGGAATTCATTTTATCCACCAATAACATATTAAAACCATTTTCCTTTCTATTTATAGCACATTCTACTAAGCAAGAACCTTGTTAGTATAATATTGTACGCATTTTGCGTACACTATATAGCACATTAATCTACAGTGAACCTTCGACAGGATTCGGAATTCATTTTATACACCAATAACATATTGAAACAATTTTCCTTTCCATTTAAAGCACATTCTACTAAGCAAAAACCTTGTTAGTATAATATTGTACGCATTTTGAGTACAATATATAGCACATTAATCTACAGTGAACCTTCGACAGGATTCGGAATTCATTTTATACACCAATAACATATTGAAACAATTTTCCTTTCCATTTATTGCCCATTCTACTAAGCAAAAACCTTGTTAGTATAATATTGTACGCATTTTGCGTACAATATATAGCACATTATACTACAGTGGACCTTCGACAGGATTCGGAATTCATTTTATCCACCAATAACATATTGAAACAATTTTCCTTTCCATTTATTGCACATTCTACTAAGCAAGAACCTTGTTAGTATAATATTGGACGCATTTTGCGTACACTATATAGCACATTAATCTACAGTGAAGCTTCGACAGGATTCGGAATTCATTTTATCCACCAATAACATATTGAAACAATTTTCCTTTCCATTTATTGCCCATTCTACTAAGCAAGAACCTTGTTAATATAATATTGTACGCTTTTTGCGTACACTATATAGCACATTATACTACAGTGGACCTTCGACAGGATTCGGAATTCATTTTATCCACCAATAACATATTGAAACAATTTTCCTTTCCATTTATTGCACATTCTACTAAGCAAGAACCTTGTTAGTATAATATTGTACGCATTTTGCGTACAATATATAGCACATTATACTACAGTGGACCTTCGACAGGATTCGGAATTCATTTTATACACCAATAACATATTGAAACAATTTTCCTTTCCATTTAAAGCAAATTCTACTAAGCAAAAACCTTGTTAGTATAATATTGTACGCATTTTGCGTACAATATATAGCACATTATACTACAGTGGACCTTCGACAGGATTCGGAATTCATTTTATCCACCAATAACATATTGAAACAATTTTCCTTTCCATTTATTGCCCATTCTACTAAGCAAGAACCTTGTTAATATAATATTGTACGCTTTTTGCGTACACTATATAGCACATTATACTACAGTGAACCTTCGACAGGATTCGGAATTCATTTTATCCACCAATAACATATTGAAACAATTTTCCTTTCTATTTATAGCACATTCTACTAAGCAAGAACCTTGTTGGTATAATATTGTACGCATTTTGCGTACACTATATAGCACATTAATCTACAGTGGACCTTCGACAGGATTCGGAATTCATTTTATACACCAATAACATATTAAAACCATTTTCCTTTCTATTTATAGCACATTCTACTAAGCAAGAACCTTGTTAATATAATATTGTACGCTTTTTGCGTACACTATATAGCACATTATACTACAGTGAACCTTCCACAGGATTCGGAATTCATTTTATCCACCAATAACATATTGAAACAATTTTCCTTTCTATTTATAGCACATTCTACTAAGCAAGAACCTTGTTAGTATAATATTGTACGCATTTTGCGTACAATATGTAGCACATTAATCTACAGTGGACCTTCGACAGGATTCGGAATTCATTTTATACACCAATAACATATTGAAACAATTTTCCTTTCAATTTATAGCACATTCTACTAAGCAAGAACCTTGTTAGTATAATATTGTACGCATTTTGCGTACAATATATAGCACATTATACTACAGTGGACCTTCGACAGGATTCGGAATTCATTTTACCCACCAATAACATATTGAAACCATTTTCCTTTCTATTTATAGCACATTCTACTAAGCAAGAACCTTGTTAGTATAATATTGTACGCATTTTGCGAACAATATGTAGCACATTAATCTACAGTGGACCTTCGACAGGATTCGGAATTCATTTTATCCACCAATAACATATTGAAACAATTTTCCTTTCCATTTATTGCACATTCTACTAAGCAAGAACCTTGTTAATATAATATTGTACGCATTTTGCGTACACTATATAGCACATTAATCTACAGTGGACCTTCGACAGGATTCGGAATTCATTTTATACACCAATAACATATTAAAACCATTTTCCTTTCTATTTATAGCACATTCTACTAAGCAAGAACCTTGTTAGTATAATATTGTACGCATTTTGCGTACACTATATAGCACATTAATCTACAGTGAACCTTCGACAGGATTCGGAATTCATTTTATACACCAATAACATATTGAAACAATTTTCCTTTCCATTTAAAGCACATTCTACTAAGCAAAAACCTTGTTAGTATAATATTGTACGCTTTTTGCGTACACTATATAGCACATTATACTACAGTGGACCTTCGACAGGATTCGGAATTCATTTTATCCACCAATAACATATTGAAACAATTTTCCTTTCCATTTATTGCCCATTCTACTAAGCAAGAACCTTGTTAATATAATATTGTACGCTTTTTGCGTACACTATATAGCACATTATACTACAGTGGACCTTCGACAGGATTCGGAATTCATTTTATCCACCAATAACATATTGAAACAATTTTCCTTTCCATTTAAAGCACATTCTACTAAGCAAAAACCTTGTTAGTATAATATTGTACGCATTTTGCGTACAATATATAGCATATTATACTACAGTGGACCTTCGACAGGATTCGGAATTCATTTTATCCACCAATAACATATTGAAACAATTTTCCTTTCCATTTATTGCCCATTCTACTAAGCAAGAACCTTGTTAATATAATATTGTACGCTTTTTGCGTACACTATATAGCACATTATACTACAGTGAACCTTCGACAGGATTCGGAATTCATTTTATCCACCAATAACATATTGAAACAATTTTCCTTTCCATTTATTGCCCATTCTACTAAGCAAGAACCTTGTTAATATAATATTGTACGCTTTTTGCGTACACTATATAGCACATTATACTACAGTGAACCTTCGACAGGATTCGGAATTCATTTTATCCACCAATAACATATTGAAACAATTTTCCTTTCCATTTATTGCACATTCTACTAAGCAAGAACCTTGTTAATATAATATTGTACGCTTTTTGCGTACAATATGTGGCACATTATACTACAGTGAACCTTCGACAGGATTCGGAATTCATTTTATCCACCAATAACATATTGAAACAATTTTCCTTTCTATTTATAGCACATTCTACTAAGCAAGAACCTTGTTAGTATAATATTGTACGCATTTTGCGTACACTATATAGCACATTAATCTACAGTGAACCTTCGACAGGATTCGGAATTCATTTTATACACCAATAACATATTGAAACAATTTTCCTTTCCATTTAAAGCACATTCTACTAAGCAAAAACCTTGTTAGTATAATATTGTACGCATTTTGCGTACAATATATAGCACATTATACTACAGTGGACCTTCGACAGGATTCGGAATTCATTTTATCCACCAATAACATATTGAAACAATTTTCCTTTCCATTTATTGCACATTCTACTAAGCAAGAACCTTGTTAGTATAATATTGGACGCATTTTGCGTACACTATATAGCACATTAATCTACAGTGAAGCTTCGACAGGATTCGGAATTCATTTTATCCACCAATAACATATTGAAACAATTTTCCTTTCCATTTATTGCCCATTCTACTAAGCAAGAACCTTGTTAATATAATATTGTACGCTTTTTGCGTACACTATATAGCACATTATACTACAGTGAACCTTCGACAGGATTCGGAATTCATTTTATCCACCAATAACATATTGAAACAATTTTCCTTTCTATTTATAGCACATTCTACTAAGCAAGAACCTTGTTGGTATAATATTGTACGCATTTTGCGTACACTATATAGCACATTAATCTACAGTGGACCTTCGACAGGATTCGGAATTCATTTTATCCACCAATAACATATTGAAACAATTTTCCTTTCCATTTATTGCCCATTCTACTAAGCAAGAACCTTGTTAATATAATATTGTACGCTTTTTGCGTACACTATATAGCACATTATACTACAGTGAACCTTCGACAGGATTCGGAATTCATTTTATCCACCAATAACATATTGAAACAATTTTCCTTTCCATTTATTGCACATTCTACTAAGCAAGAACCTTGTTAATATAATATTGTACGCTTTTTGCGTACAATATGTGGCACATTATACTACAGTGGACTTTCGACAGGATTAGGAATTCATTTTATCCACCAATAACATATTGAAACAATTTTCCTTTCCATTTATTGCCCATTCTACTAAGCAAGAACCTTGTTAATATAATATTGTACGCTTTTTGCGTACAATATGTGGCACATTATACTACAGTGGACTTTCGACAGGATTAGGAATTCATTTTATCCACCAATAACATATTGAAACAATTTTCCTTTCCATTTATTGCCCATTCTACTAAGCAAGAACCTTGTTAATATAATATTGTACGCTTTTTGCGTACACTATATAGCACATTATACTACAGTGAACCTTCGACAGGATTCGGAATTCATTTTATCCACCAATAACATATTGAAACAATTTTCCTTTCTATTTATAGCACATTCTACTAAGCAAGAACCTTGTTAGTATAATATTGTACGCATTTTGCGTACAATATGTAGCACATTAATCTACAGTGGACCTTCGACAGGATTCGGAATTCATTTTATACACCAATAACTTATTAAAACCATTTTCCTTTCTATTTATAGCACATTCTACTAAGCAAGAACCTTGTTAGTATAATATTGTACGCATTTTGCGTACACTATATAGCACATTAATCTACAGTGAACCTTCGACAGGATTCGGAATTCATTTTATACACCAATAACATATTGAAACAATTTTCCTTTCCATTTAAAGCACATTCTACTAAGCAAAAACCTTGTTAGTATAATATTGTACGCTTTTTGCGTACACTATATAGCACATTATACTACAGTGGACCTTCGACAGGATTCGGAATTCATTTTATCCACCAATAACATATTGAAACAATTTTCCTTTCCATTTATTGCACATTCTACTAAGCAAGAACCTTGTTAATATAATATTGTACGCTTTTTGCGTACAATATGTGGCACATTATACTACAGTGGACTTTCGACAGGATTCGGAATTCATTTTATCCACCAATAACATATTGAAACAATTTTCCTTTCCATTTATTGCCCATTCTACTAAGCAAGAACCTTGTTAATATAATATTGTACGCTTTTTGCGTACACTATATAGCACATTATACTACAGTGAACCTTCGACAGGATTCGGAATTCATTTTATCCACCAATAACATATTGAAACAATTTTCCTTTCTATTTATAGCACATTCTACTAAGCAAGAACCTTGTTAGTATAATATTGTACGCATTTTGCGTACAATATGTAGCACATTAATCTACAGTGGACCTTCGACAGGATTCGGAATTCATTTTATACACCAATAACATATTGAAACAATTTTCCTTTCAATTTATAGCACATTCTACTAAGCAAGAACCTTGTTAGTATAATATTGTACGCATTTTGCGTACAATATGTGGCACATTATACTACAGTGGACCTTCGACAGGATTCGGGATTCATTTTACCCACCAATAACATATTGAAACCATTTTCCTTTCTATTTATAGCACATTCTACTAAGCAAGAACCTTGTTAGTATAATATTGTACGCATTTTGCGTACAATATGTAGCACATTAATCTACAGTGGACCTTCGACAGGATTCGGAATTCATTTTATCCACCAATAACATATTGAAACAATTTTCCTTTCCATTTATTGCACATTCTACTAAGCAAGAACCTTGTTAATATAATATTGTACGCTTTTTGCGTACAATATGTGGCACATTATACTACAGTGGACCTTCGACAGGATTCGGAATTCATTTTACCCACCAATAACATATTAAAACCATTTTCCTTTCTATTTATAGCACATTCTACTAAGCAAGAACCTTGTTAGTATAATATTGTACGCATTTTGCGTACACTATATAGCACATTAATCTACAGTGAACCTTCGACAGGATTCGGAATTCATTTTATACACCAATAACATATTGAAACAATTTTCCTTTCCATTTAAAGCACATTCTACTAAGCAAAAACCTTGTTAGTATAATATTGTACGCATTTTGCGTACAATATATAGCACATTATACTACAGTGGACCTTCGACAGGATTCGGAATTCATTTTATCCACCAATAACATATTGAAACAATTTTCCTTTCCATTTATTGCCCATTCTACTAAGCAAGAACCTTGTTAATATAATATTGTACGCTTTTTGCGTACACTATATAGCACATTATACTACAGTGAACCTTCGACAGGATTCGGAATTCATTTTATCCACCAATAACATATTGAAACAATTTTCCTTTCCATTTATTGCACATTCTACTAAGCAAGAACCTTGTTAATATAATATTGTACGCTTTTTGCGTACAATATGTGGCACATTATACTACAGTGGACTTTCGACAGGATTAGGAATTCATTTTATCCACCAATAACATATTGAAACAATTTTCCTTTCCATTTATTGCCCATTCTACTAAGCAAGAACCTTGTTAATATAATATTGTACGCTTTTTGCGTACACTATATAGCACATTATACTACAGTGAACCTTCGACAGGATTCGGAATTCATTTTATCCACCAATAACATATTGAAACAATTTTCCTTTCTATTTATAGCACATTCTACTAAGCAAGAACCTTGTTAGTATAATATTGTACGCATTTTGCGTACAATATGTAGCACATTAATCTACAGTGGACCTTCGACAGGATTCGGAATTCATTTTATACACCAATAACATATTAAAACCATTTTCCTTTCTATTTATAGCACATTCTACTAAGCAAGAACCTTGTTAGTATAATATTGTACGCATTTTGCGTACACTATATAGCACATTAATCTACAGTGAACCTTCGACAGGATTCGGAATTCATTTTATACACCAATAACATATTGAAACAATTTTCCTTTCCATTTAAAGCACATTCTACTAAGCAAAAACCTTGTTAGTATAATATTGTACGCTTTTTGCGTACACTATATAGCACATTATACTACAGTGGACCTTCGACAGGATTCGGAATTCATTTTATCCACCAATAACATATTGAAACAATTTTCCTTTCCATTTATTGCCCATTCTACTAAGCAAGAACCTTGTTAATATAATATTGTACGCTTTTTGCGTACACTATATAGCACATTATACTACAGTGGACCTTCGACAGGATTCGGAATTCATTTTATCCACCAATAACATATTGAAACAATTTTCCTTTCCATTTATTGCACATTCTACTAAGCAAGAACCTTGTTAGTATAATATTGTACGCATTTTGCGTACACTATATAGCACATTAATCTACAGTGAACCTTCGACAGGATTCGGAATTCATTTTATACACCAATAACATATTAAAACCATTTTCCTTTCTATTTATAGCACATTCTACTAAGCAAGAACCTTGTTAGTATAATATTGTACGCATTTTGCGTACAATATGTAGCACATTAATCTACAGTGGACCTTCGACAGGATTCGGAATTCATTTTATCCACCAATAACATATTGAAACAATTTTCCTTTCCATTTATTGCACATTCTACTAAGCAAGAACCTTGTTAATATAATATTGTACGCTTTTTGCGTACAATATGTGGCACATTATACTACAGTGGACCTTCGACAGGATTCGGAATTCATTTTACCCACCAATAACATATTAAAACCATTTTCCTTTCTATTTATAGCACATTCTACTAAGCAAGAACCTTGTTAGTATAATATTGTACGCATTTTGCGTACACTATATAGCACATTAATCTACAGTGAACCTTCGCAGGATTCGGAATTCATTTTATACACCAATAACATATTGAAACAATTTTCCTTTCCATTTAAAGCACATTCTACTAAGCAAAAACCTTGTTAGTATAATATTGTACGCATTTTGCGTACAATATATAGCACATTATACTACAGTGGACCTTCAACAGGATTCGGAATTCATTTTATCCACCAATAACATATTGAAACAATTTTCCTTTCCATTTATTGCCCATTCTACTAAGCAAGAACCTTGTTAATATAATATTGTACGCTTTTTGCGTACACTATATAGCACATTATACTACAGTGAACCTTCGACAGGATTCGGAATTCATTTTATCCACCAATAACATATTGAAACAATTTTCCTTTCCATTTATTGCACATTCTACTAAGCAAGAACCTTGTTAATATAATATTGTACGCTTTTTGCGTACAATATGTGGCACATTATACTACAGTGGACTTTCGACAGGATTAGGAATTCATTTTATCCACCAATAACATATTGAAACAATTTTCCTTTCCATTTATTGCCCATTCTACTAAGCAAGAACCTTGTTAATATAATATTGTACGCTTTTTGCGTACACTATATAGCACATTATACTACAGTGAACCTTCGACAGGATTCGGAATTCATTTTATACACCAATAACATATTGAAACAATTTTCCTTTCCATTTAAGGCACATTCTACTAAGCAAAAACCTTGTTAGTATAATATTGTACGCATTTTGCGTACAATATATAGCATATTATACTACAGTGGACCTTCGACAGGATTCGGAATTCATTTTATCCACCAATAACATATTGAAACAATTTTCCTTTCCATTTATTGCCCATTCTACTAAGCAAGAACCTTGTTAATATAATATTGTACGCTTTTTGCGTACACTATATAGCACATTATACTACAGTGAACCTTCGACAGGATTCGGAATTCATTTTATCCAAAAATAACATATTGAAACAATTTTCCTTTCCATTTATTGCACATTCTACTAAGCAAGAACCTTGTTAATATAATATTGTACGCTTTTTGCGTACAATATGTGGTACATTATACTACAGTGGACTTTCGACAGGATTAGGAATTCATTTTATCCACCAATAACATATTGAAACAATTTTCCTTTCCATTTATTGCCCATTCTACTAAGCAAGAACCTTGTTAATATAATATTGTACGCTTTTTGCGTACAATATGTGGCACATTATACTACAGTGGACTTTCGACAGGATTAGGAATTCATTTTATCCACCAATAACATATTGAAACAATTTTCCTTTCCATTTATTGCCCATTCTACTAAGCAAGAACCTTGTTAATATAATATTGTACGCTTTTTGCGTACACTATATAGCACATTATACTACAGTGAACCTTCGACAGGATTCGGAATTCATTTTATCCACCAATAACATATTGAAACAATTTTCCTTTCTATTTATAGCACATTCTACTAAGCAAGAACCTTGTTAGTATAATATTGTACGCATTTTGCGTACAATATGTAGCACATTAATCTACAGTGGACCTTCGACAGGATTCGGAATTCATTTTATACACCAATAACATATTAAAACCATTTTCCTTTCTATTTATAGCACATTCTACTAAGCAAGAACCTTGTTAGTATAATATTGTACGCATTTTGCGTACACTATATAGCACATTAATCTACAGTGAACCTTCGACAGGATTCGGAATTCATTTTATACACCAATAACATATTGAAACAATTTTCCTTTCCATTTAAAGCACATTCTACTAAGCAAAAACCTTGTTAGTATAATATTGTACGCTTTTTGCGTACACTATATAGCACATTATACTACAGTGGACCTTCGACAGGATTCGGAATTCATTTTATCCACCAATAACATATTGAAACAATTTTCCTTTCCATTTATTGCCCATTCTACTAAGCAAGAACCTTGTTAATATAATATTGTACGCTTTTTGCGTACACTATATAGCACATTATACTACAGTGAACCTTCGACAGGATTCGGAATTCATTTTATCCACCAATAACATATTGAAACAATTTTCCTTTCTATTTAGAGCACATTCCACTAAGCAAGAACCTTGTTAGTATAATATTGTACGCATTTTGCGTACAATATGTAGCACATTATACTACAGTGGACCTTCGACAGGATTCGGAATTCATTTTATCCACCAATAACATATTGAAACAATTTTCCTTTCCATTTATTGCACATTCTACTAAGCAAGAACCTTGTTAATATAATATTGTACGCTTTTTGCGTACAATATGTGGCACATTATACTACAGTGGACCTTCGACAGGATTCGGAATTCATTTTACCCACCAATAACATATTAAAACCATTTTCCTTTCTATTTATAACACATTCTACTAAGCAAGAACCTTGTTAGTATAATATTGTACGCATTTTGCGTACACTATATAGCACATTAATCTACAGTGAACCTTCGACAGGATTCGGAATTCATTTTATACACCAATAACATATTGAAACAATTTTCCTTTCCATTTAAAGCACATTCTACTAAGCAAAAACCTTGTTAGTATAATATTGTACGCATTTTGCGTACAATATATAGCACATTATACTACAGTGGACCTTCGACAGGATTCGGAATTCATTTTATCCACCAATAACATATTGAAACAATTTTCCTTTCCATTTATTGCCCATTCTACTAAGCAAGAACCTTGTTAATATAATATTGTACGCTTTTTGCGTACACTATATAGCACATTATACTACAGTGAACCTTCGACAGGATTCGGAATTCATTTTATCCACCAATAACATATTGAAACAATTTTCCTTTCCATTTATTGCACATTCTACTAAGCAAGAACCTTGTCAATATAATATTGTACGCTTTTTGCGTACAATATGTGGCACATTATACTACAGTGGACTTTCGACAGGATTAGGAATTCATTTTATCCACCAATAACATATTGAAACAATTTTCCTTTCCATTTATTGCCCATTCTACTAAGCAAGAACCTTGTTAATATAATATTGTACGCTTTTTGCGTACACTATATAGCACATTATACTACAGTGAACCTTCGACAGGATTCGGAATTCATTTTATCCACCAATAACATATTGAAACAATTTTCCTTTCTATTTATAGCACATTCTACTAAGCAAGAACCTTGTTAGTATAATATTGTACGCATTTTGCGTACAATATGTAGCACATTAATCTACAGTGGACCTTCGACAGGATTCGGAATTCATTTTATCCACCAATAACATATTGAAACCATTTTTCTTTCTATTTATAGCACATTCTACTAAGCAAGAACCTTGTTAGTATAATATTGTACGCTTTTTGCGTACACTATATAGCACATTATACTACAGTGGACCTTCGACAGGATTCGGAATTCATTTTATCCACCAATAACATATTGAAACAATTTTCCTTTCCATTTATAGCACATTCTACTAAGCAAGAACCTTGTTAATATAATATTGTACGCATTTTGCGTACAATATGTAGCACATTAATCTACAGTGGACCTTCGACAGGATTCGGAATTCATTTTATCCACCAATAACATATTGAAACAATTTTCCTTTCCATTTATAGCACATTCTACTAAGCAAGAACCTTGTTAGTATAATATTGTACGCATTTTGCGTACACTATATAGCACATTATACTACAGTGGACCTTCGACAGGATTCGGAATTCATTTTATCCACCAATAACATATTGAAACAATTTTCCTTTCCATTTATTGCACATTCTACTAAGCAAGAACCTTGTTAATATAATATTGTACGCATTTTGCGTACAATATATAGCACATTAAACTACAGTGGACCTTCGACAGGATTCGGAATTCATTTTATCCACCAATAACATATTGAAACAATTTTCCTTTCTATTTAGAGCACATTCCACTAAGCAAGAACCTTGTTAGTATAATATTGTACGCATTTTGCGTACAATATGTAGCACATTATACTACAGTGGACCTTCGACAGGATTCGGAATTCATTTTATCCACCAATAACATATTGAAACCATTTTTCTTTCTATTTATAGCACATTCTACTAAGCAAGAACCTTGTTAGTATAATATTGTACGCTTTTTGCGTACACTATATAGCACATTATACTACAGTGGACCTTCGACAGGATTCGGAATTCATTTTATCCACCAATAACATATTGAAACAATTTTCCTTTCCATTTATTGCACATTCTACTAAGCAAGAACCTTGTTAATATAATATTGTACGCTTTTTGCGTACAATATGTGGCACATTATACTACAGTGGACTTTCGACAGGATTCGGAATTCATTTTATCCACCAATAACATATTGAAACAATTTTCCTTTCCATTTATTGCACATTCTACTAAGCAAGAACCTTGTTAATATAATATTGTACGCTTTTTGCGTACACTATATAGCACATTATACTACAGTGGACCTTCGACAGGATTCGGAATTCATTTTATACACCAATAACATATTGAAACAATTTTCCTTTCAATTTATAGCACATTCTACTAAGCAAGAACCTTGTTAGTATAATATTGTACGCATTTTGCGTACAATATGTGGCACATTATACTACAGTGGACCTTCGACAGGATTCGGAATTCATTTTATCCACCAATAACATATTGAAACAATTTTCCTTTCCATTTATTGCACATTCTACTAAGCAAGAACCTTGTTAATATAATATTGTACGCTTTTTGCGTACACTATATAGCACATTATACTACAGTGAACCTTCGACAGGATTCGGAATTCATTTTATCCACCAATAACATATTGAAACAATTTTCCTTTCCATTTATTGCACATTCTACTAAGCAAGAACCTTGTTAATATAATATTGTACGCTTTTTGCGTACAATATGTGGCACATTATACTACAGTGGACTTTCGACAGGATTAGGAATTCATTTTATCCACCAATAACATATTGAAACAATTTTCCTTTCCATTTATTGCCCATTCTACTAAGCAAGAACCTTGTTAATATAATATTGTACGCTTTTTGCGTACACTATATAGCACATTATACTACAGTGAACCTTCGACAGGATTCGGAATTCATTTTATCCACCAATAACATATTGAAACAATTTTCCTTTCTATTTATAGCACATTCTACTAAGCAAGAACCTTGTTAGTATAATATTGTACGCATTTTGCGTACACTATATAGCACATTATACTACAGTGGACCTTCGACAGGATTCGGAATTCATTTTATCCACCAATAACATATTGAAACAATTTTCCTTTCCATTTATTGCACATTCTACTAAGCAAGAACCTTGTTAATATAATATTGTACGCATTTTGCGTACAATATATAGCACATTAAACTACAGTGGACCTTCGACAGGATTCGGAATTCATTTTATCCACCAATAACATATTGAAACAATTTTCCTTTCTATTTAGAGCACATTCCACTAAGCAAGAACCTTGTTAGTATAATATTGTACGCATTTTGCGTACAATATGTAGCACATTATACTACAGTGGACCTTCGACAGGATTCGGAATTCATTTTATCCACCAATAACATATTGAAACCATTTTTCTTTCTATTTATAGCACATTCTACTAAGCAAGAACCTTGTTAGTATAATATTGTACGCTTTTTGCGTACACTATATAGCACATTATACTACAGTGGACCTTCGACAGGATTCGGAATTCATTTTATCCACCAATAACATATTGAAACAATTTTCCTTTCCATTTATTGCACATTCTACTAAGCAAGAACCTTGTTAATATAATATTGTACGCTTTTTGCGTACAATATGTGGCACATTATACTACAGTGGACTTTCGACAGGATTCGGAATTCATTTTATCCACCAATAACATATTGAAACAATTTTCCTTTCCATTTATTGCACATTCTACTAAGCAAGAACCTTGTTAATATAATATTGTACGCTTTTTGCGTACACTATATAGCACATTATACTACAGTGGACCTTCGACAGGATTCGGAATTCATTTTATACACCAATAACATATTGAAACAATTTTCCTTTCAATTTATAGCACATTCTACTAAGCAAGAACCTTGTTAGTATAATATTGTACGCATTTTGCGTACAATATGTGGCACATTATACTACAGTGGACCTTCGACAGGATTCGGAATTCATTTTATCCACCAATAACATATTGAAACAATTTTCCTTTCCATTTATTGCACATTCTACTAAGCAAGAACCTTGTTAATATAATATTGTACGCTTTTTGCGTACACTATATAGCACATTATACTACAGTGAACCTTCGACAGGATTCGGAATTCATTTTATCCACCAATAACATATTGAAACAATTTTCCTTTCCATTTATTGCACATTCTACTAAGCAAGAACCTTGTTAATATAATATTGTACGCTTTTTGCGTACAATATGTGGCACATTATACTACAGTGGACTTTCGACAGGATTAGGAATTCATTTTATCCACCAATAACATATTGAAACAATTTTCCTTTCCATTTATTGCCCATTCTACTAAGCAAGAACCTTGTTAATATAATATTGTACGCTTTTTGCGTACACTATATAGCACATTATACTACAGTGAACCTTCGACAGGATTCGGAATTCATTTTATCCACCAATAACATATTGAAACAATTTTCCTTTCTATTTATAGCACATTCTACTAAGCAAGAACCTTGTTAGTATAATATTGTACGCATTTTGCGTACAATATGTAGCACATTAATCTACAGTGGACCTTCGACAGGATTCGGAATTCATTTTATACACCAATAACATATTGAAACAATTTTCCTTTCCATTTATTGCACATTCTACTAAGCAAGAACCTTGTTAATATAATATTGTACGCTTTTTGCGTACACTATATAGCACATTATACTACAGTGGACCTTCGACAGGATTCGGAATTCATTTTATCCACCAATAACATATTGAAACAATTTTCCTTTCCATTTATAGCACATTCTACTAAGCAAGAACCTTGTTAGTATAATATTGTACGCATTTTGCGTACAATATATAGCACATTATACTACAGTGGACCTTCGACAGGATTCGGAATTCATTTTATCCACCAATAACATATTGAAACAATTTTCCTTTCCATTTATTGCCCATTCTACTAAGCAAGAACCTTGTTAATATAATATTGTACGCTTTTTGCGTACACTATATAGCACATTATACTACAGTGAACCTTCGACAGGATTCGGAATTCATTTTATCCACCAATAACATATTGAAACAATTTTCCTTTCAATTTATTGCACATTCTACTAAGCAAGAACCTTGTTAATATAATATTGTACGCTTTTTGCGTACACTATATAGCACATTATACTACAGTGGACCTTCGACAGGATTCGGAATTCATTTTATCCACCAATAACATATTGAAACAATTTTCCTTTCCATTTATTGCACATTCTACTAAGCAAGAACCTTGTTAATATAATATTGTACGCTTTTTGCGTACAATATGTGGCACATTATACTACAGTGGACTTTCGACAGGATTCGGAATTCATTTTATCCACCAATAACATATTGAAACAATTTTCCTTTCCATTTATTGCACATTCTACTAAGCAAGAACCTTGTTAATATAATATTGTACGCTTTTTGCGTACACTATATAGCACATTATACTACAGTGGACCTTCGACAGGATTCGGAATTCATTTTATCCACCAATAACATATTGAAACAATTTTCCTTTCCATTTATTGCACATTCTACTAAGCAAGAACCTTGTTAATATAATATTGTACGCTTTTTGCGTACAATATGTGGCACATTATACTACAGTGAACCTTCGACAGGATTCGGAATTCATTTTATCCACCAATAACATATTGAAACAATTTTCCTTTCCATTTATTGCACATTCTACTAAGCAAGAACCTTGTTAATATAATATTGTACGCTTTTTGCGTACAATATGTGGCACATTATACTACAGTGGACTTTCGACAGGATTAGGAATTCATTTTATCCACCAATAACATATTGAAACAATTTTCCTTTCCATTTATTGCCCATTCTACTAAGCAAGAACCTTGTTAATATAATATTGTACGCTTTTTGCGTACACTATATAGCACATTATACTACAGTGAACCTTCGACAGGATTCGGAATTCATTTTATCCACCAATAACATATTGAAACAATTTTCCTTTCTATTTATAGCACATTCTACTAAGCAAGAACCTTGTTAGTATAATATTGTACGCATTTTGCGTACAATATGTAGCACATTAATCTACAGTGGACCTTCGACAGGATTCGGAATTCATTTTATACACCAATAACATATTGAAACAATTTTCCTTTCCATTTATTGCACATTCTACTAAGCAAGAACCTTGTTAATATAATATTGTACGCTTTTTGCGTACACTATATAGCACATTATACTACAGTGGACCTTCGACAGGATTCGGAATTCATTTTATCCACCAATAACATATTGAAACAATTTTCCTTTCCATTTATAGCACATTCTACTAAGCAAGAACCTTGTTAGTATAATATTGTACGCATTTTGCGTACAATATATAGCACATTATACTACAGTGGACCTTCGACAGGATTCGGAATTCATTTTATCCACCAATAACATATTGAAACAATTTTCCTTTCCATTTATTGCCCATTCTACTAAGCAAGAACCTTGTTAATATAATATTGTACGCTTTTTGCGTACACTATATAGCACATTATACTACAGTGAACCTTCGACAGGATTCGGAATTCATTTTATCCACCAATAACATATTGAAACAATTTTCCTTTCAATTTATTGCACATTCTACTAAGCAAGAACCTTGTTAATATAATATTGTACGCTTTTTGCGTACACTATATAGCACATTATACTACAGTGGACCTTCGACAGGATTCGGAATTCATTTTATCCACCAATAACATATTGAAACAATTTTCCTTTCCATTTATTGCACATTCTACTAAGCAAGAACCTTGTTAATATAATATTGTACGCTTTTTGCGTACAATATGTGGCACATTATACTACAGTGGACTTTCGACAGGATTCGGAATTCATTTTATCCACCAATAACATATTGAAACAATTTTCCTTTCCATTTATTGCACATTCTACTAAGCAAGAACCTTGTTAATATAATATTGTACGCTTTTTGCGTACACTATATAGCACATTATACTACAGTGGACCTTCGACAGGATTCGGAATTCATTTTATCCACCAATAACATATTGAAACAATTTTCCTTTCCATTTATAGCACATTCTACTAAGCAAGAACCTTGTTAGTATAATATTGTACGCATTTTGCGTACAATATATAGCACATTATACTACAGTGGACCTTCGACAGGATTCGGAATTCATTTTATCCACCAATAACATATTGAAACAATTTTCCTTTCCATTTATTGCACATTCTACTAAGCAAGAACCTTGTTAATATAATATTGTACGCTTTTTGCGTACACTATATAGCACATTATACTACAGTGGACCTTCGACAGGATTCGGAATTCATTTTATCCACCAATAACATATTGAAACAATTTTCCTTTCCATTTATTGCCCATTCTACTAAGCAAGAACCTTGTTAATATAATATTGTACGCTTTTTGCGTACAATATGTGGCACATTATACTACAGTGGACTTTCGACAGGATTCGGAATTCATTTTATCCACCAATAACATATTGAAACAATTTTCCTTTCCATTTATAGCACATTCTACTAAGCAAGAACCTTGTTAGTATAATATTGTACGCATTTTGCGTACAATATATAGCACATTATACTACAGTGGACCTTCGACAGGATTCGGAATTCATTTTATCCACCAATAACATATTGAAACAATTTTCCTTTCCATTTATTGCCCATTCTACTAAGCAAGAACCTTGTTAATATAATATTGTACGCTTTTTGCGTACACTATATAGCACATTATACTACAGTGAACCTTCGACAGGATTCGGAATTCATTTTATCCACCAATAACATATTGAAACAATTTTCCTTTCCATTTATTGCACATTCTACTAAGCAAGAACCTTGTTAATATAATATTGTACGCTTTTTGCGTACAATATGTGGCACATTATACTACAGTGGACTTTCGACAGGATTCGGAAATCATTTTATCCACCAATAACATATTGAAACAATTTTCCTTTCCATTTATAGCACATTCTACTAAGCAAGAACCTTGTTAGTATAATATTGGACGCATTTTGCGTACAATATATAGCACATTATACTACAGTGGACCTTCGACAGGATTCGGAATTCATTTTATCCACCAATAACATATTGAAACAATTTTCCTTTCCATTTATTGCACATTCTACTAAGCAAGAACCTTGTTAATATAATATTGTACGCTTTTTGCGTACACTATATAGCACATTATACTACAGTGGACCTTCGACAGGATTCGGAATTCATTTTATCCACCAATAACATATTGAAACAATTTTCCTTTCCATTTATTGCCCATTCTACTAAGCAAGAACCTTGTTAATATAATATTGTACGCTTTTTGCGTACACTATATAGCACATTATACTACAGTGAACCTTCGACAGGATTCGGAATTCATTTTATCCACCAATAACATATTGAAACAATTTTCCTTTCCATTTATTGCACATTCTACTAAGCAAGAACCTTGTTAATATAATATTGTACGCTTTTTGCGTACAATATGTGGCACATTATACTACAGTGGACTTTCGACAGGATTCGGAATTCATTTTATCCACCAATAACATATTGAAACAATTTTCCTTTCCATTTATTGCACATTCTACTAAGCAAGAACCTTGTTAATATAATATTGTACGCTTTTTGCGTACACTATATAGCACATTATACTACAGTGAACCTTCGACAGGATTCGGAATTCATTTTATCCACCAATAACATATTGAAACAATTTTCCTTTCCATTTATTGCACATTCTACTAAGCAAGAACCTTGTTAATATAATATTGTACGCTTTTTGCGTACAATATGTGGCACATTATACTACAGTGGACTTTCGACAGGATTCGGAATTCATTTTATCCTCCAATAACATATTGAAACAATTTTCCTTTCCATTTATTGCACATTCTACTAAGCAAGAACCTTGTTAATATAATATTGTACGCTTTTTGCGTACACTATATAGCACATTATACTACAGTGGACCTTCGACAGGATTCGGAATTCATTTTATACACCAATAACATATTGAAACAATTTTCCTTTCAATTTATAGCACATTCTACTAAGCAAGAACCTTGTTAGTATAATATTGTACGCATTTTGCGTACAATATGTGGCACATTATCTACAGTGGACCTTCGACAGGATTCGGAATTCATTTTATCCACCAATAACATATTGAAACAATTTTCCTTTCCATTTATTGCACATTCTACTAAGCAAGAACCTTGTTAATATAATATTGTACGCTTTTTGCGTACAATATGTAGCACATTAATCTACAGTGGACCTTCGACAGGATTCGGAATTCATTTTATCCACCAATAACATATTGAAACAATTTTCCTTTCCATTTATTGCACATTCTACTAAGCAAGAACCTTGTTAATATAATATTGTACGCTTTTTGCGTACAATATGTGGCACATTATACTACAGTGGACCTTCGACAGGATTCGGAATTCATTTTACCCACCAATAACATATTAAAACCATTTTCCTTTCCATTTATTGCACATTCTACTAAGCAAGAACCTTGTTAGTATAATATTGTACGCATTTTGCGTACACTATATAGCACATTAATCTACAGTGAACCTTCGACAGGATTCGGAATTCATTTTATACACCAATAACATATTGAAACAATTTTCCTTTCCATTTAAAGCACATTCTACTAAGCAAAAACCTTGTTAGTATAATATTGTACGCATTTTGCGTACACTATATAGCACATTATACTACAGTGGACCTTCGACAGGATTCGGAATTCATTTTACCCACCAATAACATATTGAAACCATTTTCCTTTCTATTTATAGCACATTCTACTAAGCAAGAACCTTGTTAGTATAATATTGTACGCATTTTGCGTACAATATGTAGCACATTAATCTACAGTGGACCTTCGACAGGATTCGGAATTCATTTTATCCACCAATAACATATTGAAACAATTTTCCTTTCCATTTATTGCACATTCTACTAAGCAAGAACCTTGTTAATATAATATTGTACGCTTTTTGCGTACAATATGTGGCACATTATACTACAGTGGACTTTCGACAGGATTCGGAATTCATTTTATCCACCAATAACATATTGAAACAATTTTCCTTTCCATTTATTGCACATTCTACTAAGCAAGAACCTTGTTAATATAATATTGTACGCTTTTTGCGTACACTATATAGCACATTATACTACAGTGGACCTTCGACAGGATTCGGAATTCATTTTATCCACCAATAACATATTGAAACAATTTTCCTTTCCATTTATAGCACATTCTACTAAGCAAGAACCTTGTTAGTATAATATTGTACGCATTTTGCGTACAATATATAGCACATTATACTACAGTGGACCTTCGACAGGATTCGGAATTCATTTTATCCACCAATAACATATTGAAACAATTTTCCTTTCCATTTATTGCCCATTCTACTAAGCAAGAACCTTGTTAATATAATATTGTACGCTTTTTGCGTACACTATATAGCACATTATACTACAGTGAACCTTCGACAGGATTCGGAATTCATTTTATCCACCAATAACATATTGAAACAATTTTCCTTTCAATTTATTGCACATTCTACTAAGCAAGAACCTTGTTAATATAATATTGTACGCTTTTTGCGTACACTATATAGCACATTATACTACAGTGGACCTTCGACAGGATTCGGAATTCATTTTATCCACCAATAACATATTGAAACAATTTTCCTTTCCATTTATTGCACATTCTACTAAGCAAGAACCTTGTTAATATAATATTGTACGCTTTTTGCGTACAATATGTGGCACATTATACTACAGTGGACTTTCGACAGGATTCGGAATTCATTTTATCCACCAATAACATATTGAAACAATTTTCCTTTCCATTTATTGCACATTCTACTAAGCAAGAACGTTGTTAATATAATATTGTACGCTTTTTGCGTACACTATATAGCACATTATACTACAGTGGACCTTCGACAGGATTCGGAATTCATTTTATCCACCAATAACATATTGAAACAATTTTCCTTTCCATTTATAGCACATTCTACTAAGCAAGAACCTTGTTAGTATAATATTGTACGCATTTTGCGTACAATATATAGCACATTATACTACAGTGGACCTTCGACAGGATTCGGAATTCATTTTATCCACCAATAACATATTGAAACAATTTTCCTTTCCATTTATTGCACATTCTACTAAGCAAGAACCTTGTTAATATAATATTGTACGCTTTTTGCGTACACTATATAGCACATTAAACTACAGTGGACCTTCGACAGGATTCGGAATTCATTTTATCCACCAATAACATATTGAAACAATTTTCCTTTCCATTTATTGCCCATTCTACTAAGCAAGAACCTTGTTAATATAATATTGTACGCTTTTTGCGTACAATATGTGGCACATTATACTACAGTGGACTTTCGACAGGATTCGGAATTCATTTTATCCACCAATAACATATTGAAACAATTTTCCTTTCCATTTATAGCACATTCTACTAAGCAAGAACCTTGTTAGTATAATATTGTACGCATTTTGCGTACAATATATAGCACATTATACTACAGTGGACCTTCGACAGGATTCGGAATTCATTTTATCCACCAATAACATATTGAAACAATTTTCCTTTCCATTTATTGCCCATTCTACTAAGCAAGAACCTTGTTAATATAATATTGTACGCTTTTTGCGTACACTATATAGCACATTATACTACAGTGAACCTTCGACAGGATTCGGAATTCATTTTATCCACCAATAACATATTGAAACAATTTTCCTTTCCATTTATTGCACATTCTACTAAGCAAGAACCTTGTTAATATAATATTGTACGCTTTTTGCGTACAATATGTGGCACATTATACTACAGTGGACTTTCGACAGGATTCGGAATTCATTTTATCCACCAATAACATATTGAAACAATTTTCCTTTCCATTTATAGCGCATTCTACTAAGCAAGAACCTTGTTAGTATAATATTGGACGCATTTTGCGTACAATATATAGCACATTAAACTACAGTGGACCTTCGACAGGATTCGGAATTCATTTTATCCACCAATAACATATTGAAACAATTTTCCTTTCCATTTATTGCACATTCTACTAAGCAAGAACCTTGTTAATATAATATTGTACGCTTTTTGCGTACACTATATAGCACATTATACTACAGTGGACCTTCGACAGGATTCGGAATTCATTTTATCCACCAATAACATATTGAAACAATTTTCCTTTCCATTTATTGCCCATTCTACTAAGCAAGAACCTTGTTAATATAATATTGTACGCTTTTTGCGTACACTATATAGCACATTATACTACAGTGAACCTTCGACAGGATTCGGAATTCATTTTATCCACCAATAACATATTGAAACAATTTTCCTTTCCATTTATTGCACATTCTACTAAGCAAGAACCTTGTTAATATAATATTGTACGCATTTTGCGTACACTATATAGCACATTATACTACAGTGGACCTTCGACAGGATTCGGAATTCATTTTACCCACCAATAACATATTGAAACCATTTTCCTTTCTATTTATAGCACATTCTACTAAGCAAGAACCTTGTTAGTATAATATTGTACGCATTTTGCGTACAATATGTAGCACATTATACTACAGTGGACCTTCGACAGGATTCGGAATTCATTTTACCCACCAATAACATATTGAAACCATTTTCCTTTCTATTTATAGCACATTCTACTAAGCAAGAACCTTGTTAGTATAATATTGTACGCATTTTGCGTACACTATATAGCACATTATACTACAGTGGACCTTCGACAGGATTCGGAATTCATTTTACCCACCAATAACATATTGAAACCATTTTCCTTTCTATTTATAGCACATTCTACTAAGCAAGAACCTTGTTAGTATAATATTGTACGCATTTTGCGTACAATATGTAGCACATTAATCTACAGTGGACCTTCGACAGGATTCGGAATTCATTTTATCCACCAATAACATATTGAAACAATTTTCCTTTCCATTTATTGCACATTCTACTAAGCAAGAACCTTGTTAATATAATATTGTACGCTTTTTGCGTACAATATGTGGCACATTATACTACAGTGGACTTTCGACAGGATTCGGAATTCATTTTATCCACCAATAACATATTGAAACAATTTTCCTTTCCATTTATTGCACATTCTACTAAGCAAGAACCTTGTTAATATAATATTGTACGCTTTTTGCGTACACTATATAGCACATTATACTACAGTGGACCTTCGACAGGATTCGGAATTCATTTTATCCACCAATAACATATTGAAACAATTTTCCTTTCCATTTATAGCACATTCTACTAAGCAAGAACCTTGTTAGTATAATATTGTACGCATTTTGCGTACAATATATAGCACATTATACTACAGTGGACCTTCGACAGGATTCGGAATTCATTTTATCCACCAATAACATATTGAAACAATTTTCCTTTCCATTTATTGCCCATTCTACTAAGCAAGAACCTTGTTAATATAATATTGTACGCTTTTTGCGTACACTATATAGCACATTATACTACAGTGAACCTTCGACAGGATTCGGAATTCATTTTATCCACCAATAACATATTGAAACAATTTTCCTTTCAATTTATTGCACATTCTACTAAGCAAGAACCTTGTTAATATAATATTGTACGCTTTTTGCGTACACTATATAGCACATTATACTACAGTGGACCTTCGACAGGATTCGGAATTCATTTTATCCACCAATAACATATTGAAACAATTTTCCTTTCCATTTATTGCACATTCTACTAAGCAAGAACCTTGTTAATATAATATTGTACGCTTTTTGCGTACAATATGTGGCACATTATACTACAGTGGACTTTCGACAGGATTCGGAATTCATTTTATCCACCAATAACATATTGAAACAATTTTCCTTTCCATTTATTGCACATTCTACTAAGCAAGAACCTTGTTAATATAATATTGTACGCTTTTTGCGTACACTATATAGCACATTATACTACAGTGGACCTTCGACAGGATTCGGAATTCATTTTATCCACCAATAACATATTGAAACAATTTTCCTTTCCATTTATAGCACATTCTACTAAGCAAGAACCTTGTTAGTATAATATTGTACGCATTTTGCGTACAATATATAGCACATTATACTACAGTGGACCTTCGACAGGATTCGGAATTCATTTTATCCACCAATAACATATTGAAACAATTTTCCTTTCCATTTATTGCACATTCTACTAAGCAAGAACCTTGTTAATATAATATTGTACGCTTTTTGCGTACACTATATAGCACATTAAACTACAGTGGACCTTCGACAGGATTCGGAATTCATTTTATCCACCAATAACATATTGAAACAATTTTCCTTTCCATTTATTGCCCATTCTACTAAGCAAGAACCTTGTTAATATAATATTGTACGCTTTTTGCGTACAATATGTGGCACATTATACTACAGTGGACTTTCGACAGGATTCGGAATTCATTTTATCCACCAATAACATATTGAAACAATTTTCCTTTCCATTTATAGCACATTCTACTAAGCAAGAACCTTGTTAGTATAATATTGTACGCATTTTGCGTACAATATATAGCACATTATACTACAGTGGACCTTCGACAGGATTCGGAATTCATTTTATCCACCAATAACATATTGAAACAATTTTCCTTTCCATTTATTGCCCATTCTACTAAGCAAGAACCTTGTTAATATAATATTGTACGCTTTTTGCGTACACTATATAGCACATTATACTACAGTGAACCTTCGACAGGATTCGGAATTCATTTTATCCACCAATAACATATTGAAACAATTTTCCTTTCCATTTATTGCACATTCTACTAAGCAAGAACCTTGTTAATATAATATTGTACGCTTTTTGCGTACAATATGTGGCACATTATACTACAGTGGACTTTCGACAGGATTCGGAATTCATTTTATCCACCAATAACATATTGAAACAATTTTCCTTTCCATTTATAGCGCATTCTACTAAGCAAGAACCTTGTTAGTATAATATTGGACGCATTTTGCGTACAATATATAGCACATTAAACTACAGTGGACCTTCGACAGGATTCGGAATTCATTTTATCCACCAATAACATATTGAAACAATTTTCCTTTCCATTTATTGCACATTCTACTAAGCAAGAACCTTGTTAATATAATATTGTACGCTTTTTGCGTACACTATATAGCACATTATACTACAGTGGACCTTCGACAGGATTCGGAATTCATTTTATCCACCAATAACATATTGAAACAATTTTCCTTTCCATTTATTGCCCATTCTACTAAGCAAGAACCTTGTTAATATAATATTGTACGCTTTTTGCGTACACTATATAGCACATTATACTACAGTGAACCTTCGACAGGATTCGGAATTCATTTTATCCACCAATAACATATTGAAACAATTTTCCTTTCCATTTATTGCACATTCTACTAAGCAAGAACCTTGTTAATATAATATTGTACGCTTTTTGCGTACAATATGTGGCACATTATACTACAGTGGACTTTCGACAGGATTCGGAATTCATTTTATCCACCAATAACATATTGAAACAATTTTCCTTTCCATTTATTGCACATTCTACTAAGCAAGAACCTTGTTAATATAATATTGTACGCTTTTTGCGTACAATATGTGGCACATTATACTACAGTGGACCTTCGACAGGATTCGGAATTCATTTTACCCACCAATAACATATTGAAACCATTTTCCTTTCCATTTATTGCCCATTCTACTAAGCAAGAACCTTGTTAATATAATATTGTACGCTTTTTGCGTACACTATATAGCACATTATACTACAGTGAACCTTCGACAGGATTCGGAATTCATTTTATCCACCAATAACATATTGAAACAATTTTCCTTTCCATTTATTGCACATTCTACTAAGCAAGAACCTTGTTAATATAATATTGTACGCTTTTTGCGTACAATATGTGGCACATTATACTACAGTGGACTTTCGACAGGATTCGGAATTCATTTTATCCACCAATAACATATTGAAACAATTTTCCTTTCCATTTATTGCACATTCTACTAAGCAAGAACCTTGTTAATATAATATTGTACGCTTTTTGCGTACAATATGTGGCACATTATACTACAGTGGACCTTCGACAGGATTCGGAATTCATTTTACCCACCAATAACATATTGAAACCATTTTCCTTTCTATTTATAGCACATTCTACTAAGCAAGAACCTTGTTAGTATAATATTGTACGCATTTTGCGTACAATATGTAGCACATTAATCTACAGTGGACCTTCGACAGGATTCGGAATTCATTTTACCCACCAATAACATATTGAAACAATTTTCCTTTCCATTTATTGCACATTCTACTAAGCAAGAACCTTGTTAATATAATATTGTACGCTTTTTGCGTACACTATATAGCACATTATACTACAGTGGACCTTCGACAGGATTCGGAATTCATTTTATACACCAATAACATATTGAAACAATTTTCCTTTCAATTTATAGCACATTCTACTAAGCAAGAACCTTGTTAGTATAATATTGTACGCATTTTGCGTACAATATGTGGCACATTATACTACAGTGGACCTTCGACAGGATTCGGAATTCATTTTACCCACCAATAACATATTGAAACCATTTTCCTTTCTATTTATAGCACATTCTACTAAGCAAGAACCTTGTTAATATAATATTGTACGCTTTTTGCTTACAATATGTGGCACATTATACTACAGTGGACCTTCGACAGGATTCGGAATTCATTTTACCCACCAATAACATATTGAAACAATTTTCCTTTCCATTTATAGCACATTCTACTAAGCAAGAACCTTGTTAATATAATATTGTACGCTTTTTGCTTACAATATGTGGCACATTATACTACAGTGGACCTTCGACAGGATTCGGAATTCATTTTATCCACCAATAACATATTAAAACCATTTTCCTTTCTATTTATAGCACATTCTACTAAGCAAGAACCTTGTTAGTATAATATTGTACGCATTTTGCGTACACTATATAGCACATTAATCTACAGTGAACCTTCGACAGGATTCGGAATTCATTTTATACACCAATAACATATTGAAACAATTTTCCTTTCCATTTAAAGCACATTCTACTAAGCAAAAACCTTGTTAGTATAATATTGTACGCATTTTGCGTACAATATATAGCACATTAATCTACAGTGAACCTTCGACAGGATTCGGAATTCATTTTATACACCAATAACATATTGAAACAATTTTCCTTTCCATTTAAAGCACATTCTACTAAGCAAAAACCTTGTTAGTATAATATTGTACGCATTTTGGGTACAATATATAGCACATTATACTACAGTGGACCTTCGACAGGATTCGGAATTCATTTTATCCACCAATAACATATTGAAACAATTTTCCTTTCCATTTATTGCACATTCTACTAAGCAAGAACCTTGTTAGTATAATATTGGACGCATTTTGCGTACACTATATAGCACATTAATCTACAGTGAACCTTCGACAGGATTCGGAATTCATTTTATCCACCAATAACATATTGAAACAATTTTCCTTTCCATTTATTGCCCATTCTACTAAGCAAGAACCTTGTTAATATAATATTGTACGCTTTTTGCGTACACTATATAGCACATTATACTACAGTGGACCTTCGACAGGATTCGGAATTCATTTTATCCACCAATAACATATTGAAACAATTTTCCTTTCCATTTATTGCACATTCTACTAAGCAAGAACCTTGTTAGTATAATATTGGACGCATTTTGCGTACACTATATAGCACATTAATCTACAGTGAACCTTCGACAGGATTCGGAATTCATTTTATACACCAATAACATATTGAAACAATTTTCCTTTCCATTTAAAGCACATTCTACTAAGCAAAAACCTTGTTAGTATAATATTGTACGCATTTTGCGTACAATATATAGCACATTATACTACAGTGGACCTTCGACAGGATTCGGAATTCATTTTATCCACCAATAACATATTGAAACAATTTTCCTTTCCATTTATTGCCCATTCTACTAAGCAAGAACCTTGTTAATATAATATTGTACGCTTTTTGCGTACACTATATAGCACATTATACTACAGTGAACCTTCGACAGGATTCGGAATTCATTTTATCCACCAATAACATATTGAAACAATTTTCCTTTCCATTTATTGCACATTCTACTAAGCAAGAACCTTGTTAATATAATATTGTACGCTTTTTGCGTACAATATGTGGCACATTATACTACAGTGGACTTTCGACAGGATTCGGAATTCATTTTATCCACCAATAACATATTGAAACAATTTTCCTTTCCATTTATTGCCCATTCTACTAAGCAAGAACCTTGTTAATATAATATTGTACGCTTTTTGCGTACACTATATAGCACATTATACTACAGTGAACCTTCGACAGGATTCGGAATTCATTTTATCCACCAATAACATATTGAAACAATTTTCCTTTCTATTTATAGCACATTCTACTAAGCAAGAACCTTGTTAGTATAATATTGTACGCATTTTGCGTACAATATGTAGCACATTAATCTACAGTGGACCTTCGACAGGATTCGGAATTCATTTTATACACCAATAACATATTGAAACAATTTTCCTTTCAATTTATAGCACATTCTACTAAGCAAGAACCTTGTTAGTATAATATTGTACGCATTTTGCGTACAATATATAGCACATTATACTACAGTGGACCTTCGACAGGATTCGGAATTCATTTTACCCACCAATAACATATTGAAACCATTTTCCTTTCTATTTATAGCACATTCTACTAAGCAAGAACCTTGTTAGTATAATATTGTACGCATTTTGCGTACAATATGTAGCACATTAATCTACAGTGGACCTTCGACAGGATTCGGAATTCATTTTATCCACCAATAACATATTGAAACAATTTTCCTTTCCATTTATTGCACATTCTACTAAGCAAGAACCTTGTTAATATAATATTGTACGCTTTTTGCGTACAATATGTGGCACATTATACTACAGTGGACCTTCGACAGGATTCGGAATTCATTTTACCCACCAATAACATATTAAAACCATTTTCCTTTCTATTTATAGCACATTCTACTAAGCAAGAACCTTGTTAGTATAATATTGTACGCATTTTGCGTACAATATATAGCACATTAATCTACAGTGAACCTTCGACAGGATTCGGAATTCATTTTATCCACCAATAACATATTGAAACAATTTTCCTTTCCATTTATTGCCCATTCTACTAAGCAAGAACCTTGTTAATATAATATTGTACGCTTTTTGCGTACACTATATAGCACATTATACTACAGTGAACCTTCGACAGGATTCGGAATTCATTTTATCGACCAATAACATATTGAAACAATTTTCCTTTCCATTTATTGCACATTCTACTAAGCAAGAACCTTGTTAATATAATATTGTACGCTTTTTGCGTACAATATGTGGCACATTATACTACAGTGGACTTTCGACAGGATTAGGAATTCATTTTATCCACCAATAACATATTGAAACAATTTTCCTTTCCATTTATTGCCCATTCTACTAAGCAAGAACCTTGTTAATATAATATTGTACGCTTTTTGCGTACACTATATAGCACATTATACTACAGTGAACCTTCGACAGGATTCGGAATTCATTTTATCCACCAATAACATATTGAAACAATTTTCCTTTCTATTTATAGCACATTCTACTAAGCAAGAACCTTGTTAGTATAATATTGTACGCATTTTGCGTACAATATGTAGCACATTAATCTACAGTGGACCTTCGACAGGATTCGGAATTCATTTTATACACCAATAACATATTAAAACCATTTTCCTTTCTATTTATAGCACATTCTACTAAGCAAGAACCTTGTTAGTATAATATTGTACGCATTTTGCGTACACTATATAGCACATTAATCTACAGTGAACCTTCGACAGGATTCGGAATTCATTTTATACACCAATAACATATTGAAACAATTTTCCTTTCCATTTAAAGCACATTCTACTAAGCAAAAACCTTGTTAGTATAATATTGTACGCATTTTGCGTACAATATATAGCACATTATACTACAGTGGACCTTCGACAGGATTCGGAATTCATTTTATCCACCAATAACATATTGAAACAATTTTCCTTTCCATTTATTGCCCATTCTACTAAGCAAGAACCTTGTTAATATAATATTGTACGCTTTTTGCGTACACTATATAGCACATTATACTACAGTGAACCTTCGACAGGATTCGGAATTCATTTTATCCACCAATAACATATTGAAACAATTTTCCTTTCCATTTATTGCACATTCTACTAAGCAAGAACCTTGTTAATATAATATTGTACGCTTTTTGCGTACACTATATAGCACATTATACTACAGTGAACCTTCGACAGGATTCGGAATTCATTTTATCCACCAATAACATATTGAAACAATTTTCCTTTCCATTTATTGCACATTCTACTAAGCAAGAACCTTGTTAATATAATATTGTACGCTTTTTGCGTACACTATATAGCACATTATACTACAGTGGACCTTCGACAGGATTCGGAATTCATTTTATCCACCAATAACATATTGAAACAATTTTCCTTTCCATTTATTGCACATTCTACTAAGCAAGAACCTTGTTAATATAATATTGTACGCTTTTTGCGTACAATATGTGGCACATTATACTACAGTGGACTTTCGACAGGATTCGGAATTCATTTTATCCACCAATAACATATTGAAACAATTTTCCTTTCCATTTATTGCACATTCTACTAAGCAAGAACCTTGTTAATATAATATTGTACGCTTTTTGCGTACACTATATAGCACATTATACTACAGTGGACCTTCGACAGGATTCGGAATTCATTTTATCCACCAATAACATATTGAAACAATTTTCCTTTCCATTTATAGCACATTCTACTAAGCAAGAACCTTGTTAGTATAATATTGTACGCATTTTGCGTATAATATATAGCACATTATACTACAGTGGACCTTCGACAGGATTCGGAATTCATTTTATCCACCAATAACATATTGAAACAATTTTCCTTTCCATTTATTGCACATTCTACTAAGCAAGAACCTTGTTAATATAATATTGTACGCTTTTTGCGTACACTATATAGCACATTATACTACAGTGAACCTTCGACAGGATTCGGAATTCATTTTATCCACCAATAACATATTGAAACAATTTTCCTTTCCATTTATTGCACATTCTACTAAGCAAGAACCTTGTTAATATAATATTGTACGCTTTTTGCGTACAATATGTGGCACATTATACTACAGTGGACTTTCGACAGGATTCGGAATTCATTTTATCCACCAATAACATATTGAAACAATTTTCCTTTCCATTTATAGCACATTCTACTAAGCAAGAACCTTGTTAGTATAATATTGTACGCATTTTGCGTACAATATATAGCACATTATACTACAGTGGACCTTCGACAGGATTCGGAATTCATTTTATCCACCAATAATATATTGAAACAATTTTCCTTTCCATTTATTGCACATTCTACTAAGCAAGAACCTTGTTAATATAATATTGTACGCTTTTTGCGTACACTATATAGCACATTATACTACAGTGGACCTTCGACAGGATTCGGAATTCATTTTATCCACCAATAACATATTGAAACAATTTTCCTTTCCATTTATTGCCCATTCTACTAAGCAAGAACCTTGTTAATATAATATTGTACGCTTTTTGCGTACACTATATAGCACATTATACTACAGTGAACCTTCGACAGGATTCGGAATTCATTTTATCCACCAATAACATATTGAAACAATTTTCCTTTCCATTTATTGCACATTCTACTAAGCAAGAACCTTGTTAATATAATATTGTACGCTTTTTGCGTACAATATGTGGCACATTATACTACAGTGGACCTTCGACAGGATTCGGAATTCATTTTATACACCAATAACATATTGAAACAATTTTCCTTTCAATTTATAGCACATTCTACTAAGCAAGAACCTTGTTAGTATAATATTGTACGCATTTTGCGTACAATATGTGGCACATTATACTACAGTGGACCTTCGACAGGATTCGGAATTCATTTTACCCACCAATAACATATTGAAACCATTTTCCTTTCTATTTATAGCACATTCTACTAAGCAAGAACCTTGTTAGTATAATATTGTACGCATTTTGCGTACAATATGTAGCACATTAATCTACAGTGGACCTTCGACAGGATTCGGAATTCATTTTATCCACCAATAACATATTGAAACAATTTTCCTTTCCATTTATTGCACATTCTACTAAGCAAGAACCTTGTTAATATAATATTGTACGCTTTTTGCGTACAATATGTGGCACATTATACTACAGTGGACCTTCGACAGGATTCGGAATTCATTTTACCCACCAATAACATATTGAAACCATTTTCCTTTCTATTTATAGCACATTCTACTAAGCAAGAACCTTGTTAGTATAATATTGTACGCATTTTGCGTACACTATATAGCACATTATACTACAGTGGACCTTCGACAGGATTCGGAATTCATTTTATCCACCAATAACATATTGAAACAATTTTCCTTTCCATTTATTGCACATTCTACTAAGCAAGAACCTTGTTAGTATAATATTGTACGCATTTTGCGTACACTATATAGCACATTAATCTACAGTGAACCTTCGACAGGATTCGGAATTCATTTTATACACCAATAACATATTGAAACAATTTTCCTTTCCATTTAAAGCACATTCTACTAAGCAAAAACCTTGTTAGTATAATATTGTACGCTTTTTGCGTACACTATATAGCACATTATACTACAGTGGACCTTCGACAGGATTCGGAATTCATTTTATCCACCAATAACATATTGAAACAATTTTCCTTTCCATTTATTGCCCATTCTACTAAGCAAAAACCTTGTAAATATAATATTGTACGCTTTTTGCGTACACTATATAGCACATTATACTACAGTGGACCTTCGAAGGATTCGGAATTCATTTTATCCACCAATAACATATTGAAACAATTTTCCTTTCCATTTGTTGCACATTCTACTAAGCAAGAACCTTGTTAGTATAATATTGTACGCATTTTGCGTACACTATATAGCACATTAATCTACAGTGAACCTTCGACAGGATTCGGAATTCATTTTATACACCAATAACATATTGAAACAATTTTCCTTTCCATTTAAAGCACATTCTACTAAGCAAAAACCTTGTTAGTATAATATTGTACGCATTTTGCGTACAATATATAGCACATTATACTACAGTGGACCTTCGACAGGATTCGGAATTCATTTTATCCACCAATAACATATTGAAACAATTTTCCTTTCCATTTATTGCCCATTCTACTAAGCAAGAACCTTGTTAATATAATATTGTACGCTTTTTGCGTACACTATATAGCACATTATACTACAGTGAACCTTCGACAGGATTCGGAATTTATTTTATCCACCAATAACATATTGAAACAATTTTCCTTTCCATTTATTGCACATTCTACTAAGCAAGAACCTTGTTAATATAATATTGTACGCTTTTTGCGTACAATATGTGGCACATTATACTACAGTGGACTTTCGACAGGATTCGGAATTCATTTTATCCACCAATAACATATTGAAACAATTTTCCTTTCCATTTATTGCCCATTCTACTAAGAAAGAACCTTGTTAATATAATATTGTACGCTTTTTGCGTACACTATATAGCACATTATACTACAGTGAACCTTCGACAGGATTCGGAATTCATTTTATCCACCAATAACATATTGAAACAATTTTCCTTTCTATTTATAGCACATTCTACTAAGCAAGAACCTTGTTAGTATAATATTGTACGCATTTTGCGTACAATATGTAGCACATTAATCTACAGTGGACCTTCGACAGGATTCGGAATTCATTTTATACACCAATAACATATTAAAACCATTTTCCTTTCTATTTATAGCACATTCTACTAAGCAAGAACCTTGTTAGTATAATATTGTACGCATTTTGCGTACACTATATAGCACATTAATCTACAGTGAACCTTCGACAGGATTCGGAATTCATTTTATACACCAATAACATATTGAAACAATTTTAATTTCCATTTAAAGCACATTCTACTAAGCAAAAACCTTGTTAGTATAATATTGTACGCATTTTGCGTACAATATATAGCACATTATACTACAGTGGACCTTCGACAGGATTCGGAATTCATTTTATCCACCAATAACATATTGAAACAATTTTCCTTTCCATTTATTGCACATTCTACTAAGCAAGAACCTTGTTAATATAATATTGTACGCTTTTTGCGTACAATATGTGGCACATTATACTACAGTGGACTTTCGACAGGATTCGGAATTCATTTTATCCACCAATAACATATTGAAACAATTTTCCTTTCCATTTATTGCCCATTCTACTAAGAAAGAACCTTGTTAATATAATATTGTACGCTTTTTGCGTACACTATATAGCACATTATACTACAGTGAACCTTCGACAGGATTCGGAATTCATTTTATCCACCAATAACATATTGAAACAATTTTCCTTTCTATTTATAGCACATTCTACTAAGCAAGAACCTTGTTAGTATAATATTGTACGCATTTTGCGTACAATATGTAGCACATTAATCTACAGTGGACCTTCGACAGGATTCGGAATTCATTTTATACACCAATAACATATTAAAACCATTTTCCTTTCTATTTATAGCACATTCTACTAAGCAAGAACCTTGTTAGTATAATATTGTACGCATTTTGCGTACACTATATAGCACATTAATCTACAGTGAACCTTCGACAGGATTCGGAATTCATTTTATACACCAATAACATATTGAAACAATTTTAATTTCCATTTAAAGCACATTCTACTAAGCAAAAACCTTGTTAGTATAATATTGTACGCATTTTGCGTACAATATATAGCACATTATACTACAGTGGACCTTCGACAGGATTCGGAATTCATTTTATCCACCAATAACATATTGAAACAATTTTCCTTTCCATTTATTGCCCATTCTACTAAGCAAGAACCTTGTTAATATAATATTGTACGCTTTTTGCGTACACTATATAGCACATTATACTACAGTGAACCTTCGACAGGATTCGGAATTCATTTTATCCACCAATAACATATTGAAACAATTTTCCTTTCCATTTATTGCACATTCTACTAAGCAAGAACCTTGTTAGTATAATATTGTACGCATTTTGCGTACAATATGTGGCACATTATACTACAGTGGACCTTCGACAGGATTCGGAATTCATTTTACCCACCAATAACATATTGAAACCATTTTCCTTTCTATTTATAGCACATTCTACTAAGCAAGAACCTTGTTAGTATAATATTGTACGCATTTTGCGTACAATATGTAGCACATTAATCTACAGTGGGCCTTCGACAGGATTCGGAATTCATTTTATCCACCAATAACATATTGAAACAATTTTCCTTTCCATTTATTGCCCATTCTACTAAGCAAGAACCTTGTTAATATAATATTGTACGCTTTTTGCGTACACTATATAGCACATTATACTACAGTGAACCTTCGACAGGATTCGGAATTCATTTTATCCACCAATAACATATTGAAACAATTTTCCTTTCCATTTATTGCCCATTCTACTAAGCAAGAACCTTGTTAATATAATATTGTACGCTTTTTGCGTACACTATATAGCACATTATACTACAGTGGACCTTCGACAGGATTCGGAATTCATTTTATCCACCAATAACATATTGAAACAATTTTCCTTTCCATTTATTGCACATTCTACTAAGCAAGAACCTTGTTAATATAATATTGTACGCTTTTTGCGTACACTATATAGCACATTATACTACAGTGGACCTTCGACAGGATTCGGAATTCATTTTATCCACCAATAACATATTGAAACAATTTTCCTTTCCATTTATAGCACATTCTACTAAGCAAGAACCTTGTTAATATAATATTGTACGCTTTTTGCGTACACTATATAGCACATTATACTACAGTGGACCTTCGACAGGATTCGGAATTCATTTTATCCACCAATAACATATTGAAACAATTTTCCTTTCAATTTATAGCACATTCTACTAAGCAAGAACCTTGTTAGTATAATATTGTACGCATTTTGCGTACAATATGTGGCACATTATACTACAGTGGACCTTCGACAGGATTCGGAATTCATTTTACCCACCAATAACATATTGAAACCATTTTCCTTTCTATTTATAGCACATTCTACTAAGCAAGAACCTTGTTAGTATAATATTGTACGCATTTTGCGTACAATATGTAGCACATTAATCTACAGTGGACCTTCGACAGGATTCGGAATTCATTTTATCCACCAATAACATATTGAAACAATTTTCCTTTCCATTTATTGCACATTCTACTAAGCAAGAACCTTGTTAATATAATATTGTACGCTTTTTGCGTACAATATGTGGCACATTATACTACAGTGGACCTTCGACAGGATTCGGAATTCATTTTACCCACCAATAACATATTAAAACCATTTTCCTTTCTATTTATAGCACATTCTACTAAGCAAGAACCTTGTTAGTATAATATTGTACGCATTTTGCGTACACTATATAGCACATTAATCTACAGTGAACCTTCGACAGGATTCGGAATTCATTTTATCCACCAATAACATATTGAAACAATTTTCCTTTCCATTTATTGCACATTCTACTAAGCAAGAACCTTGTTAGTATAATATTGTACGCATTTTGCGTACACTATATAGCACATTAATCTACAGTGAACCTTCGACAGGATTCGGAATTCATTTTATACACCAATAACATATTGAAACAATTTTCCTTTCCATTTAAAGCACATTCTACTAAGCAAAAACCTTGTTAGTATAATATTGTACGCTTTTTGCGTACACTATATAGCACATTATACTACAGTGGACCTTCGACAGGATTCGGAATTCATTTTATCCACCAATAACATATTGAAACAATTTTCCTTTCCATTTATTGCCCATTCTACTAAGCAAGAACCTTGTTAATATAATATTGTACGCTTTTTGCGTACACTATATAGCACATTATACTAAAGTGGACCTTCGACAGGATTCGGAATTCATTTTATCCACCAATAACATATTGAAACAATTTTCCTTTCCATTTATTGCACATTCTACTAAGCAAGAACCTTGTTAGTATAATATTGTACGCATTTTGCGTACACTATATAGCACATTAATCTACAGTGAACCTTCGACAGGATTCGGAATTCATTTTATACACCAATAACATATTGAAACAATTTTCCTTTCCATTTAAAGCACATTCTACTAAGCAAAAACCTTGTTAGTATAATATTGTACGCATTTTGCGTACAATATATAGCACATTATACTACAGTGGACCTTCGACAGGATTCGGAATTCATTTTATCCACCAATAACATATTGAAACAATTTTCCTTTCCATTTATTGCCCATTCTACTAAGCAAGAACCTTGTTAATATAATATTGTACGCTTTTTGCGTACACTATATAGCACATTATACTACAGTGAACCTTCGACAGGATTCGGAATTCATTTTATCCACCAATAACATATTGAAACAATTTTCCTTTCCATTTATTGCACATTCTACTAAGCAAGAACCTTGTTAATATAATATTGTACGCTTTTTGCGTACAATATGTGGCACATTATACTACAGTGGACTTTCGACAGGATTCGGAATTCATTTTATCCACCAATAACATATTGAAACAATTTTCCTTTCCATTTATTGCCCATTCTACTAAGCAAGAACCTTGTTAATATAATATTGTACGCTTTTTGCGTACACTATATAGCACATTATACTACAGTGAACCTTCGACAGGATTCGGAATTCATTTTATCCACCAATAACATATTGAAACAATTTTCCTTTCTATTTATAGCACATTCTACTAAGCAAGAACCTTGTTAGTATAATATTGTACGCATTTTGCGTACAATATGTAGCACATTAATCTACAGTGGACCTTCGACAGGATTCGGAATTCATTTTATACACCAATAACATATTAAAACCATTTTCCTTTCTATTTATAGCACATTCTACTAAGCAAGAACCTTGTTAGTATAATATTGTACGCATTTTGCGTACACTATATAGCACATTAATCTACAGTGAACCTTCGACAGGATTCGGAATTCATTTTATCCACCAATAACATATTGAAACAATTTTCCTTTCCATTTATTGCCCATTCTACTAAGCAAGAACCTTGTTAATATAATATTGTACGCTTTTTGCGTACACTATATAGCACATTATACTACAGTGAACCTTCGACAGGATTCGGAATTCATTTTATCCACCAATAACATATTGAAACAATTTTCCTTTCCATTTATTGCCCATTCTACTAAGCAAGAACCTTGTTAATATAATATTGTACGCTTTTTGCGTACACTATATAGCACATTATACTACAGTGAACCTTCGACAGGATTCGGAATTCATTTTATCCACCAATAACATATTGAAACAATTTTCCTTTCCATTTATTGCACATTCTACTAAGCAAGAACCTTGTTAATATAATATTGTACGCTTTTTGCGTACAATATGTGGCACATTATACTACAGTGGACATTCGACAGGATTCGGAATTCATTTTATCCACCAATAACATATTGAAACAATTTTCCTTTCCATTTATTGCCCATTCTACTAAGCAAGAACCTTGTTAGTATAATATTGTACGCATTTTGCGTACAATATGTAGCACATTAATCTACAGTGGACCTTCGACAGGATTCGGAATTCATTTTATACACCAATAACATATTAAAACCATTTTCCTTTCTATTTATAGCACATTCTACTAAGCAAGAACCTTGTTAGTATAATATTGTACGCATTTTGCGTACACTATATAGCACATTAATCTACAGTGAACCTTCGACAGGATTCGGAATTCATTTTATACACCAATAACATATTGAAACAATTTTCCTTTCCATTTATTGCCCATTCTACTAAGCAAGAACCTTGTTAATATAATATTGTACGCTTTTTGCGTACACTATATAGCACATTATACTACAGTGAACCTTCGACAGGATTCGGAATTCATTTTATCCACCAATAACATATTGAAACAATTTTCCTTTCCATTTATTGCACATTCTACTAAGCAAGAACCTTGTTAATATAATATTGTACGCTTTTTGCGTACAATATGTGGCACATTATACTACAGTGGACCTTCGACAGGATTCGGAATTCATTTTACCCACCAATAACATATTAAAACCATTTTCCTTTCTATTTATAGCACATTCTACTAAGCAAGAACCTTGTTAATATAATATTGTACGCTTTTTGCGTACACTATATAGCACATTATACTACAGTGGACCTTCGACAGGATTCGGAATTCATTTTATCCACCAATAACATATTGAAACAATTTTCCTTTCCATTTATTGCACATTCTACTAAGCAAGAACCTTGTTAATATAATATTGTACGCTTTTTGCGTACAATATGTGGCACATTATACTACAGTGGACTTTCGACAGGATTCGGAATTCATTTTATCCACCAATAACATATTGAAACAATTTTCCTTTCCATTTATTGCACATTCTACTAAGCAAGAACCTTGTTAATATAATATTGTACGCTTTTTGCGTACACTATATAGCACATTATACTACAGTGGACCTTCGACAGGATTCGGAATTCATTTTATCCACCAATAACATATTGAAACAATTTTCCTTTCCATTTATAGCACATTCTACTAAGCAAGAACCTTGTTAGTATAATATTGTACGCATTTTGCGTACAATATATAGCACATTATACTACAGTGGACCTTCGACAGGATTCGGAATTCATTTTATCCACCAATAACATATTGAAACAATTTTCCTTTCCATTTATTGCACATTCTACTAAGCAAGAACCTTGTTAATATAATATTGTACGCTTTTTGCGTACACTATATAGCACATTATACTACAGTGGACCTTCGACAGGATTCGGAATTCATTTTATCCACCAATAACATATTGAAACAATTTTCCTTTCCATTTATTGCCCATTCTACTAAGCAAGAACATTGTTAATATAATATTGTACGCTTTTTGCGTACACTATATAGCACATTATACTACAGTGAACCTTCGACAGGATTCGGAATTCATTTTATCCACCAATAACATATTGAAACAATTTTCCTTTCCATTTATTGCACATTCTACTAAGCAAGAACCTTGTTAATATAATATTGTACGCTTTTTGCGTACAATATGTGGCACATTATACTACAGTGGACTTTCGACAGGATTCGGAATTCATTTTATCCACCAATAACATATTGAAACAATTTTCCTTTCTATTTATAGCACATTCTACTAAGCAAGAACCTTGTTAGTATAATATTGTACGCATTTTGCGTACAATATGTAGCACATTAATCTACAGTGGACCTTCGACAGGATTCGGAATTCATTTTATACACCAATAACATATTAAAACCATTTTCCTTTCTATTTATAGCACATTCTACTAAGCAAGAACCTTGTTAGTATAATATTGTACGCATTTTGCGTACACTATATAGCACATTAATCTACAGTGAACCTTCGACAGGATTCGGAATTCATTTTATCCACCAATAACATATTGAAACAATTTTCCTTTCCATTTATTGCCCATTCTACTAAGCAAGAACCTTGTTAATATAATATTGTACGCTTTTTGCGTACACTATATAGCACATTATACTACAGTGAACCTTCGACAGGATTCGGAATTCATTTTATCCACCAATAACATATTGAAACAATTTTCCTTTCTATTTATAGCACATTCTACTAAGCAAGAACCTTGTTAGTATAATATTGTACGCATTTTGCGTACAATATGTAGCACATTAATCTACAGTGGACCTTCGACAGGATTCGGAATTCATTTTATACACCAATAACATATTAAAACCATTTTCCTTTCTATTTATAGCACATTCTACTAAGCAAGAACCTTGTTAGTATAATATTGTACGCATTTTGCGTACACTATATAGCACATTAATCTACAGTGAACCTTCGACAGGATTCGGAATTCATTTTATCCACCAATAACATATTGAAACAATTTTCCTTTCCATTTATTGCCCATTCTACTAAGCAAGAACCTTGTTAATATAATATTGTACGCTTTTTGCGTACACTATATAGCACATTATACTACAGTGAACCTTCGACAGGATTCGGAATTCATTTTATCCACCAATAACATATTGAAACAATTTTCCTTTCCATTTATTGCCCATTCTACTAAGCAAGAACCTTGTTAATATAATATTGTACGCTTTTTGCGTACACTATATAGCACATTATACTACAGTGAACCTTCGACAGGATTCGGAATTCATTTTATCCACCAATAACATATTGAAACAATTTTCCTTTCCATTTATTGCACATTCTACTAAGCAAGAACCTTGTTAATATAATATTGTACGCTTTTTGCGTACAATATGTGGCACATTATACTACAGTGGACATTCGACAGGATTCGGAATTCATTTTATCCACCAATAACATATTGAAACAATTTTCCTTTCCATTTATTGCCCATTCTACTAAGCAAGAACCTTGTTAGTATAATATTGTACGCATTTTGCGTACAATATGTAGCACATTAATCTACAGTGGACCTTCGACAGGATTCGGAATTCATTTTATACACCAATAACATATTAAAACCATTTTCCTTTCTATTTATAGCACATTCTACTAAGCAAGAACCTTGTTAGTATAATATTGTACGCATTTTGCGTACACTATATAGCACATTAATCTACAGTGAACCTTCGACAGGATTCGGAATTCATTTTATACACCAATAACATATTGAAACAATTTTCCTTTCCATTTATTGCCCATTCTACTAAGCAAGAACCTTGTTAATATAATATTGTACGCTTTTTGCGTACACTATATAGCACATTATACTACAGTGAACCTTCGACAGGATTCGGAATTCATTTTATCCACCAATAACATATTGAAACAATTTTCCTTTCCATTTATTGCACATTCTACTAAGCAAGAACCTTGTTAATATAATATTGTACGCTTTTTGCGTACAATATGTGGCACATTATACTACAGTGGACCTTCGACAGGATTCGGAATTCATTTTACCCACCAATAACATATTAAAACCATTTTCCTTTCTATTTATAGCACATTCTACTAAGCAAGAACCTTGTTAATATAATATTGTACGCTTTTTGCGTACACTATATAGCACATTATACTACAGTGGACCTTCGACAGGATTCGGAATTCATTTTATCCACCAATAACATATTGAAACAATTTTCCTTTCCATTTATTGCACATTCTACTAAGCAAGAACCTTGTTAATATAATATTGTACGCTTTTTGCGTACAATATGTGGCACATTATACTACAGTGGACTTTCGACAGGATTCGGAATTCATTTTATCCACCAATAACATATTGAAACAATTTTCCTTTCCATTTATTGCACATTCTACTAAGCAAGAACCTTGTTAATATAATATTGTACGCTTTTTGCGTACACTATATAGCACATTATACTACAGTGGACCTTCGACAGGATTCGGAATTCATTTTATCCACCAATAACATATTGAAACAATTTTCCTTTCCATTTATAGCACATTCTACTAAGCAAGAACCTTGTTAGTATAATATTGTACGCATTTTGCGTACAATATATAGCACATTATACTACAGTGGACCTTCGACAGGATTCGGAATTCATTTTATCCACCAATAACATATTGAAACAATTTTCCTTTCCATTTATTGCACATTCTACTAAGCAAGAACCTTGTTAATATAATATTGTACGCTTTTTGCGTACACTATATAGCACATTATACTACAGTGGACCTTCGACAGGATTCGGAATTCATTTTATCCACCAATAACATATTGAAACAATTTTCCTTTCCATTTATTGCCCATTCTACTAAGCAAGAACATTGTTAATATAATATTGTACGCTTTTTGCGTACACTATATAGCACATTATACTACAGTGAACCTTCGACAGGATTCGGAATTCATTTTATCCACCAATAACATATTGAAACAATTTTCCTTTCCATTTATTGCACATTCTACTAAGCAAGAACCTTGTTAATATAATATTGTACGCTTTTTGCGTACAATATGTGGCACATTATACTACAGTGGACTTTCGACAGGATTCGGAATTCATTTTATCCACCAATAACATATTGAAACAATTTTCCTTTCCATTTATAGCACATTCTACTAAGCAAGAACCTTGTTAGTATAATATTGTACGCATTTTGCGTACACTATATAGCACATTATACTACAGTGGACCTTCGACAGGATTCGGAATTCATTTTATCCACCAATAACATATTGAAACAATTTTCCTTTCCATTTATAGCACATTCTACTAAGCAAGAACCTTGTTAGTATAATATTGTACGCATTTTGCGTACAATATATAGCACATTATACTACAGTGGACCTTCGACAGGATTCGGAATTCATTTTATCCACCAATAACATATTGAAACAATTTTCCTTTCCATTTATTGCACATTCTACTAAGCAAGAACCTTGTTAATATAATATTGTACGCTTTTTGCGTACAATTTATAGCACATTATACTACAGTGGACCTTCGACAGGATTCGGAATTCATTTTATCCACCAATAACATATTGAAACAATTTTCCTTTCCATTTATTGCCCATTCTACTAAGCAAGAACCTTGTTAATATAATATTGTACGCATTTTGCGTACAATATATAGCACATTATACTACAGTGGACCTTCGACAGGATTCGGAATTCATTTTATCCACCAATAACATATTGAAACAATTTTCCTTTCCATTTATTGCCCATTCTACTAAGCAAGAACCTTGTTAATATAATATTGTACGCATTTTGCGTACAATATATAGCACATTATACTACAGTGGACCTTCGACAGGATTCGGAATTCATTTTATCCACCAATAACATATTGAAACAATTTTCCTTTCCATTTATTGCACATTCTACTAAGCAAGAACCTTGTTAATATAATATTGTACGCTTTTTGCGTACACTATATAGCACATTATACTACAGTGGACCTTCGACAGGATTCGGAATTCATTTTATCCACCAATAACATATTGAAACAATTTTCCTTTCCATTTATTGCCCATTCTACTAAGCAAGAACCTTGTTAATATAATATTGTACGCTTTTTGCGTACACTATATAGCACATTATACTACAGTGAACCTTCGACAGGATTCGGAATTCATTTTATCCACCAATAACATATTGAAACAATTTTCCTTTCCATTTATTGCACATTCTACTAAGCAAGAACCTTGTTAATATAATATTGTACGCTTTTTGCGTACACTATATAGCACATTATACTACAGTGAACCTTCGACAGGATTCGGAATTCATTTTATACACCAATAACATATTGAAACAATTTTCATTTCAATTTATAGCACATTCTACTAAGCAAGAACCTTGTTAGTATAATATTGTACGCATTTTGCGTACAATATGTGGCACATTATACTACAGTGGACTTTCGACAGGATTCGGAATTCATTTTATCCACCAATAACATATTGAAACAATTTTCCTTTCCATTTATTGCACATTCTACTAAGCAAGAACCTTGTTAATATAATATTGTACGCTTTTTGCGTACACTATATAGCACATTATACTACAGTGGACCTTCGACAGGATTCGGAATTCATTTTATACACCAATAACATATTGAAACAATTTTCATTTCAATTTATAGCACATTCTACTAAGCAAGAACCTTGTTAGTATAATATTGTACGCATTTTGCGTACACTATATAGCACATTATACTACAGTGGACCTTCGACAGGATTCGGAATTCATTTTATCCACCAATAACATATTGAAACAATTTTCCTTTCCATTTATAGCACATTCTACTAAGCAAGAACCTTGTTAGTATAATATTGTACGCATTTTGCGTACAATATATAGCACATTATACTACAGTGGACCTTCGACAGGATTCGGAATTCATTTTATCCACCAATAACATATTGAAACAATTTTCCTTTCCATTTATTGCACATTCTACTAAGCAAGAACCTTGTTAATATAATATTGTACGCTTTTTGCGTACAATTTATAGCACATTATACTACAGTGGACCTTCGACAGGATTCGGAATTCATTTTATCCACCAATAACATATTGAAACAATTTTCCTTTCCATTTATTGCCCATTCTACTAAGCAAGAACCTTGTTAATATAATATTGTACGCATTTTGCGTACAATATATAGCACATTATACTACAGTGGACCTTCGACAGGATTCGGAATTCATTTTATCCACCAATAACATATTGAAACAATTTTCCTTTCCATTTATTGCCCATTCTACTAAGCAAGAACCTTGTTAATATAATATTGTACGCATTTTGCGTACAATATATAGCACATTATACTACAGTGGACCTTCGACAGGATTCGGAATTCATTTTATCCACCAATAACATATTGAAACAATTTTCCTTTCCATTTATTGCACATTCTACTAAGCAAGAACCTTGTTAATATAATATTGTACGCTTTTTGCGTACACTATATAGCACATTATACTACAGTGGACCTTCGACAGGATTCGGAATTCATTTTATCCACCAATAACATATTGAAACAATTTTCCTTTCCATTTATTGCCCATTCTACTAAGCAAGAACCTTGTTAATATAATATTGTACGCTTTTTGCGTACACTATATAGCACATTATACTACAGTGAACCTTCGACAGGATTCGGAATTCATTTTATCCACCAATAACATATTGAAACAATTTTCCTTTCCATTTATTGCACATTCTACTAAGCAAGAACCTTGTTAATATAATATTGTACGCTTTTTGCGTACACTATATAGCACATTATACTACAGTGAACCTTCGACAGGATTCGGAATTCATTTTATACACCAATAACATATTGAAACAATTTTCATTTCAATTTATAGCACATTCTACTAAGCAAGAACCTTGTTAGTATAATATTGTACGCATTTTGCGTACAATATGTGGCACATTATACTACAGTGGACTTTCGACAGGATTCGGAATTCATTTTATCCACCAATAACATATTGAAACAATTTTCCTTTCCATTTATTGCACATTCTACTAAGCAAGAACCTTGTTAATATAATATTGTACGCTTTTTGCGTACACTATATAGCACATTATACTACAGTGGACCTTCGACAGGATTCGGAATTCATTTTATACACCAATAACATATTGAAACAATTTTCATTTCAATTTATAGCACATTCTACTAAGCAAGAACCTTGTTAGTATAATATTGTACGCATTTTGCGTACAATATGTGGCACATTATACTACAGTGGACCTTCGACAGGATTCGGAATTCATTTTACCCACCAATAACATATTGAAACCATTTTCCTTTCTATTTATAGCACATTCTACTAAGCAAGAACCTTGTTAGTATAATATTGTACGCATTTTGCGTACAATATGTAGCACATTAATCTACAGTGGACCTTCGACAGGATTCGGAATTCATTTTATCCACCAATAACATATTGAAACAATTTTCCTTTCCATTTATTGCACATTCTACTAAGCAAGAACCTTGTTAATATAATATTGTACGCTTTTTGCGTACAATATGTGGCACATTATACTACAGTGGACCTTCGACAGGATTCGGAATTCATTTTACCCACCAATAACATATTAAAACCATTTTCCTTTCTATTTATAGCACATTCTACTAAGCAAGAACCTTGTTAGTATAATATTGTACGCATTTTGCGTACACTATATAGCACATTAATCTACAGTGAACCTTCGACAGGATTCGGAATTCATTTTATACACCAATAACATATTGAAACAATTTTCCTTTCCATTTAAAGCACATTCTACTAAGCAAAAACCTTGTTAGTATAATATTGTACGCATTTTGCGTACAATATATAGCACATTATACTACAGTGGACCTTCGACAGGATTCGGAATTCATTTTATCCACCAATAACATATTGAAACAATTTTCCTTTCCATTTATTGCCCATTCTACTAAGCAAGAACCTTGTTAATATAATATTGTACGCTTTTTGCGTACACTATATAGCACATTATACTACAGTGAACCTTCGACAGGATTCGGAATTCATTTTATCCACCAATAACATATTGAAACAATTTTCCTTTCCATTTATTGCACATTCTACTAAGCAAGAACCTTGTTAATATAATATTGTACGCTTTTTGCGTACACTATATAGCACATTATACTACAGTGAACCTTCGACAGGATTCGGAATTCATTTTATCCACCAATAACATATTGAAACAATTTTCCTTTCTATTTATAGCACATTCTACTAAGCAAGAACCTTGTTAGTATAATATTGTACGCATTTTGCGTACAATATGTAGCACATTAATCTACAGTGGACCTTCGACAGGATTCGGAATTAATTTTACCCACCAATAACATATTAAAACCATTTTCCTTTCTATTTATAGCACATTCTACTAAGCAAGAACCTTGTTAGTATAATATTGTACGCATTTTGCGTACACTATATAGCACATTAATCTACAGTGAACCTTCGACAGGATTCGGAATTCATTTTATACACCAATAACATATTGAAACAATTTTCCTTTCCATTTAAAGCACATTCTACTAAGCAAAAACCTTGTTAGTATAATATTGTACGCATTTTGCGTACAATATATAGCACATTATACTACAGTGGACCTTCGACAGGATTCGGAATTCATTTTATCCACCAATAACATATTGAAACAATTTTCCTTTCCATTTATTGCCCATTCTACTAAGCAAGAACCTTGTTAATATAATATTGTACGCTTTTTGCGTACACTATATAGCACATTATACTACAGTGAACCTTCGACAGGATTCGGAATTCATTTTATCCACCAATAACATATTGAAACAATTTTCCTTTCCATTTATTGCACATTCTACTAAGCAAGAACCTTGTTAATATAATATTGTACGCTTTTTGCGTACAATATGTGGCACATTATACTACAGTGGACTTTCGACAGGATTCGGAATTCATTTTATCCACCAATAACATATTGAAACAATTTTCCTTTCCATTTATTGCACATTCTACTAAGCAAGAACCTTGTTAATATAATATTGTACGCTTTTTGCGTACACTATATAGCACATTATACTACAGTGAACCTTCGACAGGATTCGGAATTCATTTTATCCACCAATAACATATTGAAACAATTTTCCTTTCCATTTATTGCCCATTCTACTAAGCAAGAACCTTGTTAATATAATATTGTACGCTTTTTGCGTACACTATATAGCACATTATACTACAGTGAACCTTCGACAGGATTCGGAATTCATTTTATCCACCAATAACATATTGAAACAATTTTCCTTTCCATTTATTGCACATTCTACTAAGCAAGAACCTTGTTAGTATAATATTGTACGCTTTTTGCGTACACTATATAGCACATTATACTACAGTGGACCTTCGACAGGATTCGGAATTCATTTTATCCACCAATAACATATTGAAACAATTTTCCTTTCCATTTATTGCACATTCTACTAAGCAAGAACCTTGTTAATATAATATTGTACGCTTTTTGCGTACAATATGTGGCACATTATACTACAGTGGACCTTCGACAGGATTCGGAATTCATTTTACCCACCAATAACATATTAAAACCATTTTCCTTTCTATTTATAGCACATTCTACTAAGCAAGAACCTTGTTAGTATAATATTGTACGCATTTTGCGTACAATATATAGCACATTATACTACAGTGGACCTTCGACAGGATTCGGAATTCATTTTATCCACCAATAACATATTGAAACAATTTTCCTTTCCATTTATTGCCCATTCTACTAAGCAAGAACCTTCTTAATATAATATTGTACGCTTTTTGCGTACACTATATAGCACATTATACTACAGTGAACCTTCGACAGGATTCGGAATTCATTTTATCCACCAATAACATATTGAAACAATTTTCCTTTCCATTTATTGCACATTCTACTAAGCAAGAACCTTGTTAGTATAATATTGTACGCTTTTTGCGTACACTATATAGCACATTATACTACAGTGGACCTTCGACAGGATTCGGAATTCATTTTATCCACCAATAACATATTGAAACAATTTTCCTTTCCATTTATTGCACATTCTACTAAGCAAGAACCTTGTTAATATAATATTGTACGCTTTTTGCGTACAATATGTGGCACATTATACTACAGTGGACCTTCGACAGGATTCGGAATTCATTTTACCCACCAATAACATATTAAAACCATTTTCCTTTCTATTTATAGCACATTCTACTAAGCAAGAACCTTGTTAGTATAATATTGTACGCATTTTGCGTACACTATATAGCACATTAATCTACAGTGAACCTTCGACAGGATTCGGAATTCATTTTATACACCAATAACATATTGAAACAATTTTCCTTTCCATTTAAAGCACATTCTACTAAGCAAAAACCTTGTTAGTATAATATTGTACGCATTTTGCGTACAATATATAGCACATTATACTACAGTGGACCTTCGACAGGATTCGGAATTCATTTTATCCACCAATAACATATTGAAACAATTTTCCTTTCCATTTATTGCACATTCTACTAAGCAAGAACCTTGTTAATATAATATTGTACGCTTTTTGCGTACAATATGTGGCACATTATACTACAGTGGACTTTCGACAGGATTCGGAATTCATTTTATCCACCAATAACATATTGAAACAATTTTCCTTTCTATTTATAGCACATTATACTAAGCAAGAACCTTGTTAGTATAATATTGTACGCTTTTTGCGTACAATTTATAGCACATTATACTACAGTGGACCTTCGACAGGATTCGGAATTCATTTTTCACCCATAAGATATTGAAAGGGAAAATACGGTTAATGAGCACAAGGTTTAATTCCTCTAGTCCAGTGATTCCCAACCTATTTCAACCGTGGATATAATATATAGCAAATACCAAACATTACGTAAAACCCCTCCCATTGAACCCTAATACTAATTTCAGCGGATTAATTAAACCATGTTGGGAACGACTGCCCTAGCCTATACAAATGTATGCAACCGTTTTCCAGTAGAGTATTCTTATAACCGACATATAGGGTATATGACAAATGTTTTTCCAGTAGAGTGTTCTTATATCAGGTGTTCTTATACCCGGTGTACTTATAACCAGTGTTCTTATATCCAGTGTTCTTATAACTACTGTACTTATATCCGATGTACTTATACCAGGGTTGGCTAATTTAACCCACCCCCCGGGTTAAACCCGGATTAAACCCGGGTTAAACCCGGGCTGGGCAAAACCCCTTTTTGTGGGTTAAACTGGGTTAAAGTGGGTTTTATTCTAATGTACTTGTAAATCAAGTTAATTTTAGCTATGTCAATTGTTTGGATTGAGAATCCTTATTCTGCAAATATTATATTGAGATTCCGCAATGATGTTTTTTGATAATACCTGATGACGAACAATGGGATTTCTTAAAAGTTCTAATTTTAGTTTAGTCCAGAACAAACTTCGAAATAGATTAGGCTTAGAGAAAACAGCAAAATTGGTAACCTGTTATCGGGAATTGAGAGGTTCAGTGGAGTTTGACTGGTGATTTGCTCTACATTTGTTTTAGATTTTCATTAGTGTATTAGATTTTGATATGCACCTCTTACAATAAATACGCTTATATAATTAATTATATCGTTGAATTTGAAAACAAGGATTATTACTTGGGAAAATACGTTTCTGGAGAATAAAACCCGCTTTAACCCGGGTTAAACTAATTAAACCCGGCTTTACCCGGGTTTAACCCACTGGGCTGGGCAAAACCTATTTAACCCGGGTTAAATTCCAACCCTGACTTATACCCTGCATCTACTGTATCTACTGTACGTACGTACACTTATCATTGAGTTTGGCACTCTCCCTATTCTTATACTCGAGCTGTTGCTGTAGGTTGGCCCTACGCTTGTGTCTGGTTATAACCTCCTCATCGGAGGAGACAGGGGACTGACATTGGGCCTCTCTGTTAAGCAAACTGTGCATCTCTTGTCGCCACTGCCTCTGCGCCTCTGTTAGCTTGCGGGTGTACACAAGGGACAGGTTATCTGTGAGTAGTGTTAGCTGGCTGGTTAGGGAGTATATGTCCCGCATTAGCGAGAATGAGGTCTGGAGACGGGTCTATAGAGTATAGTAGTATATAGTATTATATAGTATTGATTGAGATATGTTGTTTGTTTGTTTGTTAATGCATTCATTTATTGGTTAGTTAGTTAGTTTGTTTGTATGTTTGTTTGTTTGTTGTTTGTTTGTCTGTTTGTTAATTAGTTAGTTCGTTAGTTTGTTTGTTTGTTTGTTTGTTGTTTGTTTGTTTTTATGTTAGTTAGTATAGTTAGATAGTTAGTTCTTTCTTTCTTTCTATGTTCGTTCGTTCGTTTGTTTGTTCGTATATTAGTTAGTTAATTAGTTAATTAGTTAATTCGTTTGTTTGTTTGTTTACTATTACTAGTTTAACAAGGGATAAGCTCATAATCACACACTATCATACTATACATATACATATCTATCACACTGTTAGTATAACCTGTATCTTGAGTAGAGAATCCGAATAGCAGTTGATAACAACCTCCACCATGTCTCTAACTCTCTGTGAATAGGGAGGAGAGAAGTATTGTATCTTCTGACTCTGCGCTAGGATGGTCTGGTACCCCTTAGAGTACTCTATGTCCCGGCACTTATCGGTCTCTCTTACGAGGCTACGACTCAACCGCTTGTATTCCTCCTCCAAAGAGCCAACAGGGGACTGAGCCTACATACAGGGTACAGGATATCAACCGGACTTATATACAGTATACTTATGTCTTTCATTAGTCAGTGGATGCCGGTTATAAGTTACACAGTTATAAGTTCTTATATCCGGCATCTACTATATAAAGGAGACTTTGTTAATGGGAACATTATACAGTGGAATTGCTTTATTAGCAACTCGCATTTTGCATGAATTTTGCTTGCTAATAGGCGAAGTTTCTATTAGAGGAACAGAAATAACATTAAAAGCTCGCTTGGGAACTTAAAATAAGTTGCTAATAGAGCAATGTTGCTAATAAAGCAATTCCACTGTATATCAGGAATTTGTATTAACCAGGCTTATATACAGTATACTTATGTCTTTCATTAGTACAGTGGATGCCGGTTATACTCGTCGAATTATATTTACATAACCAAGTGGTATATTTGTATGTATATGGAACTAAAACTTGTTCTTACTTATCCATGTTCCAGAAATGAGAATATAATCATTATTATACTGCACAAATATTGTCAAATAAGACAATATATATGTGAATTTAAAGAAATATTTATAGACATACCTCTCTTAATAGGTGTCGTAGAGAGCTGCATAGAGTTGTTAGATTCTCCACCTAATAAACAAATAAGTACATAAGTAAACAAGTAAACTAACAAATTAACAAACAAACAAACAAACAAACAAACAAACAAACAAACAACAAACAAACAACTAACAACAAACACATTACCTGTGGCTGATATATTTGACTGGCATTTAGATTCTCGATATCAATCGTAAGACAATCTGCCAGAAAACTAACTTTTGCATCCAAAACTTTAAACTTAGTTTCAAAGTTATTTTTGGCTTCCAAATAGCTATCCTGGGCAGTGCTCATATAATAAGCGAACGATTGAAGTGCTTTCATTTGTAATTCCTGATTCTTTCCCATATCTTTAACAACAGACACACAAATATTAGGCAAACTCATATCGTAAGTTTTCAGCTCTCCATTTACATTCCTTTTAATTGTATCGCATTTTAACAACAACTCATTAAGTTCAGTTAAAGACGCGAACTGTATGCTTATAGTAGAGTTGCCTGTAACAATACATTTGTCTATAACGTATATAACTATGGGACCGAGATTCTTAGTGGCACATCGCAGGAAGAAAAGGAGATCTTCTTGTGAAGTCAGCTTCGATTTGGAGGCCGGAGAGTCACAGAGGAGGATTTGGTTATCGACTGAGATACCAAGTGATTGGGTTACCTATAAATAGTACAGTGGATAGGAATAATACTAATACAACTATAAGAATGTAAAGGAATATTAAATACAGTAGAACTTGGATATAACGTGGGTTAATACGTACTACAATTTGTTTAACAAAGTTTATAAAACAGTATGCATTTCTATGTAGGGTAAACTCTGTTACTACGTACTTATTTTCCATTCCCGAGGGGGTACGTTATAATCGAGTTCTACTGTATAAAGGAATATTTAACTACAATAGAACTTCGTTAGTAGGAACACGGTTAAAACGAACACTATTTCAGTCCCCTTCAAAGCTTTTTCAATACAAATGACATTCGCTAATATGAATTCCGGATAAGGCGAACGCATTTTGACGGTACCCTGGTGTTCGTACTAACGAGGTTCTACTGTATTTGGGAAATAGCTAATTAACCTATTGATGCTATAGTGGATGCCGGTTATAAGCACATCGTCGGGAACTGCATATAATGTGTTTTAACCGGCATAAATTATATAGGGTATATGGCAACCGTTTTCCAACATAGTGTTCTTATATCCGATATGTTCTTATAACCGGTGTGCTTATATCCGACATCTACTGTACTGTATTCTTAACTAACCTCAAACTGAATAGTTTGTAAGGTTACATTTGACTCGAGTGGAATCTTACAGCTCCTACCATTAAGCACATCTACCATTTCTAAATTAGTTTGCACTAAGTCGTCTACAAAAGTATAGAACTGATTCACAGTCATTCTGTGTGCCGGATCAACCTAGAGATACAAATGGTTATATGGAATGTAAATAATGTCAGGTCTGCTTATTGTTAATATTCGTCTGCTTAATATGAAAGTATTTTATTATGACAAGCCCTATGGTCCCAATTTAACAACTTACATAGGGTTTGTATTAAGTTGAGTTCGCTTATTATGAAGTCAATCTATAATGAACACAATTTTTGGTCCCTTGAATGTTCTTAATAAAATAACCTGACTGTACAATAAAACACTCGTGGGACATAAAATATTCCTTATATAGAGGTGTTACTTAACGAAAGTCTAGGTACAATGTTAAATTATCATATGATAAAATTTTGTTTTATGAAATTTATTATTATTTTGAAATAACCGAGTTTTAACACCTTTAGAAGTTCTTTAAGAATTCTATTCAATTGACTCTTCATCGCCTCAGATATCATAGCGTCAACCGAGGAAGGAAGTTCGTATATGTAATGCGGCCTGCTGTTCCGCTGAATCTAAACAACACTGGTAAACAACAACAACAACAACACCAACAACAACAACAACAACAACAACAACAATAATAATATTTATTATTGTAAGGCTTACTTATATATCGGCTAATACATTTTCAATATAAAACCCAGTTTCGTAAAAGTGAATTTTCATGTTCAAAAATAAATAACCTTATCAATACTCTAAAAATAAATATTTTTGACCGATATATAGTAAATAATACGTCTAAACAACAACAACAACAACAACAACAGAACTAACCTCAAAAGCAATAGCATCCCCCTTATTCTTCAGTATCGGAATAACTTTCTGTATCGTCCCAGGCAGGCCCTTATCACAGAACAGAAAGAATCCGCATTTCCCAACCAGCACCCTATAAAGCAGAGCCCCCACACTCCACATATCAACCGTGTGGTCATAATGTCCTCCTAGCAGGACGACACAATATAACGCCTCTGGGGCCATAAACACTGGGGTCCCTGCCACTGAGTTCATGTCTATAACGTTCTTAATTCCTTCCCCCTTCAAGTAATGTCGGGAATATCCGAAATCAGCTATTTTAATCTCAAATATATCTGTGCAGTAGAGCTTTAGTAGAATGTTCTGTGGTTTCAAATCTCTATGCACAATCCCTAAGGAATGTTAATTATAAAACATAATAATATATGTACTATGTAGTAATACTGTATTATACAGTAAACCTCCAAAAGTGAACAACTCCAAGAAATGAACAACTCCAAAATATGAACACATTTTCTCGGTCCCAAATTTCCCCTTTGCTTTAGACACACGTTATGATAAATCATGAAAAACCTCTCAAAAGTGAATGTTTTGGCTGGTCCCCAGGGTGTTCACTTTCTAAAGGTTTTAATATATTATACAATGGACTCTCGTTAATGGGAACACGGATAAGGGAAATATCGGTTAAGGAGTACAAGGTTTAATTCCCCTAGCCTATACAAATGCATGCAAGTGACTCCGGTTAATACGAATTCCGAGTAATACGAACATATTTCTACGGTCCCCTGGTGTTCCTATTAACAGAGTCTACTGTATTTAGAATATTAAAGAACTTTTTAGACAGCCAATTATTTAAGTTCGAATAACAAATAAATTATCTGCACATATTTCTACAATATTACAAGAAATAAACTTTCCCTTCTATGAAGAACTAACAAGGAAATTACACAATTAATCGCTCATAAAATTTGCTCTCATTAGTGTTAAATCTACTCAGAACATTTTTATTCGAATCGCTGACGAATATCCATAAATGCAATTAATATTAGAAATAATAACTTACAAATTCCCCCATTAATATTAGTTATTTCTACTAAGCAAAATAAGTTGAAAGTTTCTACAAAAAATGCTTGAAATGTATACTAACTTTCACAACGTAATCTTAACTAAATACGTATAATTAAAGTGTCTATAGAACCTATGTAGGTACCTTGGTCATGCATGGCTTTAACTCCAATTGATAGTTGCTTGAGAAAACTTTTTATTTGTGTTTCGGTGAATTTATGAGTCTTCAAGTATTGTTCCAAATCTGTGTCACAGAACTGTAACAAATGGAATAAATTAAACTGATAATAAAACGAACAAAATAATATAGATTTTTCTCTTGATTACTAATTAACACGTGGGCATAAAACCATAAGTATACAAAACTTTGAAACACGAATATGGTTATGTGACCAAAAAAAGCAGTAAATTAACAAAAGATTAATCGCCAAATTAAACGGGTTCACAACATGTAAACTAATCTGTACTAAAAATAGAGTTTCCATCAATAACATTATAACAGATGATGTTAGCAATTACAAAAGAAAACGAATGATTGGTCGGTTTTAGTTAAATTAAATATTACATAATTTGAATAAGTTTTAGAGAAAATCAGATCTAAAATTAGCTCTAAATAGGAAAAATTTTATCTTGCAAAAAGCTAAAATAGGCTAAAGTAGAACTTCGTTAGTACGAACACGGCTAATACGAAATTCAGATTAATTAATACGAACACTTTTCAGTCCCCTTCAAAGCCATTCAATAAAAATAACATTGCTTAATACGAATTCCGGATAAGACGAACGCATTTTAACAGTCCCTTGATATCCGTACTAACGAGGTTCTACTGTACGTACTACAGTAGAACCTCGTTAATACGAACACCAACGGACGGTAAAAATATGTTCGCTTTATCCGGAGTAATACCCATTAAATAGCCATTGTAGGGGCCTGATTTTGTGGAACTGTTTGTTCGTCTTATCCGGAAATTCGTATTAACCGTGTTCGTACTAACGAGGTTCTACTGTAGTATAGTAATTCAATAACGCCTTACCTCCATAATCATAACAATTCCAGCAGCGATCTCTTCGACATGGAACAGATTTACTACATACGGACAGTAAGATAAGAGCTGCTGAATCTCAACCTCTCTTTGAAGATTAATTTTTATCTTTTCATCGCGCGCGAATAATTCACGCGGAATTTCTTTCACCGCAACTTCAAATCCTTCTACGTCATGAAACCCGAAATAAACGGACCCAAACGATCCACAGCCTAACTTAGAAGTTAGTGTACAGTGCCAAATAAAGCTGCAGCATTGTTTGAATTCATAAGGCCTATCTCGATAATGGGCGCGGAGACGGGAAATGTCTGCTGTTCTATCATATCGACGCTGCATTCCTATTGACTGGTCCGTTACTAACCAATTTATCTAATATACGTACAGTATACTCCGCTTAATAGAGCCATAACCCATAGATTAATAGATTTCTCCGCTTAATCAAATTAAGTATTATTACAAGAGAGTTATTACAAATGGAGTATTTTAGGCGCGTGTGAGAGAGCTCAAAACTTTCTAGGCGCGCAGGAAATTTTCTTTTTGGATAAAAGCCTGAAAGTGATTAAGCGGAGTCGACTGTAATTGAAATTGATACAAATATCATTGAAATACTATAATTAAAGGAATAAATTTGTGGTATAAACACAATGGAATGGTATAGGCATTATATACATATATAGGTATGGGATTTGAGGAATAAGCGACAATGCTTAATTAAATATTAATTGCAAACTTGATTATTACAACTCATATACCAACAATAATATTATCTCACTTTGCAGGAGTTATTAATTGTTCGAATGAATGAATTAGAGTATGTATCAATTTATAAATATTGCATTTAGTTCAAATTAGAATTGAACAAATTATATTTTTGCTGATCAACTAAATTTTCAAACAAATGCATGTCAAATTAGCTAAGTTATTAGGAATTACTTAAATATGGGGCAACATCTTTTCTAATGTAATTTGGGCATAGGCGACAAAGTAATTTTGTTTACAAATTCACCTTTGCGAAGCCAGGTTTTATATTGAAAAGGTGTTGGCCGATATAAGTAAGCCCTTTGGAGAAATAAGAAAACGTGAAAAAACAAAATTACTAAATCTTAGTTAAAATTAATTAAATTTGTAAATCCAGTAATAAACTGACATATGAAGTATCAACCAAGATTATTAATAATAAAGGAAATTCAAAATTCTTTTGTGCCATACCTGTGACATAAACTGAAACATTAACGGTATTTACAAATCCTGTATTGAATTGAATAAGGTGGTTAATCAAAATATAGAATTTCATCTATAAAGGGACCCAATAATCTGGTTGGTCAGCACTTTTTAAGTCTGTTACTAAAAATAGGTTTAGTGTACTTAAAATCCACCCATAGGCTGTAAGTATAAATACAAGAATAAGTTTGTTGGTAAAAAACAACATAATTGGACTGTTGTTCTATTTGCAAAATGAACACATAAGTGAATTAGTAAAAACGTAGCCTTGCTACAAGTTTCAAACAACATGTAAATCAAAATTATTTGGAATATTCAATTATAAAACACAATGGATGAAAGTTTTTGTTTGTTCTTTGGGGAAGACGAATATCAGTCTACTGAACTTGACCACGAATTATCGGATGTAAGTATAAATGAGACACAAAGTTTCAATCAGCTACCTCCAGAGGTAAATTGTTGTTGTTGTTGTTTACAAGGTTTTGTTAATTATTGTTGTTATTTGTATCTTTAGGTTGAAGAAGGAAATATAGAATACAAGGTAAATATTTGTATTATTGCAAATTCCAATGTACATCTGAGTTGCTATATTTACAAATAAATATTGCCTATTTAATATTGCAAACTCCAATGTACATTTTGTATAATTTGCAATAATTACGAATTGATTATTGTTATGATTGCAAATTTCAATATACATTTGAGTTGCATTATTTTCGAATTAAATATTGCTTATTTACTATTGCAAATCACAATATACAAATTAGATATTTTATTTACGAATAAATATTGCTACTATTCCAAAATATAATATACAAATTAGATATTTTATTTACGAATAAATATTGCTACTATTCCAAAATATAATATACACTTTAGTTATTTTATTTACGAATAAATATTGCTACTATTCCAAAATATAATATACACTTTAGTTATTTTATTTACGAATAAATATTGCTACTATTCCAAAATATAATATAACACTTTAGTTACTTTATTTACGAATTAAATATTGCTACTATTCTAAATTATAAGTATACTTTAAGTTTGATTATTTACGAATTAAATATTGTTATTATTGCAAATTTCACTACAAATTAGTTGCATTATTACGATTAAATCTGTTACTATGCACATTCCTATGCCCAGTATGGTTGCGTATTACAGTGAGTATGTAGCTGAAGTTGATAGACCCTGCTCCGTGTCGACTCACGCAACTGGTCACTCAGATGAAGTGGCGCCTGCGAGAGGGCAGAGGGGAGGCCATATATCAGATCGGAGTGGAGGACAAGGGGACCGTAGCCGGGCTAGGCGAGGAGGATCTAGAGAGCTCCCTAGACACATTAAAGGAGATGGCGGAAAGGTATAGATAGGCCTATTGTATGCTTAAATCAGCTTAATATAGCACACGATTTGTATTGGTCAGTGCCATCCTATAGTGTACTGTAAATAGCACACGATTGGATTGGTCTATAGCCTATAGTGTACTGTAATATAGCATACGATTGTATTGGTCAGTGCCATATGCCTAGAGTGTACTGTAATATAGCACACGATTCAATTGGTCAGTGCCTAGGCATATAGTGTACTGTAATATAGCATAAGATTGTATTGGTCAGTGCCTTTGACTGTATATCACACGATAATAGGACAATTATATTGATCATAGCCTTATAGTGTACTGTAATATAGAACATTATTCAATTGGTCAGTGCACAGGTGTAATTAAATCGAGTTATTTCCTTAACTTGTGTTTGTTAAAACATTTGAAAATTCAATACAAAATTCTTTTTCAGCAATTTCATCGTATAAATATTATTAGCGGGAATAAATAAAATAAATATTATTAGTTCCTGTATATTGAATTTAGAAGGTTTATATATACATTTGCTGAAATTACAATTTAATAATTCTTAGTTTAATAAATCACGTGTAAATACAAATAATAATATTTGGCAGAATTAGGTATAAACAAAATTTTAAAGCAAAAAATAACTTTTAATTCTCGGGTAACTCATCTATAATTTCTAAAATTGTAATAGAATTCCTACCAACATTTGCATCAGAATTATTTCTATTCTTTGAAGGATCTTTAACCATTTCAATTTGATTCAAATCCGGTTTAAGATCGTTTTCTTCCTTTTTCAAATATGTCCTTACAGAATCCAAAATTATTTTAGACAAGAAATATATAATACAAGCTGTTGGGATGCTTAATATTAACATAGCAAAAATACCACCGATTATTGATAAACAAATGGTATCACAAGAACTGGTATTTGTATTCTGTGTATCTTGTGCAGAAACAAACACAAACAAAAACAATAATAAATCAACAACAAATAATCTCATTTATAAATATACCAGTTAATATAGATATCTGAAATATAATCTCATTTATAAATATAGCAGTTAATATAGATATCTTAAATATAATCTTTATATAATCATATGGATAGAAGCCAAACATGCCATTACCTTAGGTCTTAAGACAATTAAATCATACTTTTAAGTCAAATATTCCTATAGATTAGATGCTACTATTAAGGTAATTCGTAGAACAACAGTTGAGTACGAAAATGGTGAGACTCGAGTTTCGGCAGAGGTTCATGTTAGAAAAGTTCCTGACGATCAACAGGTAAGAATAATTATTCGATTTGTACATATTTGAGTTTTTAAGGGATCTTTTTATTTAATTAAATTCCTGAATGAATACAACACCTTTGAGCTACGGAGTTTCATTATGTTTTCTCAATTTAATCTCAATTGAATTGATAGAATACGAAATAAATACAAACAATTAGATATTCAAATTAAATAGTTGAGAATTAATAAGATGCGTCATTGTGAATTAAATATAGAAATATTTAGAAAATAATAAATATAATTAACAAATGCACAATGAATGTATTATCAAGCCTGCACGCGAATTTAAATTTTGTACCACGGATACATAGCATTAATAACATTTCAAATAACTTGTAAGTTCAATTTACATTTTTTAAATACAGTCAACTCCGCTTAATAGAGCCACCGGTTAATAGATTTCTCCGCTTAATTGGATCAAAGCGACCTGGTCCCGAGGTGACTCTATTAAGCGGAGTCGACTATATTTGTTATACATCTGTTCACAATAAGCAGATACCTTTTCATTATACGGGAGTTTACTGTATTTAATATAAATCAGTTTATCGAGGTGCATATTGCAGTGACCTGACATTTGTATAAGATATATTCAGACGAAATCTGTTCACAAAAAGCAGATACCTTTTTCGTTACAACACGAATTTACTGTAAGTATCATATAATCAGTTTATCGAGGTGCGGATAGCGTTCACAAAAAGCTGTATTATCTTATATAACAGGTGTTTACTGTATTCCTTATAAGATCATTATCGAAGTGTATAAGATATATGCAGAGGAAAATCTGTTCACAATATGCTCTATTATATAATTTATAACACGTGTTTACTGTATTTATATAATCATATAATCAGTTTATCGAGGTGCGCATAGCGGTCACTGGTCACCTGGAGGTGGGCAAGAGTACTCTGCTGGGGGTGCTAACCCACGGAGAGACGGACAACGGGAGAGGGAGGGCCCGGCTGGATCTGTTCAGACATCTGCACGAGATACAGAGCGGTAGGACCAGCTCCATATCACAGGAGATACTCGGGTTCGATTGTGCAGGAAATGTGAGTTATATTGTTATTGTATGCATTGCATTGTCCGTGATAAGCAAGTAATAAGCACAGTTAATATTGTATGCATTAGTAGAGTAGAACTTCGTAGTACGAACACAGTTAATATTGTATGTATTGTCAATAATAAGCAAGTAATAAGCAATAAAAATTTAACACTTTGTATTATAAGGTTAGTTAGTACAGTAGAACTTCGTTACAGTACATTGTACATAATGGTTATAGTGATATGGTACTAGTAACTAGTATACAGTTAGTAAGTCTCGCATGGTATTAAAACTCTCATTCAAGTACTAAAATATAGTAGAACCTCGTTAGTACGAACACGGTTAATACGAAATAACGGTTAATATTAATAAACACTATTTCAGTCCCTTCAAAGGCTTTTCAATACAAATCTCACCAGTTAACACAATAAGTTTCTTGTTATACAAAGTTGCTGCTAAATAAAGCATTTATTATTTATTTTTAAAGTAAACAAACACAACAAGAATACATATTAAATAAATAACATTTTAATTAAAATAATATATATACAGAGCTCAGTTTATTCAAATACGAGTAATTCACCGTTTTTTCTAACCAATTCTTTGCATTAAAATAAAGTAAGAAAAATCCGTTTGAAAATAAAACAAAATTGGAATTTCTTACACATTAGAATAAATAGTTACAAAAAACCGAATTCGACTGTAATTCAGGCACTAAGAAGGGCCAATTTTCCAAAGTTAAACAGTTAAAATGTCTTTTAGAAAGCAGGCTCTTTTTAACTATGAGATAAAACTGAGCTCTATTAAGTATCTTCCTGTAATTAGGTTATCAACTATTCCACAATGAGGAAGACAGAAGAGATTTGTCTCGCCTCTTCTAAGCTAATTACCTTCATAGATCTAGCCGGACATCCTAAGTACATGAAGACTACAGTGTTCGGTCTAACGGGGCAACATCCCGATATAACCATGCTAGTTGTTAGTGCCGCTTGTGGTGCAGGTAATAATAGTACTGTATGTTGTTAGATCAGGAATATGTAGATGTATTTTATAAGAACATAGTCGGGAACTGCATATACTGTATTTTATAGTATAATAAATCCATTGTTTGATGGGCTTTTCAATATAAAACCTGGCTTCGCAAAGGGTATTATTACTATTATATATTGTTCAATTCAGAGATTGAAAATTAGTGAGTAATTTGATTTTTTGGAGAAATTTCATTGATTTGAATGAACATAACTCAAATTCTATAAAATATATTCAATTGTTATTTGGGTAGTAAATATAGTGTGTAGTAGTTATACGTCGAAATAAATACGATTGAAATATGTTTCGCCCTTTTCAAATAGTAAAAATCTATATTAAATCAATTGATTTAGATTTAGTAAATCATTGCTTTTATTATCCCTGGTTCAACCATAGATATGTACAATACTTTTTCAGTGTTTGTCTAGTAAATCCATTGTTTTATGGGCTTCTTTAAAATAACACCTTTCAATACTAAACATGGCTTCGTAAAGGTGAATCTTTGATGTAAGATTTACCTATGCAGTGCCTGGAGTAAATTAGAAAAGGTGTTTTGACCGAAATATAAATAATCCTTTTAGGGACCATTATTAATACAAAAACATTCTAAATTTTAGTACCTTAAGTAGTGAATTAGAAAAATGTACAAAAAATACAAAAAACTAAAAAAGTTAAACTTTTGATTGCAAGAAAAATATCCATAGTCCAGTTCATCTCCCCACTATTTGAGGTTATTTGTGACAAAAAGAATGGAGGAGTCGGGGATCGAACCCGAGGCCTCTCGCATGCGAAGCAAGCGCTCTACCACTGAGCTACACCCCCACATTAACCAACCAAACATACAACAAACAATCTATAATTAGCATATGTATAATATCATCTCTTAATATTAATTGATACAAGCTAAGGGGCATTCAAACGTTACTTAACCGTAATGCAAAATAGTTTGTTATTTGTTTGTTTGTTTGTTTGTTTGCTTGTTTGTTTGTTTGTTGGTTTGGTATTGGTTTGTTTGTTTGTTGTTATATCCATTTACTATAGTTGGCACATTTCACGAGCACCTAAGTTACGCGCTAGCACTTAAGGTGCCCATATGTTTGGTGGTTAACAAGGTTGACGTGTGCTCTAAGGATCAGCTGAGAAAGACTATAATACAGTTACAGGACACTCTCAGACAGACCGGATGCGATCTGACACCTCTCATTGTGGCGACAGAGGATGATGCAGCAATGGCCGCAGCCAAAATATACACACTCAGGTAGGCAATTGTACACAGTGTATAGTGTATAGTGTATAGTACATGGAATAAAGTATAATATAGTAAATACAAGTGGAATAGTATAGTGTATTTAACATAACGACTTTACAAACTCAGGTATAGTACACAGTGTATACAGTATAGTGTATAGTGGAATAGTATACAGGGGAATAGTAAATAGTATAGTGTATTTAACGACAAACGCTATAACGACTTTACACACTCAGGTAGTAAATAGTATAGTGTATACGTGGAATAGAAACAGTGTATAGTATGCCCTGCTATTTATTCGTGGTTCATCTTATTGAACATGAACCTTGAATAGAACTGAAAATTAACAATAGATTCGGTTGCATATTAATTTAATAATTAATTTATATTGTTATTAACCGGTGGCTCTATTAAGCGGAGAAATATAATAACCAAAAATATATTTATTCAAACTGTAATTCCGTCCTATAAATCCTGTGAAATTTTGACCCGATTAACCGGTGGCTCTATTAAGCGGAGTTGACTGTAATTGTAATTTCTCTTTAATCTAATAAAATGTCGTTTATACTATTATTTCCTATTGTATTGCAGTAGAAAAGTATTTCGTTAGTAGTTCACCAGGGGACCGTTGTAGTTTGTTCCCTTATCCGATTCGTATTAACAGGTGCTAATATATATTTGAAGGAGAACGGATTTAAGTACATAATAAACGTTTTTATCAATAAAGTACGTATTTGTCCAATTAAGGGAATATAATTTTGGATTGTGATTTGATCCCACATAATGAAATAATAAAATACCTTTTGAAATTGATATTGGAGAGGTTAATAGTAATTTTTTTTATTTTGTTCCTTTTGAGTAGTATGAAATAATCGAATACCTTTTGAAATTGATATCGGGGGAGGGGGGAATAGTAAATTTGTTCAATTGAGGAAATGTAATCTCACATGGCTAATTTCATGAAATTAGCCAATTGAGGAAATGTAATCTCACATGGCTAATTTCATGATATTAGCCATTTGAGAAGTAATAATACTCAATGAAAATGGCTATTGGGGAGTAGCCGAGTAGGTACTGTATTACTCCACAAACTTATGTGTACTATTTGGAATGTACTTACATTGAATATTTATTAACTATGACATATTAAGAAAGCCTTTCCCGGTATATTTCCCTTGGAATAATGGAGGCGAATTTAACTAACTATGTATCACTGTAATGTTACTTGTTACTAAGTCGATGTATCTAGTGTGTTGTTAATAAGTGATATGTTGCATTGTGTATATAACTAGGGTGTTTGTTAATTAGGGGGTGTTGTTAATAAGTCCATATATCTAGGGTGTTTGTTAATTAGTGTGTTGTTAATAAGTGTATATATTTAGTGTGTTGTTACTGTTAATGTTAATGTTTAAATGTTCGTATTACAGTAAACATTGGAGTATACTATACGTATATCTAGTGTGTTGTTAATAACTACCTTATTATAGGAAATTAACGCGAATTTCTCCAAATCGCGTTAATTTCCTTCGCGTTAATTTCCATGACCTTAATTTCCTGCTACGTATTTAGCAAAAGTATAATGGATGACAAACTTCTGAGCTACATATTTTCAGATGTGCAACTAGTTTGAGAGGATATACGATGTCTATCAAGTAGATTGGAAGCCTATTTGGGCACAATAATAGTATTAAATCAAGAGATTAATAATCCTGAAAAATTTTTATAAAATTTATTCGCGTTAATTTCATGTATTTGAAAATGTTCAGATCCAATTCGCGTTAATTTCCTTCGCGTTAATTACATGGCGCGTTAATTTCCTATAATAAGGTATACTATGTATCTAGTCATTTGAATAACTATACTGTATATCTAGTGTGGCTCCTATATTCACGGTCTCAGCCGTGTTGGGACATCACCTGGAGCTGGTGATTAGGTTCCTTAACCTGGTGCTGCCTAGGATGACGCAGCCAGAAGTGGAGAGGAGAGAGGCGGAACCGATCGAGTTCCACATCGACGAGGTGTACTCTGTGCCAGGCACCGGGACAGTAGTGGCAGGGTACTTAAGGGAGTGAGTTATTATACTGTACTGTATGTTCTCCTAATTGTCCACTTTCTAATAGTCCATATTCTCTAATAGTCCACTTTACTAATAGTCCACTTTACTAATAGTCCACTTTCTAATAGTCCACTTTCTAATAGTCCACTTCAGGCTTTCATCCAGACAAAATTTCCCGCGCGCCTAGATTTAGTTTGAGCTCGCTCACACGCGCCTAAATTACTTATTTTGTATTACGTCTATGGAAGCATCTCTCGATTTTCGCGCCTAGAAATGTTTCCTTCCAAATTTACGCGCCTCCAGGCGCGCCGCATACGCCTGGATGAAACCCTGGTCCACTTTCTAATAGTCCACTTTCTAATAGTCCACTTTCTAATAGTCCACTTTCTAATAGTCCACTTTACTAATTGTCCACTTTACTAATTGTCCACTTTACTAATTGTCCACTTTCTAATAGTCCATTTTTCTAATAGTCCACTTATTTACGTGTCCAAATCAACTATTAATATATCTGTAATAGTCCATGTTCTCTAATAGTCCACTTTGGGCCAATTGCCCACTGGTGGACTATTAGAGAGAACAGTGTGTATTGCGAAACCCCGGAATTTGTAATTTTCGGAATTTGTTAATTACTGTATTGAAATTACAGTAGACTCCGCTTAATAGAGTCATCTCGGGACCAGGTTGCTTTGACCCGATTAAGCGGAGAAATCTATTAATCAAAAATATTTTAAACCAAAATGTAATTCTGTCCAATTCCCCGGCGCTTATTCAAGCAATAAGGGTAATTGGAAATATTTAGTTTGTCCTAAATCAGTAATAATCTCACTTCCTTAAATTCCATAATAATTTTGATATTCGACGAAATTCATACAATAGACTTCCATTAACTTATATAGTTGTTGCAAGCAATTTGCAAGCAAATTAGTATAAATCATTTTAATAAATATAGAAGTTAATATTTTGCTGAAAAGAGACTAAGTACATTAGATACAGTAGTATATTTTCATCCTTCATGCTTTTCAATATTGATTTAGATTCTGCAAATACGTAGTAGTTGTAATTTAAGAGTGTAGATATTAAATTACATTTTAATTAAAGAGATTCTTAATTAAACTAGATTGCAATGTAGTAGAGATTGCTAAACCTTATTCAGGATTGTTACAATGAAAAAGACACCTGCAATAACTAATCCAAAATACAAGTATACTTACAAAATGCTTACAAAATACTTAATGGGAATAACTCGTGCCAATAACTTTTGCACGAGTTTTCAGTTTATTGTGATGGATGACTCTTAGTTAAGATAGCATAGTATAGTAACTTACTTAGAAAGTATAAATAATACCAAGCCAACTACTTAATTAATTCTAAACACACACACACACAAGATATAATTTGTTTTATACACAAGACCAATTAAAGATACGAATAAATGGCAGAAGAATATATTAAACCAACAATTGCTGTTAGGGGATTTAAAGTGAAGTTCTTCTTTGAAATAAGTATTACATTCAATGGGCTGAGTTTTCTATCAATTCCAATTATACTCGGATTTATGTTGAGATATTAATTAATTTTAAAGATATCAACTTGTATGATTGCATTATTTAAATGTTTGATTTTGAGTTGTACATTATTATATTTACTTTATTAAATAAATAGCAAACACTCCAATATCATTTAATTCATATTTTACAGCAAATTTAATCCGTTATAATCAATTTAATATGGAAAATATAACAATATATCAGCGCCTAACTATATATTAAAACACAATTGTTCTTTGTGTTGTGTTTGTCCAGAATTAATAGGAAATAACTCTAGAAATCTGAAAATTTGCATGCGAGGGTAATTTTACACGCTGACAACGATCTATCGGTTTTCTAAATTAAATGACGAGATATTCATTATTTTTAACAATTCAAAGTTCAAACAATTCATTATTTCGCTTAACTGTAAAACGGGTTATAAAAACCCAAATGTTTAACGAAGCAACATATACCGAAGGGCTCGTAATAATTAATATCAAGCTTTAGCCAAGATATTAGTTAATATAACTTTACTACAGGGTCAGTTTATTCTAATAATAGATTAGGCACTGGCAAAGTCATTTTTAATTATTCAAAAGGGAGGGGGATAATTTTCCTAGAATTTGTGTCACATAACGTTTGAATATATATAGAGTCGACTCCGCTTAATAGAGCCACCAGTTAATAGATTTCTCCGCTTAATGGGGTCAAAATTTCACAGAATTTATAGGACGGAATTACAGTTTGGCTTAAAATATTTTCGGTTAATAGATTTCTCCGCTTAATAGAGTCACCGGTTAATAGATTTATCCGCTTAATTAATCGGGTCAAAACTTCACAGGATTTATATGACGGAATGACAGTTTGGCTTAAAATATTTTCGGTTAATAGATTTCTCCGCTTAATCGGGTCAAAGTAACCTGGTCCCGAGGTGACTCTATTAAGTGCAGTCAACTGTATTTGTATACAGTAGAACCTCGTTAGTACGAACGTTTGAATACATATGTAAGTACTTCTAATTAATGTTTGAAAATACACACGTAAGTACTTATAATTAATGTTTGAATACATAAGTACTTATAATTAACGTTTGAATACATATGTCCTTATAACTATCTCTACCATATCCCAGAGGACTGATAAGAGAGGGAGACTACATGAAAGTGGGACCGGCGGAGGACGGGAGCTACAAGAGAATCCAGATAGCTTCTATCCAGCGGAAGCGAGCAGCCTGCAGACTGGTCAGACCCGGACAGGTGGCCTGTCTGGCCAGCAAACACCTCAGTAGGGACTCCGTCAGAATAGTGAGTTATATACACAGTTATACTACAGTTATACTACAGTCGAAATCGGATTAATTTGTTTTATCGGACTATTTTGTCCTAATATTCGAGGAAATTATGATATATTTACCATTTTGCATGGATATCCCACCGGGTTTATTTGTCTTATTGGATTAATTTGTCGAATTATCCATGAATAGAATTGGACAAAATAATCCAATTTCGACTGACAGTTATACTACAGTCAACTCCCGTTATAACGAAGTGCTTGGGGCTCATTTATGGTGATAATAGCCAATCGATTAATTATTACAAGTCAACTCCCGTTATAAAACTCAGTTAGAATTGTGAGTTATTAAGTTATATAAATCTCTTAGTTGCCAAGTGAAAGTGAAATTGAATTGAATTCCATTGAAAGTGAAAATTAAAGTGGGTTTTTTCTATTTATACCTTTGACCCAGTGTATTATACAGCCATTCGTAAATACGCTCCTAATCCTGGTCTGATCAATTATAATACGCCTAATCACAAATTATTGTTACGGTATAAGAGAGGATTCCAAATTTTCGCGTTCCTAAATAATTCCTTGGTTATAACGTGCCCCTCGGGAATGGAGTAAGTACTAACCGAGTTTTCAGTCCCTTCAAAGCCTTTTCAATACAAATGACACCGGTTAATGCGAATTCCGCACAAGACGAACACATATTGATGGTCCCCTGGTGTTCGTACTAACGAGGTTCTACTGTATTATTATCCGAGTATTTGTATGCTAGGGCATGGTCGGACTTGGCCTCGAGAAGGAATGTTTATCCTGTCTGGAATTCACAGCTGATACCTATATCATACATCACACGGCTAATTCGATAACAGCTAAATTCAGACTTACCGTGTATGTGAATAGCATCAGACAACAGGCTACTATTATAAAGGTCGACGATGTAAGTTAAATAATCCCTTTGTTAAGCCTTTGTATGTATCAGATAATATGCATTATATATAATGTAGGTTAAGGAGTATAAGGTTTAATTCCCCTAGGGGCCTAGCCTATACAAATGCAGGTTAATACGAATTCCGGTAAAGCGAACATATTTCGACGGTCCCTGTTTTTAATGGAGCACAATGTACTTTTATTCCCCAAGAAAGTATCAAAAGTATCAATTATTACTAATTATTATAATATATTAGCAAGCAATTTTCATGCATTTAGCGACACCACTGTAATACGTATGTTTTATTATTAACTCCCTTGCAGGATATATTGGAACCTGGTATACAGAAGAGTGTCCATTTCAGATTCTGTAGACATCCTGAATATCTGAGAGTTGGAACAAAGATTCTATTTCGAGAGGGAGCCACAAAGGGAATCGGGACTGTAACCAAAGTTATGGATGATAATTCGAGTGCTCTCAAGGTTCCGATTATACAGCCACACGGAAGTGAACTGAATTATAAACCTAATTCTGTTTAGGAGTTATATAAACCAAATTTGTTTGGGAATTTATAGGAGAATATATCTTAGCAACAGATAGGAACATAGGAATGTATGATTTATAGCTGGTGTATCATTCAGTATTGGCATGATTAAATAAATGTTTTGTTTGTACGTATGTATAACTCAAAAGTTGAACCAAAAATTGCATCTACGATCACATTAAATTTCCAAAATTATACAATAAAACTCCTCATTATTTGTTGCATTATTGTAAGTTGAAAGATGAAAAGGTGATTAATTAATTAATTCATAAATCTAGAAGTATTTGTCCGTATATTAGACAATAACCTCTGATAAATTAATAACATGATATTGAATTAGCCACAAAACATGCTGCTTACATGGATAGGGAATTTTAAGTTTATTATTACAAATAAATATTCATTTAAAATAATTTTCATGTCTTTGATTATAAAACCGCAATTTTTGTGTGTGCAAGTTTCCAGAATTAATTGGAACTAACATTTGTCCGATTGATACAAATAATTAATTTCTGCTTCAAACATAATCCGCACAACTAAATTGTGGATCAAATTCAATGATTTCTTTCAATTACAAATTACAAACAACCACCCTCTAAATGAGGTATCCTATTTCAATTTATTGTTTGTAAAACTACACATCTAAAGGTATCATTAAACAATCTATAAAGATAATCTAAATACTGGGTAAATATATTTCCTAATATTAATTACCTACCTTAGCTTGGCTTTACAAATAACTTAATATTATTTGTGTCTATTTTAGAGTATTTTAGACCCTTTAATTCTTATACGAACGATTGTAATTATTAGAAGCTTCAAGATTAAAATATAATAAACTAACCTTTTAAACGAATTTTAATTTAGAAAACATAAAATATAAATAAATAGACCTTGCATTGCATTGCGAGGAAGATACATTCCTTTAACCCAATCCGGTCTCCATGATCCTCGTGTGCTATAAATAGATCTGTGCTCCCTTCCCTCTGTAAACTTCTGATTCATATAATGATCACAAATATAACAATAGCGTAGATATATATATAGTATACAGTGGAACCCTTATATTTGGTGTAAATAAACCCTTATATTTGGTGTATATTTGGTAAATAAACCCTTATATTTGGTGTAAATAAAATAATTAGTTATAAACTATTGTTGTGTGCCCCCCTAAGAGTATAAATGTTGTGAAATTATCTTAAGTTGTATAATACGTGAAATATTTCATAGTTATATATATATACAGTTAGGTTCTTTATTATTAACATTCAAGGGACCAAAAATTGTGTTAATAATAGAGACTTCATAATAAGCGAACTCAACTTAATACAAACCCTATGTAAGTTGTTAAATTGGGACCATAGGGCTTGTTCATAATAGAATACTTTCATTTAAGCAGACGAAAAGTGTTCACAATAAGCAGACCTGACTGTGTATATCGAATATTTATATTTATGTGAAAAATAATGTACAATAATCGGTTTATTGTGAAAGCGAACTTATATTTACAGGTATAATAATATTTTTCCCTTGTCATACAATAAATATTTCCCATTCTAAATAACTTTATTGTTCAGTTGTTCTATGTTTAATAGGTTGGTATAAAATGTGAGCGAGAATTAATATTCTACAACTTTGATAATTATACAATTTTAAATTGGGCTTAACTATATTTCATTATAAAACCCGGCTTCGCAAAGGTTAATTTTGATGTTAAACAATGTCCTTCCGATCCGTTAAATAATTCCTCTTTAATCAAATGGAATCCTAAATCTTTGTGAGCTCTCAAATAGTGTTATATAATATATATCGCTCCTAATGGGAATTGTTAATTAGCACAAATAAATATTTTCAATTAATTTTGTGAAATGGAATCAGTTACTAAAGTAAATTTATTAATCTTAATTAGTTAACGAATTATCGAAAATACAGTCAACTCTGCTTAATAGAGCCACCGGTTAATCGGTTTCTCCGCTTAATCGGGTCAAAACTACCTGGTCCCGAGGTGGCTCTATTAAGCGGAGTGACTGTATAATGTGATTTCCAATTCTATTAATAAATAAGATAGTTTCAACCAAATATGTGCTAGGTTCCACTTTGATAAGTATAAAAAGTTTAATAATAGCAACTAATTAACGAATTCCTAAATACTAATTAGGTATCTAAAGAAGAGACATACACCAATAAAGTAAACACAAATAAAACATGTGTGTAAATAATAACCATTATTCGAACCTTTCATTAAATACTTTTTGAAATAAACTATTCCTTAATTCTATTAATTTATTTCAATTTAATAATTCAGACAAGATTCAGTCAATGTTATTTAAGAACAACCTAAAATTAGATACTCCATTAGTTAACGAGTGTGTTTTGTGTTTGTTTGTTTGTGCTCACCGATTCTCAATATTTGCAAATCCCCAGTTTTCGGGCTTCAGACTCGTATATCATTAAGCGCCACATCTTCACCACAAACATTTCTGCGTCTTCATCGAGTACCTATAGCAACGGAACTGTCACATAGCTATTTAATAGAAATATTTGCTATAAAATAAGTTAAGTTAAAGAGTAGAAATACTTAAATATTTTTTAAAAATAAGTAAATAAGTTTAGAGAAAGATAAAATTAATTTGTTTAATGTACACAAGTGATCTTAAAATAATAAGTGATCTTGTTTGTTTGAACAAATTGATTGAAATGAACAGGTGAAGTACAAATTAAGCACAAATCATAATTACGTATTTTCTTACAAATCCTTGTAGAAAACTTATACAATGCATAATAGATTATTGCTGAGTTAACTAACTCAGTAAATTCCAAACCCTTTCCCGGTAAAACCAATGCTTTCACGAATTGTAGGGGTAATAATAAAAAGTTTCAATTTATATTACACAATTAAAATAGTGAAAAATGTATACAACAGAAGATTGTTAACACCAAAATATTGGCTGATATGGATTTATGACACATAATTTTGAGGTTTAATCTAATACAAGCTGCTCGTCCGCGCTACGCGCGTTCTTACAACTTGCACTCGGGCCTGCGGCCCTCGCTTGTATTTAAAGCAAATACCTTTTTAAAAAAGCATTTTCCATCCAGATCAATGCTGATGTAATCTATTGTTGCACTTTTCAAGTTAATATGAATATTAATTATAAATTAACCCAAGTAATTATAGCATCTTGGTGACAATTCTAATGCAAAACATATGATCTGAACCTTATGATTAATTAATAATTGGTATTCCAAAATTATTTGCCCAATAATATTAAACTCATTGGAAATTACATAACCGGAATTTTGAATGTATATTAGACAATTAGTAAAGTAAATCTAATTAATTTTGAATAATAGTTATTATCATAAGTTTCAATTTCATTATTGCACTATGATGCGAATATTATTTAGCAGAAACTTGCTTTTGAATTAATTAAAAGTAATAATTTGAATAACTTTTAAACTTATTCTCATTTCTTATGAATTTAAGTAGATGATTATACTCCTCAATATTTCTCCTTACTATATTATAATCTAATAGTATTAATAAAGTTCGTGGGATGTAAACAATCCCTAAAGCGATTAAATTGTAGAAATAATTTTCAAGCACAATAAACAAATAAATACACAATAATTTTTCTACTTTAACATACATATTAAAATTACTAAATTCTAATATAATTAAGAAATTATAAAATAGAGTAGAAATTTGTGTGCGCCAACAAATATATAATTAATCTTATTATTCATTACTATTTGGGCCAAAAACATATTGAATAATAAAACAATAGAACACCAAGTTATTATGTATGCCAAAACCAACTTATTGTCTGTAAAAAAACAATAAATATACTATGTTACAGAAGATCTAATTAATTTATAGCATAAAGGGAATTATATTACATTACATTAAATTACATTACATTATTACAAAAAGAGGAATAACTAACCATTACAATATCTTTTAGCAGAGAATTTGCTGAGCATTTTTCTTGTAACTATAATTAGATTATTAATGAAACAATAGACTTAATTATGTAATCTATGTAAGTTGTAGAATAGTAGAAAAGCACTTTTCATTCAAAGTAGAACCTCGTTAGTAGGAACACCAGGGGACCGTCAAAATGCGTTCGCCTTATCCGGAATTCTTATTAATCAATACCATTTGTATTGAAATGCTTTGAAGGGGACTGAAATAGTGTTCGTATTAATCGTGTTCATATTATTTTGAAATTAATTCGATATAATTGGGTATTTTATCACTGTTTTTATTCAAAATAATATCAAATCTTACCTTTTCAATAATAAAATCTACAAGAGCTTGTTCCTCCTCTCCGATATAATCCACAATTTTCTTGTTAATCCAGGGACGGATCCGTTTGTCCATCATAGCCTATTCAAAAGAAAAGTCAGGTAAAATTAAACTAACGAAAATTCGTATTTAGTGACCTGTTAGTTGACAATAAATTATTACTTAGTCAGTATAAAATTAATTTTCTTTAAGAAATAACTAAGTACAGTAGACTCCGCTTAATTGGGCCTAACTAACTGAAAATATTGTAAGTTAAGCTGTAATTTCGTTCAATAAAATGTTGACCGAATTAATCGGATTACCCAATTAACCGGTGGCTCTATTAAGTGGGGTTTGCTGTAATATTAACAAAATCACAATACAAACAATAGAGTTAATATATTAGCAGTAGAATTCAGCATAAATACTATTAGAGGAACTTAATTAATTAAAACATTAAGTTTTATTGTAAATTGAATCTAAAATCATTTGCTAATAAAGAAATTTGTTATAACATTACAAATATTACAATTTACCTTATCAATCATCGTCCAAGACAAATCATATTGAAAAACTTCCTCTTTCGAAGTAGGAATACTCGAAATCAACTTTTTCGTTTGTTTTTTCTTTTCGTCTTCGTTGAGAAGTCTACCGGTCAAAGGATCAGAGGGCAAAATAGGAAAACTCATATCCATTTGTATTTCCGGTGGAATCTGTTTCGGAAACTTTGAAATCGGAACTATGTCTTGTTCGGGTTCTTCATCCAAACCGAAAGCTAGGTCCACAGCTCGCTTCCGGCCAGTGTCAGTTGGTTTCGGTTCCAGTTTCAGTTTGTTCGGAGCCACGAGATCGAATGCCAATTTGCCAGGAGTGTAGTTAGGCAGTAGGAGTTTGGAATCCGGAATATCAGGAATAACGGGCTTAGTATCAGCCTGCGTATAATCGTGAGTGAGAGGTTTGTTTAGCGTAAATATAACAGAGGGGGGCAATACTGGGGACTGCTTAATATCCTCCACACTCTCCTTCTTAATCTAGAAAACAAATCGCTCGTAAATAAATACTAATAAACACTAGCAAATACACTCGTAAGTAAACATATATAGACAAATTTGTAAATAAACACATACAGTCGACTCCGCTTAATAGTCACCTCGGGACCAGGTTACTTTAACCCGATTAAGCGAGAAATCTATTAACCGGTGGCTCTATTAAGCGGAGTCTACTGTATAAACACCTTCGTAAATACAGTAGAACCTCGTTAGTACGAACACCAGGGGACCGCCAAAATGTGTTCGCCTTATCCGGAATTCGTATTAACCAATATGATTTGATTGAAAAGGCTTTGAAGGGGACTGAAATAGTGTTCGTATTAACCGTGTCCGTACTAACGAGGTTCTACTGTAGTTTGTTTGATATTTAGTGGGCAGTGGATATACGGATAATCAGGACACATGTCAGGCTACATTCCAACTGACCTTATCGGTATCCAGGGGAGGTGTATCGATTCGCTTGGGTTGCGTTTCCTGAGCGGAGTGAGGAATGTGTGAGATAGAATTTGAGGTTTCTTTGTGAGAGAAATAGAATTGGGACTGGACAGGTTTCTCGAGAGGAAGAACTGAGTCTTCTCTCTCGCTATTCTGGCGCTCTGGGGAAGATACCATCTTGTCGGAATCCTAGCAAACACACAGATAGATAAATAGATATATAGATAGATAGATAAACAAACAAATAGATAAACAAACAAATAGATAAACAAACAAATAGATAAACAAACAAATAGATAAACAAACAAATAGATAAACAAACAAATAGATAAACAAACAAACATACAAACATACAAATAGATAAATAAATACATAAACAAACAAACAAACAAACAAATAAATAAACAAACACATAGATAAACAAACAAACAAACAAACAAATAAATTAACAAATACAAAATACTACAATATATCAGTATACATTAACCTTGGATTAGTACATTCTAACTTATAATAGTTAAGTAATACTATGTATCATTGTATGTAATAATATTGCTTATATAAACTGAATAGTATAATATTAAGCTCCACACATGCAATACACTACTACTACTATTATAGCTCACAGAATTGGCCTGATTGGTGTCTGACTGTGACATAGAGACGCTATCCCGTGAATAGCTCCGCTGGTTAGTCGGGAGCCCCTGCCCCTGCTGCTGCTGCTGCTGACTGGCTTCCTGCTTCTCCCGGCCCCTGTCTTCGCTGTCCTCCTGTCCCTCTATGGCGCGGTCCCTCCTCCTCCGAGCGTAGTTGCTGCCTCTGGGGGGGTAGTATAGTATAGTATAGTATAGTATAGTATAGGCTTAGTTATACGGACATAGGGGACAGGGAATATGTGTGTACTTATTAACCGGTGTTATTTGTATTGGAAAGGCTATTAACGAGGCTCTACTGTATACAGTAGAGCAAGTCTGGGGGGCAGGACAGTAAAGTATAGTATAGTGACTACTATAGTCTTAGTTATACGGACAAGGGGGATAGGGAATATGTGTGTACTTATTAACCGGTGTTATTTGTATTGGAAAGGCTATTAACGAGGCTCTACTGTATACAGTAGAGCAAGTCTGGGGGGCAGGACAGTAAAGTATAGTATAGTGACTACTATAGTCTTAGTTATACGGACAAGGGGGATAGGGAATATGTGTGTGCTTATTAACCGGTGTTATTGATTGAACACAAAAAACATCGTTAATTGTACACAAAGGATAGGCAAATGTGTACTTATAGTCTTATACTTATAAAATCAAGGATTTGTCCAGGAGCGCGAGCCGCTCCTTTTAAGCTTTTGGAGTATGATTTTTAGATAATTTTAATTAGGAGCGCGAAAATTTTGGAATCCTCTCCTATACCGTAACATTAATTTGTGATTTAGGCGTATGACAATTGGATCAGACTAGGATTAGGAGCGTATTTACAAATGACTGTATAATACACTAAATAACTTATATGTAGACCGTCTATTTCTAGACCAGGTTTTCTTACATATACATTAGTATTACCCATAGACGGTAGGGCTTTTGGTCTACAGAATTTATAGACGGTCTATAAATTTTTGGCTTATTTGTATGGGCTTTATATACCGTCTATAAATAGACCGTATACATATAAGGAAGGTCATTGCAATTATACTATCAATTAGTTATCAGTGTATAATGTATGTATAATCAACTCACTTGTAATATTTAGGGTCATCATGTTCATCATCATACTCTGCTAAGAATTTAGCTAATTTTTTACACTCTTTCTTCTAAAAAATAACATTAATTATAACTCAATTAATTAATTAATAAAAAATAATACCTATAAATAATTATTGTTAATATATATATACACATATTGAAGAGTGTGAATAATGTATTTGAGTAGAAATATAATTAAGAAAATTTATACTTTCTACTTACGACATAAACCTTCGTATTAAAATTACTTTATAATAATTATGCAGCATATTTGTTTTCTACTCCTATGTTACATAAGTATTACTTAGGTATGCAAATAACTAGATTATATGAAGAAATAATGTCACCTGCTAATGGCACAAAGCAATAAATTGAATTAATTAGAATTTCTAATGTAATTACTGTAATTTAATATATGAATTAATTAAATTAGTAATAAATTTAATAAAATAATCTTAAATCCCATAATTCTTAAAACTCCTTATTAGATACATCATACATCATTAGATAAATGCAAATAGTTAGTACCATTTTGAACTTTCCCTATAATTAAATAAAGTATTTGCTTTCCCTATAGTTAATTAAGGTACAATGAACTCCCGTTATAACGAAGTGCTCGGGACCGTAGTTTCATTTCGTTATAACGGAGTTCGTTATAAGCAAATTTCGTTATAACGGAGTTCGTTATAAGCAAAATTCGTTATAACCGGAGTTTGTTATAACGGGAGTAAAATCAATAGCTTAGCGACTATATGGGATTTAAATGACTTCGTTATAAGCAGGTACTTCGTTATATCCGACTTGGTTATAACGAGAGTTGACTGTATTTACTTTTCCTATAATAAAATAAGGTATTTACCAGTTCGGCTGCTTCCATTGTTTCTTCCTCGTGAAACTTTAAATGTTCTCGCGATTTCTTTCTTTCCCTCGAAAACCAATTTTTCAACTTCTATAATATTTAATATAAATTGTTTTCATATCAGAATAATACAGTAGAACCTCGTTAGTAGGAATACCATGGTTCGCCTTATCCGGAATTCATAATAACCAATATCATTTGTATTGAAAAGGCCTTGAAGGGGACTGAAATAGTGATAATTATATTACCCAGAATTTCGTATTAACCGTGTTCCTACTAACGAGGTACTACTGTGTTTGTCTCGAATAAATAAAAACCTTTTCAAAAGCATCACTCAATTCCTTATGTTTGTTATCAGATTTCCGTCTTTCCGTGTCTTCGTCTTTGTCGACCAAGCGTCTCCTATCCACCTCTCTAAACAACAACAACAACAACAACAATAAGCACAGCATAAATTATATAGGGTATATGGCAACCGTTTTCCAACATAGTGTGCTTATACCCGATATGTTCTTATAACCGGTGTGCTTATATCCGATATGTGCTTATAACCGGTGTGCTTATATGCGACATCTACTGTACAATTGATTTGAATGAACATAACTCAAATTTTATAAAAGGTATTCAATTCCTATTTGGGTAGTGAATATACTTTGTAATTATACGTCGAAATAAGGGACAACACTCGTATTTACTTAATACCGTACCTTTCTGAGCTGGAGTGAGATCGTCTCCGACTCCGACTGAGAGATCTAATTCTCCTCTCCCTTTGTCTCAACCTTTCCTTCTCCCTCTCCCTTTCCCTTTCGCGTTCCTTTCTCTCTCGATCCCTCTCTTTATCTCTCTCTTTATCTCTCTCTTTATCTCTTTCTTTATCTCTCTCTTTATCTCTCTCTTTCTCCCGTTCCCTCTCCCGGGAGCGACGGGACCGATTTCTGTCGTGAGAGTCTCTTCTCTTCCGATCCTCTCTCCGTGGGGAAGAAGACTTCTTTCCGACGCGGGATATCTTCCCGTCTTCTGAGTCGCTTCGCTTCTGTTTCTCCTTTTCGAGTTTCTCTCTCGCGAGACGCTCTCTCTCTTTCTCCTTTTCCTGAATCCGTTTAGACTCTCTCTCCTAGCGAGAGTTAATCAAACCCCTCACAATTATAGGTATTACTAGTACCATGTCACTATATCCAATGTACATTGTACTGTAACGAAGTTCTACTGTACTAACCTTATGCATACAAAGTGTTAAATTTGTATTGCTTATTACTTTATTACGGACAAAGAAACAATATTAACCGTGTTCGTACTACAGTCGAAATCGGATTATTACTGTGCCGACTATACTATAGTATAGTGGCCCAGTATTAGAATCACTGCCTTTATTTATATTATTATTATTTCTCCGTAGCAGGTGCCCTGGCCACACCTGTATACATAGAGGGCTGAAACTTGGCATGTAGATTCGGAGTCGACGTCTAATTTGCACCTGGGGTTACGATTTTGTATTAACAAATTTTTGACACATCTTTAACACCTTTCAAAATTTGTCTGGTCCATAACTCAAAAAATGTTTTACTAAACCCGAAAATTTTATTTCACAATTGGATTCGCCATAAAATTCTGCGTCTGATGAGAGAAGAAATTTTTCAATAAAGGGGTCAATTTCTGCCATAAATGGGGGTTGAAATTTCTTTGTTTACTGACACTTCAATTTCAGTAAAGTGTTAAATCTAATTCTATTGTTTCAACTTGTAATAATTATATTGATTTAACTTGTTAAATCCTACTCTAGTGATTCAACTTGCGATAATTATATTGATTTAACTTATAAATTCCAGCTGGCTTCTATTTAATTTTAGTATTACTATACAATTGATTAAATTAAATAATATAATATAAGGAATTTGTTGACTCAACTCAACCAACCATGGATAACATTGCTAAAATAAATAACTAATAATATAATTTATTATCAATATATAATGAATGAATGGCATTAAACTAAAGATGGTTTATGATAGAACCGTTAAGATTTTACATTCCACAACAACGACAGATTAAGTGATTATATTTATTTCGGCGAGAATATTCTTGCACAATTAATGACTGACTTAATTAATTATAATTAATTCATTTTGTATTTAACTTATAGACGGTTCCAAATAGATTATTGGGGTTATCGAGTGCGTGGAATTCAAATATTATAGTGAAATTCAATTTAAATTAATAATAATTGCAAATAATTGAACTTAATTTATTTTGCTGTATATAATAATGGTGTTAAATAATAAATAAATAAATTAAATATTTATACTAATTAGATAAATTTCATTAATCTCAGAGATGATACAAGATAGAAACAAACTTTCAATTTATCAATTGGTCCTTATGCCAGGTACCACCTATACAAGTGGGTCTTGACACCTTGAGGTGATTATGACATCGTCAAAAAAATGTATTTTTACAATTTTGTTAATTCGATATTTAAAATGGGTTAGTTGATGTTGGGTGATGACCCAACACACACATAAAAAATGCTGAGTCATCAGCTATTATATTCTACTCAAACTTGAATATCTCTAAAATTATATGAACTAAATGGAAACTTCCACCACTCTAAGGGTCGATGCCTTCTGTAACACCTTTTTGAAATAATTTAACACCTTCATAGTGATGATGACATGGCGAAAAAAAAATCCAAAATTGCAGCCTGCGCCGACAGAATGTTCTTTTGGAGGCACTATAAATAAACAACCAACAAAATATAGTGGCACCAAAGGAACATGCGTCGGCACAGGCTGCAATTTTGGATTTTTTGTTTTATCGGACTATTTTGTCCTAATATTCGAGGAAATTATGATAAATATACCATTTTGCATGGATATCCCACCGGGTTTATTTGTCTTATCGGATATTTTGTCGAATTATCCATGAAAAGAATTGAACAAAATAATCCGATTTCGACTGCACTCAGAATTATTGGAATAAGTAGAACCCTAGTGCAAATACCAAATGATCGAATTGGTATCTAGGGGAACAGTAGCGAAGGTGACCCTATTAAATAAAACCGGTTTGACAAGATCCAAACCGGTAATTCCAAATAAGTTATATTTAAAAGTCCTGAATTTGCTTTCTCCTCGCATAAACAGAGCATTAAGCGCTCACTTTGATCTCTTTCATTTCTTGTGCACCAATATATGTTAACTTAACAAAGATGTTTATCTAGTTAATTATATCTGATACGCGCTTAAAAACTTCGGAAATCTCATATAACTTAGTTATAGGTTCATATTATTACATTATTCATAAATAATTACGTACCAAATTACACGTGCACAGTTTATAAAATGTAATTATACGTTCTGCCTGTCTAATTATCCAATTTTTGATGTTTCGTATTACTCTATTATTTAGGAATTTTGAATCGGATTAGCGAGATTGTAAAAAGGAGCGCGCTCCTAAAAAAATGGATCATAAATTATAAGATTATTATATAATTAAGTGTAAATTAAATAATAAGTATAATTATAATGCAAGTACCAAATTATTGAATCGTTATCTAGAAGAACAGTAACGAAGTATCACGTTTAATAATGTGATATTTTAAAAGTATCACATTATTAATCTGTATTTTGTCATTACAGTACAAAAAGGAACTACTTTGTTATAACCATTACGTGGACCACAATACAAGTGTAATAAATTATGTTATGTATACTATATTATGCTATGGTATGTATTTACCAATTATATATACGTATTTGTTTAATATCAATATTATAATAATATAAACACAGGTGTTAAAATATAATACTAGCCACACCAACCAATTTCCCATTTCTTCCAAATTCCAAATTCTAATACGCCATTAATCCATAATGGAACTTACCTAACTTCAAACAAACTTACATAATTCCAAATTGAATTCTGTAACAATTACGATTAAAATCCTCTTTTGAATTAGAATCTTCATTTGTTGTCAAAAATTATAACAAACATCGAATATACTTTGACTTTTTCCCAATGATAGCGAATGCAAAATTACTATAATTCGATAATTAGATACTTATTGGTTACTATGGAATATGCCACTAACAATAATACCTTATGAGTGTGTCTGAATTTCAGAATTTCGTCGTGAACCATTTCTCGAGTTTTGTCATCTTCAATCTCAGGAATGTCAACAGCACTCTAAAGTAAACAAACAAACAAACAAATAAACAAATAAACAAATAAATAAACAAACAAACAAACAAACAAATAAACAAACAAACAAACAAATAGATAAACAAACAAACAAATAAACAAACAAACAAACAAATAAACAAACAAACATACAAACAAATAAACAAACCAATAAACAAACAAAAATACAAACAAACAAAATACTATCTGACACCAAATTACGGACACAATTATCACACTTATTGATTCAAGAATTCAAATATTAACTCACATCTGGTTTAGCGTTAATACGAAAAGGAGGAGTTTCTTTCTTCTCTAGGAGACAAATAAAAGATAAACAACAACAACAACAACAACAACAATTAATAAATTTACAATATATACAAATTTGGTAAAAAATATACAATATTTTACAAATAATCAGAAATTGAATTTTTACAAACTAACGCACCTTCAAATAGGGGAGATACTAGCATAGGATTCTGTTTAATTAAAGTATTTATTGAATGAAGAACTAGTCCATCCTCAGCCTAACAAATAGAGCAGTAAACAACAACAACAACAACAACAATAACAACAGAAATAATAACAACAACAACAACAACAATAATAGTAATAACAATAATAATTATAAATTATATTAAACTATAATTAAAATTGTAATGTGTCATAGAATGTATTAATATTAGCTTTCTTATAAACCCAAATTCTACTACTTATCTAGGGTTCGGATTAGCGAGGGTATTTCATCTTAATAGTCTAAACCGTTTTTCTAACAAATTATTTGCATGGAAATAAAGTAAGAAAAATCCGATAGTTAGAATAAACCGATTGAAATAAACAAAATTGGAATTTCTTACACATTTAGAATAAATAGTTGGTTAGAAAAAACGATTAGTTAGAAAAAAACCGGTGTTAGAAAAACCGGTTTCGACTGTATGTACGGTGCTTAATTCTCATTATTATGAACACATTTTTTGGTCTTTAAATGTTCATAATAAAAGTACCTAACTGTATTTCGTTGAACATGCGAAGGGGAATTGGAATTTAATTCTCTTACTCAATAGTTTAATGCAAAAACTTCAAACTCCATCAATGTTATAAAATTACCTTTAATTTATTTAACTTTTAGTTATAGTACATAATTATATTATACTGTATTTCCAATTAGCATTATGTTAGCAGTAATTATATGTAATTTCCAGTATTTAATTATATCACAATGTGATTGTCTAATGTAATGTTATAGTTGCATAATATTATTAGTGGTTATTGCTATTGTTATTTACATACTTGAGCTTGCTAATCCGAACAATCCTGTATATTTGTCAAAAATAGTCCAAATTAGGAATATTCTAGTATAATTGATGAAAATAGTATTTGTATATAGTAAGTATTATTAAGCAAACTCAGCTTAATACAAAATTACAAACCCTATGTAAGTTGTTTAAATTGGGACCATAGGGCTTGTCCAAAATTGTTCACAATAAGCAGACCTGACTGTATTTGTGCGAAATAAATAAGTTATTGTGTTAGTTATTAACCTTAAATAAATAAGTTTGTTACTAACCTTAATATCTGCGTCCAAATCTTCATCTTTCAAGTAGAGTTGTTCGTCGGTTATCTTCTCTCCTTCTAGCGAAGTGTCTATCTCCTACAGTTATGATAATTATAGCTACAGTATTGTATGAATAGTATATAGTGAACTCTCGTTATAACGAGTGCTTTTGGGACCAGTAATTCCTTCGTTATATCCGGATATTCGCTATAAGCGGATAATATTAATGCATTTAGTTCTCTAGGGGAAAATACCCATTTCGTTATAAGCGGTTATTTCGTTATATCCGACTTCGTTATAACGGGAGTTCACTGATATTTAAAAAAGTTTTGTATGAATTTCAATAATTCGCGAAAATGAAAAGATATCAAAATATGTTAATAGGAAGTAGGAACACCAGGGGACCGTATTAATATGTTCGTATTAACTGGAGTCATTTGCATGCATTTGTATAAACTAGGGGAATTAAACCTTGTACTCCTTAACCGATATTTCCCTTATCCGTGTTTCTATTAACGAGAGTTTACTGTAGTACTAATTAAAATTTGTTCCGGGTTAAATTTAGGATGTGAAAGACATCTAATTTTTCTATAATATGAAAAAAATGTTTCCATATTTTTGAAAAAAAAAAATTGATTGTATACTATATGCTATATTTCCTATTAACTACTGCATGCTATTGTTATAGTTCCACATTACTGCCACTAGCCTCGCTTAGTTCCGGTAGCGGCGTGAGGCCGCGCTTGGCTCGCTTGCTATTCTCTATGTATCTGAGGAACTGGGGCTTAGACTTGTCCGCAACTTTTATAACCAACTTCCTTCCTCCCAGACTGAGGCCGGACAGGAGTCGCAGCGCCCGGAGCGTCGAGTCCTGGTCCGCGAACTCACAGAACCCGAATGCTACACACAGTGTTAGATTGATAGAGCGGACAACACAACAACAACAAACAAACAAACAAACACACTAACAACATATAACATACAAACAAACATACAAACAAACAAACAAACAAACAAACAAACAAACAAACAAACATACAAACAAACAAACAAATAAACAAACAAACTAACTAACAAACAAACAAATAAACAACAAACATACACACAAACAAACAAATAAACAACAAACAAACAAACTAACTAACTAACAAACAAACAAACAAACAAACAAACAAACAAACAAACAAACATACATACATACAAACAAACAAACAAACAAATAGAGCGACATTAGTACACCCTCGCTAATCCGAACAGAGGTGTTCCGATTAGTGAATTCGTTCGGATTTGTGAAGTAATAAATTTTCTATAAACATCTATAAAATGAGATCCTGATAAACCGAACCAAACTTGTCCAAACCTTTTAAATTCAAACTAAACATATAATATACTACCTAAATGCGTACTTGTTTTGTTAGAATTCCATTGTAATATAAGAATATTATTTAAGAATTTTCCCCAATTTTTACGAAAAATAGTTTTGCGTCTCGCGAGGTTCGAATTAGCGAGGGAGTACTGTAGTAGGAAGTAAGAACCCTGTTCCGTGGAATATTAAGATACCAAATAAGATAATAAGATACAGGAATTAACACAGTTATATTACACATTAAATATACCCTGTAGATCTCTGGTAGCTCCCTGCACTCTCTTCCAAGCCTTAACATTTCCACATTCCTAGCAGAGAATAATAATACTAAATCGTACATTTGCAAATAGCAAACAAAATCGTACATTTGCAATAATAATATTCGGTTCCTATTAGGTCATGAAACTGTGTTGCAATATTACTAATAATGTTAAGGTAAATGAAGGTAATTTTTAGTACAAATCATTTAAAAAGTTCCAATTTATTCCTAGAATGATTATATGTAACCACTTGGAGTTCGGTAGTTTTATGGAGAATAATGAAATAAGATATCTCAGCTAAATGCATTGTAACAGTCCATATATTAATTATGCACAATAATATTATGGTGGAGCATTGAAATGATGTGTGCAGTTCTTATACATACAACATCATGATGCTATATATTTTCAACTATATAAATAACGGTGTTTCATAGATTTTCAGACATTGTAGTGCTACCATGGTGATGATGGTACTAAGAGTTTCACCTAGAATAGGAAAAATAACATACTAATTTCAGGGGTGTAGGGGAAAATATAAACTGTGCTAGAAGATTATTGACATTGGTAGCTGTGAATTAAATTAACAATTGAAGAGAATTATATATAGCTGAGCTTCGTAGAGTTCAGATTTTTTCCCATACTAAAAGCCCAGGCTTATTTTCCAAAGGTCAATTTCAAAGTTTTGGGAAAACTGACCTTTCTCAGTGCCTGAATACACATACTGAAAAATTGAACTCTACGTATATAAGAATTTCACAAATTAATGTATGTACTCTTAAACGTAGAACAAGACGTTTAATAACAATTCAGTGAAAATATATATTTTAAGATAGGAAGGATGCATCAGGATTCAATTGTTAGACTATCTACCCTATGTATATTAGGGCTGAAACGAATATTCGAAATGTACCGAAGGAGCTCGTTTCAACCCAACCTACAGTCAACTCCGCTTAATAGAGTCACCGGTTAATCGGTTTCTCCGCTTAATCGGATCAAAACAACCTGGTCCCGAGGTGACTGTATATACACAATTGTATATTGAGAGTAAATAATATAACTGGAAAAGTCAAAAGGTTACCAATAAGCATCGGTGCTCCAAGTTAAAGACACAAAGAAATTATTATTTTATTTTTAATGACTGTATAACAAACATCATAAAGAAATTATATTTAAATATTTATTCTAACATTATATTACTGTTGTTGTTGTTGTTGTTATTAATTAAATATAAACACCACAAAATAGTCCCAGCTTGTTTGTTTGTTTGTTTGTTTGTTTGTTTGTTTGTTTGTTTGTTTGTTTGTTTGTTTGTTTGTTTGTTGTTTGTTCCCTCAACTAACATAATCAACCGCTATTATTGACTACGAACTCATATCCCCGTGTAGTTTCCATTACCCCGCTATAAGGATTGGTTGCCCCCAGTACATACACACCAAAGGCATCTAAATCAGTGTTGTGTATAACGAGACTATTCCCTGTACAGCCAATTAGCCTGCGTCCGTCCTTATACCACTGGTAGGTAGAAGCATTCTCAAAATAGGCAGAAAGTAAAGCAGTCTTCTCACGTGGGAAAACACAGCGAATTTCATGTAAAATTCTTGGTTTTGAGTGAATTTTTAATTTAATTTCAACCCATCTAGTTAGTGTTTTTTCTCCAGTCATTCTGTTGACTACTTCAAGTCTGTAAAAGCCGAAATCTTCCGATTTTAGTGGCCCCATGAAAAGATTGCTATGTTTTTTGTTGGGAATTCGTCGTCCGTATTTATTATACCACTGAAAACTAGGGTTTTTAGCTATAAATTCTGCTGTTAAGTTAACGTATGAACCTTGTTCTGTAGTTATATCTTTTGGCTCCGAAATTATCATTATTTTTGAAAAGGCAAGTTTTTGAAAAAGTTATTATTTCTGAGTTAATTTTTGGGTTAAAGTTAATTTGATTACTCTTTTTGTTGTTGTATAATTTCTATTTATACATAATACCGGGTACAAAAACATATCAATATTAAGAATAGTTATACTACACAGAATAATTTGAATGATCACTGTTGAACTTAAAATTACCCAAATAATTAAATAAAATTACTGGAATGGATGTAAACCACCTTGCTGGTTTCAAAATTGTATATTTCTATTTAAAACCAAATGTTGAGCAATATACTTAGAATAATGATCTACATTTAAATACAACCCCACCTGAATAGAAATAATAATATATAAGCCAGAGTAATATTCTACAGTCAGCTCCCATAACAAGTCGGATATAACGAAGTACCTGCTTATAACGAAGTCATTCAATGGTCCGGAAATCCTTCTATTTTATTACAATACGAGCCCTTCGGTCTCGGTCGCTTTGCGACAGATCGGTGCTACGCACCTCAAGTTAACAGCCGCTATGCGGCCTTACTCCTCACACTTTCTACCATGAAAATGGTAGAAAGGGACGTTATGATTTTGAATTTTCATTAATTTTTGTTTACCTATTTGTGTAAACAACAACAACAACAAATATTCATATTATAAATTTTTAAACTCGAAATTCGTGTTCAGCATACTTGCTTACCTATTATAGCATCTGTTTACCCATTATAATATTTGGAAGTTAGTTTATATCTCACATATAAATGCGGTTTCTATTCCCCCATCACTTTAATACAATCCGGACAAACACACACACAACAATCGAGATTTAATAATTACAATATTAAAACTTTGGTTACAACGAAATGGATATAACGAAATTCCGCTTATAACAAAGTCATTTAATTCCCATATAGCCTCTAAGTCTAAGCTATTGATTTTCCTCCGCTTATAACGAATTTCGGTTATAACAAACTCTGTATAAAATGAACTCCGGTTATAACGAAATTAAACTACGGTCCCGAGCACTTCGTTATAACGGGAGTTGACTGTAGTATTTACATTCAACTAAGAATAGAATGGGAATTACAACAACACTTACCTGCAAGAGTTGCCTAACGAGAGTGTCAGATATTTTGTCGGAAATATCGCCAATAAACACTGTTGTTGCAGTTCTCATTTCAGAAACGTTGGCCTACAGAAAAAATAGTGTTACAAACCATATTACTAACCAGGGATATATATATACTGTCAGGTTCTTTTATAATGAAATTACTTATATAGAGCTCAGCTCTAGTAGAGTTCAGTTTTTCACTATGTGTATTCAGGCACTGAGAAAGGTCAGTTTTTTTCCAGAGTTTGAAATTGACCTTTAGAAAGTAAGCCTGGGCTTTTAGTATGGGAAAAAATCTGAACTCTACAAAGCTCAGCTCTATATAAGGATTCTCTTTTATTATGAACATTCAAGGGACCAAAATTTGTGTTCATAATAAAGAGACTTCATATTAAGTGATCTTAACTTAATACAAACCCTATGTAAGTTGTTAAATTGGGACCATAGGGCTTGTTCATAATAAAAAATCTTCATATTAAACAGACGAAATCTTGTTCATATTAAGCAGACTGACTGTATTAGTATTAATTAATTATAGGTTATATATAGTGCCAATAGGAACTGTATTAAATACAGATGTGCTATATATTAGTTTATAGCTATTACAGTAGACTCCGCTTAATAGAGTCACCTCGGGACCAGGTTACTTTGACCCGATTAAGCGGAGAAATCTATTAACCGGTGGACAAAAGTATTGCTGTTGTCCAAAAGTAGTCAACGAATATTCGTTTCAATCTACTATTCTCTCAAACGAATATTCATTTCGAAACGAACCAATATTCGTTCAATCATTTAGAACTAATATTAGAATATTCGTTTTTTTAAATAATTCATTCAGCATAACTAATTACTGTATAATGCACAGGTTTATTATGCAGTGGATGTCGGTTATAAGCACATCGTCGGGAACTACATATAATGTTCTTATAACCGACATAAATTATATAGGGTATATGGCAACCGTTTTCCAACATAATGTGCTTATATCCGATATGTTCTTATAACCGGTGTGCTTATAACCGGCATCTACTGTAATACACAGGTTTGTATAGCAAGAGTCTAACTAACTACTATAATACACAGGTTTGTATAGCAAGAGTCTAATAACTAACTACTATAATACACAGGTTTGTATAGCAAGAGTCTAATAACTAACTACTATAATACACAGGTTTGTATAGCAAGAGTCTAATAACTAACTACTGTGTAATACACAGGTTGGCAAGAGACAAGAGTCTAACTAACTACTGTATAATACACAGGTTTGTAATAACTAACAACTCACATCTAACTGTATATTACACAGGTTTGTATAGCAAGAGACTAACTAACTACTATAATACACAGGTTTGTATAGCAAGAGTCTAATAACTAACTACTGTATAATACACAGGTTTGTATAGCAAGAGTCTAATAACTAACTACTGTGTAATACACAGGTTGGCAAGAGACAAGAGTCTAACTAACTACTGTATAATACACAGGTTTGTAATAACTAACAACTCACATCTAACTGTATATTACACAGGTTTGTATAGCAAGAGTCTAATAACTAACTACTATAATACACAGGTTTGTATAGCAAGAGTCTAATAACTAACTACTGTATAATACACAGGTTGGCAAGAGACAAGAGTCTAACTAACTACTGTATAATACACAGGTTTGTAATAACTAACAACTCACATCTAACTGTATATTACACAGGTTTGTATAGCAAGAGACTAACTAACTACTGTATAATACACAGGTTTGTATAACTAACAACTCACATCTAACTGTATATTACACAGGTTTGTATAGCAAGAGTCTAATAACTAACTACTATAATACACAGGTTTGTATAGCAAGAGTCTAATAACTAACTACTGTATAATACACAGGTTGGCAAGAGACAAGAGTCTAACTAACTACTGTATAATACACAGGTTTGTAATAACTAACAACTCACATCTAACTGTATATTACACAGGTTTGTATAGCAAGAGACTAACTAACTACTATAATACACAGGTTTGTATAGCAAGAGTCTAACTAACTACTGTAATACACAGGTTTGTATAGCAAGAGTCTAACTAACTACTGTAATACACAGGTTTGTATAGCAAGAGTCTAACTAACTACTGTAATACACAGGTTTGTATAGCAAGAAACTAATAACTAACAACTCACATCTAACTGTATATTACACAGGTTTGTATAGCAAGAGACTAACTAACTACTATAATACACAGGTTTGTATAGCAAGAGTCTAACTAACTACTGTAATACACAGGTTTGTATAGCAAGAGTCTAACTAACTACTGTAATACACAGGTTTGTATAGCAAGAGTCTAACTAACTACTGTAATACACAGGTTTGTATAGCAAGAAACTAATAACTAACAACTCACATCTAACTGTATATTACACAGGTTTGTATAGCAAGAGTCTAACTAACTACTGTATAATACACAGGTTTGTATAGCAAGAAACTAATAACTAACAACTCACATCTAACTGTATATTACACAGGTTTGTATAACAAGAGTCTAACTAACTACTGTATATTACACAGGTTTGTATAACAAGAGTCTAACTAACTACTGTATAATACACAGGTTTGTATAACTAACAACTCACATCTAACTGTATATTACACAGGTTTGTATAGCAAGAGACTAACTAACTACTATAATACACAGGTTTGTATAGCAAGAGTCTAACTAACTACTGTAATACACAGGTTTGTATAGCAAGAGTCTAATAACTAACAACTCACATCTAACTGTAGCCCCTGTCCGTCGCTTAGCCCGAGTGGAATAATGGGATAAGTGCTAACGGTTGCATCTGCTTGTATGACGCAGGGTTCTGATAGTATTATAGCATCCTGGATAATGTGAGGAGCTACTGGTGTCAGAGCTGTTGTTGTTGTTGTTGTTAGTGAGGTGTTGTTGTTGTTGATAACTTCAGGGGCAGGTGTGGCATCAATAGGAATTTGAATTTGAATTGGAACTTGAATATTAATTGGAACTTGAATTGGAACTTGAATTGGAATTGGAACTTGAATATTAATTGGAACTTGAATTGGAACTTGAATTGGAATTGGAACTTGAATAGGAACTTGATTTGGAATTTGAGTCTCGAGGAGAGTAATTTTTGTTGTCTCTTCTGTCACTGATTCCTAATAGCAAAATGAAATTAATAATATACTGTCTGACTTATAAAATAAATTGGAAATAGATTATATTATACGTAGCTAGTCACAAAATAGAACCTCGTTAGTAGGAACACCAGGGGACCGTCAAAATGTGTTCGCCTTATCCGGAATTTGTATTAAGCAATATCATTTGTATTGGAAAGGCTTTGAAGGGGACTGAAATAGTGTTCGCATTAACCGTGTCCGTACTAACGAGGTTATACTGTATCTACTATACAATTATACAACCAGTGTTTATACAGTATATAGGAGATTTTTCTAAATTTTCGCGCTCCTAATTAAAATTATCCAAAAATCATGCTCTAAAAGGAGCGTCTCGCGCTCCTGGATAAATCCTTGTGTGTCAACGACTAATGTATTAACCGAATTATTTTACCCATATGCAATGAGACTATACAATGACTATACAATGACTATACAATGACTAAGCAATGACTAACAATGACTATACATTGATACAACTGACTATTTGGTCTATCCTGGTGTGTACAGAAGGGAGGAGTAGGCTCTCAGCTGACTGCATCTCTTCCTGCATAACCAGAGGGAGAATAGCCAGCTGGGGGTGTCCGGCAACCACAGGCACCGGCAGGCGAACTGTAAACAACAACAATAACAACAACAACAACAACAACAACAACAATAACAACAATAACAACAATAATAAAAACAACAATAATAACAATAATAACAACAACAATAATAATAACAATAATAAAGCTCAGTTTTATAGGTGTCGAAATTGACGTTTAGAAGTAAGCCTAGTATTTTTTCAAAAAAAAAAAAATCGAGTAGTATTAGCATAAATAATATAATTATTAGTAGGAATATCTAGTGGACCGTGTTTATTGGTTTTTTTGTACAATTAAGTGTTTATTGGTACAATTAAGCAGAAAAATTATTAATACTGACTAATATTAGTTTACTGCATTAAATAATACTGACGAACTAAGTTCAACTAACGAGAGTCTACTGCATTAAATAACTGTAATTAATTAATATCCCTGGTCCACTAATTAGCACAACTCACGCGGGGGCATATTAGGCATATTGGGCATATTGGGCATTAGGGGGGGCATGGGGGGCAGGGGTATTCCGGCCGGAGAGGAGAGCAGCGGGAGCCCCAGCATAGGGGGCAGTCCGGGAGGCATTCCTGGGGGCCTTATCATCTCTAGGGTAGGGACATCTGGGATCCTGTTCTTCTCCTCCATATTGTCAGGCTCATATCTATGGGAATATAATATATTGTCAGGCTCATATCTATGGGAATATAATATATGTATAGTTAGGTTCTTTATTATGAACATTCAAGGGACCAAAAATGGTGTTCATGAATCATAATAAAAAAACTCAATATTAGCAGACGAAATATTGTTCACAATCAGTAGACCTGAATATATAATACAGTGGATGCCGGTTATAAGCACATCGTCGGGAACTGCACTTAATGTGCTTATAACCGACAAAAATTATATAGGGTATATGGCAACCGTTTTCCAACATAGTGTTCTTATATCCGATATCTACTGTAGTATAATTATATGTATCATAATGTATGAATATTTAAAATAAAGTAATCCACAGTTTAATTAAACAATTATTAACAAACCTCAAGTTGGCAGGTTGGTTTATGGGAGGTATCATTTGCTCGGGGGGCGGAGGGTACATCTGCCCTCTAGGGGGACACATGGCTCTGTTCCCCATGGGACCTCTATCGAAGTTAGGCGGGCCCAAAGGTGGTCCCATTTGTTGCTGCTCGGGGTAATACTCCTGGAATTCCTCTGCGCCATCATGGTAACTACGCTGAAACTCTTCTTCGTATTGATCTTCGTACTCGTCTCTCGGTTCCGATTCGTAGGGGCCGTAGGGCCTGTCGAAGCGGGGGGGCGGGGGGCCCCGGGCGCCGCGGGGAGGGTACATGCCGCCGCGAGGAGGGTAGGGGGGGGCGCGAGGACCCGGGAGCATGTAGCGCGGACGGGGGGGCTCGAATCTACTCATATACTCTCTAGTAATTATAATGAGTGGGAGATATTCAACAATGTATGTACCAAGGAATTATCCAGGAGCGCGAGACGCTCCTCTAGGCGTATGATTTGGGTAAATTCTATGTTTAGGAGCGCGAAAATTTTACATCTTCTCCTATACCATAACACTAAATTAGTGAATTACGAGCATGAAAATTTGCTTGGATACTGAAAAGGAGCGTATCCTCAAATTGCTGTACAAGACCCTGATGTACACGTATATAGTAAAACCTCGTTATTAGGAACACGGTTAATTTTAATACGAATGTGATAGATATAATTATAGGTATTATAGTATAACTTTCATGACATAAGTACGAATTTCCGGGTAATACGAACAAACAGTTCCACAAAATCAGCTCCCTTATAATTTATAATGGCTATTCAATGGGTATTTCAGTCAACTTCAAAGCCTTTTCAATACAAATGATATTAGTTAGCTCGAATTCCGGATAAGGCGAACAGATTCGTAACGAAGTTATATTCAATAAAGCTAGGGGATCAGGATTTGAATCATTTGATAGACTTCTACCAAAAGATTATGATCCTTTTTCTGATTAATACAGCCAACTCTACATGATATGTAAATAATATGCAATCTATAATCAATTGACCCTTCGTTTTCCCGGAATGTGAAAGTCAAACTAAAAGTTAATTTAATTTCAATTCAAAGTGAAAGTGGATAAAACAAATATATTTGTAATAAAAGATTTAAATATAAATCTGAATATAAATAATATCTATCAAGGTACCCAAATACTATTCTTTGTATCGCAGAATGTTAAAAAAAAAAAACGTGACATGTCCAATTTCCTGGAATTTACGATACGTAACGTTTGAAAGTAACCACCGTTTTATAAGGGGTGAGAAACAATCTTTTCTAGGCGCGCGAAATTCGAGAGTAACTCCCATTGACTTAATACAAAATCGGTAATTTAGGCGCTCAAATTAAATCTAGGCGCACAGAAAATTTTGCTAGAATGAATCCTAATCCCTCCCACAAAAAATCCTGTATAAAACCCTGAAAATTACTTCACGAATCATATAATTCTTAATTAATATGATTATGCAATTTTAATTAAGCTTATTGCTCTAAGGTTAATAATTGATAATTCCAATGTAATTTCACAATCTGACTGTACGTTATAAAGCCAGTGTTAATTAATGGTCAGTCTAAATGAAAATGACTAATTTCCTGAACAAAAGTATTCGGGAATTTTAAACGCCTAATATCCGGAATATACGATTCAGGAAATTTTTATCCTAAATTTCCAGAAAAAAATTTCCAAACCTAAAGACTAAATGTTGCTAAAATTATGTTATGTAATTACAAAAGCAGACTTATTCAAAATACAGTCAGGTGCTTTTATTATGAACATTCAAGGGACCAAAAATTGTGTTCATAATAGAGAGACTTCATAATAAGCGAACTCAACTTAATACAAACCTTATGTAAGTTGTTAAATTGGGACCTTAGGGCTTATTCATAATAAAAAATCTTCATATTAAGCAGACGAAATCTTGTTCATAATAAGCAGACCTGACTGTATTAGTATTAGAGGCTATTCAAAGTCAGTATAATAAGTTAAACTATCCCCATAATTAATTAACCTGGATTTAATCGGAGATTATTACAAAGCCTATTATAACCATGGAAAGTCCATTGAATTATACGTACTATGTATACAGTAGAACCTCGTTAGTACGAAATTAACTAATTTAGTATATGGCATAACCATAGAAGGTAGATGTTATAACTTATGTTATGAAAAATCATAATAGTAGAAAATGACGTAATATTCTGATAGTTATATCAAAATAAACTTAGGTACGTATAAGGGAAATTATAAAGAGAATTATGTGGATATGTGGTTAATTGTATTACCTACAATGATTATATAAATTATTGCAATTAGTAATTGTGTAATACTAGCTTATTATGCACAGTAGACTATTCTCAATTTGCAAATATATATAAAAGCAACTAATGTAAAGTTAGTTTCCTAAAATAATAATTGCAAGGAATATTTATTTGTTGATACAAGATACAAAAATCTCAAATATTGGAATGAAAAAAGAATGAAAATAATTGTTCTACAAAGCAAGTAAGAAATAATGAAAATACAGTGGAAAAGATCATAAAATAAAATTAATGAAAATTGAATTTTATTGTATTTCAGAAGCAAACATTATTCAGAAGGGAAAAATGAAGAAATTGTAAAATAATAATACAGTATATTTGAGTGAATTTTGTTACAAACTTGTTTTTGTTGTTGTTTACATGCAATTAGTGGATAGTTAATGAAAATATCACTCAAAAAAAATTATTTACTGTATATTTACACTTGTTTCACATGTCACCATTACCCCTGAATAATGGTTTATTGCACCTAATTCATACAACCCACTGTTATACCTATTAGCATTATGTATTACAAGCGTATTTCCATTGCAATAGCACAATCTATGACCGTCTTTATACCAGTTATAACCGGAGGCATTTTGAAACTCCGCACAAAGAATAATTGTGTCTCCGGTAGAATATTCGCCTCCGATTAATTCGGTTTTCTGACGCGGCAGTGATGGGTTTGAAAAGTTAATTTCAGAACAGAATTTTGGATTTCTATATTTCCTAAAAAGTTTAACCCATCGAGTAAAGATAAAATCCTCAGAATACAAATCGAATATTCCCAATCGATAGTTCCCGAAATCTTTATGCTGAATTGGGCTGATGAACAGATTACTCGTATTTTTATTGTAGATTGCATGTCCGTATTGGTCATACCATTGGTACGATAAGGTTGTTGGGTTAGATGAATGAGCTCTTGCAATTAAGTTAACGTGTTCACCTAATTCCACATATAAATCCTTTGGTTCTTCTATTAAGGACAGTTTATTTACACTCGGGTTTGTACGGTTATAATACAAATAAGAATCCTCAAACATGGAAATATTATGCATTTTGTAATTTAACTTTTCAATGTAATTCAGAATGTTAATTATAAATGTTTATTTGTATCATTTTACATTTCTTATTTATATAGTGAGTTTCTATGAACAATGAAAATCACCTTATTTTCCTGTAACTTTATGTAAAACAAATGTATAATTTGTTGTAAGAACTTTCTTATAGCGGCCTGTACAGTGTATACTAATAATAGCTTAGTCTAACAACTTATAATCAGTTATAGTCATAGTTATAATCAGAATTTAATTAGTTACCTTACTAAAATCGAACATCATTAAGTAAATACAGTCAAGTCTGCTTAATATGAAAGTATTTTAATTATGAACTAAAATAGTGTTTGGAACTAACTCCAGTAAAGGTCTGCTTATTGTGAAGAATTTTCCGTCTGCTTAATATTAATACCGTAACTTTTTATTAAGAACAAGCCCTATCACTTTCAGTTCCAATTCAGTAATAAAGTCTATTCTATCTATTCTATGGATATCTAACAAACTTTATTATTTGTATACAATCGTAGTGAGGTCTGCTGAATGTGACAACTTTTGTCTCCTTAATATTAAAGTGAATCGTCCCAATTTAACAACTTACATAGAGTTTGTATTAAGTTGAGTTCGCTTATTATGAAGTCTCTATTATGAACACAATTTTTGGTCCCTTGAATTCCTTAAAATAGCACTGACACAAAGAACTTTTTACAGCAATTAAAGCGTGCAATATATAAATCTGTTAAGTTAACTATAGGATTATAGTGCTTATTAAGTCGGGTATGTCACATTATGTGTTAGGTGCCCTGACTAGACATGTTTCTAGCTAATAACTTGATAAGGAAATTGTCGTAAAATAGCGTGAAATTACGCTTTAGAGTCTCACTATGTTTATAAGTAAACTCAGATAGCTGATGGGAGTCGAACAAGGGGTCACTCGATGGGTTTAGGACAAAATTCGAGAAAGGAATGTTGTCACATTCCTAAGACATTATTGCGTTGCTAGGGATAAATGGGCAAATGACCCCTTAAACGACGGTGAATTTCATGTGGACAACGAATTCGGTCGTTAATATGTTTACTTTTTTAAAATTCTGTAACTATTGCACATTGTTATTTTCATATTAATGCATCATTAAATGTTTGCAATACTTTATGCTAATATACTCGTATTAAAATAATTTTAATTATACTCAGCAAACATGATATTGCCCAATGTAATTACACAAAAAGTGTTTAATATTTACTTCCTTTAGTTTGCTGGACATACAATTCAAATTAATGAAGATACATTCATTGGATGAGAGTTTCATTGCTTCCAAAGGGCTTAGAACTCTCACTTACAAATACAGTGGATGCCGGTTATAAGCACATAGTAGGGAACTGCATTTAATGTGCTTATAACCGACATAAATTATACAGGGTATATAGCAACCGTTTCCCAACATAGTGTACTTATATCCGATATGTTCTTATAACCGGTGTGCTTATACCCGACATCTACTGTAATCCACAATTTATGTTGGATTAGTTAAGCCACCAAAGGAAAAATACACACAGCAAGTGAACAAAGAAACAAACAAACAAACAAAATCATTGTGATTTAATATATAAGATAGTTAATGGTGTACATTGCGGGCCAAAAATATATATGGGGGATTCTAGCAGGCCGCGGGCCGGATTAGATTAAAATTGCGGGCTGCGGGCCGGGCCGCGGTTACAAATTTCGGCCCGCGTGCAACTCTGGTCAACTTGACTATGAATTAAAAGTTAGATTATATTTACTCTATTTTCAAGGAATTCATGCTTCCACAAATATTAGCATACATTTTCTAATTTTCTAATTACTTATTTAATTAATGATCATTAAGGGGAAATAAACCTTGTACTCCTTAACCAATACAGTAGATACCGGATATAATAACATTCTACTGGAAAATGGTTGCCATATACCCTATATAATTTATTTCCGTTATAAGAACATTATATGCAGTTCCCGACGATGTTCTTATAACCGGCATCCACTATATTTCCCTTATCCGTGTTCCTATTAACAAGAGTCTACTATAGTAAGAAGACCCTCGAAAAACATTAAAATTACAAGTATATTTAATTAATTAACAGACATATATTAATATTACTGAGTATTTTGGAGAACACGCTTAATTTCTTCAATATCCATTTTCATACTATTGCCTTGTGAAATTCTAAATCTATAATTTTCATCGAGGATATACTTACACAAACTGCTAGCTATAGTATCATTAACTTTTCTTCTAACCTTTTCGTTGCTATTATCGATATCAAAAGAAATATCTTTCCCAAGCACTTGGTAACCGAAATTCCTTTTGCCAGCATTATACGCCAACTGTTGAGTTCGATACAAACTATGCATAATTCCTTTCTTCATGCTTTTAGCGCACAAAGTATGTTCCGTTTCGTAAAGCAAATTCAGTAATAAAGGAAGATATGCTTCCAATTGATTTTCACTGAAATTTGGCATAAAACAAGTTTCCAAAAGAAGTGGAATTAAAGGCACTTTTAGTTCCTTAATGTCTGTAATAACCTGAATTACATCCTCATAATTACGAGCCCAATTATAACCTTTTATTTTAGCGGCGCACATATAAGGATCCCAAGCCCAGTGACTTGATGTAGGTTCATAAATTCCATCTTTTTCAATCGCTGTGCTTAATATTCTCTTGAATAACCGGACACCCTTTGACCTCTTAGAATAACAGAGAGCTCTTAAAAGTGTACGATAGGCCCAAGGTGGGGGGACATCGTAATACAAATTACAAATATCGGTCCAGATATTAATAACTGCGTTTTCAGTACGTTTGTTCCTTGCTACGAATAACATTAAATTATCGAAACCGTGTTTGCCCGGGTATAAACCTACGTCACGAATAATTACATAGAATTTGAGTGCCATACTTATTGCGCTAGCGGATTGACAGGCTTTTATGAATAGATCGATATTACTGCTTGTCATATAAGGTAGCAACTCATTAGTGGTCAATTGGAATGCTTGTTTCATAGAAAGAGGCGATGGTACGTAAGTGCCTTGTGAATCTAATTCTAGATTTCCTCCGTAAATAATACCGGATAATAAGTGGTGAATTGAGTATTCGTTAACTGGACAATTCTGTGATTGCAAACGTTCAGTGGCTTGTATAATGTCGATATTTCCGGATAAACGGGATGACAATATTATTACTCTCGGGTTATTAATTAAATCGGGTTGTATGTCTATTATTGAGGTCATTAAGGGAACTGTTATTTTTCCTGGATTTGCATTTGCGTGAAATAAACTTTCAATTGCTTGTAAACAAATTTGTTTACTTGGAGTGAGTGATTGTGATTTCATTTCTTCGATTAGTTGAGTGAATTTGGTGTAACGATATTTCTCAGAATTATAATTTGTGACTTTGAATCGATTCACAAACCCGAATTTGAAAAGAATTCGTGACAATTTTTCATATTCACTTACACCGAAATATTTAGTTTTTCTAAGTGTATCGGACAAATCTAGGAGTATGTGAGCGACCGATTTATTAAAAGCTAATAAATTGAAGGTTTTTAATCTAAATTCAGGTTTGAAATTTAAAATATTTTTCTCAAAATTCTTCGATTGAGCAATTTCGTGAAGCAAAAAACAATTTTTCGAATTTGGTTGAATGAAATTGAAAACTGAAATCCAACAATCTTCCAATTTCTGAAGAAATAAATCGAAATCCGAAGTTCTATTATTGTGCAAGGCCGCAATATAACTGCTCACAAACATTAAATAATGTGTGACGTCATAAATATGTGGAGAAGGAATTGTTTGTTGTTTTATTTCTGTTTGTTGTTTAGTTTGTGTTTGTTGTTTACTTTCAATTTGTTGTTTTATCTCTGTTTGTTGAATTGGTTTGGTTAGTTGAGTATGATTTACAAGCGCTGTAATAATGGGACTATTGAAATCTGGCTGTGCATATATCGGATCTGGTATTTCCACTGTGGATTGTAAAGTTGTTAGATTCCGGAAATGCAAAGGTGAGAAGTAACGGCGAACCAAATATACCGTTTTCATCCTAAATAATAATTATAAAATAAGTGTTGTTTGTTATTGTCTTCAAACAAACCATTAGTCCATTATAATTATGGCGTAATTATAAATCGGCCAACAGATGCTCAATATAAAAACCCGGATTCGCAAAGGTGAATTTTAATGTTAAAATTACCTTGCCAATGCCTTAAAATTACATTTTAAAAAAACCATCGCAAATCCGAACAGCGGTGTTCTGATTCAAAATTTCTGTTAGTGAAGTAATACATTTTATGAAATACTTGTCTGATACTTATTAGTTCGTATTAGCGAGGGTGTACTGTAGTTGCTTAATAAAAATCCAAATTAGCTGAGACAAATCAATAAAAGTCTTATAACTATCTCAAAAAGTAATTTACATATACAATATACCAAAGTCTTAACTGCTAGTTTTCTAAATATAAACACAATAACAACAACAACAACAGTAAAAGTACCAATAATACCAACAACAACAATACCAACAACAACAACAATACCAACAACAACAACAACAGTAAAATTACCAATAATACCAACAACAACAACAACAACAACAACAACAACAACAACAACAACAACAACACTAACTACAGACTACTCTTAGCAGAGTACTGCACAGTGGCTATAATAGCGTGTCTCCATTTCGCGTAAGATTTCTTTACATTTTCAGAGAACGGCTTAGGTTCGAAACTTTTCCCGATTTCCCAAAATTCCTTTATTTCCCTCATTTCTTTCCAAAACCCGAGAGCTAATCCAGCCAGATACGCCGCCCCCCTCGCGGTGGTATCCACATTAGTCGGACAAACTATTTTCCTACCGATTAAGTTAGCCACAAGTTGCATTAGAAAACCGCAATTTGTAACACCTCCGTCTGCTATTATTGGCGCAGTTTCCGACACGATTAATCCCTCCTCGTGAGCTATCTCGTACTGGTCCCGGATTTGGAAAGCCAGGCCCTCTAACACAGCCCTCACCATGTGTGCCTTATTCATTCTAAGGGTTAGTCCCATGAAAGCGGAGTCAGTATTATATTCTTCAAACGGGGCCGGCAATCCGCATAGACTGGGTACGAACACAACTCCGCAGGAATCAGTTACACTATTCGCGATATCACTCAGTTCATCCACTACTGTACATAGGCCTATACTCCTTGCCCATTCTATTGTAGTGCCCATAGACGCTATATTGCTCTCAGTTATAAAGCTAGGTCCCTCTCTATCCACCCAGCCTACTAAGGGGTAGTAACCCTTGAGAGAGGCCCGACAAATGTCCCCCTGGCAGATATCTATAAAACCGCCGGTCCCAAGAGTTATTTTCATTTCGCCGCGTTTCCAACAGGTGTTCGCAAACGCGGACGCTGATTGGTCGGCTACCAATGCGCCTATTGGGAAAGATACACCGAAAATACTAGCGTCGATTCTGCAATATTCTTCGGAAGTTAGTTTCAGTTTCGGGAGAATACTAACCGGGATTCCGAACACGCTACAAAGTATGCTCGACCAATCCATGGTGAAAGGATCGAAAATAACAGTTGCGCTCGCATTTGAGAAATCTGTAATATGAATTGTGTGATTCGTGAATTTCCAGACAAGCCATGTATCGATTGTTCCGAAACATAAATCGTTTTCGAGACCGATTTTAAGTACGTTTGGCATATTTTTAAAAACCCAATGCAATCGTATAACGGCGTGTTGCGGTGTAAAAGTTAGTATGCTACTTGCTGTGTATTTCTGCGCATGCGTTAATCCACTCATTATCTTAGAGCCAAAACGAATAGCTTTAAAAGTAGCAGAATCGTTCCACATTTTACATAATTCGAGCGACCGCAGATCTTGCCAGGACAAGAAGTTAATTACAGGTTCCCCTGTTGACCTTCTCCATAAAGTAAACGTATTTCTCTGACAAGTAATCCCTAGTCCAGCTATGCTTTCGTATTTCAGACCCCCTTTCCTTATATTCTCGTTTATAACCGCTTTACAAACATCCCATATATGGTGCGGATCTATTTCAACCCACCCTGGCTCGGGCCGTAACGTTTGTATCGGGATTTGGTGATAGGATATTTCCTGGCCTTGTTGGTTAATCGCAACGCATTTTATAAAAGTGGAGCCGACGTCAATGGCTAGTATGAATGACATTCTATGTAAATATAGTTAGTTATAGGGCTATATAGTGATATAATTAGTATATTGTACAGTAGAACCTCGTTAGTAGGAACACCAGGGGACCGTCAAAATGTGTTCGCTTTTCCGGAATTCGTAATAACCAATATCATTTGTATTGAAAAGGCTTTGAAGGGGACTGAAATAGTGTTCTTACTAACGAGGTTCTACTGTATACTCAAATGTTGATGTGTCATGTATAATAATTTGTAAGAGTTTAAAGTTAAAATTGTATAAAATGCCAACATTTCCCACCAAAAACAAGATTTTCAGATAACTTGTATAGTCTGATATATTATCTCAAACACTCTGTATAACAAATACTAACGTATTTCGATATATATAGTGTTTCAAAGTAAATATTTATACTTCAAATCCATGGTTAATCTGGGCGAATCTTGACTTGTTTGAGAATAAAATCTAAAATCGAATTACAGTAGAACCTGTCTATACACTCACTTATAATAGGTCCCAACATGACTTCCCATATTATAATCAACCTGTGTATAACGGTTATATTAGACAAGCCCCTTTGGTGACAATTATTAACAGGTTCTACTGTATTTGGGTCAAACGTTACGCTACGTAAACCTGAAAATTAGGCACCCCCCCCCTTCCCTTCCAATGGCTTTTTAAGCAAAAGGATGGTCAGTCACACATTGGTAACCCCCTTGGAAACGTCACGTAATGTTTGTAGCGTTTGGATTTATGAAAACCCTAAATTTTGGTGAAAATCTAAATTAAGACCAAGGATGTACTATTTACAATAATAATATATTTCCCAATAAGCGAATTTAATGACAGCCCATTAATTTATAAAACTTTCACACATTAATAAGATATCACTTTCATTGTACCATATTTCTAATTGCTAAAACAGTGACAATACTTTATAACAAACCTACACATTTGATAAATATTATTCAATTCACAGATGTCTTTCTTAAAAGAAATAAAATGAATTTTAAATTAAATCTAAGAAATTAACAATTGAATGAGAAATTGGATAACAATTAGAAGAATTTTAATTCAACTAAATAAACTTTATACAACTCAAAAGTATTATAAATATTAAGTGCAATTAAATGACAAATATCTCAAAAAGGATAATTAGAATCTATAATACGTAGTTAGTTTACAGCTGATTAATTAAAGACATTAAGTCTGACATTAGAATTAGGAATTAATTCCATTCATTAAATCAGAAAGATTTAATCTACACTTTGGCTAAATAGATTATTATAGTAATTAATACAGTTGTTATAATATATTGTAATACAGTAGACTCTCGTTAATAGGAACACGGATAAGGGAAATATCTGTTAAGGAGTACAAGGTTTAATTCCCCTAGCCTATACAAATGCATGCAAGTGACTCCGGTTAATACGAATTTCGAATAATACGAACATATTAAGACGGTCCCTTGGTGTTCCTATTAACGAGAGTCTACTGTAGTTAATTATATAATGAAAAATAAATATAATTATTAGTTTTTGATTTTTTTAAAAATCCTATTTATAGTTGGCATTACTTATATATCGACCAACACCTTTTCAATATAATTTTCAGGCACTGACAAACTCATTTTTCGGGTTTTTATATTGAGGTGTTGGCCGAATAAATAAGCCCTTTATAATTCCTATTCGAATGGCTTTTCAAATAGGAACTGTTATAATAGTGTAGCTATAAAAAAATAAAAACATATTATAAGGGATTCAATTCAAATGTATGTTAAAAATACAAAATAACTAAAAAAGTTAAATTACACAATAAATATTATAATCTTTAATTCAAAGCTTATTTATTCGAATTGGAACAAGAAGAGAGTGAGAACCTGAAATGAGACTTTACACATTTCTCCTCTATTATAGGGGACTCCTTGAGTTGGTACCCAGCTATTCTGAAGTCCTGTTCGTTCTTAAACTGGGGCCGCGGCAAAATATCCGACCGGTTTGAAAGTCGCGAGAGAGAAGACCGTCTTGGCAACGCCGCCATCTCAAAGAAAGTGCTTTTCAGGATAGAAAGAGGGCTCGGGGGCAGCGAGCTAGAAATAGAGCCACGAAGGGATGGCGATCCCATCGCATAACCAGAGGAGTCAATAGACCAATCAGGTGTCACGGCACTCTCGGGATAGCCTAGGGGTGTACTAGCGAATTGTGACACTTCGTGAAATTTTTCCGATTCAATGGAATAGTTTGAATCGAGTCTTAATAAACGATTCGGACGCATTTTGGGATGTTGCGTGAGTGAAAATGTTTGTTCTTGGTGAAGAATTGAATCTGTGCTGTCTTCTGAATCCATAGATTCAACTGTTAATTTATCGTCGCTCTCAATTTGAGGACTTTTATTTTCTATTTGTGTTTGTGATAAATCTCTTTGCATTGTACGTAGGCTTATAGTACGAGGCCTATGTTGTTGTTGTTTGTTCACAATGCCCTTATAATAGGGATGGTTAGGAGAAATATTCGCTTGTGAGCGTTGAAAATTCCTGGGTGAAACTTCTGTGGACATTTCAGTTTATTTGTGAGAACTATTTATAAAATCTAATATTTGAGTATAATTTAACTTTGAATCTATCTTATTTATAGGTTTGCAATTATACATTGTATGATGCAATAGAAGTATATTAGTGCAATTATGAAATACTTTCTAAATTTTAAGAATAATGCTATTCAGCGGATACATTATGAAATTATTAGCTGAATCTCGGAAATATATTAAGCATTGTTAGCAAATTAACACATGTCTGTCTGTCATGATTATTATTCAGAAAAAATAGAGACTTTCGTAAACTTCTTTTCTTACGTAAAAGACTGTAAGGAATTATCCAGGAGCGCGAGACGCTCCTTTTGGAGCATTATTTTGAAAAAATTTATTTAGGACCGCGAAAATTTGGAATCCTCTCCTATACCGTAACATTAATTTGTGATTTAGGCGCATGAAAATTGGATCAGACCAGGATTAGGAGCGTATTTACAAATGGCTGTATAATACACTGCGTAAAAGGATATAAATTATTGTATACTAACTACAGTATAACTTCGTTAGTACGAACACCAGGGGACCGTCAAAATGTGTTCGTATTATCCGGAATTCGTATTAACCAATATCATTTGTATTGAAAAGGCTTTGAATGGACTGAAATAGTGTTCGTATTAACCGGAATTTCGTATTAATCGTGTTCGTACTAACGAAATTCTACTGTAATTGAATTTAAATATTCTCTTTTGTGCGAAAAGTCTGACACTCAAATGCTAATTAATACCGGATATTTCGCAATGTCCGAATTCGTATTATTAACAAGTCTACTGTGTTTTGAATTTAATAGAATTTGTCGCCCTTTTTAATTATAAAATTACTAATGCATAATGTAACCTAATACAATATAGAAATAATAGAGCGTAAATACCATTAATTAATTAATTAATTCATTAATTACTTAGCAATGAATGAAGGCTAGATTTTTTGCATAAGAGCTAATATATAAATTCAATTTGTGTAGAATATTTAAATAATCTATTTTACGCAAGAAAAATGCAAGTTTCTTTGAATATTAATACAGCTGACTGCCAAATGTGAATTTCCTAGGAAATACTTTATAATTACAGTCGACTCCGCTTAATATGGAGTCACCTCGGGACCAGGTTGCTTTGACCCGATTAAGCGGAGAAATCTATTAACCGAAAATATTTTAAGCCAAAATGTAATTACGTCCTATAAATCCTGTGAAATTTTGACCCCATTAAGCGGAGAAATCTATTAACCGGTGGCTCTATTAAGCGGTGGCTCTATTAAGCGGAATCGACTGTATTAATAATTATATTAATTATAGAAATTACTTATATAGAGCTCAGCTCTAGTAGAGTTCAGTATTTATATTTGGAGGTAATAATAATCATAAGAAAGGCGATTTCATAAAAGCTAAGTAAAGTAGTATTATTTGGACTCTTAATTTAATAAATTCCTTTGTTCTTAGCTAAGATTCAGTTTTCATTGAACAATTTCCTCTCTTTTGGAACAATAATTAAGAAATCTAAATATAGCCCTGAATAATAGTGAATATGTTCCTTATACGATAGGAATTACGTATGTATAAATTGGGCGATTTTCTAATATAATTTTAGACACTGGCAAGGTATTTTTATCAAAAATTAACCTTCACGCTTTATACTGAAAGGTGTGGCCGAAATACAAGCATAAAAGATTATCTGTAATTTCCTAAAAATAACCGTGATTGTGTCACAAATTGACAACTCTAGAAAATATATGAAACCAAAAATTATGTATAATTAAGTTCTAATTTCATAATTATGCAACATTTGTAAGAGTTTGCTGACTGTCAATATATTATGGACATAAAAGTATAATCGACTAAATAGCATTACTTTAAAATTTAAGCTGTAAAATAGTTTGCAAAAAAACAAACATTTTTAATTGTAATACTTTCGTTACAAGATCACGATTTAACTTAGTGATCGTTTCAATATTCTATAAATAACTATTATAAATGACGTTTATTTCACCATGTGATTGTATTAATAAATACGTATAGATACTTTAGTTTGTAATGTATCGTATAACTCCGTTATAAACGTAACTGGGCTAATTAGTAAGTAGTAATTTTTACTACGTAATTATTGAAATTTATGCCTTTAATCTTTTATATTTTTAATAGTTTATAAAGCAGTATGTATTTCTATTTAGGGTAAACTCGGTTAGTACGTACTTAATTCCTTTCCCGAGGGGGTAAGTTATAACCGAATTCTACTGTATTTAATGTCAAAATTGAATATTTAAAAATTTAGAAAATCACTTTGAAGTTATAAAATATGAATATTTCACAGATGATAATTTCACAGTTTGCTTATTCCAAATCAACCTTTTTTGAACAAATGTAGTCCAAGCCTTGGGAGATAAATTAAGTATGGCTGAAACCAAAAGTAGTCAACGAATATCCGTTTCAATCTAGTTAACGAATATTAGATTGAAACGGATATTCGTTGACTACTTTTGGACAGCATGACTTTTGTATAGCTTAGAGATATCGTAAATATAAATTCCCACTTAAACTAGCTGATTATTAGTTAACTTGTGTATAATACACTTTGTAACTATTATTATACCATTGTAACATTAACAAAAACCTATTTTCCAATGTATTTTGACTCTAGAAATTGATTTAATGCTTAGTCATCCAAACGAACGAATATTCGAATATTCGTTCGTTACATTTCAAATATTCGTTTCAGCCCTAAAATTAAGAATGTTATCGTGTTCTTAATTTGTGGCATTCGTATTTAATGTTAGAAAACATTAGATACGAATTGTAATGATAAGGGAACAATTATTTATAAATAAATACATCTAAAATACCATTAAAAGACCACAAGTAAGTTTAAATATTCATTTGATAATAATTTTACATCAAAAGATAGCGAATACATAATAATAACAGGTATTTACTAATGGAAATAATTAAAAATAAATAAAAAGTTGGTTTAACATCGTCTGTAAAGGCACTTAAATTGATCCAAAAAAACATTTCACGAAAATATCATTAGAATTGAGGTAACGAATCCTTTGATCTATTTTTAATTGTTTGTGTAATCTGGACTACTTATTGAGACATATTTTTGTAAACAATTACAGTAGAACTCGGTTATAATTACCTGGGTTAATTACGTACTTCGGCTTAGTACGTACTACTATTTGTTAACAAAGTTTATAAAGCAGTATGTATTTCTATGTAGGGTAAACTTAGTTAGTACGCGACATACAATTTTTTTACCGTCCGTTGGTGTTCGTATTAACGAGGTTCTACTGTACTTATTTTCCATTCCCGAGGGGGTACGTTATAACCGAGTTTTAGTGTATTTAATCGGCAAAAAGTGGACTAATACAAATCTCTTGTAAGAATATATATAAGACGAATATAAATATTCTTACAAAATATAACTAAATTTTATGTAGCATTATTCATAATACAAATATTTGCTCAAGTATGAATAAAAGATTAGACCTCCCAATATAACCACAATCTAAAATATGAATTATTAATTATTATATCATCACAGTTAAAATATCACATTACTTTATAATCTAAATTATTAAAATAAAAGTTTAAAATTACAAATTCATACAAAAGTCCTCAACACAAATTCCAATGGAACAAACCAAAATTATTTCCTTGGAAAAAATCTATGAACTAAATCCTGTCTATTAACGCCATTTAACGCGAAAATAAGGGAATCATAAGTATAGGGCATTGCACCAGACCTAGGGCCAGAGGTTTGCCAACGGATTTTCCATTCTTTCAGAACACACATTGAAGACGTATAACTCTGTCTTTGGTTTTCTTCCATAATCTGGAGAATTCTGGGAAAATCGTTAAGGAGAATTGTTCCTATTTTCTGCCATTCGTTTTCAGCTGCAATTATTACCTGAGCAAGAAATCCGTCTGTCATATCCTCTACAAAATAAATAATTTATTAATTTAAATAGTAGACTCTGTTCATAATAGAGAGACTTCATAATAAGCGAACTCAAGTTAATACAAACATTATGTATGTTGTTAAATTGGGACAATAGGGCTTGTTCATAATATTTACAAAGTTTGACATTAATAGGAACACCAATGGACAATTGAAACTAGTTCGTATTATCCGGAAATTCGTATTAACCGGAGTCACTTGCATGCATTTGTATAGGCTAGGGGAATTAAACCTTGTACTCCTTAACCGATATTTCGCCTTATCCGTGTTCCTATTAACGAGAGTTTACTGTACAAGTATAGAATAAATGTAAACATTTGCTCTAATGTTAATATGCCAATATGGAACTAATAATTTCTTTGGTACCAGTTACGGAGCCCTGGAATTTGGAACTATTTTAGTGGCGCATTAACTAGAGAGAGTACGACAAGATAATTCGGAAGGAAAGATATTCAAGAATTCCAAACATTCCTTCTACATAGTAACAGGGGTAATCTCTGAAATTAAACTCATTTCATTCACAAATAAAGAATGCAAATATATTACTATCTCTTTAGATAAATTCCTATCATAAATTAAGCCAATCTCGCTAATAAGATTAACTATACGGTAACCACATAAATGCATAGATTATTAGATCTACTAAATCACATAATTGTAACTCAAATTAGCCATATTACTAATTAATCTTATAGATAAGAACAAATACAGTCGACTCCAATTAATCGGGTCACTTTGGTTAAAGGTTAGTTTAACATTTAAACGAAAATATTGCAAGCCAAACTGTTCCATACATTATGTTATCTCAATTAAGCGGATAAGTCAATTAACAGATAATTATTAAACGGACAGTAGTTTGGTAAATTAAATTTGTAATAATTTGTAAGTAAACCGTCATTAACAAACAGACTATTAATAATCAATTTTTAAGAAGTTTTGTATTTTAGAGCATCACTACTATATTATTTAAGACTGTAATGTGATTTTATAATTAAAATAAATATTAATATACAAAGTAGTAATCGAATTGTAGTATACTACTGAGAAAATCTATTTATTAAACTCGATTGTTGTTTGTTTATTTGTTTGTCCGGATTGTATTAAAGTGATGGGGGAATAAAAACCATGTTTATAATGGAGATAGAGACTAAACAAGTATAATTTTCTAATATGAATATTTATTGTTGTGATTTACTATTGAGTAATGCGAGAATTAAGTTATCCGTCGCAAAACGACCGAGACCGAAGGAATCGTTATTTTATAAATTGAATTGAATTCAACGTTGTTTACGTGATTTATTTGTCTATTTTACATTACTAGATATGAATATGGGAAATTGTACTATACTAATCTACTACGAAGTGTTGTTGTTGTTGTTGTTGTTTATAATAATATGGAAACATAATTCTACAAGTAATGACTTATGCTTGTCTCATAGAAACTAATCATATAATCAAATATATTGTTTGTTCTTTACCTGATACAATATATATATTAAGCAGTTGGTATGAATAAGTAATACTGCTATAATTACTTTAATATAGGGGGGTACGTATAATGAACTTTATAGAGATTATCCATTCAAAACATAAGGCTACAATAATGATTAAAGCAATTACTTTCCCAAGGCAATAATAAACTCAGAAAGTTTATAGACAAATTACATTATACAAGTTCAATCCATATGGTAAAATAAATATAAACAAATTGGCAAATACATATTAAAGTACAGTAGACTCTCGCTAATACGTACATGCATAAGGCAAAATATCGGTTAAAGAGTACAAGGTTTAATACCTATACAAATGCATGCAAATGACTCCGGTTAATACTAATTTCCGGATAATGCGAACAAATTTCGACGGTTCCTATTAACTCTCGTTATAACGAAGTGCTTGGGACCTGTAAATTACTTCGTTATATCCAGATATTCGTTATAAGTGGAAAATAATTAATGCATTTAGTGCTCTGGGGGGAAATATCAATTTCGTTATATCCGACTTCGTTATAACGGGAGTTCACTGTATACAATTCAAAGCATTATTATGTTAAAAATGAATAACAAGTTTACTGTACTAAGATATGAAGTCAAACGAGACTTAAAGTAACATCAGAATGGCCACTATTTCGGGATTACGGAGTTACTACAAATAGAAACGATACGAATACTTACCTCCTGTGGGCCTAACAACGGGGGGGTATTGTGTGTTTGGGATCTGTTTGTCAGATGGGATTCTCTGGTAAATAGACTCTTCTGTGGTTGGATTATAAGTACCACCTAAATAAATAGTTAATGTTAACTGTAATACTTTTGTTTAGTTAGCTCTCTAATTCCCTTTGCTATCTCAAATAGTCCCTTATAAATACAGTAGAACTTCGTTAGTTCGTTAGTTAATACGAAATTCTGGTTAATACGAACACTATTTCAGTCCCCTTCAAAGCCTTTTAAATACAAATGATATTGGTTAATACGAATTCCGGATAATGCGAACACATTTAACGGTCCCCTGGTGTTCCTACTAACGAGATTATACTGTATTTACAAATGTATTCTCGGTTTTAAATAATAAATTTACTGCCATTGTTAAGTTGGGACAAAGGTTATGATTACACGTATTAAGAAAAGCGAACTTGTTATTTAACTTTCCAAGGATGGTTTATAGATAATAATTTAATGAGAGTAATGAGACATAAAGTTTACACATCTACGTATGTACAAATATACTCTTTCAATTAATAGAACGAACACCAGGGGACCGTCGTAATATGTTCGTATTATCTAGAAATTCGTATTTTAACCGGAGTCACTTGCATGCATTCGTATGGGCTAGGGGAATTAAACCTTGTACTCCTTAACCGATATTTCCCTTATCCGTGTTCCTATTAACGAGAGTCTAATGTATTCAATGCATTTGTATGTGCTTCTATAAATACGTAGGATATTTTCATTATCTGTCGAATTGATTTGCAAGCTGTAAAACCATCTGCGATAATGTATATAAAATCCTAATTATGCAACAGGAGAAAATAAATGGAAAATCTTAATTCCGAATTACGTAGTTTGTAGATAATTTAATAAATTAATATTCAACCAATATTATATATTAAGCATTTGTGTAATTATAACATGAGTGTTTAACTTCCTACTTGCTTAAGTAGAAAAATATTAGCTGAGTAAACAAATTCCATTATTAATTCTAGCTATTATCACCATACAATCAACTCTCGTTATAACGAAGTGCTTGGGACCTGTAAATCCCTTCGTTATATCCGGATATTCGTTATAAGCGGATAATAATTAATGCATTTAGTGCTCTGGGGGAAAATCTCCATTTCGTTATATCCGGAATTCGTATTAACTAATATCATTTGTCTAAAAATGCTTTGAAGGGCACTGAAATAGTGTTCGTATTAACCGTGTTCGTATAACGAGGTTCTACTGTAGTTATTAATTAGTAATTAATTTGTAATACAACAATGGATGTATTCAAGGAAAACTAACATTAATTAAAACTATGGATCAATTCACAATATTATCATACCAAGTATACCATTTTTTATTAAGTAAATTATGTATTAATATATCCATGGTTTAGAGGAGTATTTAAAACAGTAAACTTACTTGCGTTGCCAAACCAATCATCTTGGCTTACGTTTTGGAAAGGGCTTCTTTCATCCATTTTCCTTGGAATTGTATCGTACCTAGGATGGTATATAATATAATATTTCCAGAAAATATAATTACTTCTAGAACTTTCCATTATCTTAATATTATAGACAGGTTCTTTTATTATGAACATTCAAGGGATCAAAAATTGTGTTCATAATAGAGACTTCATAATAGGTGAACTCAACTTAATACAAACCCTATGTAAGTTGTTAAATTGGGATTTAAGAAAACCTTCATATTATTAAGCAGACGGAAAATTGTTCACAATAAGCAGACCTGACTGTATATATACAGTGGACTAACATCCGTTTAATTATACCAAATTAATTTTCCCTTGAGAGTTCGAATTTAATCTAGAACTACTGTAAATCTAGAATTGTAATTTTTTCCCGAAATTTCGTTGTACGATACTAAATTCACATACGTAATTTAAAAATTTTTAACTACGTATATTTTCTCCTTAAGTTAATCTATACTATTAAGCATAATTTCAAATAACTAACATACCCCCTTCCTCTAATGTCGTGACCGCTTTTCCTGGTATTATCATTCCTGCGGCCCAAAGGTGGGTTTACACTTCTAATCTGTGGATCCTCAAAACTTGGGAGTTTCTTCGCATACATAGTGTGTCTATTGTGATCCCTATGCTCTTGTTGTATGGCTTCATTTGGGAAATGTGTTCTAGAATGTTCTTGGGAATGTGTGGCTTGCTGCTGGTAAGTTTGTTGGTACGAATAAATCTGTTGAGATTCTCTTGCAGTTACTGGGGGAGAATGGAATTTGTGTTCTCGCATTTGAGGAGCACTATGTTGTTGTTGTGGTTGGTGGTGGTGTTGTTGTTGTTGTTGTTGTATTTGTTGTGGTTGTTGTTGTTGTTGTGGTTGTTGTTGTTGTTGTTGTTGTGGTTGTTGTTGTTGTTGTTGTTGTTGTTGTTGTTGTGGTTGAAAATATATTTGGTGTTTAGGATTGTCATCAGCAAAATCACCTAAAATCAAACGGAAATTTCAAAATGTTTAATTGGTCACGGATTGGACCATGAATATTATTTTATATATTTTTGATAATACGTATTCTCTCTGATGCCAATTAACAATTGAAATGTGACTATTTTTACAATTGTAATTAAGGTGTACCATGGATATATTCAGTTTATTTTTTGTTCATTGAAAAACAATGAATAATAAACTAAAATAATTCGAAATTTTTGTTGCAAATTGTTACTTAAATGAGATTGTTAATAAACCAAATTGAAATATTTAGTGATAATTGTTAACAAACCAAATTGTATATTTAACAAACTAACCTAGTATTTCTATTTGTAGTACATCAGAAGGAGTAATACGATTTTCTGCCAAACTAGTTTCATTATTAAGTTTCACATTATGCTCGTTATAAATCTCCGTTACTGTTCCAATATTCAATTCGTCTCTCAATTTATCTTTAATCTGCCTAATAGTGCAGTTTGATTTAATTCTTAGTTTAAACTTTTCAGAAGTTCGTCGATGACTAAATGTTATTGTTCCTTCAAATTCGTAATACACAAATATTTTAAATTCGTGATCAAAATCGTATTCCCAAATTCCTTTTTCGTCTTGTAAATAAATTAAACTGCTAGGTTTTTTCTCGTTTATAGCAATAAGAAGTTGCTTTTCGGGCCTACATTTAAATTCATCAAATATTTTTTCTTTTAGAAAACTTATTTTTCTGCCTTCTTGTATCCTAATGTATGTTTTCATTGAAGGATTAATTTGTGATACAATCGATAGCTCTAAGTATTCTCCTTCTGTTTGAACGCGTGTAATTTGGATTGTTGATTCCGTCCGGATTTTCTCTTGTTCGAAAGTTCGAGATTCATCCAACAACCGACCTATAACAATATTATATAACTTATATTTAGCTTCAGTATTACAGTAGAACCTCGTTACTACGAACAGGTTATGATACAAACATTATTTCAGTCCCTTCAAAGCCTTTCAATACAAAATATATTGGTTAATTAGTAATTAACCGGTGTAAGTAAAATTGCTTGTTCGCTAAATGTCAAATGAACGGAATAACTAACAACTTATATTACAAACAACATAAGGCGTCCGTCAAACATTACAAAACACAAAATTACAAGGAATTATACGCCCCTCTTTATGTCACGTTTTTTGGAACATTTTGTAATTCAAAAATGTGGTCTGTCACCAAGGAATTATTCAGGAGCGCGAGACGCTCCTTTTGGTACATGTTTTTTGGCAAATTTGAATTTAGGAGCGCGAAAATTAGGAATCCTCTCCTATACCGTAAATTAATTTCTGATTTTTTCGTATGAAAATTCAAAATTGTATCAGTTCAGGATTAGGAGCGTATTTACAAATGGCTGTATAATACACTGGTATGTAGTATGTAGCCTATATAAAATGGTCTTGTAATTCAAATGAATGGTCTGTCACACATTGGTTGACCCCCCCCCCTTGGAAGCGTTACGTAACATTTGAACGAACTTACCTAACTAATTAGTTACTTACCGCAATGAAGAAAAGTTAGTTGGTAAGGTAATACCCCAGCTTTATCCGTCATTTTCAATTTGAGAGTTTTTATTTTATCGATCGGGTCGACTTCAATTTCATAAGTCTTCGTCTCCAGTCTTATAAACAACTTCATTTTAGTATTTTCTTCAAACTTTAGATTTTCTTATCAATTTATAATGCCTTGTGTTTATATGTGTATTAGTGCCTAATATATAATGCAGTTGAATTGTTGGCATCATATTTATTGCAGAAATTCGATATACCACTTTCTCTCAATTCGAATTCAGTATTCTTACTTTTACAATAATAATTATACGTAAGATTAGTTGATTATAATTTAAATATTATCTATTTTTTGGATTTATTAATGATGACCGAATTCATTAGGAAACCAATAAATAAAACTTACAATTAAGCGATCAGTTTTAGATAAATTCAAGGTTTCACGAGTGACATAAACGAATTTATGATCGCATAATTCTACAAATAAAAGTGTTCTTATCCTGCGAATCTATTAATATATAAACACATCAGTTTTTGTTGTATAAATACAACTAAAATGTTTGGTAAATTTATATAAACAAAATGCATCCACTATTCGCAATACAAATGAGACTGTTTTATAGGATAACCAGAAAATTCAGTTTTAATAAGAAAAGATCTTTTTCCCAAGAAAGCAACCAAATTGAAGAAGAAGAATAAATAAATATTTAATTTTCCAAAGCTTACTATTTCTGTATAATATTATTCATGCATTTGTTAATTAAGTAAATTGTTAAAGTACTGACTATAATGTTATTAATCAATTTAATTAAGGGATTTGTACAATATTATTTTATATCTACTATATTATACAATGAGTGTAATATATTACTAAGTAATTTACTCTAATTAATTAATTAAACTGAACTATGTATGTGTAATTAGGAGAAAATAATTTTGTGAAATGTCAAATTTTACAAGAATCAAATTCTAACTGACATCACATTAATATGGAATTATATTCATTATATTATAGTTGAATATTTTACAAAGAACTTAATCAGTTTTTTTAACTATATTACGAAATCGACTAATCTTGAATTATGGATAATTTATTAAATATTTTACACCTTTAAGTGACGAAAAGTTAATCAGTTTACCTTTATCCAAACAGACTATTATTGAATAATAATTTTTATTAATTATTCATTATTCGAGAATTAGTCAACTTATCTAATTCTTTCAATTTCAACCTATTTTCAGCCAATAGAATTAGCTCTAATAACTGATTCCTATGGACTTATTGGAATCTGAATCGAAACAGGAACCTTTGCGCTTATTATACGCATTCTTCAATTACGTCAGTTTGGGACAGTGGCAATTAGCCAAAGTATGCCTGCACAAACTGAATGGGGAATTAAATGAAGGGGCTCTTATGCTAGAAGATGGGAACTTTGTAGAATTACCAAATCTACTTAGAAATATGATTTTATATCCACAAGTTATTTGGTAAGTTGGAATGTTATTGTTTATCACAATGTTATTATTGTCAGCTATTCATAGTCATAAATAAACTAGCTTGTATGTAAGATTATATTCCGAATATAAAAATTTCGTATTTATCGAAAATTTCGTTGAAAAGTTGAATTACTTCAAAATTATTTAAAATTTAATTATTTCTACAATTATTATAATTGCAAGATTGTATTTAGTGATTAAATAAGTCCTTTTATAAGTCTACAAAATTGTATTTATGTAAGTTATACAATTTCATTTGTAACCGTTATGATAAGTAACTTGTATGCATATAATGTAAAACCGCATAATTTGTATTTCTAGCTACGTATCCATGGTTTTGTTAATACTTTATTGTATTATCTGACTAGGGATAATTATGATAAATTATATCCTCAAAACTTAAAGATTACATATACAGTTGACTCTCGTTAATAGGAACAGCAGAGGACCGTTGAAATATGTTCGTATTAACCGGAATTTGAATTAACCGGAGTCACTTGCATGCATTTGTATAGGCTAGGGGAATTAACCTTGTACTCCTTAACCGATATATTTCCCTTATCCGTGTTCCTATTAATTAACAGAGTCTACTGTACTATGTAGGCGCTACTCTCTTTCTATTCCTTCGCCCTATCATCTCTCCTGGTTGTGTCTGACGGAATATAAACTGATTGTAGAAGAAATTGACGAAGTAAGTTTGATATAATATCTGTGTTATATATTCCTAGTCATTCATGTGAGCTAACTTTGAATTCCTATTACCACTGTGTGTATCCATGGTTATATTGTGTGCATATTTCATATACAGTAGAGCCTCGTTAGTAGGAACACCAGGGGACCGTCAAAATGCGTTCGCCTTATCCGGAATTCGTATTAACCGGTGTCATTTGTATTGAAAAGGCTTTGAAGGGGACTGAAATAGTGTTCGTATTATCCGTGTTCCTACTAACGAGGTTCTACTGTAATTCACTTACTGTGCTATTAACAAACTATCATTTAGCAAACGAAAGTAATTTCATAATATTATTTGGTATTTAGTTAGTGGTTGCTAATTTTCAAGTTTTATTTGACCATGGATATTCCTTAAATTGCACTTATCAATCAAAAGTTAGTTTTATTCTTCGGTATATCCTATTACTAACTTGTATTTGCATTAAATTATTGATTGTGTTCTCTTATCCTACGAGTATTATTACATCTATCAAGTTGCAAGTTATATTTAGAATTTGGTATTTATAGAATTATGTTTTTAGAGAGAGCTACCTTTGTGTTTTGAACAGCTGATTGAGTTCTACTTGTTGTTATACACAGTACAGTTTGAGCTAAAAATAGAGAGCAATTCCAAGGTAAGATTATATATCCTTTTCGAAATCTACATTTTAGTACGTAGGATTCGAAATCTACATTTTAGTACGTATGATTTCAATCTAAGATTTATATAATTTTCAGTCTTTTTTGGGTTTTAATTTGATATTTTGCATAATTAATATTCAATTTTCAGAGCAAATACGTTTTTGAAATTAACCGAATTTATACAAATAGATTTAATACATATTGGAACCATTGATTAAATGATTTTGTTATTATTAAGTACCATAGATTCAACAATATTTTTACTTTCTACTATATTGCAATTCTATTTGTTTTTATCAGTGAAATTTCAATACGGAAATATTATGATTTTTCCTGAAAATAAATCATTTATAAATTCAATTCATATGTACTTTCTATACTTTGTCTATATTATAATATAATTACTTAAGCGTTTAATTCTGCTCTACTATTCACTATGTAGTTTCAATTTAATGATTCTGAATGTATTTACTATTTCCAAATTCTATTAGATTTCTAAGCAATTCCTTTATAATCTTCGTACCTTTATTATGTGATAAATATAAATATAATTCCGGTTATTATGATACAATAAAGTTATGAAAATGTTATTAATTTATAAAGTAAACCAGGCATTTTCAGTGGAAAATATTTGATTAATTTCAACCCGGATTCTACTGTTATACAAATTCTTTTTTTAGATTTTATTGTTGAAATAGTTCAATAAATCTGCTGATTTAATAATATTTCATTTGAAATATATTAATTTTTTATTTGTATTGGACATTTATGCTAATTTTCTATTTGAAATATATTGAATATTTCATGTTTCTTATTATATATCATTGTAAATCGCTTTGAGTAATTTCGCATTACAAATTAGTAGATATTTTCACAGAAATGTAATTGTGATTTGATTGCAAATCATTGATATTTTTGACACGAATACAATTATCATTATCTGATATAATTAGAACCATTGTTTAACCTAAAAACACTAACATACTAAATTCCTAATTTAATTAAACCCCCTTTTTTCCTATAATTCCATATAAGGAAATTAAAAATTCATTGCTTTTTCTATTAGTAAGCGTATACTATTAAACAGTTTAATTCCTAATTAGGCTAATATTGATATTATCTATGTAAACATACGTATATTTGGCAATTAGCAAGTTGACTTTATTTCGTGGATAGTTATTGTATAATTGTTGCGAACCCTACGGAATTAGTTTTAATAATATTATTGCCGTTTATATCTACAATGCTTAGATTAATTATAGCAACTACTTATCTTGTAGACATGTTATATGTAGAACTTTCTAGATATGAATTAATGCTTATTCGTATGTTTATTAACCAAATTCAAACGGTTATTACTGTGCCAACTATACTATAGTATAGTATTGAAATTACTGCCTTGGTTATTTTGTTTGTTTGTTGTTTGTTTATTTGTTTAGTTAGTTGTTTATTTATTTGTTTATTTATTTGTTTGTTTGTTTACTTAGTTAGTTAATTAGTTAATTAGTTAGTTAGTTAGTTAGTTATTTGTTTATTTATTTGTTTGCTCATTTATTTGCTTATTTGTTTATCTGTCAACATATTGTAACATAGATTTTGAATAATTATTGTTGTTCCCATTTATAAACACTCATTATTTAGGACACTATCTTATCCTATTACAACAGCATTATCAAACACATAAACACTCCAAACACACCTATTAAGGAACTACAGTCTTTAACCGTAGAATCCCTATCATATCTTGCTACAATTCTAAAAGCCAATCGCACAATTGGGGATTGTATCATACAACAACTCATTATATTAGACAACACACAAACATACACGGATAATAACGTTAAGCTGTATGGAGTTTATATCAATTGTATTAATGAAGCAATCGAATTATTGAAAGAATCTTCTGTTGTTGATATTAGCGCTCTATTTGATACTATTTATGGAATATTAGGTTTGTTTAATTAATTTAATGGAAATATTGCTCTACTAATAAAGGGAATACAGTCAGGTCTGCTTATTGTGAATAATTTTTCGTTTGCTTAATATGAACTTCTTTGTATTATGAACAAGCCCTATGTTCCCAATTTAACAACTTACATAGGATTTGTATTAAGTTGAGTTCGCTTATTATGACGTCTCTCTATTATGAACACAATCTTGGTCCCTTAAATGTTCATAAATAAAGAACCTGACTGTATTTATATATCGGCCAAAACCTTTTCTAATGAATTGTAATAATAACTGGAAAAGTCATTTTTACATCACTTTGTGTTTACCTTTACGAAGCCAGGTTTTTATATTAAAAAGATGTTTGCCGATATACAGTAGAACCTCGTTAGTAGGAACACCAAGGGACCGTCAAAATACGTTCGCTTTATCCGGAATTCATATTAACCAATATCATTGATTTGTATTTACATTACTGAAATAGTGTTCGTATTAACCGGAATTTCGTATTCTGACGGAAATATATTTTGTTTTACGTATTTACATTATTTCTTGTTTATAATACGTCATTACTTGTATACTCTCATTATTTATTCAATTTAGTAATAAGTTGTTTATATTGATTATGTGTTTACATCTTTGATCTCATCAAATATTTTAGAACTTTTGTACAAATTATTAAATTATTGCTAACGTGTAACTTCAAGCAAATATAACACAACTAAATATTATTTTCTTTATTCGTTCACTTTAGTTCTTGAGAGCTAATATTACTACTGAATTTATGTAAATAACATCCGTATGTAATCTATACAAAGTGTTTTCACTTTCATATTTGTATAATGCCGATTAAAAACTGTTTAATCAGTTTACATACATTATGCAAATAATTATTAGATAACTTTAGGAACTTTCCTGTATATATATATAGACATGTTATTCTCTACGGGTGAATATTCCAGAATATTTTTGTTTCCTTGTACCTCATAGGAACTGTTAATTAGGTAAATACGTAGTTATATTAGTGATTACTAAGCATGTACACTTTCACAATACTATACAGTTAATTAATGCAATTCTAAATCGTAGTTACTGTATATGCAAACGTAAGAAAGTTATAATATTACAGTGAACTATTGTAATGACCTTAGTGTATTTTGATATACAGTAGAACCTCGTTAGTACGAACACGTTTAATACGAAATTCGGTTAATACAAACAATATTTCAGTCCCCTTCAATGCCTTTTAAATACAAATGATATTGGTTAATACGAATTCCGGATAAGGCGAACACATTTTCACTGTCCCCTGGTGTTTGTATTTAACGAGGTTTTTTAATATCCGACTTTGTTATACCGAAAGTAGTATATGTAATTCAGGTATTATTTTTTTGGAGAAAATAGGACTTGGAATTCCGCTACCTTAGATTTGTATTAACTGGAGTCACATCCATTCATTTGTATAGGCTAGGGGAATTAAACTTTCTACTCCTTACCCAATATTTGATATTTCCCTTATCCGTGTTCCTATTAACGAGAGTCTACTGTAATTTCTAAATAATTACAATCTTTATATTTCCTTCTATTCCCAGGCGTATTTGACCCTCCCACTGTCTACCAATCTAAACTCAAAGTTGGGAATCTGTTCATTAGTCTCCTGCAAGCAGAACAGTTCGGTTTAAAGCGAGAATTAACGTACAATTGTATAATAGGCCGAGACACACCTAGTCTAGTGCATGTGTTGTCTGAAATAGAGGCTCTACAGTTTGAAAGCCAGTATAAGGAAGTCGATTTCCTTTCTAAAAATACTCAATTATTCGAGCAAAGAGAACTGAAATGGAATAATATATTTCTACACGCGTTCTACCATAAGACTCATATACTACAGGATATATTGGTAAGTCAAGAGTGTTATATTTATATGATAAATAACTGTTGTTTGTTTGTTTGTTGGTTGGTTTGTTTGTTTGGTTGTTTGGTTGTTTGTTTGTTTGTGTGTTTATTTGTGTGTTTATTTGTTTGTTTGTTTGTTTGTTTATTTGTTTGTTTGTTTGTTTGTTGTTTGCTTGTTTGTTTGCTTGTTTGTTTGTTTGTTTGTTTGTTTATTTGTGTTTAATTTGTAGCACTAATTTCTATTTTTCAATAAATAATTTTATTTCTTTAAAATTAGTTTTTCGCTAAGTTGTTATTTATTTTTAACGTTACTAAACAATTGTTTATTAATTAATTCCTAGATAGTTTTTTGTCAAAATACCCTAAATTCTATTAAATATATTTATTATAATTTTAGTTCATATTTTACTCCGACTAGCCTGAAAATTGCTTACGAGTCAATTTTCCTAAATATGGCGATTTAAGTAGATTATTTGCTTTGTAATAAAATGGTGTAATTGGATCAGACATTGTATATTTGTTCCCTCTATGCATTATTGGAAATTGAGTCATTATATTTCCAAATCTTTTACGTTTTCAAATACTGACTAGACCTGAAATGACCACAATCTATATTTGTAAATTATTTTAATACTAGTTTGTAAAAATCCATGCTATTACCATCTTAGATTATTTTATTTACATACTAAGTGTTTAAATATTTACCATTTTCTCCTAGTATAATGAAACTATTTACTACAATGCACTGAGCAATATAATTACCGTACTCTATTTAAATCTGCTTAGTATAATTGTGTTGCGAAATTTAATGTATCATACATAGTGTTCTATTTTAAAATCGATAAACAATTTTCCCTATATATCAATTCAGTATATAAAGGGGCCAATCTATCCTTCAAAATAAAAAGTTTTGTCAAAGAACTTATAAACAAACAAACAAAAAACAAAACAAACATGTCCATCTTAAAGTTTCAAATTGCAAGTGCAATTCTTATCGACAACTTTGCCCAATTATCTATGAACGGAGATTTCCTATCATTACTTGACCGGAATAAGGTTAAGGACATTCCTCTCGTTATATTCAATAAAATAATATACAATGAATGTTTCACCGATGCCGAACGGGCTTATATTCGGGAAGAAAGAAGAAAATGTGTTAACAGAAGAGCGGCTAATGTTTCTCGCATGAGAAAGAGACAAGAAAATTTAATTTTGGAGTCGAAAATGAGTGAAATGCAGGTGACAAAGAATGATTTGTTAAAAGAGAAATATAGCTTGGTTGAAGAAATTGAATTTTTTAAGCAAGAAACTGAACAAAACCTGCTAACTGATAGTCTTTTTGATGATTATTACGATCTACCTATCTTCAACAGTATATTTGACTACACAGCTAACTAAAAACAACAACAACAACAACAACAACAACAACAACACCAGCAACAGCACAGCAATAATAATAATTTATTTGCATACTTCTTAGCTATTTCGCTCATGCTTTGATCACTTTATATTTCTGCAAATTAAACTTGCCTCCTATTTTATAAAATCTTTACACTCACTATTCCCAACAGTATTCCACAACTGTTATAAAATAGTTCGGATTAGGAACTTCTTATAATTGAGTACGTATAGTACTATTTGTATTATAGTATGTACTTAATTACGTACATAATAAGATGAAATACCCTCCCTAATCCGAACCCTAATAAGTAGTTAAATTGGGGGGGTTTGACTAATATTAATACACTCGCTTTCCCTAGATTTACAATAAAAGTTGCCCAAATTTCACTATGAAACATTTCAAATATGATATCTGGTCGTTCTACTATTCGGATTAACGAGGGTTTACTGGTTATAACCTGTCTATAACACCACTTAGAATAGGTCCCCACATGACTTCCCATATTATAATCAACCTGTGTATAGCGGTCACCTGTATAACAGTCATTTTAGCTCAATCCCTTTGGTGACAATTATTAACAATTCTACTTTAGAGTATAAAGTATTTATGATGTGTGCTTACAAATGTTTTGAATTAGAATTTGCTTAGTAGTCAAGATCATTAATAATTCTATTAATAGCTATTGATGATAATACATTGGGATTTTGGTCTGTTTTTGTCTAGATTTGGATTTAAGCATGGTTATATCATATTTCACACCTCCACATATATGATATTATTTGACTAATCAGATTGATTGTGGCAATAATTTCATTTTTATCAATCTCTTTTTATTTAGGTAACAATTTATTTGCAAATTTGTACAGTGAATTTCTCTTAGATGAATATTTTTACTAATTTTAAAACCAACACTTTTAAAAGTTTACTCCAATTAACATTTTTTGGCGTATTTGAATTCTGAATACATAATACAGTCAGGTTCTTTATTATGAACATATTCAAAGAACCAAAATTGTGTTCATAATAGAGAGAATTCATAATAAGCGAACTCAATTATTACAAACCCTATGTAAGTTGTTAAATTGCACCATAGGGCTTGTTCATAATAATAAATTTTCATATTTAGCAGACCTGACTGTATTTACTTAATTCAATTCGATTTGCGTAACTATTATAACTGAATTATAACGAAGCTATTATTAGTACACAACCCCGCCATATTAAAGTTCTTACATCAAAATAGATAGTAGAAAAATAAAAAATCGTCATCATAATAAATAGATAAATTGTTCACAATAAGCAGACCTGACAGTATTTCTATTGTTTATTTACAGATAATTATCTTAAGCTCTGTTCGTTCATTATAAACTTTATTTTTGAAACATAATTATTTATTATCCGTGACATACTTTATATGTAGTAACAAGATATATTTCAATTATATTGCATATTAACTTGTCTCTATTATGCTCTTTCAAACTACTTTATTTACTTTGAAAATGAAATTTGTTCAGAAAATGCTCCTTATTAACGTTATAACTTATCTACATTTTAATTTCATCATTTCATTGTTTATAATTATTCAATCAAATATGTAATGAGTAGAGCAAATTTATTGATAATGTTTTCATCAACAAAAGAGTACTTATTTGCATTATTTATTATAAATTTCCTATTAACAAACAAACGCTCTCCCTTATTACATAATGAAACGAATTTTGAACTTAATATTCAACAAAATACATACAATATACTCATTAAACTGTCCTTAGTTTTTGCAAGAAATCAATATAAATTTTTGAACTTTTTTTAAACTATGTCAGTTAAAATTTTGTTGAGTATAAACTTACTTTATTGTTAAATTATTTTTGCATCACTCATGCAACTCACTTACTAATTTATTTAAGAATAATACGTAAACAATTGAACATTAAATTAGTTACTAAAAGTTGTTTGTACATTCAGGTTTTTTCCGAAAAAATTTGCGAATGTACCTGACTCATCTATTGTTAGAATGCACAAAAAATCCGTAATTTGTTTAGATTTGCTTGACTTTAATTATGCAAATAAATCCCTTATAAATTAACTTTCATTTATTCAAGAGACAGCAATATATAATATTATCTCGTTTTTTTCTAACATTTTTTCAGATAAAAATATAATAGAACCTCGTTAATACGAACACCAACGGACGGTAAATTTGTTCGCTTTATCCGTAGTGCGTATTAACTGGAGTAATACCCATTGAATAGCCATTGTAGGGACCTGATTTTGTGGAACTGTTTGTTCGTCTTATCCGGAAATTCGTATTAACTACTAACGAGGCTCTACTGTAGTAAAAAAAAAAACGATGAAAAATATACTACTAGTAAAGTTGGAATTTTTTACAAATATTGTATCACTAATAGTTATAATAAACCGGTTTCAACTGTACATCAAATTTAATTTCCATATTACGTATAAGCGGTATTATAGTACGTGTAACTATCAAATTCATGTAGTCAAGGTTCTGAAAAACTTCACTTGATGACAGGGAATTAGATAACTTAGCTTGCATGCATTTGTATAAGGCTAGGATAATTAATAACCCTTGTACTCCTTAATTGAAATTTTATCTGTCATCATATTAACTAGAGTCTACTGTATTCATTTTAAGATTTTGTTAACTCATATTGTATATCCAACTAGTTTATTGCAACGGTGAATTATTTCAAGGTTTTAATTAGAGTGTAAGACATAAATTATGATATTACACTCTCATCGTAAATATTAAATGCTAAGATGACAATCTAGTACGAATTAAAGAAAACCTTTATTATAAACCTATTGACACGATGATCTGAAATTCCTTACTCTAATTTATTCTTAAGTCAGTCAAAACTTTATGATTATGCCCGTATTCATTTCAATACATTAATTTATCCTTTATATCTGTGGTTTATATAATGAAAGCAACATAAACATTATAAGTTAAAATGTCTATTTATTATACTGTCAGGTCTGTTTATTGTGAACAATTTTTTGTCTGCTTAATATAAAAAATTATTTTATAAACAAGCCCTATGGTCCAAAATTAACAACTTACATAGGGTTTGTATTAAGTTGAGTTCACTTATTATGAAGTCTCTATTATGAATACAATTATCGATCCTTGAATGCTCTTAGAATAAAGGAACTTGACTGTTTCAATTTCTCACAATATACCGAACTTTTCCTTTTTAAAATTCACCCAAAAATATAAATATGATTACTATTCTTCAGTTGGCATGGCGCATACAATTATTGTATAACTTGAGTAGGTCTGTTGACAGATAATATTTGCAGTAATATGTTTGCAGTAATATGTTTGATACATTCAATATTTATAAACGTATTAATTGTCTAAATATTCAAGAATGTGATATTTGCATTTAGTCGACATTATTTGTATTCATTGTACAATAGACTCTCGTTAATACGAACACAGATAAAGCGAAATATCAGTTAAAAGGAACAAAGTTTAATTCCCCAAGCCTATACAAGTAATTCCGGTAAATACGAACAAATTTTACTATTCCCTGGTGTTTGTATTAACAACGAGAGTCTAATTTATTTTAAAACAATGCAATATTAGAACCAATTAAAATAAAATACTAAAAAATGCAGTTTATTTGAATATTTTATAAGCTTTGGTTTTTCATTGAATAGTTACATTGTAAACTGTTCGAAGCATTTCTGTATACAATAATAAATCTTCAGAATTAAAATATAAATCAAATCGTTATACTTTGAGATTCGTGTGTTTCCTTTATTCACATTAACAAACTCCATTTGTTGTTGGTATCATATATTTACCAAGGGAGATAGAAATTAATAAATTCTCAAAAATAGGAAATGGCTGTCTATGCTTGATAACTTTGTAATTATATTAACTAATTCCAATGAACCTATGAAATACTAGGAAAAATTACTTCATGTCTACAAAATATAACATTTTATTTTATCGCATACGAACTTAAACTTTATTGCGTTCCTTAAAATATTGAAAAATACGAAATTTCAATTTTTATCACTTTTCTTATAATACAGACTAAATTGTTGTAAATTTCACTGAATATTAGAAATTATTTCTATTGGCCCAAATGCAATTTGGAAGTTTGTCTCTATTTTATGTTCTTTTCTTCGATTATAACAGCCCTTATAAAGAATCTTCATATTGTACATTTGTGAATATACATCTTGGCAGTTGGCACATTTGTTCATATATTTATACTATACGTTAGACGCCATTTATTACATTCATTCATTATTTTGTTACTTTATTCATAAAACCTGTCCATTTTTTTAACCACATTATTATTATTCGTTTTACTTTTCGCTATGTTGTCTATTGAACAACAATTTTCCAATAATTTCGTTTTCTAACCCAACTAATGTAATTAAAAGTATTTCTGTATTGGAAGTACGTATATTATATTTTTAATGATGTTATACAAAATTGTGCACATCAAGACATTAGATATAAGTCGCCTCCGCTTAATATGGTCAGTTTTGTTCCAGGGTAGTTTGACCCGATTAAGCGGAGAAATCTAATAACCGGTGGCTCTATTAAGCGGAGTATACTATACTGATACATTTTCAAGACAATTCTATAATTTTATAATTATTGAATCACACTTCTATAATTGACCTTTCTTTGCTATATATGGAATGCATGGATATTTTAATACCTCATTTCTATACAACAACAACAATAACAACAACAACAAATTCAACAATATATTATATTATTAGTATTATATCAGATACAATATACGTAGATCATTGATCAACTATTTTTCTATTAATTAGTATTCAATTAAATGACCAATTGCATAATTTCATCCATTAATTTATTCAGGAATTTATAATACAATTAGGCTAGTTGTATTATTGCTATAACTACCAAATAAATTTCTTAAATTTAAAATTGTTGAATTAAGGCTAGCATTTGATTCATTCAATTAAGTGTGTCCAAACAATTTAAAAAAATACAACATTGTAATAATCAAGTGAATAGACCAGTTAATTAATGCATTTTAAAAGAGTTTATTTATAATATGTAAAGTGTGGATTGAATATCGTATCTTGATGCGCTCCATTCCACTGTGGTGTCTGTTCATATAAACCCTGTTGACATTGGAGTTGGTAGAAAGCTATTTCTTTCTCCAAATACATTTGCTGTCTCAACAATTCACATTTAATAATTTCCAATTCCCGAACTGAATTGTCCAGAGATTTCTCTTCGTCTTTCCTGCGAATTCGCGAAACTTTTGCTGCTTTTCTATTCACGGCTTTCTTCCTTTGTTCGCGAATATAAGCGCGCTCTATTTCACTGAAACAATCTCGATTTATAATCTTGTTAAACTCGTTAATAGTGACAGAGTATACTTTATTTTTATCGACCAGTAAAAGGAATTCTTTGTTGTGAGCTATTGTTGTGTAATTCTCGATTAGAATATCTTTTGAGATATTTAGTTTTTGAAGATAATCCTTTGTAAGAGACATTTTATTTCCTGTTATATATAAGGTGTTCTTTTCATAAAATAAGAAACTCTCTCTATTTATACTAGCTATGTCTTGCTTTCAATGTGGGCTTAAATATTGTTTATTTATGCACAGTATTTTCGATATTATTAGTTTAATAACTAGTTTCGGTGATATAATTTGAGAGCATTTTTCAGATTACTACAATAATTTCTGTTTGAATATGGCATGTGCCAATAAATTGGCTAATTATTATTTAGTATTATATAATTTAACTTGTTGTTATAAACTTATAAACCCATTCTATATTTGGTAAATTGGATATTGCGATTAATAGCCGTTTCTGGAACTGAAATGCAACTTAATTACTTTTGATTAATACTGTTGTAATAACATTGTTATTTTGAATTTCCGGTTCATAAATTAACTATTTCAGTTTCTTTCAAATCTTTTAATGTTTAATGCACCTAGCACCTTTTAATATAAACACTTGCTTGTATTTAAAACTGATTCCTTTTCATGTATTATGCCAGTTGTATTTAAATACATTGGAAACGGCTAAGGATTCATCGACGCGTAAATTTACGAAAACTTTTCTAAGCTCCCAAAAATCTCCCAAAAATCGAGAGATATACTACAGTTAACTCCGCTTAACAGAGTCACCTCGGGACCAGGTTGCTTTGATCCGATTAAGAGGAGAAATCTATTAACCGGTGACTCTATTAAGTGGAGTTGACTGTATATTTACTTTCACATTAAAGTGCAATTACACCTGAAAACATTATGGAAAGGGGGGGGGGGGACATATTTTATTTCCCCCTGATGTCCCTATTAACTAAATGAGACTATAATATGCTATAACAAATGAAATCTGAATTTTTATATGAATTATTCTTTAAAATTATATTACATAATCACTATGCTATACTATATATTATGCGTTGTCATTAGTTTTCAACCGAATTAAAAGGACTAAATTATTAATTTGTATTTTGGATGTGACGTTGATACAGCTAAGAAAAATATGTATTCTTATAAGCTACAAAACCAAATTTCATTAGCTGTTTATGATATAGAAAATTCGCTCTTATATTTCTAATGATTTTCAAAAACGCGGACAATTCTACTTTTAGGATGTTGAATAAAGTTTTAGTTCAACATACAATATATAAATTGCTATAGTTGCATTAGTGTTAATTAAATTGATAGGAAATTAGTCTGTCAGATGTAACTTACAGACTTTACGTATATTTTAGAATATACGTAAAGTTTGACCTATAGTACATATAACGAGTATCTAATTTAGGAAGTATACTTATATCTGTTACACTTTTTCTAATGTAATTTAATTAATTTCAGGCTTTACAAGTTCATTTTTTGCGTCAAACTTCACCTTTAAGAAGTCGGTTTTTTATATTAAAAAGATGTTGACCGATATATAAGTAAGCCAATAGATTTTCAACAGTTAATATATCTGTATACTCCAAATAATTGACGAAGTACAGTTATGTCTGCTTAATATGAAATTCTTTTTATTATGAACAAGCCCTATGGTCCCAACTTAACAACTTACATAGGGTTTGTATTAAGTTGAGTTCGCTTATTATGAAGTATCTCTATTATGAACACAATTTTGGTCCCTTGAATTTTCATAATATCACAACCTGACTGATATTATTATCTTCTGTTAGCACTGCAATTTAGTGGAATTTTAATTTGCCATCTCTCTATTGTATAATATCTTTACTTGCAAAATCAATGAAGTTGGCAGAAAATTACGTTATTTTTAAAATAGGCTAATTTTATAAGTGAACTTCACATAAGTTTGATTATTACTTGAAAACCACACTAACATTTCCCATTTGTAATAGTATTATTATTCCAGATATTCTACTTTTAACATTGCTAATTTTATTTATGAGTAAGTATATTGCATTTAAAAAGCTTGTTAAGTGTTTTTATTAGAATTGACATTGTTATCGTTAAAAAGGGAATAATATTTTTATATTTTGAGAATTATTAGTGTAATATGTTCTTCCATCATGATAGTGTGTTTTAGTAATATATATTATATTTTTATGATCTAAATCAGGTGTGAAATTTACCCTTTAAGAAATATAATTTTGAATAATACTGAAACAAAATTTTTCAATTCGTGATGGCATTTACACTAATCATTCTGTTACTATAATTATTATCCTGTAATTGGTATATATTTTAATTATTCTTAAATCATTTAAACTTTTAATCAATTTACGGGTACTATTAGCTAACTCAAGACTCAAAATGTGATATATTAAATGATGTTTTATTATTTGAGGGAAATTACTTTATTTAAACAAATTTAATATAAATTATTACTAAGGGACACTCAACTATTCCGAGAATAAAATTTGTTTGAAACGAATTAAGCATACTCAAGTGGGAAATTTAATTCTCAATCTATAATGCACGTTAATATTAAACTTCAAATAACTCACAATGTTTGATGCAAACAAACAAACAAACAAACAAACAAACAAACAATTTATGACAAATAGATCATAAAATTAATAGTAAATCCTGTATAAATAAATAGTATACATTAAAAATTTGTATGTATTTTCATATTCTTATTTATTTAATTAATTGTTATTTTAGTTATCATAAAATGTTAATGGAATTAAATTAATATTGTAATTCGATATTAACAAAACATGATTATAGGAAGAAATGCTATATTATATTATGTAAATGTTGAGTTTATTAAAATTGACATTTGCATGTAAATTAATATTTCAGCTGTTGTAATATAGTTATTGTTTGTTAATCAAACGATTAATTGCTAATATCATTTGGTAAGCAAGTTAGAAAGTTTCCTTTTGTTATTATTGTTGTTGTTATTTGTTGTTATTATTTATAACTGATGTATTGTAAAATGGGTCAGGGAATTATTTCCCAGATCCCCCCTAACTTGATTGGCTAATACTACTCATAAATACACCAATTTAACTTGATAACTTTTGGATATTATTACTACGAAATGGAATACCAAATACAGTAGAACTTCGTTAGTACGAACACCAGGGGACCGTCAAAATGCGTTCGCCTTATCCGGAATTTGTATTAACCATTATATGTTGTATTCAAAAGCATTTAATAGGACTGAAATTCTATTCTTATTAACCGGAATTTCGTATTGTTTAGACTAACGAAGTTCTACTGTATTTTATAATCCATACCAACAACCAAAGTTTATTCAAGCACTTTTCTTGCGGATATATTTTATAGGAAATATTTCTAGTCGCGCGAAAATCGAGATATCTGCGAAATGTAACAAATCAAAATACTTTATACGTAATGTTATATTTTGTGATTTATAGAAGTACCAACAAATATGATTATTTCAAAAGTACCAAATCATTTATAGAACTAACCTGCACATTTATTTGGTCAAATAATTCTAATTAACAGACAACATTTTTTCGATTTTTCAATAGTATTGTGTCCATTCTACCAGATGTGAAGTATTTTGTAAATATTCCTTTCAAACCGACACTGCTAAAGTTCCAATTCTAATTATTATTTAAAATTTGTCGATTTTTGAATCTTTATTCATAAATTTTGGTTATGATTTAAAAAATTTCGGTCAGAAGCATTTTTTTTTCTCAATGAATTTAACTAGTTTGGTGTTAATACCTTTTCCTCTATAGGATTTAATTTGAATATTGCGGCATTAAAATCAAATTACATAGTCCATGCAATTAACTAATTAATTGCGTATGTATACAATTTTGTTAACCCAAACATATAATATTTTAAACTTCGTGGTTAATTACGAATTTTAAGTTTTACAATTCTTAAAATAACATTTGTAACAAGCCTGTTAACTTTAATAGGAGGTACCAACCTTATTGTATCAATCATTCATCATTGCATTTCCATTAAATGTTATATTCTATAAATTATTGATGAATAATAACCTTGCATTTCAACATTTGTAATATTATTTTTCTAATAAATATGATATTTTCTTGTAATATTATCCCCATTATGTTTCACCTGATATTCTTATTATATTTTGCTAATCTCATTTAGCTACTCAGAAGGTTGTGTTTTATGAGAGATATAAATTTATTGGTTTTAACAAAGTTGCTCATTTGTAGAAAGTACTGTACTTAAATTACACATGTAATTATGCAATCCTTAAAATAATATTTTTGATTAGCTTAGGAATTCACGTTGGTAACTTTATTGAATCAGCTTTGTCTAATTTATGTTAATTTGAACTGAAACTAACTACTGCTATTATTCGGTGTCAATTCAGGTGGTTTGGAAATTACTAAATCAATTTCTCAACAAATTTATTGACTCCTCCCAGTTACTATTTAGCTAGGTATTTTTATAATTTTGATATTTTTCAATTACTATGTTTTTAAATTATTTTGCAAAATTTTAAAAGATCATACGTGCTACTTGCTGAATAATGTATACTAATCTATTTCACATTACTTATGTACTTTATATTAAAAAAAGTTAAATTTAGATTATTACCGTATTGAAATTAGTAAAAGTTACGGAAATAAAATTTATATACTTTCATTGAAAGATCACCATGGTACCAGTAAATTCTAACTTTTTGTGAGATTTTTATTTCAAATATAATCATAAAATTTACTATAATGCATTAAATTAAATTAAATTAACTCAATAAACACATTTATTGAAAGCAATTTTTGCTAAATTTATTGATTAATTCATTTATTCCACGCGAGACAATCTAAAGTATGTAATGTAAAATGTTAATTCCATTGATTAACCGGAAATCATTAAATTATTCGTTATTTACAAATGAAAACACAGTCATTGATGTAATGTTAATTCATTTATTGCTAAGTAGATTGTATAGCAGATTTATATTTGAAATAAAATATTGTTTCTAATTAATTATGTTTAAACACATACCCAATGGTTATTATTGTTGTCTTGTTTGTAAGTTACTTATTGTTACATATATTCAGAAATACATTTGTACCCAATATGTATTTTTCGGGTTAAAGTTCATTAATCTATTTCCAATAAATCTTACCTTATACCACAAATTACAAGGTTTTCAGAAATTTTCTTATTTCCTTTCGTTATGTTTAAAATCATAAAATATGTTCTTATTTTCAGTATAACCTCGTTAGTACGAACACGGTTAATACGAACTCTATTTCAGTCCATTTCAATGCCTTTTCAATACAAATGATATTGGTTAATACGAATACCGGATAAGACGAACACATTTTGACGGTCCCCTGGTGTTCGTACTAACGAGGTTCTACTGTATAAGGAAAATAATGTAAATTGACCGATTTATTATAACTCCTAAAATATTTGCAGTTAAATTACTCTCTTTCCCCCATCATGCATTAAACTATTTCACCTCTTAATAACTTAATTATGTTTTATGTTCTATGTTTAATACACGTACGTTTAACGTTATACGCAATAGATAATTAACATGCCATACTACTTTGATGAATTCAATACTATTAATGACTACTGTACGTTCATTGAGTATTTTTGAATTCTTGAACATTTAATATTGCTAAATGGATTGAAATAATTTCGTTTGTTGCCATTTCGCTATTTTGTCTTTGAATCAATATTACGCTATTAATATTATTGTTACTGTTACTATATTTGTATTGAGATAAAGACCAACCAGTAGATTATAGATTTGCGAAATATGACAAATTGAGAACTAATACTGGGTTGCATTTTTAATGCAAACTCTTGTTGTTAAAGTTTATTGTGCAACATTGTTGCAACTAAACGAGAGAGTTTATTTATTTATATATTTAATATTTATCTATCTATTTATTTATTTATATATCTATTTATGCATGTATGTATCTATTTACAGTCAACTCCCGTTATAACCAAGTCGGATATAACGAAGTACCTGCTTATAACGAAGTCATTTAAATCCAATAATGCAATGCCTCTAAGCTATTGATTTTACTCCGGTTATAACGAACTCCAGTTATAACGAAATGAAACTACGCTCCCGAGCACTTCGTTATAACGGGAGTTAACTGTATTTATATATCTACGTATGTATGTATCTATCTATTGTATCTATTTGTATCTATTGTATCTATTTGTATGTATAGGACCGGGGGCTACAGCTTGTAAGGGAGAATGACTTTGAGGCTCTATCGGAGTTAATGCAAGACCCGGAGTGGCGACCTATGAGTTCTCTATTGCTGCTGCTGGCTTGGGAGCAGTGCAAGAATATGCAGTCGGCTAAGAAACTCCTAGACACCCTATACCATCCCCAAGCGAGTTATAAGTAGTCTTAATAAAGTGTATCCTTATATGTAGACGGTCTATTTATAGACGGTATATCAAAGCCCATACAAATAAGCCAATTCAAGAGCATCCGTATATGTAGACGGTCTATAAAAGTCCATACAAATAAGCCAAAATTTGTAGACCGTCTATAAATTCTGTAGACCAAAAGCCCTGCCGTCTATGGGTAATACTAATGTATATGTAAGAAAACCTGGTCTAGAAATAGACTGTCTACATATGAGTTATTTCTTAAATCAAGTGTATTACATTCTACACTTCGTTATAATCGTATTGCTTCGAATTAGCGCCGGGTCAATTAAATTGGCATTTGTAATGATATTGGTAATACGAATTCTGGATAAGGCGTACACATTTTGACAGCCCCCTGATGTTCGTACTAACGAGGTTCTACTTTTTAAAATTAGCAAGTATACTTTGCAAATTCTACTTCCTGTAAAAATGATTCGTTCGGATATTTATTTTATTCCTTTTTAGGATCAGAATTCACAACCGGCATTATTTGCTGCGATACAGAAATTATATTACCAAGTCAACCTTGCAGACTGGTGCATTGATAAAGTCAGGTAATCAGTTATATAGAACCTTCTAGAACAATCGAGTTATACTGCTACAAATCACTGTTAAACTCTCATAACTCTTTCATTAAGTTTATAAGTTTATAAATAGATTTTCTATTTTTACAGCAATTCATAGTAAACTGTATAATTTATATATTTTTGAATTTTGAATTTTGAAAGTTTGAATTTGTTGAATTTATTCAGATTAACTTAATTAAGAATATACGTGTTATTTATTTGAACTTCCTTGCTATTCCATTTAATTAAGAAATGTTTATATAATTATTTAATCTGTAAATCACTTTCAGTTCCTATTTAGTCATTAAAGTCCATCTATTTTGTGGATGTGTAACAAACTGTATTATTTGTATACAACCTTAGTCAGGTCTGCTTATTGTGCCACAGATTTATCCGCTTAATCGGGTCAAAGTAACCTGGTCCCGAGGTGACTCTATTAATTCGACTGTATGTACATATAGGTTATTTCTACTGTATATTATTACTGTATATTACGGACTACATATAGGTTATTTCTACTGTATATTATTACTGTATATTACGGACTACATATAGGTTATTTCTACTGTATATTATTACTGTATATTACGGACTACATATAGGTTATTTCTACTGTATATTATTACTGTATATTACGGACTACATATAGGTTATTGCTCCTGTATCCTGTATACTGTATCTCAGGGTTTTATCCAGGAGCGTACCATACAACTATAGTCCTGTATAATACCCTGCATGTACAGTGGATGCCGGTTATAAGCACATCGTCGGGAACTGCACTTAATGTTCTTATAACCGGCATGTTCTTATAACCGACCTAAATTATATAGGGTATATGGCAACCGTTTTCCAATATAGTGTTCTTATATCCGTTATGTTCTTATAACCAATGGCTTATATCCGACATCTACTGTATTACATACATACATACATATAGCTATATAGGTTATTGCTACTGTATACTGTATACTGTATACTGTATACTGTATGTGTATAGGCCTATCCTCTCTACTAGCAGTGGCTCTACTCTGTCGAGCAGTAGCTTCCAGCAGGAGGGAGAGATATTCTCTCGACTGGAGTCCCAGTCTATTCTGTACATGCTGCATCAGAGCAACAGTCTCTCTTCCTCGGACCCCCGGGAGATAATGGAGCTGTTGAAGATGTCTCCTTCCATAGACGAGTTAGTTATACTACACAACAGTATAATACAGTAATACAGTATAATACAGTAATACAGTATAATACAGTAATGCAGTATAATACAGTGCAGTAATACAGTATAATACAGTAATACAGTATAATACAGTAGAATACAGTAATACAGTATAATACAGTATAATACAGTATAATACAGTAATACAGTAATACAGTATAATACAGTATAATACAGTAATACAGTATAATACAGTAGAATACAGTAATCTTATATATTAAATCACAATGATTTTTTTTTTTTTTTTTGTTCAGAATTGATTGAGGAACTGGTAAGAGCTGCAGACTTGAAATTTGGCAGGGGGGTAGGGAATAATGTTTCTAGGAACAAGTTCTAATATCTAAGAAAAATATTCATGTCTTCCCTCTCAAAAGGTGTCAAAACTATCAGCTGTTAAGTATGCATTATAGAGAGCCTAACTGAGACTGCAATTTAATTGGCTGAAAAAATAAACACAAATAATTCTGGGTCAATACATTTGACCAATAAATTTTACCCTATAAGTTAGTACTTCAATAGTCCCATTAATCGCATAAATAGTCTATTTAGTAAAAGTTAAACTCAAACCTTTCATTCCACCTTTTTATAAACTCTTCATTTCCAAACTTTTGATTAATTAATCAATTAGATTTCAGATTTTCTACTCATAAACCCGAAAAAGATATATTTGTTAGTTAGGAATAATTTTCGTATCAATGACTTTATTAGCATGGATTAATGTATTATATTTACCGAGGCTCATGAGCATATATCTATACTATTAATAGAGCAGTGTCTGTGTGTGTGTGTGTCCGCAACCGATCTCAAATCGCATTTTGATTGGCCTAATTCAACCACTAATATTTATCTCCTAATATGGATTGTTGACATTCATTTTTGATACTGCTGATCGCATTTTGATTGGCCCAATTCAACCACTAATATTTATCTCCTAATATGCATTGTTGACATTCATTTTTTGAATAAATACCACATACGGAAACAAAAATCATTTTGTTAAATATTTAATGGAAGTTTTTACAAACCCGGGAAACTCATCGATCATCGAAAATACCACATAGACCTAAGGCAATGTGTGCCATAAAGCGTTTATGCCGCAATAAAATGTTGAAAAGAAAAACACGCCTTAGTCCCGAAGTTCTCGAGCTGATAATGCCTCCAATAGAAATAATCAGAAAAGGAGACGCCTAGATCCTGAAGTTCGCGCAGCTGAAAATGGCTCAGGTAAGGAGCACTAATGTTGAATACACCCGAAATGTAGTATATAAAGAGGTTTTGTAGGTGGGCTTGCTATAATGACTGATATATATAAATTATCAGTAATCTGTACATAGCCACCTCTTAGTATATATTCCCGCTATATAATATCCATATCAAATGTATCATGAAAATATTTCCATATTACGTCAGCAAAGCGACGGGCAATTGACTAGTTATTATGATTTAGTCTAAAGGTATTTCTTTCTGAAATAACAAAATTTGTCTATTCTAATTAAGGAATCAAAATTGTTGTAAATTCACGCGAGGGCCGAAGGCTCGAGAATAAGTTGTGAGAACGCGCGTAGCGAGGTCGATCAGCTTAAATATACTGCTTAGGGGTAACAGCTCAATAAGGTAGGGATCTGCTACCTACATACTGTATAGTAGAATCTGCTAAAGGTTACTCTATACAACTGTCATTTGTACATAGGCTAGCGGCCAGCTATTATATTCCTAAAAATTTCCCATAATATAATTAACCTGCGTATGAGGCTTTCGAAATTTAAGTAACGCTTTCGAGGGGGGAGAAGGATAACGAATGTCACAGACCGTAGTTTTTATTCCAAAATGGCAAAAAATTGACGTAAGGAAAGGGATGTATAATTTTCGTTAAATTTCCGTTACATTCCACAGTATTTAAATACAACTGGCATAACATTTTGAAAATATATTTGCCATGAATACAAGCGAGGGCCACAGGCCCGAGTGCAAGTTGTAAGAACGCGCGTAGCGCGGACGAGCAGCTTGTACAGTATAATACAGTAGAATACAGTAATGCAGTATAATACAGTAATACAGTATAATACAACGAAAAAAAATTGTAATGCTAGTTTCATAAACGTAGGTTTCTACTCTTTCGAATGCTGTAAAATCATTTAAATCTGATGTCAGCAAGTTAGTCAACTTATTGACTGAAGTTGTGCTGGTCGAATATTCAGCCAACTTCACACTCGTACAATTACAATACAGTAGTCAGTAATACAGTACAATACAGTACAATACCTTAATACAGTACAATACAGTAATACAGTACAATACAGTAGTAATATAGTACAATACACTAATAGAGTACAATACAGTAATATAGTACAATACAGTAATATAGTACAATACACTAATAGAGTACAATACAGTAATATAGTACAATACACTAATAGAGTACTGTTTACAATTGATGAGTTGCAAATACAATTGACCATTGATGAGTTACTTTATACTACACACAGTTGTTTGTTGCAAATACAGTACAATCTCATTAATAGGAACATTGGATAACATTTACTACTACTACATTATTATTATTATTAATACAGTTGATATAATATTTTGGGAAACAGTAGACTCTCGTCAATAGGAACACGGATAAGGGAAATATCGGTTAAGGAGTACTTAATTCCACTAGCCTATACAAATGCATGCAAGTGACTCCGAATATTACGAATTTCTATGACAATACGAACATATTATGACGGTCCCCTGGTGTTCCTATTAACGAGAGTCAACTGTATTTACTTTTGGCAAATTAATAGAGCAATATTTGCTATTAGAGCAATATTGCTAGTATTATAGCAATTGCTATTAGGTTAGCACCACTGTACAATATACACTACGGATAATATCACTAATTATGTGTATGTAGTTTGCCAGGGGCTCACTCTATCCCCAAGACTTCCTCCCAAGCCCGAGACATAGCGGTGTACAGATCCTTCTGTGCCATCAGACTAACCATGGATGCGATACTCTGCTCGGCTCAGCTGGGGACTCTCGTTAGGAGCGAGAAGGGACGGAACCAGATTATGGAGATTCTAACCGTCTCTAAGTGAGAATATATATGTAGTGTGTGGTTAGATTAGTAATATTGTGTGGGTATAAACAGACAAACAAACTTACTGTTAATTGGATAACCAAACAAACAAACCTTTAAACAAATAGATAATAAACAAGAAAACAAATTAATAAACAAATGAATAAACAAACAAACAACCAGTTAAATAGAAAACCAAGCGAACAAACATACAAACAAGTAAACATGTAAAGGAATAAACAAATTAACAAATATACAATATAACAAACAAACAAACAAATGGACAGATAATGTAGCTAAAGCATAGATTAGAACTGACCATTTCTGACTATTATTATCCATAGTAATAATCTTAAGTGAGATAAATTTGACGTTAACAATGGATTGTTTAATTCCTGTATAATAATAACCACACACATTATTACCGTTTGCTTTATTTGTTTAGGAGTATGGATAGTTATCCCTCCGGAGATGTGTTCACAGCAGTAACGCAACCAGATTCTCTCCCCATTAACTCTGGCCTGCCTAATATGCCTATTGAGTCTGACAAGCTAGCTACGCCCAGTAGTTTCATAGTGGCTCTAGACGGATACATAAATAGGATTCTCGAGGACGTTAAGGGGTACCTGCAAGCCATTTTCCCTCTCTATTACAGGTAGGATAAGCAATAGCATAGTAACATACTGTGCAATAGGAATCTTATAGTAGGAACTGAAATTGTATTTTATATACAGTCGACTCCGCTTAATAGAGTCACCTCGGGACCAAGTCGCTTTGACCCGATTAAGCGGAGAAATCTATTAACCGAAATTATTTTAAGCCAAAATGTAATTCCGTCCTATAAATCCTGTGAAATTTTGACCCGATTAAGCAGTGAAATCTATTAACCGGTGATCTATTAAGCGGAGTCGACTGTATGGTGTAATAAAATGTTCGTAATAACATAACTTGACTGTCCTTTTGGAGCATGATTTTGGGGAAATTTATATTGAGGAGCGCGAAAATTTGGAATCCTCTCCTAGGCTATACCGTAACATTAATTTGTGATTTAGGCGTATGATATAGGGGTATATGGCAACCGTTTCCCAGTAGAATGTTCTTATAACCGGTGTTCTTATATCCGGCATCTACTGTACTTTTATTTCCGCCAACACCTTTCTAATGTAATTTTCAGGCACTGGTAAGTCATTTATACATTCATTAATTCACCTTTCCGAAGCCGGGTTTTTATTTAAAGGTGTTGGCCGATGTATAAGTAATCCCTTAATTTACTATTTATTATTATTATTTGTGTTTATTTATAGATTAGAGATTTTGGAGAACATATATTCTCTGCTGTTTCTCAAATATGAACATTTAACAGTAGATAACTGTGAATCAGAAGATGGCAGGAATCTAGCCTATACCAGGTACACTCTGTTCTCTCTAATAGTCCACCAGTGGGCAAATGGGCCAAAGTGGACTATTAGGAAATATGGACTATTACAGATATAGAAATAGTTGATTTGGACAAGTAAATAAGTGGACTATTAGAAAAGTGGACAATTAGAGAATAGACTGTAGTTTGCTAATTATGCTAAATAATACTGAACTCAATACTAATTGGTTAATTATAGGACACTATTTAGTATTCTGCTTATTATAAATACTAGCTAATAATGTGTTATTGCTTAATTATTGCTAATTAGAGGACAAGCTTTCTACTTTAGTTATTTTGCTTATTCTAATATACTAAGTTATTTCTACATATTTAATTGCATTACATAACGTATACGTGATTGTACAAATATGGTAAGTAATCTGTTTGGAAATAATTAACTTCTACTTTGTTGAGAAATAACACATTCGTAATATTATTTATTATTTAACTAATCAATCTACTTCGTTAGTAAGCCCGTACAAAATTGTATTTGTTATCATTAAATATTGAAAATGTTTTCGGTTATAACGTACCCCTTCGGGAAAGGAAATAAGTACATATTATCCAAGTGTACGTACTAAACCGAGTTTACCCTACATAGAAATACATACTGCTTTATAAACTTGTTTAAAAATAGTTGTACGTACAAGTTTTACTGTTGAATGTTGATTTGATAATAAGATGGGATTTATTTGTGCATCGAATTGTCTGTATTCACATTGAGATATACCGGAACTATGTACGTATAAACCGCATTCCTTTTACCCAGATCTGATGTTATGGAGTACCTTAACCTATCCATCTCAAGGAACATTGGTTACAAACATAACATTCCTATTGTGTCAAACGGTGACTCGGATTCTGAGCGCTCCTCCAGTCTGACAGCATCAACAAGTTCGCTGGCTAAAGACAGAAAGCTGGAACCTGTATACTCCGGGTTTCTGCTGTCTCGCCCTATGATGGAGAAGATACTACAGCTCCTAAGGGACTCTATATACGATATACAGACACACAGCTCTAGTTATGCCATGAGGAGGGAGTCCAGTCCTGGGGAGGCCAGGACAACCGGTCCGTTAATATGAGTAGATAGTAGATATATACTGGGATAGACATAGGATTTAATTGGTTAAAGGTTTTGTCACCTTTTGGAAGGGAAGATATATACTATACTGCTGGTTAATTCTTCCAACTATACAGTAGAACCTCGTTAGTACGAAAACTTTCAGTCCCCTTCAATGCCATTTCAATTTTCAATACAGTGGTGTTCGCCTAATATCAATTACTCTATTAGCATGTTATATCAGTCCCCAAGCGAGCATTTAATGTAAATCTGTTCCCTAATAGCAAGTTTTCCTATTAATTAACAAGCAAATTTCGTGCAAAATACGACTCGAACACCTCTGTACTAATGTTCTACTCTATTCCCTATAAGATATTAATGTAACTAGCTGTATACTCTACTCCCTATAAGACATTAATATTACCTAGCTACTACCTTAGGACAAGACCAGTCCGTGTACTCCTCCATCTCACACGAGACTCTGCACGCTAGACTCAGCCAGCTAGAGAAGTGCACTAATGAGGCTAACTGGCGCTACAAGCTCGTTACGAGCACAGAGGGGGCAGTGCCCTCTCTGGAGGACAGCTCGCTATCCGGCAGCGACGAACATACCGTCTGCTCCAAGTGGGAGAGAGAGATCAGTCTGGGAACCGAGACGCAGAGCTCCAGCGATATGGAGTTCTCTAATGACGAGGATGAAGTGGAGACAGGTATGTATTGACTAATGGAAATAAATACTGCTGTTATAGTATAGTACTTGTTTACTCTCTGTTTACTTCTTTTCTATACTTGTCTACTCTCTGTTTACTTATTTTCTTAGGTATATATTTATTGCTTAGTTATTGTATACTGATTCTTTGTTGGACTTGCTTATATTTGGCCAATATTAAACCCGGTTTCGCAAAGGCAAATTTTTTATGTTAAAAACATGCCTTGTAGTGCTTGAAATTATATTTTAGAAAGTGTGTTAGTCGGTATATAAGTAAGCCCTTGTTTGTTTGCTTGTTAATTTATTTGCTCAATGTTTATGTTTATGCTTGTTTACACATTATGTGTTGTTTGTTACTTGTTTATTTATTTGTTTATTTATTTGTTTATTTATTTGTTTATTTATTTGTTTACTTATTTGTTTATTTATTTGTTTACTTATTTGTTTATTTATTTGTTTACTTATTTGTTTACTCCTGTCTAGGTGACAGAAGACACTCCTCTATTACTCTCGGGAAACAACAAACAACCGCAAAGACAAAATCCGAAGTCGTATTCCTCTCGGATCGCGAGCACAAAGGGAAAACAAATTCTCTCCAAATCAAAACAGCGGATTCCGGTGACGAAGGGGACACAGAAGATAAACAAATTCTTTTTCGGCCAAAATTAAAAACGAGTGTTTCTATTCGGAAACATAAACGGAAGTTCGATAGACAATCAAAAGAATATTCTCCCAAACAGAATATAATTAGGAAAATGTTATCTTCACCCGTCAATCTATTGAATATGTGTTTAAAACTGGGAAATTTCGTTTCGGCTTACGAAGTTGTGAAAATATTTAAGCTCGAGGGACAAATTGGCGCTCAAATGGTACATTTCGCGGAAAAGATGGAATCTATCGGAAATGAAATGGCAGCTGCTTCAAAACAGGATGAGGTAACTTATTCGTTCATTCCTATTATAACAGTTCTATTAACAAGAATATATACAATGTGATATTAGTATACGTATCATCAAGGGTTTGGAAAATATCATCTTTAATTAATTACATCACAAATTTTTGGTAGTGTGTCCTATTTGTATTTTTGAGAATCGGATATTTTTTGGTGAAGTTCACTTCACAGATGATGTTGTTAAAACTTGTAACAAGAATTATGGTAGTAATATTGTGGAAATATTATTAGGATATAAATGCTGAAATAAATAAACCCGAGTTAAAAAAAAAACATAATTTTTAATTTTTTTCCAACCCTATCATATACAGTGGGGCGTAATAACAAGTCGCAGTTTGCTGACTAATAGGCGAACTTGCTATTAAAGGAACATAATTATCATGCTCGCTTGGGACTGAAATTAACTTGTTACTATACTAGTCTTGCTATTAGAGTAACATATTGCATTTCTCCTATCCTATACTTCCAACGTACGTCGAAACCGGTGTATTCTAACTCGGGTTATTCTAACTCGGTTTATTCTAACTATTAGTAATGCATCTTTTGTAAGAAATTCCAACTATACTGTATTTTTCATCGGTTTTTTCTTACTATTTTTATCTAAAAAGAAATGGTTAGAAAAAACCGGTTTGAACTGTATATCTCTATAGGAACCTAGTTTCGACCCAATCGAGATAATGAGCAGAGACAATGTAACTTCTGAGGACTATGACAGACTAACCACTTGTCTGACTAAGAACTCTATTGCTAGCGACGAGCTGATTAACATACTCGTTAGCACCAATCTGTCTCGCATAATGCTATCGGGAGAAGAGCGCTTGTTAACTAGATCTGGGGAATCTGTAGTACTGAGACAACTTGTTAACTTCGTGCCTTCTCTGATCATCCTAGATCTGCTGTGTTCTTATGATATAGCGTATGAGACCAGTAGGGACCTGCTTAAGAGCGCCACTCAGAAACTGTGTTTGCATAAGAGCACTGGTAAGTGATATAGCCTATAGTATAGTATAGTTATATGTTGTTGTGTACAGTGTTGGTTGTTTGTTGGTTGTTTGTTGTTTGGTGTTTGTTATGTACAGTGTTTGTTGTTTCTATCTGTTTGCTTGTTATTGAATGATTGAATGTTTATTGGTTTGTTTGTTTGAATGAATGATTATTTGTTTGTTTGTTTGTTTGATTGTTTGTTTGTTTGTTTGTTTGATTGAATGTTTGTTTGTTTGCCTGATTGCTCGCTTCTATGTTGTTTGTTTATAATGTTTATTTGTTTATGTGTTTTCTTTGTTGCTAATTTTTTGTTAGTTGTATTATTAGTTTGTTGGTTGCTCGTATCTTCATCAATTAATACATAACATATATTTCTCTATTTATTCTCTATTTATTCTCTATTTATACTCTATTTATACTCTATTTATTCTCTATTTATTCTCTATTTATTCTCTATTTATACTCTATTTATTCTCTATTTATACTCTCTGCTTACTGTAGTCTGTTCCGCGCCCAAACTATCCAGGACCTCCTCATCTGGAGCTGTAAAGCCCCTGGCAACCAAAGCGTTCGACAAGAATTTCATTTTTGATAACTATTCACTGTCCCAACCATTAATATTTCTACAGGTAAGTTAGTTAACATAAATGTACCAACACAAGATTGTAATCCAAATTACAGTCAGGTTCTTTTATTATGAACATTCAAGGGGCCAAAAAATGTGTTATTAATAGAGAGTCATAATATGTTAATAATAATGTAAACTCTATGTAAGTTGTTAAATTGGGACCATAGGGCTTGTAGTTGTTCATATTAAAAAGATGTTCATATTAAGCAGACGAAAAACTGTTCACAATAAGCAGACCTGACTGAATATAATTATTACATTCTTATTGTATTCTTATTGTATTATTATTTTGTAGTAGTTTGTATTATTATTGTATAATCCCTGTATAATTCCTGTATTATTCGTGTATTATTCTTGTATGACTATTCCTGTATTACTCAGACTATCAACGAGATAATAAAGCTATCCGGAGACCTGGTCCTCCCACTTAACCTGGTGCGTAACGGGCACATGCTAAAGTCCCTTACGCCTAACATCCTCCTCACAAAGTTCACAGACCCCTTGAGGCCCTCCCACTTCCTGTCCCTTAAGAAGCTACGCGAGTTCCAATACAGAGCCGTAGAAAGGCTATTCAGGGCCGTCAGGTCTACGCTGGCTGTGGAAGAGGAGGGACTCGTTAACGATATGACGCTTGCTAATATTACCAGCTCGCTTAACGACCTGTTCAAGGCATTCTCTACCAACAGAGAAGGTACTTAGTTATGTAGTTTATCGGTAATAGGACAAGTATTCAGTCCCCTTCAATTTTCAATACAAATGATATTGGTTAATACGAACACGGTTAATAGGAACTGGAACATTATTTCACTTTTCAATACAAATGATATTGGTTAATACGAACACGGTTAATAGGAACACTATTTCACTTTTCAATACAAATGATATTGGTTAATACGAATTCTGGATAAGGCGAACACATTTTGAGGTCCTTTGGTGTATATACTTTAATGTTTAAGGTTCTACTGTAATTAGTTATGCAACACCAGGGGACCGTCGAAATTTGCTCGCTTTATCCGAAGTTCGTATTAACAGAGTAATTAATACCCATTGAATAGCCATTTTAGGGAACTGATTTTGTTGAACTGTTTATTGGTCTTATCCGGAAATTCGTATTAACCGTGTTCTCCCATAACGGACACTCCAAATAGCGGACGACCTCTAAATAACGGACAACCCTCGTGGCACGGATTTATATATTTAGCATATGTCTAATAGAAAAGCAACCTCTAAATAACGGACAACCTCTAAATAACGGACAACGGTTCCGGTCCCAAGGTGTCCGTTGTTCAGAGGCTCTACTGTATTGATATTTGTATTTTAGGAATTCTATTCCCATCAAACGCCACGGACACTATTCCCGATATTCCCTCCCAGGATTCGACTCAGTTTATATCCGAGACAGAAGGCTCTGCTATGGGTTCGATAGGCGAAGAGCTGGAAACTCTAAGTGTCGAGTTTCCACAGATGATAACAATGAAGTACACCTACAGCTATTTTGATTGGTTCTTCCAACATCTAGAGACTATTCGGTCTTTCCTTATAAAGAATAATCTACAAGAAAGTTAGTTAGTTATAATCTAGGTTTTAACCGCTTCAACAAAATACGTAGTTAGTTAGTTATCCAACTGAATAATTGTATAATCACATAGTTGTTTATACAAATAGTTGTTTTGATATACTACAGTATACTCCGCTTAATAGAGCCACTGGTTAATAGATTTCACTGCTTAATTGGGTCAAAATTTCACAGGATTTATAGGACGGAATTACATTCTGGCTTAAAATATTTTCGGTTAATAGATTTCTCCGCTTAATCGGGTCAAAGTAACCTGGTCCCGAGGTAGCTCTATTAAGCGGAGTCGACTGTAGTTGTTAATACAAATATATTTCGTTGCCTAACCAAACTACAGTGGTGTTTCGCATAATAGCATTATTGTTCTATTCGATAGTTATTTCAGTCCTCAAACGAGAATTTAATCTTAATTCTGTTCCTCTAATACAAGTACGCTTATTAGCAAGCAAATTTCATTCAAAATGCGACTTGCTATTACGCGAACACTACTGTATTTGGAAAACAGTATTTGTTTCAATCGAATATTAAACTATTCGGTTGTAACCTTGAAGTTTATACTCAAGGAATTACAAATGGCTGTATAATACTACACTGTTTATAATATACGAAATAAATACAGGAATTACTGAATGTACGTTTGTCTGTAGATGCGACTGCGCTTAGCTCTATGGTTCTGCTTAAAGAGAGTCCGTCTAAAATAGTAGCCAAACTCATATTCGAGAAACAACTCAAGCCAGAAATGTAAGTATAGTTGCTGTTGTTGTTGTTGTTGTTGTTGTTGCTATTATTATTATTATTATTATTGTTGTTGTCGTTGTTATTGTTGTTACTATTGTTGTTACTGTTGTTATTACTATTGTTGTTACTATTGTTGTTACTATTGTTGTTGTTATTATTACTGTTGTTATTATTGTTGTTGTTTAGGTTGGAAGATCTTGCGAAATCAATCCATCTCGATGTGGTGCTCATAATGATCAGATTTACTTGTCCGCCTCTCAATAGCTGTTCTCGTAAATTCAAAGGTAAACAATAATATTTATTTTAGTTCTTACTTATATACAGTAGATTCCGGATATAAGAACACCGGATATAAGAACACTATTTACAGTTATAGTAATCTCTATTTCCCTTCTATACAGTAGAACCTCGTTAGTACGAGCACGGTTAATACGAATTTTCGGTTAGTACGAACACAATTTTTGGACCCTTGAAATAATTTTCAATACAAATGACACCGGTTAATACGAATTTCAGATAAGGCGAACAAATTTTGACGGTCCCTTGGTGTTCGTATTAACGAGATTCTACTATATAATTACCGTATTTACAACTTTGCTATTATATTTTATAAAGCAATACTTATGGCGAATTAACTTCACTATTAATCTTCACTATACTATATAATAATATCCACAGTATACCTGTTAAATTATTGCCTTCTCTTTTAAATATTAAGTAAGAAATGACCCCTTAATTTATTTATTAATGTCAGGTTATTTTGTTTGGCGTAAATTCCATTAAAATGATTTCAGATCACTTACTCAATACGAGTTCTAATTTTATTTCTTAAAATTTGCATAGAAAATATATGCACTTACATGCTTACAGTTGATTTATTCTATGATACAACAATTACTATTTTTGTTATTTCCTTTTTGTACTTTAGAAGTAAAATTACTCAAAACTTATTTCCTTGCTTATATAATGCGTGTATTACGTATTATACGTAGGCCACTTTAATATTCATATTATGTATGTATAAGAACCTAACTGTATTTATAATTGTGTGGTAATAATTTACATCAATGTATTATTATGAGCTATCATACTAGTATTTACAGTTATAATAATCTTTATTTATTTCTATATACAGTAGAACCTCGTTAATACGAACACCAACGGATTGTAAATATTTGTTAGCTTTATCCGGAGTAATACCCATTGAATAGCCATTGTAGGGACCTGATTTTGTGGAACTGTTTGTTCGTTTATTCGGGAATTCGTATTAACCGTGTTCGTACTAACGAGGTTCAACTGTATACTAGTATTATACAAGAAGTATGCTATTATATATCCGAGGTATAATTTACGTACAGTCAGGTCTGCTTATTGTTAACATTCGTCTGATTAATATGAATATATTTTTATTATGAACAAGCCCTATGGTCCCAATTTAACAACTTACATAGGGTTTGTATTAAGTTGAGTTCGCTTATTATGAAGTCTCTCTATTATGAACACAATTTTTGGTCCATAAATGTTAATAATAAAAGAACCAGACTGTATTATACAACTATGTTATTATATATCCGAGGTATAATTAACGTATTATAGAACTTTTCTATTATTTAGCTTACCCCTTTCTGGAGAGCTCAAGCACTATACTTAACCCATTACAGACCCAACCAACAGATTGCATAAACAGCGTAGAGGGAATACTCCGCTTGTCGGAACAGATTATAACCCGGGGATTAGAAATAATAAGCGGTGTGTATTACAGTGGATGCCGGTTATAAGCACATCGTCGGGAACTGCACTTAATGTGCTTATAACCGACATAAATTATATAGGGTATATGGCAACCGTTTTCCAACATAGTGTTCTTATATCCGATATGTTCTTATAACCGGTGTGCTTATATTCATCAGTTATAAAATAACTTATATAGAGCACAGTTTTCCAATATTACAGTAGAACCTGCATAATCCGGCCCGTTATAATCCGGAATTTAGCAGAACCGACAATTTAGTGCTCATTGGGGAAATCTCCATTTCTTTATAAGATGTTATTTCGTTCGACTTGGTTATAACAGGAGTTCACTGTATATCAAATTTATGTTGTTTGTAAATCCGAATTTGGTGTATTCGCTTAAAACTAATGCAATGAAATGCCATAGACAATATACCTATGAATAAAAAGTATCTGTTTTTCGCTGCAACTATTGCATAATTATTAAATATTTATTGAGTTCTTATTTGTTTGTTTATTTATATAATTACAGACAAGTTTCTTCTTATTGTCGAACAAAAATTTTACTGGAATTCACATTCAAATTCCCCTTATAATTGTGGATTAGTAATATGACCATATTTTGTCTAGAGTGAACTAATTTTCTTTCTAAAATAATAATATTTTGTACTATATTTGTTTATACATTATATAAGCTTACGTTTTTTGCGTGTGTTTAACATTACTCGGAAATAATTAAAATGATTTCTAGAATTAATTAACATTTTAAGGTTTAATTAGGAAATTGGTAGTTATTAATAAATATCAATATTACTTTTGTTAAGTGTACTTTTAGTTCTTTAATTAAACTAAAATTTAATTACAGGAAATTAGTTCTTATTGATTAAACTTTCATAAATATTATATAATCAATATTAATCATAAATATTCCGTTGATACAAACACCAGGTGACCATCATAATTTCTTCATATTATCCGGAATTAGTATTAACCGGGGTCAATTGCTCTATTTGTATAGGCTATAGGGAAATTAAACCTTGTACTCTTTAACCGATATTTCGTTAGTATTAACGAGAGCTACTGTATTCAATATATTTATTGTTGTTGTTTACCTTTTAGCAAGAATATCAGAAGATGACATTTTCCTTGGCTACGAATATTTGTCTCAATGTGTATCTCATCCGAATTATCCGGAGTTTGAAGAGAGTTTACAATTTCTACAAAACTTGGATTTATTCTGTCTATCAACAGATGAGGAAAAGTTAATATTTTACACAAATATAGTTAATGCCTTGAATATCCATGCCTCGATTCGCCAATCAATTCTCATGAAAAGGCGAGGAGAAGATCTTTCGATTTTCGGCGTTACTACTATGCTAGCTTTCTTCACTCAAGCCTGCTATTCCATTGGGCAACTGGGCCTCGTAAAGTGAGTATAAATACCGGAAATATAACTTTTCTTGTGTTATTCGTGGTTTATTCCAATTAAATTGAATGCTAGCTGCTAATCCATACTTAGACAACCTCGAATTTAATTGGTTAAAAGTTTTGTCACCTTTCGGAGGGAAGATGTGAATATTTTTCTTAGATATTATAATTTGTTTCTAAATACAGTATTCCCCACCCCTCTGCCAAATTTGAAGTCTGTAGCTTTTACCAGTTCCTCAATAAATTCTGGACAAACAAAAATATAAATCACAATGATACTTTCAACTTGCAATCGTGTACGCATTTGTGAACTAAGTTAGAACATTAATTAAGCAACAAATAATTTAATTATTTAACAATTATTTTAAGAATATTTGTAGGGAATTTTTCATTAGAGCTTTATTTTTGCTAATTTAATAGTTAAACTTTTGGTAACATCGTATGACATTATTCCTATGTGATTATCTAATTATATCAAGTTAACCTTTCGACATAATTATACTTTTATTAATTAGCAAATAAGTGTCAATTTAATTAATTATTACACCATAATTGGGTGTTTCTCGTAATAGTGATGTATGTTTTACTGGAATTTTTTCTAAAAATATAATGTTGGTGATTTGTCTCCTTATGCATTGTTTTATAAGCATATTAAAGTGGGTATGTATTTACACCAATGGTTGGGATATCACTGTAATATTTAATTTAATGGATTTATATTATTTATTTCAGTTTAAACTACAGTAGAATATTGTAGTTTATTACTAAATTTTATTGTTATTGTTTAACCGGTGTTGTTTCATTATTAATGGTGAATATTTTAGTTTTTCCAAAAAATATTTTCTTGATATATTAGAATATTTATATTTTGTTATATTATTAATTTTTATGTAGTTGGGTTACATAATGTACGTATTATTCTATAATATGATTCAATAAATGGGAAATTTTTTTAGTTATTGGATGAAGAATATATTTGCATATCCTTTATAAATGAACTTTTGTCTAATGATTACAAACGTTAATTGTCCGTTTTTTTATTTATAATATAAAATAATTATTTTATTGTTTTAATTCCAGAAATACAAATACCTAAATTGAGTAATTTTTTAATTCCAGAAATACAAATACCTAAATTGAGTAATTTTTGGACCAAATTATATTGTCATATCTTTTCACTAAAATAACTTAAATATTCCCTTTATTAAGCAATATTTTGAGGTTGTGAACTTTCTTTGTTAATTTTCTGGTTATTTTCCGCTCTTATTGTATCTTAAACAATGTATTGAACTTTAATCTAGTCTACTGAGATCCAGTATTTGAATAATTATATCCTTAAGAAAAGATGTTATTATAATCGTCATTAAATTACAGTCAGCTCCGCTTAATAGAGTCACCGGTTAATCGGTTTCTCCGCTTAATCGGGTCAAAATAACCTGGTCCCGAGGTGACTCTATTAAGCGGAGTCGACTGTAACTCTTTATTATTCCAAATTCCAAATAAATTATTGTACCCGACATGATTTTCTAAAATAAGTTTCCAAACGTATTTAATCTAGCATTCAGGTAAAAGTATAATTGTCTATGAAACATGAACCATGTAATAATTTAAATTTAACTTTGTTAGTTTCAAATTCCTAATTTGTTTTAGAGGTCCACATTTTTATTTGTTAAGTACGTATTATTATAGAACTGAACAAAATAATCCCTGTTTAATTAGGTATGCTCCTAGTTGCATTTATTATACATACGTATCTTTATTAGAATCCTTTCCTTTATAAATCTATAGTTTGGAAAGTTGACTAATATGTATGGTGTTATACGTAAAGCGATTTCCTTTCTCTTAATTGGGTTTCTATAGAAAGTTATTTCCTACTTGATGCACTCTTAATGTGTTTTATTTTCTTATCGGAAACATAATTTATATACTCTAGTTAATTATACTCTAAATTAACAGAAATCTATGCTGTTTACGAACGTACCTCGGTTAGTACGTACAGTTGACTCCGCTTAATAGAGCCACCGGTTAATAGATTTCACTGCTTAATCGGGTCAAAATTTCACAGGAATCATAGGACGGAATTACATATTGCTTAAAATATTTTCGGTTAATAGATATCTCCGCTTAATCGGGTCAAAGCGACCTGGTCCCGAGGTGACTCTATTAAGCGGAGTCGATTGCACTACTATTTTACTTATTCGTATTTTTCGAAATTGTATAGGCTAGGGGAATTAAACCTTATCCTTATTCCTAACGAGCGTCCACTATAGTTTTCAATGGCAATCTATATATGTATTATATTATTTCTACAAATGATTACGAATTTTTTAAGTTAAACTTAGCTGAATAGGTTTAATATTTGTTAAATCAACTTTATATGTTTTTACCAAATGATTAATCACAAGTTGATGGACATTTCATCTGATTTACTGCTTGGGGCTCCGTATTACACTTTTGTAATATTACAGGCAAAGACTTAAATCACAAGAAGTTATTTAAAAATTTTTATTGCTAATTTAATTAAACTATAAGTCATCTTACTTTGTAATATTTTAATTTTTAGTAAACTTTTTAAAAACTTTATCTAGGATTTATTAATAATATTGCATTGATTATGGTCACGAGATTCTAATTGTGATTTAGTGCAAAAATTAAATTTCGGACTAAGTGACCTTGATTCTATTTAAAAGTTGTATTTTCCTTGTTTTAGAATATACTTCCTGTAAACTTTGTTACATAATTATATTTTATCTTCCGTTTGTTCTGAAATTCCCCTAAGCTTTCTTTGCGGTTGTTTATATCCTGGAAGTTAGGAAAAAGTTAAAGTTTAAAACCATTTATCTTCCCCACAAATACTCCTGTCTTTCAATCAATCTATATTTGCTAAAACACAATTATAACGAAGGAAATTCTAATGTATTATACACTAGACTCTCGTCAATAGGAACACGGTTAATACGAAAATCTGGTTAATACACCATTACTTAATTTAAATTGTGTTATAATTTATTTATGATTAAGCAATTATGGTAGGTTGTTCTTCATTTTTTACTCTAAACTTTCAGGGTACTTTCCTAGCAACTTTTCGTTCAAAAGGAATGTGATTAACACATCTTGGGTAAATTTTGGGAGAATACATTTATTCCAGCTAACATCATACATAAATCAGAAAAATAACTAAAAGGTAGTTTTATGATTGTCCACAATATTACATTAAAACCTTCGCAAATTTTGATAATCAGATTTACTCCTACAAGGTTATAGTAGAACATTTGCAGATGTATATGAATTATATGTAACATTATTATATTATTATTCAATTATATGCCGCATAATGGCTTATGCCACAAGTTCATATTATTATATTTTCTACTCCTTAGTTATTGCAACTATATTTCTACTTGAATTTTGAAAGATAAATTATAAAACTATTCGGAATCTTTCTATCGCTTAAATCTTTTTGATTTTGATATTTTCTTTAATTTTACTACATAGTTGATTCATTTCTGTTATTTACCAAATTTTTATTGCTCAAAAATTTATACTACCTGTATTTTATTTACGATAATCTCTTTCAATTGTTAGATCCTTGTTGTTTCCCAAATTTGCATGTTTTTTTTTCTATAATTAGTATTTTACTTCAAAAAAACAAATTGTATAACTATTGCACAATGTTATTTTAATATTGCATTGTATCACATCAGTACACAAATGTTGCAGTTTTTATGCTAATACTCGATACTCGTATTAAAATAATTTTATTATACTCAGTAAACATGATATTGTTCAATGTAATTACACAAAAAGTGTTTAATATTTACTTCCTTTAGTTTGCTGGACATACAATTCAAATTATTGAAGATTCATTCTTTGGATGAGAGTTTCATCGCTTCTAAAGGGCTTAGAACTCTCACTTACACTTCTAATAAAAGGGATCGATTTAAAGATTTTAGTATCAAACAGACTGAACCAAAATTAGTATTTGTTGTTGCTAATTGCATATTGGGGAATTTAAAACCTAAGGTTTGTTGCTTAACTTAGTCATATATTCTGAATTGTATAAACGAACGTTACATAACGCAAAATCCCAGAAAAATTAGTTGTCACGCTTTTTTGACCTGTTTGTAATACAAAAAGGATTTTCTGTCACACCTTAGTTGATCCCTCGCTTGAAAGCATTAAGTAACCTTACAGTAGAACCTTGTTAGTACGAACACGGTTAATACGAACACAATTTCAGTCCTCTTCAATGCTTTTTCAATACAAATGACACCGGGTAATACAATTTCCGGATAAGGTGAACGCATTTTGAAGGTCCCCTGGTGTTCTTACTAGCAAGGTTCTACTGTATATAGTCTTATTAATTAACATATTTATTGGCAATAATGTAATTCCCTGTTTATTATTTCGGAATACGACTACTCTCATTTATTATCTGCCCTGTATACATACGAAAGTATCATTATACATAATTTTTTTTACAACTTGAGCCCATGCAATTGGTTACATCACGGTGCAATAATTGCATGCATTATGTTGCATGAAACACATCTCAAAAGTAAATTGAACACATCGATATTAGATAATTCGTTTGCATGAGGATTTCATCAAATATATTCTTCCAATCTACTCTTAATACATAGTACGTAGATACGTTATGTAGGGAAGTAATTAATTTATCACTGTTGTCCACATATTTTACTATCCGAGGTTACGTTAGTAGATGTGTACAAATTTTGAGTCAAAACAGTTTAATAATCTACTTACTCTCATAAAAATTAATTAAATTTATAAAATCAACTCATTTTCCTGGAAATTATTTAAAATTAGACTAAATTGTTGTTGTTGTTGTTTACTATGTATGATTTTATTCTCTAAAATTCCCTAAATTTTCGATTATTTTTTCAAACGGTTTATTGTGTAACTTGTTTTGCTTTACGGTATCTATGTTTATTCAAAAGTTGCATAATCAAAGAATTAGCAACTATACGTGTAATTCACGTGTAATATAATTATTCATTGTAATTTGAGAAAACTATGATTACTTACTGTAATAGAACCTCGTTAATACGAACACTTTTAATACGAAATTCCGGTTAATAGGAACACTATTTCAGTCCCCTTTAAAGCCTTTTAAATACAAATAATATTGGATAATACGAATTCCGGATAAGGCGTACACATTTTGAAGGTCCCCTGGTGTTCGTACTAACGAGCTTTTACTGTATTTTACTTATTACTACTACTTCAAAGATTTATTTATTGTATATTTATTTCCCTTTGCTTTACAGGTTTTGACGAGAGAAAATTATAGAGATGTGTTAACGGAATCAGCTGTTCAATTCTGTTCTATGAATATTGAGCCTAAACCGCAAAGTGCTAGGGTTAGTTCTCATATTGTTAGAATACAAAATACTTATAGTCATCTGAATGTCTGAAAAGGTTGAATATTCCAAAGAATTATAAATTCTTTTTATTAAAAAATTTAAGAAATATAAATTCTTAATACAGTGTGCTTTATACAAAAATTGTTCATATTTTTATTACTTTTATTGAAATAACAATAATCCCAATTACAGTCAGGTCTGCTTATTGTTAACAATATTCCGTCCGTAAAATATGAAAGTATTTTATTATGAACAAGCCCTATGGTCCCAATTTAACAACTTACATAGGGTTTGTATTAAGTTGAGTTCGCTTATTATGAAGTCTCTCTATTATGTACACAATTTTTGGTCCCTTGAATGTTCATAATAAAAAGAACCTGACTGTATGTTTAAAACCCTTCGTTGCCCTTGAATGTGAAGTCAAACTGAAAGTTAATTCAATTTCATTTGGAATTAAACGTGAATTTTTTCTATTCCTACGGAGATTTCTATTTGAAATATCTTACACCAAGTCTCTCGAAGGATTGTTAGATTAAATCATTCCAATTTAGTTCTAATTACTTATAATGATTTTATTTCCCTATTATTACTTTAATTATACTCTAGTCTACATAGTAATTTCCTCAATTCGTAATAATACTGTAACTGACATGTATAGTATGATAAGTTCGTATAAGTCTCCCAAATGACTTGTGGTAAAATTTATAAAGAGATTTGACACTTTCAGTTTAACTGAAACATTGCTAACCTTTAGAGTGATAACTTATATAATATAATTTGCAATGTTTAGTGTCTAATGGTATTTATCATTTCTGGGACCATATTTGTCGATAGTTTCTGACATTCATCATTACTGATTATACGCAACAATATTGTACTTAGGACAAATTAATAAAATTTATTATGTACACCAACAAACCACACATTTGGTCACATTCTATTTACAATCATTTAATATCATCGTACTCCATTACTTTCCTAAATTTAATTTACCCAAAATATCCTTTTATTATCAGTTTCATGATCATCATCGTTATTTTTGCAAAAACAGTGATACAGTAGTGATTTAGTGTAGGTTGGCATGATTATAGATTTCTATATTTTGTTAAATATCAATTAACAGTATACTACCTTATTTGGAATTTGAATTTTAATTAGTTATATTTTTAGGATTTGAGAATATATGTTCGGATAGCAGAATTTCTGACATGGTACGCCTCACATTTTAACACAAAAAGAGATCTTTCTTACGAACAAAAGAGAGATTTAATAATCCCAAATTTGCTAGTGTTTCTACCTAAATCTCAGCAGTCTATTAATAGGAACTCTCTCGATACGATCCCACACATTTGGAGATTTGGATTCTTCGCACAAAATGAAGGAACTAACCTTCTAGAAGTTTCTACAACTTTCCATGTATCACCTTTCATCGGGCCAGATTCTTATACTAACAGTACAAAAGAACCTGTCCATAAATACTCTCTAAATGAGAGCTCTTTACACTATATAGACACGCACAGTAAAATTCTAGCGAAACTAGCTACGTTTGTATGCCTACCAAATCAGTCAATAGGAATGTCAAAACCTGGGTCAGTGAGTGAGGATGAGAAGTTACTCAGTAACAGAAGTGCTTCTTCGGTTGCCAGCAGCGATAAGCCAAGCGGAATGGGACATTTCCAAAAGATATTCTCAAGAAATTTAATATCGCAAACTTCTGAATTTGAGGAAGATCCAAGTTTTGATAGAAATGTGGAGCGAATTTTGAGTATTTTTTCAGATATTCCAGTTCTGAAATGTTACTTTGAAGATTCATTTAATACTCTATCTTTCGCGAGAAAAATAACAACATTTAGTCGCACAGACATGAGTGAATGTAGTTCCCATAACCAACAAATCGAGATAATCCCACCTCTAAGTTTTGAACAGTCACCTGATGGCTCTTCTAAGCCTATTTTCTTTAATATCCATGAGCTATTTTTAGGCGAAAAGTCAAACTATTCTTGCATCAAAACCTGCATTCTCTGTTTGGACCATTTGATAGCAAAACGTCGTTGGATTTACGCGTTCGATATAATAAGTTCTGAGAGTTTTCTAGCTTACAGAGACTGTGTATGGTATCAACAGATAAAGAATTTAATTCTCATCGGTTGCATTAATTATATTCGTCGACAAAGGGAGAAAAACGAAGAATTGGAACACACACGAATGACAGCTTCTAGCGAGGAGGCATTCAAGTTTCTAATGCAATTAACTAATTATGAAATGTTGGGGGAAATAGTATTGGATATTATTCATGAATGGCAAGACACACAATTATGTTTGAATATATTACAGCACTCTTATTCAAGTTTAACTGGTAATTCTATTTTGAAGAGAAAACTGTTTACTCAATTGGAGAAAGTTAAAGTTTATTCCGAGGTACAGTGCACCCTCGCTAATCCGAACCCTCGCTAGTCCGAACAGAAGATTCAAAACTATTTTTCGTATAAATTTGGGGAAAAAACATTAAATAATTGAATATTACAATGGAAGTATATAAATAAACAAGTATCAAACTAGTATTTAAGTATAATACTATATTTTAGTGTGGATTAAAAAGGTTTGGACTAGTTTTGTTTGGATCATCTGGGTGCAATAAATCTAGCTTTCAAATAAAATCTACTCAGTTTAATTCGGCTGTTTTGTTGCGAGGGTAATTTGACCCAATTAACTGAAAATATTACTAATTCCGTTCCGTAAATTATGTGTAAATGTTTCCCTAATTAAGCGGGTAACCCAATAAAGGAGTCTATTTATTTTTAAACTAACTAACTACACGTATTTGGTATATATCCAAGGTTTATAATACTTATCAAGAATACAATCATAATTGTTATAATTTACATGACAAAATAAGTTCGAATTTATTTCTTCTAAAATTAATCTTTTAGTATAGCAAATAGTTAGGTGATTCTTTTAATGTCTACATATTCAAATAATTTGCATATATACTATAGCGAATATACTTTGTCATTACAACAAATCTAAATTAATGGATACAAAAATAGATATCATAAAATTGAAATTGCTTTTATTTAAAAATGAGTTAATGTTATTGAAATATTTCTTTAATATAATTTTGACTTACAAGCAATTTAAGGGATATTTATTTAATATACTGGATTCCTTTAATTTAAATTTCATTATCATAAATTTTTGTTTTGTTGTAAGTCATCAATTAATATTTATTTTATTTAAATCTGAGTTAAGTTATGTTTAGATTGTATTTTAACTAATTTATTATATTTCCCCCCCAAAAATTTGTTTTTTCATTAACCGAGAAGATAGGTGTACATAAATTTACTCTATTCTAAATTAAGTTTATTTGAGCCATTTATTGACACATTTGTTCCAAGTGTTACATTTCAAAGCACTAATAGGACAACAAAATTTAAGGGCCACCAAATGTTCCAAAAAGAAATTTTGCTCTCAATCTAATTCCCAAATTTTTATTCATAATAAGATAAAAATATCAGTGATTTTGGCTAGTTAACTAGAATAATGCTTAGTATTACATTGGAGCAATGTGTTAGTTTATAACTATTTTGGAAATAATCATTTTTGGTCGTCTGACATTCTTTACTGGACCAAAGACGCATTTCCGTATGTCTAAGTTACTCAGTAAAAATTAAGAATAATTATATTATATTGTTGTCTAATATATTGTAATACAATTATTGATTATACATACTTTGTCCCTTTACGTAAATAATATTGTCTCTTCATAGATATTATTACTGAAAAGCGATTTTTTGCAATTTTGTACATCTAATTATTAAGTTATGTCCATTGCACAGTTTATGTTCCAATAAGCTTTTTTGTTGAAAACATTTTGGAAATCCACAAATACAGTAGATGCGGGTTATAAGAACATTATACTGGGAAACGGTTGCCATTTATCCTATATAATTTATGTCGGTTATAAGAACATTATTTACAGTTCCCGACGATGTTCTTATAACCGGCATCCACAAATATGTATAAAATGGCCTTATTAACCCTTAATATGGATTTTCCCAAATAAAAATTCCATTGAATATTTATTTGTGATTCTTTTAAAACTATAGTACCTATTAAATATAATCCTTTAAGAATTAACCCTTTTATTACGTGTTGTTATTTATATTTAAATTAATAATATCATATATAGTATTATAGATAACTTACTATATGAGATTATACTGTTATTTGTATTTAATATTTATAATACTTATATTATGTAATACTTATATACTAACATTTTATATCCCTTTTGATTTTTATATTTTTAAGATAATTGTCGCATTTGTATTGATTCTATTAATATCACTTCTAAATTATACGTTTTAGCCATTTTATTTCCGTCAAATCGCATTTAATTAACTATATTGTATCTTGAAAATCATTTTGTTAATTTGTAATACATAATCTGTAATCATAACTTAGTAGGTTGATTGATAGCATAAATATATAAACTTTACTCGCAACAGAATATAGTTAATATTTATGCGATATTTAATTCACCTAATAAATTTCAACTTTCCAGGCTCTAAGTCATTGGGGATCTCAAAATTTGTATTACAGTCAATGGGAGGGGTCCACAGAATGTCTAATATTTGCTAAAGGAGATCCACGGGTGAAAAAGGTTGGGAATCGATGGCCTGTAGTCAAAAACACAAACAACAAATACAGTAGACTCCGCTTAATAGAGCCACCGGTTAATTGGCTTAAATTTCACAGGATTTACGGAACGGAATTACAGTTTGGCTTGCAATATATTCTGTTATTGAGTTAAACTACCCTTGGACCAAAGTTACCCAATTAAGCGGAGTCCACTGTATGTTTTATTATTTTATTTTAAAGATAATGAATACTCTATTGAAGCCAGATTTGAATAGTCTATCAAATGAAGAATCGATTAAAACTGGCGGTTCTCCCGATTGGAAACATTGGAGAAGAATTAAACGACAAACAAAAGACATGCCTCAACTAATTGTTAGACATCTCTCCAGGAAAGGGGAATTTCAACTCGCAAAGAAATGGGCTAAAATACATGAAGTCCCTGATCCTATTTATTTGGTAAGTTTAACATCTAATGTTTATTTTTTATGTTATTAGGTAAAGTGGCATAAGGGCTTTGATAAATTAAATTAACAGAGACAAAAAATCTCGAACGAACTTGTAATATATATTATTTAACCTTAATTTAGAGAGACAACGATATATCGATAATCAAATAATAATTAAGGGATTTTTTTGTTTTATGAGATAATAATTCATTGCTATTATTAAATGTATTATTATCTGTGGTTTAGAATAATTAACATTTAATTGTTAGTATTTTTGGCTGAAATTAATCTAAAATTACTCTAATTGTGATCTACCATATGTATACTATTGGCTCCAAATAACTTGACTCAAAAGATTTATTATACTTAATAGTGTATAGACTAGCTGGAAAATTAAGTTATTTGTTAACAAAATTCTGGGTTAATTCAAAAATTAGTTTTCTTTTAATTAACAATCAAAAGCATTTTTCAGTATTTTATTTTCCATTTTGGCTAATTTGGCTATTTTTAATTTAATATCCGGCTTATTTAATCAAAATATAATTTCTGATAAATCTTATCCTTTCTCTTCCTAAAATGGTTGTTTGAATTTACAGTTCCCATAATTAGTTTTTAATGAAACAATCTTCATTAGAAGTACTGATTTGATTTCATGAATTATTTCTTAATCATTTATTTCACTGTAATAAGAGAGATTTAAGCTAAAATTATTCGTAAATCAAACACAAATGTTTTACGAATGATTACTCTAGTTCTTAATAAATATGAGTTATAGATTATTCTTAATTTTAGTAAACTTAAAACTTTAAAAAATGTTTTATCATGGTACTAACATGTGTGTTTCATTAAAGTTCAGTTAATAATAGTTAATAATTTCCTAACGACTTAATGTAGTTTAGTTATTCTCTAGGTAAAGGTTTCAGTTCAAATTCGTGACAGCTTATTATATGTCAAAGTTATGTCATTATTCTAATTAAATAATTATAATTTAAGTATCAATTACGTAATTGGCAACTACTAATTAGATTAACCAAAATGATTGCTTATAAATGTGAATTCCAATTCCTCAAATTATCTATTCTTACGTTAGATAATATAATTATTCTAAAAATACATTTCTAACCTATGGAAATCCATGATATGTTGACTTAACCATTTCAGTAAACATTGGATTTAGCGAGCTTTAGTGACAAATCGCTAAAAACTTTTTTTATCTATTTTTATCTTGCCCATAGGTCCGTAGCAGTATTTGAAGCTACTTCGGATTTTGAGATATCATATATCGGATATAGTGACCTTTTTAGCCTGACAAACGAGTGTCGTTATATCCAAAGTTTACAGTTCTTTATTCAACAACTATAAGAAAATTCCTTTTTCTACTGAATTACAAATGCATGCAAGTAACTCGATTAATACGAATTTCTGGATTTTACAAACAAATTTCAACGGTCTCCTGGTGTTCCTATTAACGAGTCTACTTTATTTGTCGTTGCTTCACCATAATATGGATATAATAAGAAATGCTTACAAACATTACATAAGTAAATAGTATAAGCGCAATAAGTAGGTAACCTGTTAGCCATTGCATCATTGTGATGCTATTGAAATTTATCTACTAAAGATACGTTATTTATAAACACTTGCAAATTTCTACTTATTCGTGTAATTTTATGATCCAATATTTGTTACTATTATTATATACTACTTGTTATTGTGCAATTTTAGCACATGATTGTTCTGTTTCTAAAAATATACATTGAAATATAAATATCTTTTTCTCTTATCTTCTGTTTGTAATTGTGTGTATTCACTACGTAAATAACAACAATACTAGTATAGTATAGCCGTGGAGTAATTAGATTATTGGTTGAAGCTAGTTTTCTATTAATAACAAAGCTAGTTTTCTATTAATAACAATTATTGATATTACAGTAGATGCCGGATATGAGAACACCGGTTATAAGAACATGCCGGATATAATAACATTATATGCAGTTCCCGACGATGCTCTTATAACCGGAATCCATTGTAATTCACACAACAATTATTGTTATTAAATTATTCATTATAGAGTGTAGAGGTTCCAATAATTCTTACAAAGATTATAATCTTGTATGAAGTAATTAACTTTCACTGTATTATAACTTAGATTATTAGATTTAAAGCAATTTATAGCAAACTCTATTTCAAATCCCCTTTACAACCTTTTGGTTAATACGAATTCCTGACAAGCGAACATATTTTGACGGTCCCCTGGTGTTCGTATTTACTAGGTTCTACTCTAAATATGTTATAATGCAACTTAAAAGCATTTTCCATCCGATTAATGCTGATGTAATCGTTTTGTGCACTTTTCAAATTAATATTAAATATTAATTACTCCAAAGTAATTATAGCAACTTGTTATAATGGAATGCAAAACATATGATCTGTGCCTTATGATTTCTACTAATGATTAATTAATAATTGTTTTTACCAAAATTATTTGCCCAATAATATTATACTCATTAGAAATTACATAACCGGAATTTTGAAACTATATTAGTAAAGTAAATCTAATTAAATTTGAATAATTATAATTATTATCATAAGTTTCAATTTCACTATTGCACTATGATGAGAATATTATGTAGTAGAAACTTTCTTCAGCTGCTTTTGAATTAATTAATTAAAAGTAATAATTTGAATAACTTTAATTAAACTTATTCTCATTTCTTATGAATTTAAGTAGATGATTATACTCCTCAATATTTCTCCTTACTATACTATAGTAGTTCCCCTTACTGTTAGCTTTCACTTTTAATTACGAATTCTGCTAAAATAGAATCTGCTGTACCCCTGACTATTACTAATTATTAGTAATATTAAACTATTCACTTTATATCTGAGTTCTTATTATGATTGAAATGTGATTAAATTCCCTTTAATATTATTGAGGGATTTTGCTTTCGAATTAATTACTTGAAATAATGGGAACTGTGAGAGTGGGAATATCACAAAATATCACGCGTGTATTTCATAATTTGAAACTTCCTAAATTGGTCAGGGCTTACTTATAAATCGGACAACACCTTTTCAGTTTTAAACCCCGGCTTCAGAATAAGGGTGAATTTTGATGTAAAAAATGACCTTGCCAGTGCCTGGATATTACATTAGAAAAGGTGCATGAGTAACAAAAATTCTAGCAAATACACTTGTTTAATGTTTTAATTAACTTTTTTGAATTACAGTGGTGTTCGCGTAATAGCAAGTCATATTTTGCACGAAATTTGCTTGCTAATAGGCGAATTTGCTATTAGGGATCAAAATTAACATTAAATGCTTGCTTGAGGACTAAAAATAACTTGCTATTAAGAAAATATTGCTATTAGATCTATTGTTATTAGGAGAACTCTACTGTATGTATATTTCCTATCACTATGTAATAGTCGCACCAAGTGGCACAAATTTTTTAAATTATAGCTCAAGGCCTAAGCTGATCTGACTGGGACAATATTTTTAATTTATTTTAACTGACCTGACCTGAGTCAACAATTATGCAACTTTTACGAGCCAGACTACAAGTCTGGCTTGACGTAAGTGCGTAATTTACTTAAGCTATATTTGTAGTTTATGATGCGTCGTCATAATATTAATTAATTAATGACAACATGACTTCAAATTGTTAATCCACTAATAATTTAAGTAATATTGTATGTATATACTTCCATATATATACAGATAAATTATGTTACTAATCATTTCTTATAATATCCCCCTATTCAACTTTATGCTTGTAAGTTAACTACTTAATGACCTGAACTGAAAGTCTTTCAGTTCATTGTATTCTTAGAGTTAACTTTAGGGAATTTACTGATTATTCATTAAATAACAATTTCACTTTTCAAAATTTTCTTACAGTTTTTAAGTAATTAAGTATTGACCTGTTTGCCTATACTGTGTCTATTCTATGTAATTATTGTTACGTAAACAAAAAGAATATTTACAGTGAACTCTCGTTATAACAAAGTGCTTGGGACCTGTAAATTCCTTCGTTATATCCGGATATTCGTTATAAGCCGATAATAATTAATGCATTTGGTGCTCTGGGGGAAAATTTCCATTTCGTTATAAGCAGTTATTTCGTTATATCCGACTTCGTTATAACGGGAATTTACTGTTATTATTCTAAGTAATTTTAATTTTGTATTTGTTTGAAAATTTCTGCATGTTGTTTAATGCAATAAATTACACGTTTTATTTTATTAAATCTATAAATGCTAGAATAGAATTAACGTAGTTGTTTAATCGCTGATATACAGTGATGTAGATAGCCACATAATCTATTCTTTGATAAGTAGAATTTTCTAGAATAATCTCGTGGAAAATATTACTTTCTACACTTTTCTACTTTCACAATGTTACAATTTGCATATACTTCTATGCATAATATTTATACTACTGTAGTTGCATAGTTTATACTAATTATCTACTTTTGAATGTAGAAATGTTTAGTATAGAAACATCTGTAATCTCTACTCAACTATTTTGTGTTGCAAAGCGGTATAAAGTAGTTACGATATATTTCATTAATTTATTACTAAAATACTCTTAAATTTGCTTAGAATATGAATACGTACTTTATTTCTTCAGTCTATTATTAATACAACTATTACATTATCATATTTAAATATCATTCATGTTACAGATGTTAAATCTCTATTAAATTGAAAGTTAATTTGTATAATATAATATTACTATTTGTCACTTACATAATCATTAATATTATTTATTATTACATTGCATTTTCTATTTAGTTTGTAATTAATTCATGCATTAGCTTGAATTTAATTCTTCTAGTAGATTAATTAATATACATAATTTATTCACCAACGATTTGATTGAATTGAAACTGAAAATATGAACCATATACGTGTCAGGGTTACTATTTATTAGTTAATTAATTTATAGTTTAGACTAACAATTTATTGCCCAAAGTATAATCATATTTATGCAATAATGTTTGCAAATTTCATTAAATAATATTGCACAATGAGTCTCAAAACAGTAATCAGTTCATAAATTTCACAAAAACAAGAGTTATTTACTATTTATTGACTCGTGCTAAATATATTTACTTATTTACAAGTTATAATCGGTAAATAATTATTTTCCTATAGCATATTGAAAGAGACAACATACTTTTTCTTTTTTCAAAACAAGACCCAGAATATTCAAGCGCATATTTGGTGAGTAATTAATTAATTAATCACATTATTTGTAGGTTTAAAGTTTATAGTCTTATCATATTGCATATTGTTTTCTTTATAAACTGTTATTTTCTTGTTTTCTTTATAGACAGTGTGCATTAGAATAAGTCGGGAAAATGGGAGTTTGCGACCCAAAATTTTAGCCTCTTTTAAAAGCGAAAGCAAATGTTATTTTTATTTGTTACGGATTTCATCTTAGCTGTAAATACTTTCAATATATAGTATTTAGTCGTATAGAGCCATTCTTTATAATATTATGTTTCTATTTATCAATTCGTTGAATACAACACAATACAATTACCACATATTTAGTCACTCGTTAATTCGTACGTTTATATATATAATAGGATCAGTTATTTGTGAAATATAGTATCTTATTTATTTCATTAATTTACAAAAATGGTTCATACTTACGTGTAATAATCAAAATTAACTAATTCTTTGAATAACAGCCAATAAATAAATAATTCTGGAATTTTGTTAATTAATGATCATTCAGGTAAATTAACCGTGATCGTACTAACAAGGTTCTACTGTATATATTATTGATTATAAAACGTAGAATAATTTGAGGAATTGACGCACCATTAAATGTTATAGAAATGGTGATTACTTCTAACGCATTCTGACAAGTAGTAGAATCACAGAGTCTTTAATATCACTCCTATTATTTGCAACAATTGTGTATATATTTAGAGTAATTAATCGAAATAATAGTTATACGTGTATCAATCATTGGCTTTAGTAACTTCGTAATAGGTATAATGCAGTGTTTCGTCTAGGTTTAGAAATGAGCGAATTTGTTTACGCCTATGGGAATGTTTCAAATTTACAAATTTTTATGTTTAAAATTGAATGAAACCCAGTGTAATTTATGTATTTCGATTTCTCATTAGTTCTCCCAATGTGATATTCTGGGAATTGTATTTTCAAGTAAAAATGGAGATTAGTTGAGTAATATTATTTTTGCTTTTTCAGCTAATTTCAATTTCAATTTCAATTTCAATTTGCATTCTTGTCTCTACTATATATAGCTAGTATATTTCATTTTTATATCAAGAATATTTGTACTTTGAACTTTCTGTTAAGGTATTCAGCTTTACTTCATCACAAAAGGTAAGAATATTAATTATAACAAGCTGCTCGTCCGCGCTACGCACAACTTTCACCCTAGCTTTTATTTAAAGCATATTGCTTTACAAATGAAAGGTCGGGTGTACTTAAAACAGTGGAACCTTATAATAAACGCTATATTACTATACATTAGTAGTAGCCCCAATAAGGTGGGATCAGAATAGTTCTCAGATAGTATATCACTAAGGAATTGTATAACTCCGTGGACCCCTGACTTTGGGCCAAAGAGAACAGTTATTGAATTGATTTATAATTATTGGAAATCAAATAGACACAATGGAATGTTAGAAATGTTTGGCTAGACAGACGGAACACCAATAATTGATTGGATGAATGAGTTTACTCTCGACCAATTAAATTACAGTCTCAGATAGACATTCTATAATGCACACTTAACAATTGATAGAGACACTAAAATATATTTATACTAATTGAATGCTAGCTGCTATTCCATTTAATTGGCTAAAAGTTTTGTCACCTTTTGAGATGGTTTCAAGTGTGTAGCTCTTACAAGTTCCTCAATCAATTCTGGACAAAAAAACAATGTAACTGTGGCTAATATTAATTATAGTTTAACATAGTCAATATAATTAATTTGCATATTCTTAAATAAATGAATAAATACAGTACGTTATAATTTAGGTAAACTACGCACCAAAATTACTACGTTTATAAATGGTAGAACAACTTGACGTATAGTATTCGAATGCAATTTGTTGCAAAGCCTCATATTATACATTATAGATTTATTTTTGCTCCAACAAACATGATAAAGACATCAAACAATCATTCAGACCGTAAATTCCATACAGACAGCTTTAAATCTCCGGTAATCAGTTACGAATTACCAAAAGTAAGAATACAATCCGAGCCAATAATTGATTGCACGATGGGTGGTCTCGTCACTATTTCTCCACTTGTACAGGGAATTACCCTCACCTATTCCTGGCAAATTATATATCCAGATAACCGCATTGACTTTCTAGCTAATGAACATCAACCCAATTTAACATTAGGCCCTATTACTAGAAGGCATTTGACAATGCGTTACAGGTTATTGGCTACAGATGTGTATAACAACTGTGCTTATACTAACGTGACAAGTCTGAAAATTAGTGCAACGATTGAAACTCAGAAACTCGAATTAGGAATATTGGATTATCATCCCATTTCTCCGGGCCATCGTCTTGAAAAAGATCCTTTTAAAGAATATCAAATATGGGATGAAAATAATTCAAGTCGAAATACTTCCTCAAATATTGAGACTATACTTGGGAAGATTCATTGGGATACTGATAGTATTAAAGAAGTTATTAAAGATGCCAATATTTCACTCGATCAAATGAACTCTCATGAAAATATTAGAAGTGCAAATGATATATATCTTCCTGTATTTATAACCCAACCACAAAATACCAAATTATCCTGTGGACAAGATCTCATATTAGAGTGTAGTGCTTCAAAAGCTAGAGCTTATACTTGGTACTACAATTCTGAACCTATCAAAGGTTTTCATAATAATTCCTTGAGAATCTCCAAGGTTAACAAAAGGAACGAAGGAATTTATTCCTGTACAGTCAGGAATGAATTTGGATTTGTCTTATCTGAATGTGTGACTGTATCAGTAGTGAACTGATAAGAATTTGATTTTTTTGTAGGTAACTTATTAGTTTTGTCTGTCCCTCTCTAAATGCACAATAGCTGTTGTATATAGTAGGTATACTATTAATAATAATAATTTGTAAATATTTGAATAAATAATATCCCTCTCATTTAGTGAGATATTTTCGTTGTATTTAGTTTTCTTTCTAATATTGTATTTTAGTTTTGTTCATTTTTTTGTGTAATTATTTTATTGAAACAAACTTAATTTGAGCTAAAAGAATTGAATCTTCTCTAACGAACGAAAATTCGAACTCCGCTTATAACGAACTCCCTTTATACCAAACTCCGCTTATTACGAAATGAAACTACGGTCCCGAGCACTTCCAGGGGCGCCCGCAGGTTAAAAAATGATGTACGCACAATATTTTTTTCAGGCAGTTTCTGTCTCCAATTTCCGAACTCATGAGTCTTATGACTAATTTTTAAAAATCTTAGCACAAAAGAGTGTTAAAATTAATTAACAGATAAAATTTACTATACGCACGTGCGTATAGTGCGTATGCCTGCGGGCGCCCTTGAGCACTTCGTTATAGCGGGAGTTGACTGTATGTGCTACTTTATTTTCATGGAAATACTTATACGTATATAAAGAACAACACCTTTAAAATATAATTTTCAGGCACTGACATGGTCAATTTCTGAACATTAAACTTCACCCTTTCAAACTCGGATTTTTAATTTGTAAAGATGTTGGCCGATATAGTACAGTGGACCGGTTATAAGTACATCATCGGGAACTGCACTTAATGTGCTTATAACCGGCATAAATTATACAGGGTATATGGCAACCATTTCCAAACATAGTGTTCTTATATCGAATCCGATATGTTCTTATAACCGGTGTGCTTATATCCGACATCTAATGTATAAGTAATCAATTTATTCAGTTGACTTTACAATGCACTGTAGTAAGATACAAAATTAATATACTTTAAGATGCTTGCAAGAGATAGGATGTGTTATGAAATCTCCACTTTTTACCAAAGAAGGTAGTTTCTTGTAAAGTTCGAGATTGTGTCACATAACTTTGATGATTAACATTATTGAACATTAAATATTCCTTAATAACATGACATGATACAGAGTTTAATAATTCAGATATGAATAAGTGATAGTAAATCAATTGCTAATATGTCTCTGATTAAAATTTATACACAAATTTAATATTGGATCAACAAATATCTCTAAAATAGACAGAACTCTCAGCTAATTCAACCCAATTACTCAACACTTGTCTACCGTACTCATCGACAGCTAGACATCTGTAGTGACCGAAGTTATGCTCCCTGATCGGAGGAAACACGAGACTATTGTCTGTGGCTCCCTCTACGGGGACTCCCCTCTCGTTGTACCACTGGTACCTCAAGTTAACGCCGGTAGCAAACGCGAACAGGTGCTCGAAGCCACCCGGCTTTCCACAGACGGATTTCGGTTGAATAGCGAATGCGGGAGGCGAGTGCTGCAGGGAGTCTGTGTCTGCTAGCTCTGTCCATCGAGACAGCGCGTGCTGACCGCAGCTGTCCTGTATGCGCACTCGGTAGAACCCGAAGTCGCTTCTCTCGAGAGGGCCCAGGCCCAGGAAGGGCTTAGAAGCCCCTGGCAAAGCCATGCCGTCCTGGTTGTACCATTGGAATGTGAGTCTTACTCCAGACACACTCACCTTAAACGTAACGGTACTCCCAACGGTTGCATTCTGAGATTCAGGCTCTGAAATTATAGATATTTTCTTGTACTGTGACATATCAAATGTATAGTTTATCTTTTTATTAAATCTATGTTAAATCTTCCTTATATATATACACAAGTATACTACATACGTATATAAGACATCATATGATTGACTACTACAAAATCTACAGGTTCATATTACCGGTAAAATGAACATAAAATTTACTAAAAGTAAAATGATCTAAATTACTTTTCTACTTTTACTTTGATTAATGTAAACAAAGCACAAAATTTAAATAAAACATGTTCTAAATATAGTTTAAAGTGAGTAATTACTCTCTCATTTGAAAATTCTTTTGTAGTGAAAGAATATAGAAGAATGGGCTAAACTTTTCTAGATTTTATATTTAGAATCAAAATATTTTATTAAAAAGTACCCAACGAAAATCAAAAACTAGCAATGACGGGTTAATAATCTTAGATTCTGGTTACGTATTAATATGACCAATAATCCCAATATACGTACTTAGCAAATTGGAATTAATTTAACGCCTAATAGAGATTTAGAGTATATTGCATAAGAATGGTTCGTTATTGATTGGCTAATTGGCACTGCAACTGTAACTGTGCTGAATATTATTAATTATGGTCAAAACGAACATAATTAATATTAGACAGAATTTCACAGAAATATTTTAGACAAAATACTAAGGAAATACAAGTTACTTTCAATATCGTAAATACCATTGATAAGTTAACCGATGTTCCATTACAAGATGGAATTACGATATGAACTGAAACTCATAAATACATATATAATATTTGTATACTATCTAAGGGCACTGTACTTTTCTTATAGAAATGATGCATATTTTCTCATGAATACGTTATAATATTGAAATATATTCTGCTACATAGATATTGCTATTTCTTATCAACTACAAGATTAAAATAATTACTTGTAAATTTACAATTTTACAGTATGTTAATTTTTTATCAAACTGGTATTATTTTGCTGTTGCTATACTAACAGCTTAGAAGATTTATAGTTATTTATATAACTCGTAATAATATATAGTATCATATTGTTTAATTCAATTATAACGTGCCCCTTCGGTAATGGAAATAAGTACGTATTATCCGGTGTACGTACTAACCGAGTTTACCCATAGAAATACATACTGCTTTACAAACTTGATTATAATATATTAGTACGTATTAGCCGAGGTACTTATAACTGAGTTCTACTGTAGATTACAATACTTGTATCTATAAATAGTACGTACTTATAAGTGTTACTTTCTGTATAATCATCTAATTAGAAACTTATTAAGCAGTTTTAATTAAGGATCATTCGAGATTATAATTTCTATAATGAAACCCAGCCCAAATATCAAATAACAATAATCAATCTGACTTTTTAATGCAATAATTTTCTCTTAAAATATAAAATTGACTCATTGGATTATTTTGTGGTACATAATTAGTTTATTGTTTATAATATTATGACATCATCAGTATTGTATCTAGTATATATACATACATACATATATAAGCTCATTTAATAGAGATCCTATAAATTATTGCTTTCAATAAAGAATAATTTGCCTGAACAAACTATTATTATCAATAATGAATCCATGCACAGTTCCTATTATAATTTCAGAGCCTGAATCTCAGAATGCAACCGTTGGGAGTACCGTTACGTTTAAGGTGAGTGTGTCTGGAGTAAGACTCACATTCCAATGGTACAACCAGGTTGGCATGGCACTGCCAGGGGCTTCTAAGCCCTTCCTGGGCCTGGGCCCTCTCGAGAGAAGCGACTTCGGGTTCTACCGAGTGCGCATACAGGACAGCTGCGGTCAGCACGTGCTGTCTCGATGGACAGAGCTAGCGGACACAGATTCCCTGCAGCACTCGCCTCCCGCATTCGCTATTCAACCGAAATCCGTCTGCGGAAAGCCGGGTGGCTTCGAGCACCTGTTCGCGTTTGCTACCGGCGTTAACTTGAGGTACCAGTGGTACAACGAGAGGGGAGTCCCCGTAGAGGGAGCCACAGACAATAGTCTCGTGTTTCCTCCGATCAGGGAGCATAACTTCGGTCACTACAGATGTCTAGCTGTCGATGAGTACGGTAGAAACGTTCTCTCTAAATGGGTACAATTAGCTGATGAGTCAACTTTCATGCAACAAATATGTTAGCTTGTATTAACAATATTATTACTTAACTTTTCCTAAGTTGTACATAGCTGAACTTCATTTCCTACCTATTAATTCATAGTCTTTAAATGATTACTATAAACCCTATGTACGTATATTGAATACATATATTGAACAACTGATTTTTATAACACAATTTAATTTATCTTACTCACCTATGTGAATTAATTTATAATTATTTGCTAAGTCAGTAGACTATAATGCACAACTATGACATATTTGACGACAATTATTTTTTGTATAATTTTAATGATGCGAACTTTACGTAATTATCCACTAATTTTCATGACATCATAATGAAACTTGTATTACTGTGTGTATCAGTGTTTTAATTAATTAATAACGAGTATCAAAAAGTCTATATTTAGTATACAGTAGACTCCGCTTAATAGGGTCAGTTTTGTCCAGGGTTTGACCTGATTAAGTGGAAAAATCTAATAACCGAAAATATTTTGGAGTCAAATGTAATTCCGTCCTATAAATCCTGTAAAATTTTGACCCGATTAAGCGGAGAAATTTAATAACCGGTGGCTCTATTAAGCGACAAAATTTCAGCTCTCAAGGGACATATTCCAGACAAACACACAAACAAACAAAACTACAACAATTGTGCTTTTAACTAATTTTGATCTGTCAAACTAAGTGGATGAAACCCTAAATGGTTAAAATAATCTTTTCATTATTCTTTGAAGAATTTATGTCAAATTTAGATTCATATATAAATACTACCGTATTTCCCCGAATATAAATACAGTCAGGTCTGCATATTGTGAATAATTTTCCGTCTGCTTAATATGAAGAACTTATATTATGAACAAGCCCTATGGTCCCAATTTAACAACTTACATAGGGTTTGTATTGAGTTGAGTTCGCTTATTATGAACATAATTTTTGATCCATCGAATGTTCATAATAATACTGTATGGTATTCGAAATAATGATAGATAGATAGATTCATAGAAAGTTTAATAATAATAGCTTTTTCCATTTACACTTACCATATGTTTCAAACAATAATGTGGTTTAGGAATTTATTTTAGTGATTCCCTTAGAAATTATTTGTGTATATACTATATATACTTCTGTTTTATTTCAAACTTACTGGAATTTCCCTCCAACCGTAGATAATTCATTATACATATATGTCTACAATGAATTGTATTTGCTTCGAATAATAACATAATTTCTACATATTATTCCTTTCATATACAGTGTATATAAGTATTCATTTGATAATTACGGAACAATTGAATATAATTACCTGGATCAGAAAGGGAATTTTATATCGATATCTTGATATTCCCGTAGATTTATCTACTTTTTCGCATTATTATAATTACTTTATCATATTTATAAAATTTTATAAAATTTCCCTTGGTAATGCGAATATCCTGTCCAACAGCTAATTAGATTAAATTCATTGATTGATTTTCACGCATTATTATGGAAATGTAATATATTAATGGTTAATTGTATGGTACAAACTATAATTGTAAGGTCCAACTTATAATAATGACCTCAATACGTCACAAACGATGTTGCAAGGATATTTTATCCATTTTTATACTATACTATTTAATGGACTACATGTTTCAAATTTCAATTCTATTTAAATTTATTATTTCTAATGGCACAAGCTATTAAATAAAAAAGTAGTTTTTTGACCAAAATAGGCGTTAATCAATATGTTTACTATACCACCAATTAAAGAATATATATAATTGTTACATCGTAAGTATTTCATCAGCTCACTTCCTTGATGAGTAATTATAGGTGTGATAATTATTCCCCTAATTTAATAAAATTAATATTTCTATAAGATTGACTTCCCTTAAATACATTTGGGTGATTATCCCAAGGGGAATATACCGGGAAAGAATTTCTTATTATGTCATGGTTTAAGAAATATTCCAAGTAAGTTAGATTCCAAATAGTACACATAAGTTTGTGAGTAATATATATATGAACCTTCCTCCCCAATATCAATTTCATTGAGTATTTTATGACATTATTCCAAAAAGACTAATTCATTTCCTTAATTGGACAAATTTACTATTAATCCCCCAATATCAATTTCATTGAGTATTTTATTACTTAATCCCAAAAAGACTAATTAAATTTCCTTAATTGATTGAACAAATTTATTTTTAATCTCCCCAATATCAATTTCAAAAGGTATTTTGAAATTGATTTTACTTCATTATATGGGTTCACATCACAATCCCAAATTATATTCCCTTAATTGGACAAATACGTACTTTATAGATAAAACTTTAATATGTACTTAAATCCGTTCTCCTTCAAATATTTATTAGCACCTGTTAATACGAATCGGATAAGGGAACAAACTACAACGGTTCCCAGGTGAACTACTAACGAAATACTTTTTATTGCAATCCAAACAGCGATAATAGTATAAACAACATTTTATTAGATTAAAAAGAAAATTACAATTACTTTATACTCCGCTTAATAGAGCCACCGGTTAATAGATTTCCGCTTAATGGGTTCAAATTTCACGAAATTTATAGGACGGAATTACAGTTTGATTAAATATATTTTTGGTTATTATATTTCTCCGCTTAATTAGGTCAAACTACCCTGGAACAAAACTGACATTATTAAGTGTAGTCTACTGTACTTGCATTATTGAGTAGTAGTGAGTTTATGATGTAATTCAATAATCAAGGAGGGTTAACTTTACCCGTCATTTACCCATGTCTGTCAATATATAAATATTATTAGAAAAAGAAAATTAATTATGGTTTCTGTCTCCAGTTAGTGCTATTTATAGTTTCTGAGAGCGGATAAACTGGTGGGCTAAATTGGGTTCAAATCGGACTTTGGAAAAGTATAAATAAGAGGGCACACATTGGTTATTGTTTATTTTTCTACTTGAAAATTGTTAGTTGCCTATTATAATCAACTTTATTTAAAGCGATTGTTCCAAATTACTAATTATAACTATTACTCACTATTATTTACTAAATTGAACCAAGCGAATATACGAATATATACAGTAGAATCTCGTTAATACGAATACAGATAAAGCGAACGCAAATGTGATTTAATAGTCCTAACCTACAAATGCATGGAAGTTACTTTGTACATTCTTTCCATAATTAGTTATTAAATTGCTGAATTATGTTTATGATTTGTTTATATGTTTGTTTGTTTGTTTTTTCGTTTTGTTCTCAAAATTCTTTCGCATGAATATTCTTATAATCTCAATTGAAGTCCTTAAAAAAGACAAATCAATTTTAATAAAATTGTAGGACATTTTCCATATTTTTCAAAATATTATAATATGTAATTTTGAATATCATTTAGATGCCTTTTTGTGGCACAAATTAAAGAATTAACTATGTGAAGTATATAACAAGTCAAGAACAATAATACTATTAATACATATACAAAGTTTATTTTTTATTAAAAATAATAAACAGACACACTTCAAAATTGACTCGTACACTAATGAGAATAATATCTACAAGCCCTAAACTAATAACTATTCTTGTGTTTATTATTTACAAAACAATGAAAAGATAAAAAGTGTATATTTACCTAGATTTATCACATCTTTCAATGATCATTATTTGGCAAAATACATACATTCTATAACAACAAAAATAAGAAAAAGAATTAAATAACAAATCGTTTATTTTCTCAATAAATCTGTACATTCACTGGTACCTGTGCATACTGGTTAACCTCATTTGCAGCTAGCAACACATACTCACCAGAGTTATGTACTTCAGAATTGTTAATAGTGAGTGTATTACCATCACACCCGTCCAATTTAACTCCATTCTTATACCACTGGTAGAAACGAGCATTGGAAAAGTGCCCAAATAGATTAACAGTTGATCCTCTAACGAATGCCCCACCTTTTGGGGCATTCACTAGAGTAGGAACTATACTTTCTATGTACTGTCTAGGTGGATTGGAATTCTTTAATTCAACCCATCTACTAAGTGCGGTCTGTTTTAGCTGCTCATCTACAATCTGTAGCCTATAAAACCCGAAATCTCCTTCCCTTATCGGTCCTATGAATAGATTACAGTTTGTTTTCCCTGGCATTCTTTGACCCAGTTTGTTGAACCATTGATAAGTAGGCATTGGAGCCCTGACAATGGCTGATAGGTTCACGTATGCACCAATTCCAGCTGTTATGTCAATAGGCTCTATTTGAACTGTAATTCTATTATCGTTGTAACCGTCATTTGGGCTATCGGGTGCCCTTGCCGAATCTGTTTGAAAACTCATTGGTTTATTTTGTTGAGAACTTATCTCTTCGAATCTTTGTATTTGATTAGGTATAAAATTAAGTTTTATATTACAAGTATTTATACTTTATAGCATAGTAGTGTAAATTACCTAAACTTACGTAGTTTGTAGTCCAATTCAAGGTAAGAATTACGTAGAATATTCTTATACTGTAAATTCATATTATAACATAACATGAACTAGTTTAATATTGCTATCTATACTATAAAGAATAAATTATTCGGTTTGATCAATATTCGATCAAATTGGTATTCGTTGCAGTGGTTTCAACCTTACTTTCTAACAATTGAAAGAGGAATTGAAAACTAGTGTATTGTAAAAGCGAAATTAATTTGTTAAGTAAACGTAAATAATTAATTGCGAGTTGTGTCTCGAATTATATCTGTACTAGTACATATATTTAGAATCTTTTAATGAATTAAATGCAGATTTAATACAATAACTTTTACATACTGTTACAATTAATAAAAATATATTTTAAAATTGAATTCAAAACAATTTACTTACAGAATATACAATAATTTTTATTTTGGAATACAGATAATTTTTTAAACTCATTATATTATATATGAAATAGAATATATTGTAACTGTGCCGACTATACTATAGTATAGTGGCCCAGTTATAATCTTACTGCCTTGGTTTGTTTGTTTATTTATTTTTGTTGTTGTTTAGTTAATGACGACTGTAACTTGTGTCTGATTTGTTATATTATATTCATTAGAAGCTAACAGAATATAAGTGCCTGTATTTGCTATCACTGCTTCCGTTATCAACAAAGTATTCCCTGTACAAGATTCCAGTCTTGTTCCGTCTTTGTACCATTGATACTGGGTGGCATTCTCAAAATGAGCAGTTAAATTGATTGACTCTCCTTTTCTAAAATCACCACCATTAGGTTGTATAACTAATTTAGGCGCGCGCGCGGTCTTATTATTTGTATATGATTCAATGTTTTGTTTTTGGCTGTAATTAATTTGTGGATTCGAATTCTTGATTTCGACCCAACGTGTTAACACTTCTTGATTGGTCGCTTCATCGAGTATGCTTAGTCTATAAAACCCAAAGTCATTCATAGAAATTGGGCCGATAAATAGATGGTTTTGGCATTTATTCGCAATTGGATTTCCATCTTTATTGTACCATTGATAGGAAGGTTTCTCAGCTCTTATGACAGCTGATAAATTCACATAAGATCCCTCCCGAGCTGTGACGTCAATCGGCTCTACTATAATAGATATACTCGATGCATGATTCTGGGTATTGAAGTTTTGGTCATAATTGATTTGGTTAATCATTATTTAGAATGGTATATTTGAGTTGTATTGGAGTTTTAACTAATTTCTATTTTGATCGTATTTATAGTTCTTCTCTTAATTTTTATACTGGTGAATCTTTAGTCTTAATTAAATTTCTACTTTCAAAATAGGTATTAATTTTCTAAATTAAGACGTATGGAAACTACGGTGATTCTAGAAAATTCTTGATTTTATTAAAATGCGTCAGAGCAAAATATGACTTTCGTTTAATTTTCACATTAATCGAGATAAACGAGTTTTGGTTTTCATTCACAGTTTCTTTAATTAACATTATCCAATTAGTTGAGTTAAGGAGTATATGTGTACTACAAAGTTTATTATTCGTATAGTGTAAGTCAACTCTCGTTATAACGAAGTTCACTTTATATATAAAGTTATTTTCATCTGTACAGTGATAATTCACAGTTTGATTAATGTTTTTAGGATAATGTCGATTAAATTCATACTAAATTTGCTATGTCAGTTTGTGTTGACAAATTAATATAATCATTTTTATTTTTGCACTATGGATCTGAATGGTCAATTATCATGATACATAATTATAGAAAATATTAAATGGAGATGGACTATAATGTTTTCCATGGTTGAGTATATATATTTACTGTATACTTGATTTCCAAATCTTATTATAATGATGTTAGATATTAAATTACAATGATTTTTGTTTATTTGCCCAGAATTGATTGAGGAACTGATAAGAGCTACAGACTTTAAATTTGGTTGGGGGGGGGGGGGGGTATTAAATCGTTAAATTGACTAAAATAGTTGACTATGTTAATTTTACAATAATAATTTATTTAATACGCCAGTTGTATTGGAGTTAAATCATTTTATTTGACTGTATTTATACCTAGTTATCCTTCATAGTTTTTATATTGAAACTTAGTTAGTTGACTAAAATAATCCGTTTCATGATTTTGTGACATAAGTTTTATATTACTGTACCATGGATCTTAATGGGTAATTTGTTATAGTTTTTGTTAGTTTTCTATTTGTGCCACAAGTGGCACAAATATAATATGGCTGTATCTCAATATAACCAGGGTAGTTTGACCCAATTAAGCGGAGAAATCTATTAACCGGTGGCTCTATTAAGCGGAGTCGACTGTTTATAACTGTACATTTAATTTAACTTTCTGAACTAGTCATCCTAACACTAATAATAATTATTATTATTATTGTTATTTTATGAAATACTTTGTATAATATTACGATTTCATTTGTTGTTTGATTCTATAGTTAATAATATTTAATTAATTTTGTTAAATAGTTTAATCAATTTAAGTTAAACATATACATTGTTTATATTTTTAATTTCTGACATCAATTATTAAAGGTTATTTATTTATACAGGATTAAATCGACGTCATATTCAAATTAAAAAATCAGTTCAGAATTAATTCCTTTATTTATTTACTGTACTGTAACTTGTATCTGTTGACTTGTGAAAGTCCCATGACTGTTAGAAGCTTTCAGGATATAATTTCCGGTATTATTCAAATTGCTGTTAACTATTTTCAAACTATTACCCGTGCATCCGCTCAATTCAATTCCGTCCTTAAACCATTGATATTCTGTGGCATTGTCGAAGTGCCCGATTAGTTCTACAGTGCTTCCTTTCTGATAGAGACCTCCTTTAGGCTTGGCGAGCATTTTGGGCGACATTGGATTCGCATTCTTAAGTTCAACCCATCTTGTTAATGCTCGTTCGTTGGTAGTTAAATCGATTATTTCTAATTTATAAAAACCGAAATCCGATTCTTTAACCGGACCGATAAACAAATTGCTCTGATTTTTATTGGGAATTTGATGGCCGTATTGATTGTACCATTGGAAACTGGGCTGTGGGGAAGTTACAACAGTTGATAGATTTATGTATGTGCCTATTTTGGTTGTAATGTCAATGGGTTGGATTTTAATTGATAATTCCCCTTTGTCCATTCTGAATTCTTCTTGGGAATAATTACCGCGATCTTGACAGTCGGTTTGCATTTTGTCGATTTGAAATTGTTTCTTATATTTACAGTTATAAGATTTGTATTTATAGTCTAATTGTATACAAGAGTTCAAATTATATGGCTTAGCTATTGGTGATATTGTAATGAATCAACCAGGATTATTATAATTAAAATTTTAGGTAATTTTAGGTAATTTAATCAAAATGGTGGTATTTCTTAATTCTTCAAACAGATAAATTTATTTATAATTTAAAAAAACTTTAGACCACATAATACATTTATCAGATGTTAACATTATAACATTATGTACATATTTGAATTGTTAATTCATTCATTATAATTTGGAGCCAGCACAACCAAAATGCTTTTAGCATTCATGTTATTTCTTTGTTTCATATGGCGATCTTCCTTTCTGTTTTATAATTACTGCAGCTGTCTTATATTACAATACCACATTTAACCGGTATAAAGACTTTAAAAAATTCCCCATTATATATATGCAAATTTATATATTATAGCAACCAAATAATATTAGAGGATTAGTATATTATTCTGAACGTTTCAAGGAATTATCCAGGATTATTTTTGGAAAATATTAATTAGGAGCGCTTAATTTGGAATCCTCTCCTATACCGTAACATTAATTTGTGATTTAGGCGTATGGAAATAGGATCAGACCAGGATTAGGAGCGTATTTACAAATAGCTTTATAATACATTGTAGTGTTCAACATTCAATTATTTCCATTACAGCCCAAATTGTTACAAATAAACTTATAACTATTATGGAATATTATATATGATACTTACTATAGTGTAAGTGTATATTGTTTACTGTTGTTGTTTACTTTAGATCCTTGAAGAATTTGTCCCAAGAGAACTTTGTACGAAACTTTGTCTTTCGATCTTAGAGAGTCTTACTTATCCAAAACAAATTCTGTTTGTGGTACAATTTGCTATTCAACATCTTTCTGCTAACCTTTCTGGTGAAGAATTGGAACATTTGAGAAAACTGCAAATTGGATCACAGGTTAAAGTTGCTTCTAATTTAACCATTATTCACAATAGAGTAGACTTGTAATCAATAGATTCTCAAATAACAATTCACTTAACTTAGTAGACAAACTCTGCAATATAATACAGTCAGGTCTGCTTATTATGAAATCAATTTTTCGTCTGCTTAATATCAAAAACTTTTATTATGAACAAGCCCTATGGTCCCAATTTAACAACTTACATAGTGTTTGTATTAACTTGAGTTCGCTTATTATGAAGTCTCTCTATTATGAACACAATTTTTGGTCCCTTGAATTGAATGTTCATTATAAATAACTGACTTTATGTAATATAAACTGACTAACTGATTAATTGTTATTGTTTAATTTCATTCTACTCAGTAGATATCGATTAAGCTTTTATTTATGCTATTTGCTGTAGGCCCTACTATGCATTGACAACCATTCAGTGTTGCAATACACCAGATTAACCGATGACGTAGTACTTCTAGTCGAACAGTTAATAATGAATTTAAAGGTAAATTTACAACAACAACAACAACAACATCAACAACAACAACACCAACAACAACAATGACAATGACAACAACAACAACAACAACAACAACAACAACACAACTACGAAAATATTTATTTTAGATTTTTCTAAATGCGAAATTTAACTTCAGCATACTTGTTACCTATTGCCTGTTATAACATTTGGAAGTTAGTCTATTCTTCAAATTATGAATGCGGTTTATTTTCCCCTACTTCTTTAATACAATCCCGACAAACAAACAAACAAACAAACAAACACACGAACAAACAAACAAACAAACAAACAAACAAACAAACAAACAAACAAACAAACAAACAAACAAACAAACAAACAAACAAACAAACAAACAAACAAACAAACACACAAACACACAACAATCGAGTTATAATAATATAGATAATACTTATATCAGTATTGCTATTCCTCTAGATACAATGGGCATCTCAAGTTGTGGATAGAGTAACACAGGATTTGAATAGAGTCAATAGCACTCATTCATCTCTGCTGGCTTCTATCGACGAGATGGCGTTTAGATATGCGGAACTAGCTATCGACTTGAGATCGTCTAATGAAGAGACTTTATCTGATGGTAAGACCATGCACATTTATTAGTTAAGTGCTTAAGTGCTAAAGTGATAATTATCGGCCATGCTATTTAGAAAAAATTGAAAAATCTAAAATTACAGCTGTGCCGACCGCATTTTGATTTGGAGTTATTATATTACAGTTATTAGTCAGTTATTAGTTTAAGTGCTAAAGTGTTATTCGGTCATAGCTATATAGAAACAAATTGAAAATCTAAAATTACAGCTGTGCCGACCGCATTTTATTTTGGAGCAACTATATTACAGTTATTAGTAAGTTATTAGTTTTAGTGCTAATGTGTTAAAGTGTTATCGGCCATGGCTATCTAGAATTTTTTTGAAAAATCAAAAATTACAGCTGTGCTGACCACATTTAGTTTTGGAGCTACTATATTACAGTTATTAGTCAGTTATCAGTTTACCAAAAGTAAACACAGTAGACTCTCGTTAATAGGAACACCAGGGGACCGTCAAAATCTGTTCGTATTATCCGTAATTCGTATTATCCGGAGTCACTAGCATACATTTGTATAGGCTAGTGGAATTAAACCTTGTATACTCCTTAACCGATATTCGCCATTACTGTTCATACTAACAAGAATCAATTCTAATATGATTACTTAATATTATCCAATATTATCTTTTAATAGAAAAATTTATACTAAAGGTTATTTTAAATTTTGAATGTTTGGCACATATATTAGCTGAGTGGTACATTTAATAATTTCCTTTAAATTAATTTATGTTTTCAATATTATTAAATGATTTACAATATTATTTATTGGTTGCACCACTAATACTATCTTTCTATTAAGTACCTTAATATAGCTTATTAAGATTACAGTTAACTATATTTTCATTACTAAATATTTCCTTAAAAGCGAAGTAGAAGAATAATTGAATGCTATAAGTGTAATCATAGTCTATGGTATATTTCATCACTTCATTAATATCAATTTCGTTATATTGTATAAGAGTTAGTATTATTTTATATACAGTGGAACTTCGCTTAACGGTTACTTCGATATTCCGGGCACTTTTTAAAGTCCCTTTTGACATTTTATCAGTTTAAATGATATTGGTTAATACGAATTCAGGGTAAGACGAACGCACTTTGACGGTCCCCTGGTGTTCATACTATGAGGTTCTACTGTATATCGTTATTACGGGAGTTTACTATACGTACTTTACCCTATGCAAATTAATTACTAGTGCTTCCAAATATATACTTTCAAATTAATTACTACTTCCAAATATATACTTACAATGTACTGTACGTACTTATCAAATTAATTACTATACTACTTAACAAATTAATTACTATACTACTTATCACATTAATCCTATACTACTTATCAAATTAATTACTATACTACTTATCACATTAATTACTATACTCTTTATCACATTATCACTGTACCCCCCTATAGTGTCCTCTCCCCCTATCCAGTCCCCTAACACTAGTGTGTTCCAGTTCGAGCCTATCCCCGAGCAGACCCCTGGTGCCACAGACTCCGGAGAGTCCCTACATTCCAACACTAAGCCGGTGGCCATAGGGAAGAGCAGCGTGCTGCCTAAGACTCCGCTGCACACCGGGAACCTGTCTGCCCCGGTCGGGTACCTCAGCGGGGTTAGGAGAGGGTCTGCACAGTTCACAGAGACAAGTATGATACTACGAGTTTTGAGCTTTAAATAATTAACTTAATAACTTGCCCTGGGGTCCAAGTTATAAATAGAAAAAACCCAATTTCATTTTCAATTGAAATTAAATTAAATTAAATTTCACTTTCTATTGGCAACTAAGAGATAACTTATCATAACTTATTAATCTGTGATTTATATTATGAAATAAGACAATCTATAAATAGACCACTTTTTTACTTTTGATCTACAAAATTTTAAATTATGAAATAAATTGTATAGTAGATGCAGTTCACTGAAACAAGTAGTGTTACTTACGAGTTTTGAGCTTTAATTTGTGATTTAAATTATGAAATAACTTATCTATAGACAGTCTATAATTAGACCACTTTCAGAATTTTAAATTATGAAATAACTTATACAGTATATGCAGTTCACTGAAACAAGTAATAGACTCAGTTTCTTAAAATATTCAAAACTATATCAGCGTTTGGCGTAGATACAATCTGACTTTACAAATTCCAGAAAATACCGTATTGAATTGTGTTTTCTAATTGTAAAATCTTGATATACCAAATCGGAAAATCTACTCCTGGATACCTTACTTCCCATTGGAATTTCACAAAATGACTACTTAACGGGTTAATTTTCAAATTATTAATAACATCTAGTGACGTAACGACAGTAAGGACATAAGTGTTGTGTTATTTCAACTAATTTGGAAATAACTTTTGTAAGCACTCATTACCTAACTTATCACCTCTCTGTCACAAAAATTACCCTTAAAAATGCTCCAATCCCATTTCCAAGTATTTTTATTTGCCAATAGCTTCCAACCTTACTTTTACATTTCTGAGTGACTCGTATCAGTTATTAATTATTGATAATTAGATAAGAATAGTTATCTCTTAGATTATGAATTCTTCTAATACCAATTGTCAATTGAAGACTCCCCCTAATACCATTTTAGATACTTTGGTATTTAGATGGGTTGGATTGATAATGATACATTAATTCTAGAAGCTTTTTATTGCAATTATAACTGATGTTTTAAATTAAATTCTTGTTATCTGCATTTTCTTAATTAAAATGTTTTTTTAGCTTTAGTTATTTTTAAATTTAAAATTTTTTAAATAATTTGTATAGTTTAATTGATAAATTGTAGTTAGCAATTAATGTAACAAATAAAAACATTAAACACAATTAAGTTTTAAAAAGGAAATTAAACCAAACTAAAATTAGATAATTTCACTTCAGCTATGCTAGATACTTTCATAAGATTTGTAAGTAGTATTACTACAAAATAAATTAAATAATACAAAAATTTCTTGACTAATATATAACATAAATAAGCTTATCCGGATTAGAGAGTAGAAATTCGCCATGATAATCTATCTAAATTATTTCTAATTATGATTCTATTATTATTCTTGGGGTAGAAAGTCCTGGCACAAATTAAATATAATTATCAACATTTTGAACTGACTTAAGTTTAATAACATGCCACGTATTTAATTAATATGGATTTATAATGAAGAATTCGTTCGTGCATTTCGAATATTCCAATATTACAATTAGTTTTCTATTTTTATAGAAATCGCCCGGGATAATTATAAATTTCATTCTCTTAAAAGAATATCAGAAATCCATTCTCATTAAATATATTTAAATGCTACTTATTATCGACATCAAAATAACATTTCTTATCAAGTATGTATCTTCAAGAATTAAATTCTATTCGGAATACCCAATTCGATTTGGAAAATTTAATCAAACAACGTTCAAGATCAAACCCTTCTTTTCTTACAGAAATTAAATTACTTTTCGAGATTATAACACACGATGTATTACATCTACAGTCTTCTATGCTAAAGCAATTTAGAGGTTTGGAAATACAGGTATCTACATTTGGTGCTTTGCTTTCTAACAAACTTGAAATTACACAGAAAATATCTGATTTATCTGCTTTTCAAGCTCAGTTTAATATTATTCTAGAAATTCAAGCAGATCTTGAAAAACAATTACGGAAGAAAAATTGGTATAAAAATAAAATTGATTTGGTTGTGAGGGTATTTCCCTCTGTCAGTGAACAGTCAAACTCAGTTTTACAAAATCAAGTTTCAGTCTCGGAAAAATCTCTTCGGAAACCTAAAAGAAAAATTGAGAAAGAAAAAACAATTAATTTACCAGAAAATATAAATTCGGTAGAAATAGAACAAAATAATGAAATTACCCCAAATCTTCCGAAAAAGAGAATTGATGAGATATCACTTAGTTCACATTCCTATTTCCCTGTTGCTATGGAAGAACAAACACACGAATCTTCTCTCCCACATTCAGTGTCACTCTCTCAGGATACGATCTCAATACACACACAAGATAATAACGTAAACAAATTAATCAGTAGTAACACCATAATCGATAATATTCCTCAATTATTTTCCCAAGAAACAAGTTCCTCTAAAACTATGGATTTAAGCCAAACTTTACCGATTAGTTCTTTATCAATAAACCAAACACAAACACAGGATAATTTCTCTTCCATGCTATTTGACTGTATGGATATGTTTCCTATTAAAACCGGTCATGGGTCATTAATGGAAAGTCAACCTTCTATGTTAATAACAAATTCGCCTATTCTTGGTCAGAAAAATAATCGTGTTAGTTTAATAAATCGAGATATCCCATTACAATCTCAAGAAATTCAAAATTTAACCCAAGGTCAAGCTTTAACCCAAAGTCAAGTTTTAACTCAAACTCAAGCTTTAATAACCCAAACTCAAAGTCAAGCTTCTATGTTAATATCAAATTCGCCTATTCTTGGTCAGAAAAATAATCGTGCTAGTTTAATAAATCGAGATATCCCATTACAATCTCAAGAAATTCAAAATTTAACCCAAGGTCAAGCTTTAACCCAAAGTCAAGTTTTAACTCAAACTCAAGCTTTAATAACCCAAACTCAAAGTCAAGCTTCTATGTTAATATCAAATTCACCTATTCTTGGTCAGAAAAATAACCGTGCTAGTTTAATAAATCGAGATATCCCATTACAATCTCAAGAAATTCAAAATTTAACCCAAAGTCAAGTTTTACCCCAAAGTCAAGCTTTACCCCAAAGTCAAGCTTTAACTCAAAGTCATGGTTTAATAACCCAAACTCAAAGTCAAGCTTCTATGTTAATATCAAATTCACCTATTCTTGGTCAGAAAAATAATCGTGCTAGTTTAATAAATCGAGATATCCCATTACAATCTCAAGAAATTCAAAATTTAACCCAAAGTCAAGTTTTACCCAAAAGTCAAGCTTTAGCCAAAAGTCAAGGTTTAACTCAAGGTCAGGCTTTAACCCAAAGTCTAACTTTAGCCAAAAGGCATGGTTTAATATCCAAAAGTCAAGCTTTAATAACCCAAAATCAAGGTTTAACCCAAAGTGAAATTTTACCCCAAAGTCAAGCTTTACCCCAAAGTCAAGCTTTAGACAAAACTCAAGCTTTAATAACTCAAACTCAAGGTTTAACTAAAACCCAAGCTTTATCCCAAAGTCAGGAGATATCACAACATGATCTGCCTTGGTATCAAACTGAAATTATAACCAAGGAAACTACTCAATCTTCTAATAATGAAACTGCAACTGATACTATGAATGCATCAAGAGATCCAGTTTCTGAATGCATTTCTGTTAACAAAACAATCAGTCTGCCAAACTCAGCTCACAAGCTAGAAAGCATAAAAATGTCGTTGAGTCAATGTGATACGATTAACTTGAACAGTAATGAAAGTAGTTTAATTAGGATTTTACCAAAAAAGCAGTGTACACAGAATAAATCCAATATACATTTTCTTGGAAATTTACGTCAAAAAGAAAGTTTTGGAAAATCAATGGTTTGTAAACAAAAGAAATATACTGACTCACAGAAACAAGCTTCTTCTCAAACGAAATTTGATTTTATATTTCCGACAAAACAAAAGTCCATTTTGCACTACGTTAGCCCTCCAAGAAATAATACGAATAATTTGGAAATAACAAATCGTTTCCAAAATGAAATATTTGAGCAAACGAATCTTTCTAGTTTGAAGAATCAAAAAATTTCAGATAAAACTTTGCATAATAAAATTACCACGAATAGTAAAAAACTAAACTCGCGTTCGTTCTACAAACTGAATGTTTTAATGATTAGCAGAGATGAAATTACCTATGATTTACCAACAACTATTTGGGAGTCCGAAAATTTACCTGAAGAGGTAATAACAATTCTCGAATTAGATTTAAACTTTTGGTAAATCCTCCTACACAATAATGCATTGTGTTATGTAATTAATATTATTCTCTTAATTAATAAGCTATATAAGTTACCCTATAGTAGAAACAACTTTATAATGGTTTGGGCCAAGTTATTTAAATGATGAAATTAGAAATTAATACGAATTCCGGATAATACGAACATATTTCTACTTTCCTCTTGTGTTCATATTAACGATTTCTACATACTAGTATATATATACACGTATTATAATTATTACAAACAATTAATTAATGATTTTATATTACACTATTTTATGACATTTAGTATTATTAATATTTAAATATTGTTCATAATAATATTAATAATAAAGATTATTATTAGTATCATTACTCAACTTTTGGATTTTCAATATACTTGAATTTTGAATTATAATATTCTCAGTTTTACTTTACAGTCGACTCCGCTTAATAGAGTCACCGAGGGACCAAGTTAAATTATTAACCGAAAATAATTTAAGCCAAATTGTAATCCCGTCCTATAAATCCTGTGAAATTTTGACCCAATTAAGCGGAGAAATCTATTAACCAGTGGCTCTATTAAGCGGAGTATACTGTAATTAGTTATTCTAACAAACTATTCCTATAAGGCTTAAATATATACTAAATATCGCTGAGTTCTGAAAAATACAAGTGTATTGGTAATACTCACTCACTTATTTTATTATTAATTATTTCTAACTAATAATATGAAAAATTGACTCGTAAGAGATTTAATCAAACAGCAGTATTTTAAATATAATAAACAAAGTTAGTTATTAGTTATTATATTTTTAGTAATCTGAGCTTTAGAATTTTCAATTAATTATAAGAATAATTGCTGACTTATGATCAGCTATTTTTTAAGCAAAAAATATTATGCAATCGAGTCAAAGTATATTTAACTACAATTCAGTTTTACTATGGATAATAAATTAGGAAAATTCTCAAATTACTCAACTTTCTACTAACACTGCACTCAAATCTAAAACTAGATCTTTCCGAATTAATTTACAAAATAATTCAAATTCTGCTCAAGTTTTTGTCAAGGAATTCCAAATCTACTCAACTTTTCAACAAAGTCACAAATCTATTCAAGTTTAGAAAGGCTGTATATTTGGTTTATACTAATAAATATTTGTGCTTGGAACACCAATGCTAGTAAATAAAACTTTAATATATTTAGGAAAACTTGAATATATTTACAAATTAGTTGAGTATAGTTGAGTGTATTTGGCAATTTTTAAAAAACTTGAGTTTGTGAATTTTCTCATAATAGCTTACTTAATAATACATACTTTTAATGTGAATTCTTAATATAAATAAGAGAGGTGTTACACATCTACAACAGATACTCTCCTCTGATTGGATGAAACTGATATTCTAGAGGAACGTCTTGAATTTCTAGAATTAACCGCAAATGAGAAATTCCCGATCACAGCTTCATAACTTGGAAGTTCAGAGGACTCGAGCGAGAATTTATGTTGTTTTCCTTTGAATATTTCGTTGTAATTAGGAGGCCTTACATCTACCACTGAATCCGTCTCAGACTCATCATCTCCCATAGTTTTACATTTTCCTTTCCAAGCACAGTAAAGTACAACTGTTATACAACCACAAATGCAAATAACAACAAACACAAGAATACCCAATCCCACATAACTTGATACTCTTTGTATGATTTGTAACTGGTCTCTATCACTATTGCAGTTGACTGATTGAATAACGAAAGATAGAATAATACAACTTCCAACAAAATGCATTGTTTCTTCTACAAACTTTTAACTTTTTAGTTCTCTACCTAATTTATATAACTATTCTCTTTAATAACTGATTTGTATAGCACTTTACGAACGTAATTAATTGAGTAACAATCCACTGTTAAAACCGTAATTACCTTCAGCAATAATTTGGGCTCTTATATACACAGCATTTTGTCCATTAATCAATTTATTAGTTACTATATTGAGGTAATTACTGAATAAATTAAAATTTAATTACGAAACAATATATACCCTACGTAATTGCAATTATATCTACGTATACGTAACTGCACTACTGTATACTCTCATTTTTAGCTAGAACTTATTGGATAATTTGAAAGTACAGTCAACTCCGCTTAATAGATTCACCTCGGGACCAGGTAATTTGACCCGATTAAGCGGAGAAATCTATTTACCGAAAACATTTTAAGCCAAACTGTCATTCAGTCTTATAAATCCTGTGAAATTTGACCCGATTAAGCGGAGAAATCTATTAACCGGTGGCTCTATTAAGCGGAGTATACTGTATTAATTAATTGCTCTGAAACAACTTTAACTTATATAAATTCTTAATTAATTACAACTAGAAATATTCAAGTTTTCAGTAATTCTCTTTGCCAACCTTTCACTACTGTCTTTGCCATTCTAAATAAAATGTTTATGTTTGCATATCATATTTCCTTTACATGAATTTTGTAAATTCTTCGCCTAATGCAATGATATATAAACAGAATTGATATTTATTTAATACAACTTTCCAGGACCATTATAAATATTTATTTAATTACAATACACATAATACGTATATTTAAGTTGCTAATATTATTATTAATAAACTTTCCTATTTATTATTCTAATGTTTCTTGTGTCTAATTTAATAACACATAATCTGTGTGCCATTTTCCACTATAAAATTCGTTCCATTCAGAATTGAAATAGTGCGGAGATGCCAAATATCCGCTAGCGTCTCCAAGATAAGAAGTTGACAAAGGTTGTACAAATTCTGAATAGAAACTGAACCAAACTGATATTTCTTGTTCAAACCAGTTTGTATAGTAACCATAGAAATTGTGATGGTATGCAGGTGCTTTTTTAAGTTTCTCAATATTAGATTTGTCATGCTGCATTTTCTTAACCCAAGTGATGAAGTTCTTCCAATAAATTGGATTTGGAATAAAAGCTTTAGATTTTCTATATAAACTCAGAATGCGAGAAGAAAAACTGAAGAATAAATTCGGTTTCAATTTATGTTTGTATTTCGTTATAAACGATGGTTCTAAACTAATCCCGGTAAAGTGACCGATATGACCAATTTCTTTTTTAACTGTTTTATAGAAATACTTTGAAACGACAATAGAATCTTCTAGAACAAGAACTCTCTCACTGTATGAATCGCAAGCTTTAATCCATTGATTCAAGGCACCTTGATGTGTCATGTGTTTGTGGATATTATACGAACCTACATTCCATTTGTACGTATATAGCACCTTGAGACATTCAATATCGTATAAGCTATCGTAGTCAATATCGAGATTAACTTTCAAATCAATCCTATCTTTCCCAAAATCAGCCGATTGTAGTGACAGTAGCAATCTTCTTAAACTTTCAGGACGATTATAAGCGAGTATTATAATCGTTAGTTTAGTGTGTCCTAAATTTCTTTTCGCGTTATGTGAAGGATCGAACATAAGGTCAATGTTAAAATTAACCCAATAGTCCGGAATCGAATCAAGATCGAGTGAATTATTTGTAACTTTGTCGAAAAGTTCTATTTCGCTTGCTTTTGTGAAATTTGTAAAATAACGTGCGTCTTCTGTTGAAGAATGCCTAATTTTTGGCGCCCAAAATATAGCATTCCAATCGTGTTCTCTGCGGTTATTATTAATCCATAGGAATTCCCCTCTCGCATTTGATTGGTGGACAGCTGTTATTGTATTTGTGGCATCAATTAACTCGACTTCATTTCCAAATGCAAAATCTACAATTGCATTATCATAACCACTTCTACCAATTAGGTATTCAGGGAAAGTAACCCAATTAATTGCGTTACGGGTGACAATGAAATAATCTTGTGCTTCCTTAATGAAAATTCTACTCTTTTTTGCCATCAATTCAATGTCTTTCTCTCTACGCACATATTGAGTTATTTTGTGATTTAATCTTCTCCCAATTATCAGTAATTTATTTCTAATTAACCTACTTCCAATTAATAAATTGATATGCTGTACTGTCTGTATTAAATTTCTGTTGTATAATATATCTCCATTAGTGTACATGTAGAAGGGAGTATTAACTGTTTGCATTGTATCCAAAAACAAATGTTTTAACATTGAGACAGTAAAGCCACTAACTTTGGGTTCGCTTTTGAGAATAACATTTGGATAATACTTCTCAATGAATTTCCTCATTTCTTTCGAATCTGTGTAAATAATGAAGTTAATATTATCCCGTAGCACTTTAAACTGTGTTGATTTAAGGAAATTATATTGTACAAATGCCCTGTAGTCATCTTCTGTTGAATTCTTGACGTCTTCAAATGTTGTAATTAGTGTCAGCAACTTACCATTGATTCTAATAGGATTCCTTTCAAAATTAATTTGAAAAGTTCTAATATCTTTTCGGTTGTTGGATATAAATATTAACGCCAAATACCCCGTAATTAAACATGCTAGTAGATAAGTGAGTTTCATTAATATCGGTAGAACATACTTTTCCTAATTTATAATAATTCCCTTTGTTCAAGTCCTTTGTTAAAAGTTGTAATTACAGATTATTCTGTGACAATTATAAACATTATTTAAAGAGATGCTAAATGTACACTAGACATGATATACAATCCTATTCAAATTTGTTAATTCAAGTTATAGTTAAAACCGGGTTTTTCTAACTAATAATTCTTTGCATGGAAATAAGTAATTGAACAATCCGATAGTTAGAATAAACCATTGAAATATAACAAAATGGAATTTCGAATAAATAGTTAGTTAGAAAAACCGGTTTCGACTGTAAATACAGACGTATGCATTGTCAACTAAAGGAGGTTTGTTCAAACGTTACGTAACGCCCAAGGGGGGGGGGTCTACCAATGTGTGACAGACCATCCTTTTTGTATTACAAAATGGTACAAAGGCATGATATAGGGAGAGGGTATCTAATTTCCTGGAATTTGTGTAACGTGAACAACCCATTAGATGTATTCATATTGAAAGTTAATCAACTGAGTATACTTAGAAAGGTGGCTTATCCGTTTTATTAAGCAACCACTTTAATTGCAATGGTAAGATACACTTCATACAAGTTTGCATTGAACCCCTATAAGCTATGGCAACTGAATATCCCAAAGATGAAAATCCCGATATATTCCTGACGGTAGAACGACAGATAATAGAAACATTCGATAATCTGATTGGTCGCATTACAAACAGGAAAGACGAACTATTCGAAGAATTAGGAAAATTGAAATTAACATTTCAAGAAAAAATCAGATCTCAAGAGAGAACACTAAAAGAGCTTGAGAATATTCGTATACAGCTACAAGAAATTCATCAGAGGGAAAATACAACTTCAAACTTACTTCAGTCTACTCTAGGCCCTATGGACCAACAGATATCTAATCTTAAATCTTTGCTAATTCAACCACCTAACTTATGCTTCTCTTGTCAAACTAGGATAATATGTGAATTGATTGGGAATCTGGGAAAGTTAGATTACGAAGAGAAGGCTATTGACTATGCTAGCAAGAGCAAGGCTAGATATTTGATTGACATGCCGAGACAAGGCCTATGGCCAAGAGTAGATAATTTGCATATCGACGATACACATCTTTATATTATTGATGGGGGCACTCTCTCAAAGTATAATACAACCAACTGGCAGCTGATGCGAACCTATAATATCAAGGAATCAACTATACATGCTATAGCGACAACAACAAATAATTTCTATTTAACAACTACCTATTTTGCTGGTTTAAACTATGATCAATACTACGAGATAATCAAACTAACTAAAGATAAATTTAAAACCGTGAAGACTCAACGAGCAATAGGAAGATCAAATAGTAAACCTTGCGCATTAATTAGTATTGCAGTTGCATCTGAAGATGAACTATTCATAGCGGATAGGAATAACAACAGAATTTGTGTGTTCGACTCAAATCTCCATTATAGAACAGAATTTGGAACTGAAACTTTAAAGAGTCCCACTTTAATTCTCATAAAAGGAGACAGAGTTATAATTAAAGATGAGTCCAAGGAATTACACCTCTTCAACAGAGAAGGAGATCACATAGGGAATCTCCCCGAGTACGGAGACATTAGTGCCATTAGATGGTTCTGTTTCGATGCAGCTGAAAATATTATATTCTCGTATAAGAATAGTGTTAGGATAATGACCCCAAAAGGAGAGCTGTTGAAGGTAATTGGAAGTGGAGCCAAAGGAAGCGATGATGTGAAAGGTTGTGGTCCTATCGTCATCTATAAGGACAATATAATAGTGGCTTGTAGTTATCTTAGCTGTATCAAGATATTCTAGAAGACAGATTCTTAGACTTAGACATCTGTGAGCATATTGTAGTAGTTATTGATAGAAGTAGTATCTCAGAATTTCATTTAGGGGCAATTCAAGAGGGGTTTGTGTGACTTAACGTTTGAATGGTCTTAACACTATATCTAAACTGAGATCCAAAGCCATATTTAGCTGGCTAGAAGTCTAAACATTAGGCCATTAACCGAATACTGACCAAAGCTTTTCGTGAATATTTAATTTCTACAATTCTTTTGCTTTTTAAAAACAGAAGTTAGAAAGACACAAATATTTTGTGACATTCTATAAAATTTGACAAAAAAATGATGAAACATATTTTTTTAGAATCGATATATAGCTCCGAACAAAGAAAGCAAGCATTGCTTAAAAACTCCATCACATAGAGCCATATTGTTTTTTCTAAAATTTCAAACGATTCTTCCTACTAATACCAAAGTTATATCAATTTTAAAAATTGATAAAATTTGGCTTTTGGCATCATGGATGACGAAAAAATAAAATTAATGCCTTACAATACGCACAACTCTATATTAGCACTACCAAATTTCTCAAAAAGTTACAATACATTGAATTACTAAACTAAACTGACTTGCACAGTCCAAATTCTACATTTATCTTCTTAAAGTAAGGTGGCATTAAAGTGTCATATGTCATTTTATGTCACGTCATCATCATAAAATTTGAAAAAATTGACTTTATGATTGAAACGATTGAGAATGAGAAACCATGTCTATATCTGAGATTTTTTTAATTTGAATAATTTTGACTACCATTTATGCAATGGCCACACTGTGTTGTCTTTGGGCAGTCTACGGTTGCAAATTAATTACTCGCTTATTGTTCAGATTTTTAGAAATACGTACTGCGGACGGAATTAATTTAATATTTTTCAATTATGACAATATTATACCAAGTCAAACAATAAAGATTACTATTCTATGTGAAATAATATAATCACAAGCCAATATATTAAAGAGATGTTACGCCTGACATGATATATATTACTAATAAAAATCTAATTCAAATTTACTAATAATTACATTATAAGTTACCCATAAATTTCCTGCTTTATCAAACCCATCTTTGAGTGTACTTATTATCGTGCTAAACACTATTCTGTTGTTAGGATAAAACACGGATAAGACACAACTAGTATAGTTAGTATAATTTTCTAGTTCACTCATACATATTTATAAGCAATAAATCTAGTGTAGGTTGCTTTATTGAATCAGTCAGGTTGAAACCCTACTAACTGTATTAACTGTGCAAAGTTTGTCGAGTTGTATCATACTTATAGTATTATATTATACCATAGTTGATCAGGTTCATATTAATGCACAACCACTATTATGAGAATCAATGCATAAATATACTTTATACAATTTGCATATGAATTATATACAAGATTCTATGGCAACTCAATGCCCCAAAGGTGAAAATCCCGATATATTCTTTGCGGTAGAACGACAGATAATAGAAACATTTGATGATCTGATTGGTCGCATTACAAACAGGAAAGACGAACTACTCGAAGAATTGCGAAAATTGAAATTAACATTTCAAGAAAAAATCATATCTCAAGAGAAAACACTAAAAGAGCTTGAGAATATCCGTACACAGCTAGAAGATTCTAATGAGAAAGAAAATACGACTTCAAACATTCTTCAGTCTACTCTAGGCCCAATAGACCAACAGTTATATAATCTCAAAACTTCGATTATACAACCGCCTAACTTACACTTATCTTGTCAAACTCGGATAATAAGTGAATTGATTGGGAATCTGGGAAAGGTGGATTACGAAGAGAAGGCTATTGACTATGCTAGCAAGGCTAGACATTTGATTGATATGCCAAGACAAACAGTATTGTCAAACGTGCACAATTTCCATTTCGACGATACGCATCTTTATATTATTACTGGGTCAATGGTCCATAAGTATAATATAACCAACTGGCAACAAATGGATTCATATTATGTGGATGAATATAATATAAATGCAATAGCGACGACAGATAATCATTTCTATTTGACAATTAGCAATCATATTGATTCTAAGATAATCAAACTAACCAAAGAAGTATTTCAAACTGTTAAGGAGCAACGTGACACAGGAGGATCAAACTACCAAAATCACATTTTAATTAGTATTGCAGTTGCATCTGAAGATGAACTATTCATAGCGGATCAGAATAACAACAGAATTTGTGTGTTCGACTTAAATCTCTATTTTAGAAGAGATTTTGGAACTAAAACTTTAAAGAGTCCCACTTTAATTCTCATAAAAGGAGACAGAGTTGTAATTAAAGATGAGTCCAAGGAATTACACCTCTTCAACAGAGAAGGAGATCACATAGGGAATCTCCCAGAGTACGGAGACATTAGTGCCATTAGATGGTTATGTTTCGATGCTGCTGAGAATATTATATACACATTTGAGAATAGTGTCAGGATAATGTCCCCAAAAGGAGAAGTGTAGAAGGTAATTGGAAGAGGAACCAAAGGTAGCGAAGATGTGAGTGGTTGTGGTCATATAAGCTCTATATAAGGACAATATAATAATGGCTTGTAACGCTATCAAATGTATCAAGATATTCTAGAAGACAAGTTCTTAGACTTAGATATGTGTGAGCATATTTGTAGTAGTTATTGATAGAAGTAGTGTCCCACTGTTTTCAGGTTAAGCGCCGTTCCAACGTTTCCAAGGGGGTTACCAATGTGTGACTGACCATCCTTTTGGTTAAAAAGCATGCCATAGGAAAGTGGTGCCTATTTTCGGGTTTACGTAACTTAACGTTTGAACAGCCCCAATACAATATAACCTGTTAATAATGGCCATCCAAGGACTGGCCAAAATGGCCGTTATATACAGGTGACCGCTATACACACGTTGATTACAATATGGGAAGTCATGTGGGGACCTATTCTAAGTGAGTGTATAGACAGGTTCTACTGTATATACATTAGGTTAGGAGCTAATATTGAATGTGTATACTGACTTTAGTTCAATAGTATGATACCACTTAACGACATATGGAAATTGTCCAAAATTGACAGGGATGAACAATGTATGACCATTATACCATAGATTCCTAAACTGTATTTATTAGAGGTACGTTGAGAATATTCTAATTACAGTCAAAACATCCTTCAATTCGAGCTAATTCGATCAAATTTATTTTCCCTTGAGAGTTCGAATTATTAATGTATATTGACTGTGATTTCATTTTGGAATATCAAGTTTAATTTGGCCCGCATAACATTCCATTTGCTTAATAATGTTCCTAGGTAAATACTGTACCCAACCCATTGAATTTGATGTCATTATCAGTGATTATTTCTGCCAACAATAAATATTTAAATTTGTTAAATAACTTTATTCGTAATTAATTAACCAAAGTGGAAGCATGCAATGAGTATTTCAAATTTCCATCCTAATAAGAAAATTTAACATAAGATAACTACTTATGCTTAGTTTTCTTATTGAATCAGTCAGGTTGAAACCCTACTAACTGTATTAACTGCTGCAAAGTTGGCCAGGTTGTATCATACTTACAGTATTGATAATATACCATAGTTGGTCAGGTTCATATTAATATACAACCACATCAATAAGAATGTCAAAATATAATTAATATAATTTGCATTTGAGTATCTATATGAATACTATGGCAAGTGAATACCCCAAAGGTGAAAATCCCGATATATTCCAGACTGTAGAACGACAGATAATAGAAACATTCGATAATCTCATTGGTCGCATTAGAAACAGGAAAGACGAACTACTCGAAGAATTGCGAAAATTGAAATTAACGTTTCAAGAAAAAATCAGATCTCAAGAGGAAACATTAAAAGAGCTTGAGAATATCCGTATACAGCTACAAGATATTAATCAGAAGGAAAACATTCTTCAGTCCACTCTAGGTCCAATAGACCAACAGTTATCTAATCTCAAAACTTCCCTAATTCATCCGCCTAACTTCCGCTTCTCTTGTCAAACTCGGATAATAAGTGAATTGATTGGGAATCTGGGAAAGTTGGATTACGAAGGGAAGGCTATTGACTATGCTAGCAAGAGAAAGGCTAGACATTTGATTGATATTCCGAGACAAGGCATATGGCCAAACGTAGATAATTTCCATGTTGACGATACACATCTTTATATGATTAATGGGGGCACTCTATATAATACAACCAACTGGCAACTGATGCAAACCTATAATGTGAATAAATCTTTTTGTATAAATGCTATTGCGACAACAGAGAATCATTTCTATTTGACAACTGTTAGCATATGTAATAATCAACATGAGATAATCAAACTAACCAAAGATGAATTTAAATCTATAAAAATTCAACGAGCAACAGGAGGATCAAATAGTAAACCTTGCATATTCACTAGCATTGCAGTTGCATCTGAAGATGAACTATTCGTAGCGGATAAGAAAAACAACAGAATTTGTGTCTTCGACTCAAATCTCCATTATAGAACAGAATTTGGAACTGAAACTTTAAAGAGTCCCACTTTAATTATCATAAAAGAAGACAGAGTTATAATTAAAGATGAGTCCAAGGAATTACACCTCTTCAACAGAGAAGGAGATCACATAGGGAATCTCCCAGAGTACGGAGACATTAGTGCTATTAGATGGTTCTGTTTCGATGCAGCTGAAAATATTATATTCACATTTGAGGATTGTGTTAGGATAATGTCCCCAAAAGGAGAGCTGTTGAAGGTAATTGGAAGTGGAAGCGGAAGCGAAGATGTGAGTGGTTGTGGCCCTATAGCTCTCTATAAGGACAGTATAATAGTGGCTTGTAACGGTCTTGGCTGTATCAAGATATTCTAGAAGACAGATTCTTAGACTAGACTTAGATATCTGTGACCCTATTTGTAGTAGTTATTGATAAAAGTATGTTTCTCTAATTTCAGGTAGGGCTCATCAGCGAAGGATTTGACAAAATCATTTTGAATTACAAAATGGTAAAAATCGTGACATCGGAAGGAGTGCCTAATTTTCGGGGTTTTGCGTTACGTAGCGTTTGCAACATTCAAAGCCATATTTAGCTATCAATCAGCCTAAACATTAGGCCATATATCGAATATACTGACCCATGGCCTACTATATAATACGGCTAGATAAGTCAAGTATTTGCCATTTTATTTCCAGGCCAGTGTTTACTTTCTAATTGCTCGTAAAATAAATTACTTATGTATATTTGATTACGTCATTGTGGTTAAATCCGATGAGAAATCATTCTCTAAAGTATTTTAGATGTTTCCAGCGTATTTGAAAACCTAAGTTCAGTTTATTCCATGACAATAGATAATTTATTTTACGAGCAATTAGAAAGTAAACACTGGCCTGGAAATAAAATGGCAAATACTTGACTTTTCTAGCCGTATTATATAGTAGGCCATGACTGACCTAAGCTTTTCATGAATATTTAAATTACTGCAATTCTTTTGCGCTAATAACTCACCAACTATCTCAAAAAGTTACATTACATTGAATTACTTTACTACACTGACTTGCACAGTCCAAATTCTACATTTCCTCTTCTCAAATTAAGGTGGCATATAAGTGGCAGATGTCACTTATGTCACGTCATCATCATGAAATTTGAAAAAATTGATTTTATCAATTTTTATGATTGAAAACGATAGAGAATGAGAAACCATGTCTATATCTGCGATTTTTTTCAATTTAAACAATTTTTCCCACCATTTATACAACGGTCACACTCAGGGTCTTATACAGCAATTTGAGAATATGCTCCTATTCAGGATCCAAGCAAATTTCCATACGCCTAATTTACTAAGTTATGTTATGGTATAGGTGTAAAATTTTCGCGCTCCTAAATATATAATTTACCCAAATCATACGCCTAGAGGAGCGTCTCGCGCTCCTGGATAATTCCTTGGTCACACTGTGCTATCTTTGGGTTGGTTGCAAATTCATTGCTAGCTTATTGTTCAGATTTTTAGAAATACGTACTGCGGGCGGAAATAATTGAATATTTTTCAATTATTACAATATTAACCAAGTCAAACAATGAAGATTACTATTCTAGCCAGTATTTGAAATAATAAACTCACAAGCCAATGTATTAAGAGATTTTGCACCCGACATGATATATATGTCGCAGGCGAAATTGAGTACCAGGCGAGATTGAGTCTCAATTTCGCCTGGTACTCAATTTCGCCTGCGAGGGTCAGGCGAGATTGAGTACCAGGCGAAATGGAGTCATAATACTTATAGAAAATTTATAACTAAATATTATGGGTTGTTATAAATTGATTATATCCAGATCTAATCCCGCTATTTGTTCACTTCCAAATGTTAAAATACTAGGTAATCAAGTATGCTGAATACGAATTTGACACTCACAAATTTCTATTATGTCTATTTATTGTTGTTATTTACAATATAGGTAAAAAAAATTAAGGAATATTCCAAATTAACATAGAGACTAGCGGTTATTTTAAGTAATTGCATAGTATACTAAATACGAATTTAGTCTAGAATTAACTACATATGTACTTGCAAATAAGTGCTGTTTGTTGTTAAAGAGACACTTAGTGACACTTGTATTTGAGATACATACTAATTTCTAAGCCACTTACTAAGTTACTAATAGGCGTCGTTACTCGCCCGGGTGCCCGGAAATGTCCGGGCGGCCCGGAAGGGTTGCCCTTATGCTACTAATACTATACCCGGAGTTTCCCCGGAATTTCCTGGCTGCCCGAAGGATTGACCTTTGCATTTACGACGCCTATGCACTTACTGTATAGCGTCAGGAGGGAGGTGTCGACCCCACCCTCAAGTCAGGGGAGAGTATCTTGTTGTTCCCAATATTTTATTCATTGGTAAATTCTGGGGCTACGGTTACGATTCAATTTCTCGCCACGGTTAGCCAGTCAACCGCCCATGCTGATCACCACAGTAGAACATTTATTTATACTACATAATTAGTAAGGTTCAGCTTTGTTTTTATTCCTTACTACTGCTACATTTCGTCCTTCAGAAAATATTAAATCAAGGCTGAATTCGGTTAACCGCCGCTAATACCGGTTAACTATTACGGATTTTAGTGATCAGTTAACCGATATGTTAATATTACAATTTACAATTAGAAGTACAAATTATTGGATAACAGTGTGAATTTGCACGCATTTTGTTCAGAATATAATGATTGTTTATCTTATTACCCATAGTCACAGATATATTTTGGTGACAACACAGTGTAGAAGTAACCTGAAGTGATAAACTTGTACCGCAGTTAATTGTACTAATAGAGTACTTGGCTAAAAGAATGTGTTTTTCATTCCTACAATTTAGATATTTTCTGAGAAATGTCTATATATTTTGTTATAACTTTCAGTGGCGGTTAACCAGTTAACCGTAGTGTGAAGATAATCGTAACCGTGGCCTCAAAATGGTTAACCAACCCCACCCTTAACTATAGTTTATACAAGGCTGGATTTGTTAACCAGCTGGCTAGCGGTTGCATATTTCGTTAACCAGTTAGCCGGCCTGTTGATAATCAGCAGCTAGCAGTATTATTTGGAAATTATCTTACAGTACATCCTCGCTAGTCCGAACAGGAGATCCAACGTATATTACAATGGAATCCTAAATTAATAAGTCTCAGACAATAAATTAGGTAGTATACTACATGTTTAGTTGGATTAAAATGCTTTGGACAAGTTTGATCCAAATTATCGGAATCTCATGTAATAGAGGCCAATAGAAAATGTATTACTTCACTAATCGGAACAGAAATTTTTAAATCGGAACACCTCTGTTGGGATTAGCGAGGAAGTACTTATAAATAATTAAAATATCTGAATTTTGTTGAAAATGATGATCATAAATCCATTTCTCATCACTACAATGACCCATTATATATTTTCTGTAACTACACTGTTTCTAACTTGCCCAAATTGCGAAATGTATTAGTTAATGACTACTTATGGAGTAATACTTTATAATACTGAGTCCTACACTGTAGTATAAACAAAACGAATAATAATTGTAGCCTCAGAACGGTTAACAACCCCACCCTTGGTTTATAGGAATTTACTACATACATATGGAATTGCATATATTTAAGATTACCATATTCTAACAAAATTAATATAATTTAAATTAGTGTTTTATATACGCAATTACATTGATATTATTTAACTAGATTAACAGAGCGGTTAACTGCTCAATTAAATCTGTAACAGTTAACCAATATTAGCAGCGGTTAAGCGGTCACCCGGCTAACCGAATTTAGTCTAGACCTGTGAATTGAGTCTAGTCTGTAGGTATCGTTTCGCCCCTCATAATATTATTTGGGGTGGCCGTTAATAGACAGCCACCCCGGATCAAAACCTCTTGAATAAGAAGCGTTACGAGATAGCAAAACAATTATTGAACTACCAGAATTACAACTGGTGGATAACCTTATCCTAAAGAATGCACTATTGTTAGCCCGCCTATGGTCTCGCGGGCTACCAAATCCGGCAGTGCTTAAGCAGACCACAATAATATATATATTAAAAGCACAATAGTTCTTTGTGAGTGTGTGTGTGTGTGAGTAGGTATGTGTTTGTCCGGATTACATTAAAGTAATTGGGAGATAAAAAACGCATCTCTATTTGAGATAAAAACTAACTAGAGGCCTGCATTTGTCCGGCTCCGTATGTCGGCATTTGTCAAAAATTCCAAATATCAAATGTTTAGAATTTTCCGACTACTTTGCCTCTATGTTTATGCTGGCATTTCTCCGACTGTTTATTAAGTATCGCAATGTGAGTATTCAATAACAGTTGTAATTTATTTATGTTTTCACTCAACACAATTTTTGTTGATATATGTACTTTTCAGATCTTGTGTTTTATTTAAACATGATATATTGGCTAATAATAGAATACGTATAATAAATATATTAATGCATAGGCTATGATTAATGCTATTTAGTAATTGATATTTAAATTAACATGGATTTTACTTTGGCTCAATATAAATAAAATCGCTGTTCAAAATATAGAACATATGAAGGTCACAAGTTGTTTGTATCCAAAAGAAAGATAATCAATATACTAGGCTTGTGCTCTTTTTAGCTAAGCTCAGTCAAGAATGTAATCATATTAGTTAGCTTTCACAGTCAATATGTGTTACTGTGCTATTTCTTTTTCAGTCGTTACATAGCACCTTTTTTATAGAAAGTGCTCCTGAATTAACATTTAACAAGGCCTCTTAGTGTGTAAGAGGTTTTCTGCTGAGCACCCATTAGGGTCGCTGGCTATACTTACTCCTACGCACTTGACACCCACTATAGTTAGGGCTGACTTCGCACCTGTCCAAAGATTATATTACTTAGTGAAAGTAAAATGTAATGAAGCTTCGAAATAATTTTTATTATCAATTATATAATTTATATTACATATAATTACAATACACATTTATTGTTTGTTTGAAGGTACGAGAAACGAAATGACTTTCAGACCCTGTACAATGCAAATTGGTGTAGATTGCCGCATTAAATTTAAACAACTTGGATTAACATTCGTATTTGTCATTCACCAATTCAGAGCAGTTTCGAAATAATATCATTTAGAAGTTCCTTAATTCCCACACACTGACCTTGAGTTTGAGATTTTCTGATTAATTCCCAATCCCATTCTGAATGGACTGGGATTAATCTTAAAATCTTTAAAACTATAATTTCCATAGGGATTTGGCCCCATCTCTGGTTGCATATTATAACAATTGTTATTTTTAGACTATTTTTCCAATATTGAGAAAGTAGTCTGAAAAATGTCAACATCTTAGATTCGGAGAATTCCCACATACGGAGTTTGACGTAGTCTCGGAATGGGATTAGTAGGGCCCATAGGTTAGTCCATTACGTGACATTGTGAGGCCATTGCACATTGGTATTTCAATTGGCAAACTTTTGTATGTCCATGGCCCTACCAACCATACCAGAGCCTACGCGTTTGTATTGTTAATTTATAGATGCACATTTAAACACATTTACTACATAATTAGAAGGTAATTACTCATTTACTCACTATACATTCTCAACTGAGTGATATTGATATGCTGATTTAACAGCAAAACCAGCTATTAAACCAACTAACAACACAACCAGCTTATCAATAAACTCATTAATTTGAGAATGTGTCGCGATTAATTATGTTCTGTTTATGGTGAATGTATTGAAAATTATATGTATTGGAGATTAAACTGGTGGCTTGAGTTAAATGGTTTGAATTCGCGAGTAGATTAGGAAAATATTATTACGTGCCTATAATCTCGTTTGCTTTTGCTAGGGAATACTTAATTAACTATTCCACTTAATTCATTAACATGTCTAATTTACACTTTTACCACGCAATATAATTAACCTACAAAAGGACTCGTATTCATTTTGTCAAGTCTTCAATATTATTCTATATGTTGCAGTCCAAGTGCGTTTCAACGCCAAACGCGTTTGGCGCATTTTAATTCAGCCAAACGCGTTTGGCGTGATTATATATGCCATTCGCGTTTCTAACATTATTTCTTTATATTTGTTGTTATTTAATTCAAATGTTGTTCAACAATACAAATAATTTTGAATTATTCGGAATTATATTTCCCTCTAAGGCGAGGTACATATTGTTCAATTACTTAGTTTTGAACGTGAATTGTTTTAAATTCACAATGGTTTTAAATATTTAGTATAAGTCGGAATGGTATTATTTTAGTACAGAGATTAAAATTAACAGTAAATATTGTAGAACAGATATTTGAATATTAATTAGATACTCTGTTTGTGAATAATCTAACTGCATTAATTAAATAACAACAAATAAAAAGAAATATAATGTTAGAAATGCGAATGGTTTATATAAACACGCCAAACGCGTTTGGCTGAATTAAAATGCGCCAAACGCGTTTGGCGTTGAAACGCACTTGGACTGCAACATATATACGTACTATGTGATACTAGTTTGCTTACTTACTTATAATTTAATATGTCAATCTTATTCTTAGTCATTAATTCCCCAACTTTAACAACAAACAGCCCTTATTTGCAAGTAGTTAATTCTAAATTCGTATTTAGCATATGCAATTACTTAAAATAATCGTCTAATCTCTATGTAAATTCAAATATTTTACAAACTTGTTTACCTATATTGTCAATAACAACAATAAATATTTGGATTAGAAACTTGTGAGTGTCAAATTCGTATTCAGCATACTTTGTTTACCTAGTATGATAAGTGAACGAATAACTGGATTAGATCTGGAATATAATCAATTTTTAACAACCCATAATATTTAGTTATAAATTTTCTATAAGTATTATGACTCCATTTCGCCTGGTACTCAATCTCGCCTGACCCTCGCAGGCGAAATTGAGTACCAGGCGAAATTGAGACTCAATCTCGCCTGGTACTCAATTTCGCCTACAACATATATACTATTTAAATATACATGTAGTTAAAATTTACTAATTACATTATGAGTTAACTTTCTGCTTTATCAAACCCATCATGGAGTGTACTTTATTACCATGCTAAACGTTATTATGTTGTTAGGCTAAGAACACGGATATGACTAGTGCTATAGTAGTTAGTACAATTCTACATAGTTCACTAGTCTCATACATATTCTATAAGCCATAAATATGATGTAGTTTCCTGATTGAATCAAACTGCAGGGAATTTGCGACCAGATTTATATTGGTCAGGTTGTATCATACTACTTGCAGTATTCATATGATACTATAGCTGGTCAGGTTCATATTAATTGTACCGAACTAAGGTCAGTACACAGTAAATATTAGTCATAACTATTCTACAGTAGAATCTAAGAATAGAATAGTTAGTAGATATCTAAGTCTAGTCTAAGAATCTGTCTTCTAGAATATCTTGATACAGCCAAGATCGTTACAACCCACTATTATACTGTCCTTATATAGAGCTATAGGGCCACAACCAGTTACATCTTCGCTTCCTTTGGTTCCTCTTCCAATTACCTTCAACAGCTCTCCTTTTGGGGACATTATCCTAACATTATCCTCAAATGTGAATATAATATTTTCAGCTGCATCGAAACAGAACCATCTAATGGCACTAATGTCTCCGTACTCTGGGAGATTCCCTATGTGATCTCCTTCTCTGTTGAAGAGGTGTAGTTCCTTGCACTCATCTTTAATTATAACTCTGTCTTCTTTTATGATAATTAAAGTGGGACTCTTTAAAGTTTCAGTTCCAAATTCCTTTCTATAAAAGAGATTTAAGTCGAACACACAAATTCTGTTGTTATTCTTATCCGCCACGAATAGTTCATCTTCAGATGCAATTGCAATGCTAGTGAATGCGCAAGATTTAATATTTGATCCTCCTGTCTCTTGTTGAGTCTTGACAGTTTTAAATCCACCTTTGATAAATTTGATTATCTCATAATTTTGATAACGTTTGCTAACAATTGTCAAATAGAAATGACTCATTGTTGTTACTATAGCATCTATAATAGATTTCTCGACTTCATAAGTTTGCATCAGTTGCCAGTTGGTTGTATTATACTTTAAGAGAGTGCCCCTAATAATCATATAAAGATGTGTATCGTCGATATGCAAAATATTTAGGTTTGACCGTAGGCCTTCACTTGGCATATCAATCAAATTTCTAGCCTTGCTCTTGCTAGCATAGTCAATAGCCTTCTCTCCATAATCTAACTTTCCTAGATTCCCAATCAATTCACATATTATCCGAGTTTGACAAGAGAAGCGTAAGTTAGGTGGTTGTATAAGCGAAGATTTGAGATCAGATAACTGTTGTTCCATTGGGCCTAGAGTAGACTGAAGTATGTTTGAAGTCGTATTTTCAGTCTGATTAATATCTTGTAGCTGTATACGGATATTCTCAAGCTCTTTTAGTGTTTTCTCTTGAGAAATGATTTTTTCTAGAAATGTTAATTTCAATTTTCGCAATTCTTCGAGTAGTTCGTCTTTCCTGTTTGTAATGCGACCAATCAGATTATCGAATGTTTCTATTATCTGTCGTTCTACCGTCAGGAATATATCGGGATTTTCACCTTTGGGGTATTGAGTTGCCATAGTATCTCGTATAGAGACTCAAATGCAAATTATATGATGTATATTTTGACATTCTTATTAAAGTGGTTGTATAATAATGACATATGAACTTTGACAATTGACAGGGATGAACAATTTATGGCCATTTGTACCATAGATTTCTAAACTGTATTTAGTAGAGGTGCGTTGAGAATATTCTAATTACAGTCAACATCCGTTAATTCAATCAAATTTATTTCCCTTGGGAGTTCGAATTATTAATGTATGTTGACTGTGATTTCATTTTGGAATAACAAGTTTGAATTGGCCCGCGTAACATTCCATTTGCTTAATAATGTTCCTAGGTAGATACTGTACCCAACCGATTAAATTTGAGGTCATAATTTTTGCTAGAAATAAATATTTAGATATTAATGATAACTTTAATTGTAATTAATTAACTAAAATGGAAGCATGCAATGAGTCTTTCAAATTTACTAAGAAAAACTAAACATAAGATAACTACACACAGTAAACAACAGCAACAGTAAATCTTATTTCGTTGTGCATACTTCTAGAATTTTCTACTAGCCGCGAATAATGCCCAACATTCGAGCTCTCCTGCTGAATAGTTCTTCTGGGAAGATGTGAGCCCAGACGAGAATATGCGATAATATGCGATAGGTGTAACTTTACATTAAAATGTGAAAGGTAAAAAAAATGATGCCTATGGTTGCTAAAAATCAATTATGTTGGACGGGTATAATTGTATACGTATATAAAAATCCAATGTTATTTGGAAAATCTCCTTATGAAAATATAATTTTCTGTGGGTCTATGTTCTATACGTGCAACATTAAAGAAAGTCTAATAAGTATGCCCACCCTGACCAGGAGGTGTGAACCCCCCCCTGACCCCCCCTCTTTCGGCACCTATGCCCTCAATGGCTGTCACGGAAGCGTCTACCTGTTGCACAAACTCTGAATTCCAATGGGAAAATCCAGAGTCACAGATGGCTTAATCAGTTTATCCTTAAGTCCCTGAAGGGATCTCTTCGGCTGAGCCCCAAGTGCATTCGACAGAATCTCGTCTTAGGCTACAGCGGCTCTGACTGTCTGCAATTCCTTCAACGTGTCTCGATCAGGTTTTTTAAAGGTTGAGACCTTGGTGTAACTCTGCAGCTGCCGCGGCCGACTCGAATCGTGGTGTAACTCCCAAAAATCTTGGTGCAAAATTTACACCAAGATCGGCCTTAAAAAGCCCTGGCCTCGATGATGATTCACTAACCCGAAAAATCTCGATATTTCTTTCTTCGTCCTAGGGCTGTCCACGTTCTTGATTTTTCGACCAGTCTGGGGGTTGGACGGTGACCTTCCTTTGAAATGATTTGTCCGACAAACTCTCCTTCGGGATATCCAAAGGCGGACTTGTCTCGCTAGCTGGACATTTGCTTTTCTCAGTGCTTCTAAGTTGCATTTAGTTCCGAGAGGTGACCTATTCAAATTTACTGATAATTACATTATGAGTTACCCACAAAGTTCCTTATCTAACCCATCTTTGAGTGTACTTATTATCGTGCTAAACACTATTCTGTTGTTAGGCTAGTAACACAGATGAAGCATAACTAGTATAGTTAGTATAATCCTAGTTCCCTAGTCATACATATTGTATAAGCAATAAATCTAGTGTAGGCTGCTCTATTGAATCAAACTGCAGGGCATTATCGGCCAAATTTAAATCAGTCAAGTTGAAACCCTACTAACTGTATTATCTGCTGCAAAGTTGGTCAGGTTGTGTCATACTTACAGTTAATATACCATTATTGGTCAGGTTCACATTAATATACAACCACTTTAATAAGAATGTCAAAATATACATCATATAATTTGCATTTGAGTCTCTATACGAGATACTATGGCAACTGAATATCCCAAAGATGAAAATCCCGATATATTTACGGTAGAACGACAGATAATAGAAACATTCGATAATCTGATTGGTCGCATTACAAACAGGAAAGACGAACTACTCGAAGATTTGCGAAAATTGAAATTAACATTTCAAGAAAAAATCAGTTCTCAAGAGAAAACACTAAAAAAGCTTGAGAATATCCGTATACAGCTACAAGATATTAATCAGACTGAAAATACGACTTCAAACATTCTTCAGTCTACTCTAGGCCCAATAGAACAACAGATATCTGATCTCAAAACTTCGATTATCCAACCGCCTAACTTACACTTCTCTTGTCAAACTCAAATAATAAATGAATTGATTGGGAATCTGGGAAAGTTAGATTACGAAGGGAAGGCTATTGACTATGCTAGCAAGAGCAAGGCTAGATATTTGATTGATATGCCAAGCTTAGATAATTTCCATATCGACGATGCACATCTTTATGCTATTGATGCGAGAACGATCTCTAGGTATAATATAACCAACTGGCAACTGATGGGAACCTATTATCTCAAGGAATCTAATATAAATGCTGTAGCGACAACAGAGAATCATTTCTATTTAACAACTACCTATTTCACTGGTGCAAACAATTATCAATGCTACGAGATAATCAAACTAACTAAAGATGAATTTAAAACTGTGAAGACTCAACAAGAGACAGGAGGATCAAATAGTAAACCTTGCATATTCACTAGTATTGCAGTTGCATCTGAAGATGAACTATTCGTAGCGGATAAGAAAAACAACAGAATTTGTGTCTTCGACTCAAATCTCCATTATAGAAAGGAATTTGGAACTGAAACTTTAAAGAGTCCCACTTTAATTATCATAAAAGAAGACAGAGTTATAATTAAAGATAAGTCCAAGGAATTACACCTCTTCAACAGAGAAGGAGATCACATAGGGAATCTCCCAGAGTACGGAGACATTAGTGCCATTAGATGGTTCTGTTTCGATACAGCTGAAAATATTATATACACATTTAACAATTGTGTTAGAATAATATCCCCAAAAGGAGAGCTGTTGAAGGTCATTGGAAGTGGAACCAAAGGAAGTGATGATTTGAGTGGTTGTGGCCCTATAGCTCTATATAAGGACAATATCATAGTGGGTTGTAGCACTATTGGCTGTATCAAGATATTCTAGAAGACAAATTATTATTATTAGACTTAGATATCTATTACCCTATTTGTAGTAGTTATTGATAGAAGTAGTATCTCGGAATTTAATTAGGGGCAATCCAAGAGGAGTTTCTTTTTTAATTGAAAAATGGTCAAAAAGCATGACATAGGGAGGGGTGCCTAATTTTCGTGGTTTGCGTCACATAACGTTTGAACGGTCCTAACACCATACCTAAACTGAGATCCAAAGCCATATTTAGCTGGCATTAAGTCAAAACATTTGGTCATATACTGAATACTGACCAAAGCTTTTCATGAATATCTAAATTACTACAATTATTTTGCGTTAATAACACCCCAAAATTTCTCAAAAAGTGCAATACATTGAATAACTTTACTACACTGACTTGCACAGTCCAAATTCTACATTTCCTCTTCTCAAATTAAGGTGGCATTGAAGTGGCAGATGTCATTTTATGTTACATCATCATCATCATCATCATAAATTTGAAAAAATGATTTATGATTGAAAACGATGGAGAATGAGAGACCATGTCTATATCTGAGATTTTTTTTAATTTGAATAATTTTTCCCACCATTTATGCAACGTCAACACTGTGTTGTGGGCAGTCTACGGTTAAACATTAATTACTTGCTTATTGTTCAGATTTTAGAAATACGTACTGGGGGCGCGATTAATTTATTCTTTTTCAATAATGACATTATTATCCCAAGTCAAACAAGTTCCTGCTTTATCAGACCCATCGCGGAGTGTTAACATTCTCGTGCTAAACACTATTCTGTTGTCAGGCAAGTAACACGGATAAAACATAACTAGTATAGTTAGTATAATTCTAGTTCAATAGTCATACATATTGTATAAGCAATAAATCTAGTGTAGGCTGCTCTATTGAATCAAACTGCAAGGCATTATCGGCCAGATTTAATTTAGTCAAGGTTGAAACCATACTAACTGTATTATCTGCTGCATAGTTGGTTAGGTTGAAACCCTACTAACTGTATTATCTGCTGCATAGTTGGTTAGGTATTCATATTATGCCATAGTTGATCAGGTTAATATTAATATACAACCACTATAATGAGAATCAGTATATAGATATACTTAATATAATTTGCATTTGAGTCTCTATACGAGATACTATGGCAACTCAATACCCCAAAGGTGAAAATCCCGATATATTCCTGACGGTAGAACGACAGATAATAGAAACATTCGATAATCTCATTGGTCGTATTACAAACAGGAAAAATGAACTACTCGAAGAATTACGAAAATTGAAATTAACATTTCAAGAAAAAATCATATCTCAAGAGAAAACACAAAAAGAGCTTGAGAATATCCGTATACAGCTACAAGATATTCATCAGAAGGAAAATACGACTTCAAACATTCTTCAGGCCACTTTAGGTCCAATAGACCAAAAGTTATCTAATCTCAAAACTTCGCTAATCCAACCTCCTAACTTACGCTTCTCTTGTCAAATTCAAATAATAAGTGAATTGATTGGGAATCTGGGAAAGTTGGAATATGAAGAGAAGGCTATTGACTATGCTAGCAAGAGCAAGGCTAGATATTTGATTGAGAGGCCATGCGCATCTAAATTCCATATCGACGATACACATCTTTATATGATTACTGGGGACACTCTCTTAAAGTACAATACAGCCAACTGGCAACTGATGCAAACCTATAATGTGGATGAATCTCGTATAAATGCTATAGCGACAACAAAGAATCATTTCTATTTGACAGTTAACGAAAGTTATCGGCGTCAAATGATACTCAAACTAACCAAAGACGGATTTAAATGTGTTGACCAGCAACGGAAAACAGGGGCATCAAATTTCAACTTTTGTATTTTCACTAGTATTGCAGTTGCATCTGAAGATGAACTATTCGTAGCGGATCAGAATAACAACAAAATTTGTGTGTTTAACCTTAATCTCTATTTTAGAAGAGAATTTGGAACTGAAACTTTAAAGAGTCCCACTTTAATTATCGTAAAAGAAGACAGAGTTATAATTAAAGATAAATCCAAGGAATTACACCTCTTCAACAGAGAAGGAGATCACATAGGGAATCTCCCAGAGTACGGAGACATTAGTGCCATTAGATGGTTATGTTTCGATGCTGCTGAGAATATTATATGCACATTTTACAATTGTGTCAAAATAATGTCCCCAGAAGGAAAACTGTTGAAGGTAATTGGAATTGGAGCCAAAGAAAGTGAAGATGTAACTGGTTGTGGCCCTATAGCTCTCTATAAGGACAATATAATAGTGGCTTGTAACGGTCTTGGCTGTATTAAGATATTCTAAAAGACAAATTCTTAGTCTAGCTTATGTATCTATCACCTTATTTGTAGTAGTTATTGATAAAAGTAGTGTTCCTCTAATTTCCAATGTGTGACAAAATCCTTTTGAATTACAAAATAGTCAAAATCGTGACATAATAGGGGTGCCTAATTTTCGGGGTTTTGCGTACGTAGCATTTGCAACATTCAAAGCCATATTTAGCTAGCAATAAGCCTAAACATTAGGCCATATATCGAATATACTCACCTAAGCTTTTCATGAATATTTAAATTACTACAATTCTTTTGCGTTAATAACACCACCAAATATCTCAAAAAGTGGCAATACATCGAATTACTTTACTACACTGACTTGCACAGTCCAAATTCTACATTTCCTCTTCTCAAATTAAGGTAACAGCGAAGTGGCAGATGTCACTTATGTCACATCATCATAAAATTTGAAAAAAATGATTTTATGATTGAAAACGATAGAGAATGGGAAACCATTACTATATCTGCGATTTTTTTCAATTTGAACAATTTCCCACCATTTATGGCGCCTAAATAGCTTAACCACAAATCTGAGATTCTCAAAAGTGGTTCCAATGGATTCACAATGGTTGATTACCCCATACACAATCCAATAAACCACAATAGAAGGCATGGTTTAGCTTTGAATGAAATTTAAAACTGGCCTTCTTGTTTGAAGGCCAAGTCGGGAACATACACAGCCGTATATATAGTAAGCCATGCTTCTATCAATAACTACTACAGATATCTAAGTCTAGTCTTAGAATCTGTCTTCTAGAATATCTTGATACAGCTAAGATAACTACAAGCCACTATTATACTGTCCTTATAGGGAGCTATAGGGCCACAACCAGTTACATCTTCGCTTCTTTTGGTTCCACTTCCAATTACCTTCAACAGCTTTCCGTTGGGGGACATTATCCTGACACTATTTTTATACGAGAATATAATATTTTCAGCTGTATCGAAACAGAACCATCTAATGGCACTAATATCTCCGTACTCTGGGAGATTCCCTATGTGATCTCCTTCTCTGTTGAAGAGGTGTAATTCCTTGGACTCATCTTTAATTATAACTCTGTCTTCTTTTATGATAATTAAAGTGGGATTCTTTAAAGTTTCAGTTCCAAATTCCTTTCTATAAAAGAGATTTAAGTCGAACACACAAATTCTGTTGTTATTCTTATCCGCTACGAATAGTTCATCTTCAGATGCAACTGCAATTCTAGTAAATATGCAAGGTTTACTATTTGATCCTCCTGTTGCTCGTTGAGTCTTCACAGTTTTAAATTCATCTTTGGTTAGTTTGATCATTTCATGCTGACTATAACTTAAATTGGTATTTGTTAATAAATAGAAATTATTCTCTGTTGTTGCTACAGCATTTATAGTATATCCCTTCACATTATAGGTTTGCATCAGTTGCCAGTCGGTTGTATTGTATTTTAAGAGAGTGTCCCTATAAATAGCATAAAGATGTGTATCGTCGATATAGAAATTATCTACCCATGACCTATCAATTAAATATCTAGCCTTGCCCTTGCTAGCATAGTCAATAGCCTTCCCTTCGTAATCTAACTTTCCCAGATTCTCAATCAATTCACATATTATTTGAGTTTGACAAGAAAAGTGTAAGTTAGGTGGTTGTATTAGCGAAGTTTTGAGATTAGATAACTGTTGGTTTATTGGGCCTAGAGTGGCCTGAAGAATGTTTGAAGTCGGATTTTCCTTCTCATTAGAATCTTGTACCTGCTGTATACGAATATTCTCAAGTTCTTTTAGTGTTCTCTCTTGAGATTTGATCTTTTCTTGAAATGTTAATTTCAATTTTCGCATTTCTTCGACTAGTTCGTCTTTCCTGTTTGCAATGCGACCAATGAGATTATCGAATGTTTCTATTATCTGTCGTTCTACCGCCAGGAATATATCGGGATTTTCACCTCTGGGGCATTGAGTTGCCATACTAATATAGATACTCAAATGCAAATTATATAGTATATCCATACATTGATTCTCATTAAAATGGTTGTATATTAATGACATATGAACTTGGACAACAGAGGGATGAGCAATATGGCCATTGGACTGTCACTGGAAAAAATGGTCCTGTGGACCAATTTCCCCCGTGGACCAATTTTTCCGGAGATCAATTTTCCAGTGACAGGCCTTTTCAGGTACTGGTACACGTCTTGCATCAGATCTTGAGTCTCCCAAATCTCATCTTCCACTAAGTTGATTTTAATTAATTATTGAGTAACTAAATAAACCTAAACCTCATAGGAACCAATTTTCCACAGAAGGACCAAATTTCCAAGGGGACCAAAATTTCCGTGTCAGGACCATAAATTGTTAACATTTATTTAGTAGAAGTCCGTTGAGAATATTCAAATTATAATTACAGTCAACAATCTCTTAACATCCATTTAATTTGAACTTTCGCTGATTCGACCATTTTTATTTTCCCGTGAGAGTTCGAATTAAAGGATGTTGCTGTAATTTCATATTGGAATATCAGGTTTAAATTGGTCCGCATTCCTAGGTAAACTGTACCCAACCGATTGAATTTGATGTAATAATTTCTGCTATAATTAATATTTAGATATTATTAATAACTTTAATCTTAATTAATTAACTAATATGGGAGCATACAATGAGTCTTTCAAATTTCCATCCTAATAAGAAAACTAAACATAAGATAACTACACACAGTAAACAACAACAAAACAACAAATCTTTAATTAATAGCGTCTGGAGGTATATTGTTCTGCTGTTGTAGAATCCTAAAAGCTTCAAGAGCATTTTCATAATCCCACTCATTCTGTTCGAGGCAGCTCTGAGCCCAACCTGGCTTCAATCGGGTGTCCTGACTCAGTCTTTGTATAAGCTGTTCCTGTGGATTTAGCGCGCTCTTAATGCCATGAGGGTCTAATATAGGTGTGTGTATGTCTGTTTGTGGGAGAGTGTGTGTTATTCCGAAGTTAGAAGGTGTTGGTATGGGATAGGTTAATGTTGGGATAACCGGTGGAGGTGCTAAAGTAGGTAGCGTTTGAGTTAATATAGTGTTAGGAGTATCATTGTCTCTGAGTAGTAATCGCATTGGTGCGTTGTTGGTTGCGTCTGTTGCCTGGTGGAGAGTTAGTTGGTCGTTTTTAATGAGAATGCTATCTCCGTTAATGGCAATATGGAATGTACGAGAGAACCCACGCATAATGCCTCGATTCTGTTCGGCCGAATTCTCATAGAAAACTCCCCACACATTAAACACGATTGAGTTTTGAGAGGCACACATAACGTCAACAATAAATGAATCTGGATTATGTTGTGTTTGCGGGAGTTGTCTTAATTGGTGTACAATATCGATTCTGCCAGAAAGCAAAAGAGATCTACGTTTGTTTGAGTCTTTGCAGCGAACCAAGTTTCTTGAATATTTCGTATATTCTGTTAATCCAGGGCCTCGTCTAACAGTAGAATCTGTGTTAACCGAGATTGAAAAGAAAGAGTTGGAATCGTAACCCATGATTAAATCGTCTCGTTTTCCAGAATCGAACACTTTATAATAATTCTCAATAAAAGCTAGCACTATTTTGCTTGTATTGTCCGGCCCGAGAAAGCTAGATTTCGAAGTAGGAATGGAACCACAGATAGTTCCAGTTCCGAGTATAATAGGCTCTGACAGCTGTTCGTTATCCAGGAGCATCAACTGAGGGAAAATAGCACGAATGTCTCTCCTATAATCGTTCATGTCTTTATAGCGTTTGCAACAAGGATTCTCACTAAAAGAAAGGGCTTTCAACTGATACAACCCTTTCAACTTATCAAGTTCCTGCACATTAGTAATTCGGTTATTGCTTAGATTCAATTCTCTCAGTTCAGGAGCTCGGCTTGGCAATTCTACCAAATGATTCAAATTCTGTATGCAGTTACCGCTAATATTGAGACCAGTTAAATCAGGGCATTTGCTACCGATCAAATTCAACATTGTGTTCACTAACACAGAATCATTAAAGAAGACACGTAAATTATGTTGTTTCGCTGTTTCGTTTCGAGAAATATTCTCCATATTTAGAGTTTTATTGTAAGTATCGTAACAAGCAAAGAGGATATCTTGTACAACCTCAGTTGAATCTACTTCCATTGATCCCAGTGAGCTGCCCGGGTTATTATACTGGTTCTGTTGGTTCCCGCCGTGAGAAGATTGGTCCCTTGACCTTGGTGCCTCAGATTCCCAAACCTTTAACCAGAGTTTCCCTGAGTTTGTAGGAATAGAAACTCTTTTCAGCGCCTGTGCTAATTCCGAATCTTGAATATAGAATAGAACTTTGTCACCTAACACATGGTATGATACCGGTTCGAAATCAATTCCAGTCGAAGAGCTCAGCTGACTGAATAGCCAATCTTTCTCATGTTTAGTTCCCTCGTGAACAGTTACCTTATACCACTGCCCCCCCATACTAGGGGACTTGCTCCTACTACGGCTCCTCGACCGTCTCAAATCGCTGCCACTTGACCTAAAGCTACCTCCTCGCCTCCTCATTCTAGGGCCGCGACTTCGTCTCGACCCTCTATCCTCGAAATCTCCCCCACCCCCACCGCCGCCGCCTCTTCTGGAACCTAAATTCTCTCTTAGGTCCCCCCTGCCCCGCCCCCGGCCCCTGTACCCCCTCTCAGAGGACCGATCTCCTCCTCCGTGGCCCCCGTGACCCCCTTGATTCCCGTGACTCCCTTGACCTGAGTGACCCCCTTGACCTGAGTGACCCCCGTCACGATCCCAGTCGTGATAGGAGGAACGCCCTCTACTGCCCCTGGTGTTGCTATATAATCCCCTGTCTCTATTGTCTCTGTCTTTGTCTCTGTCTCCTCTATCGTCATGGTGATACGACATGTTTGTTTGTTTGTAAGTAAGCTAAGGAGTTATTGCAAATTATACGATGCGATCAACCAATTATACTAGTCTGTTCTCTCTAATAGTAAACTTTTATAATAGTCCACTTATTTACTTGTCCAAATCAACTATTTATATATCTGGAATAGTCCATATTCTCTAATAGTCCACTTTGGGCCAATTTCCCACTGGTGGACTATTAGAGAGAACTGTGTATCGTATAATTGGTTGATTGAATCCTATAATCAGTTGAGATGTGTTTCTATTGGAAAGCGATATTTATGGATTATAAACTTGAATAAAATAGTTTGTAATACAGTCAACTATCGTTATAACGAAATGCTTGGGACTTTAAATTCATTCGTTATATCCGGATATTCGTTATAAGCGGATAATAATTAATGCATTTGGTGCTCAGGGGGAAAATATCATTTCGTTATAAGCAGTTATTTCGTTATAATGGGAGTCCACTGTACGTACTATTATATTGGAATTAGGGCTTACTTATATATCGGCCAATACCTATTCAATATAAAAACCCCGCTTCACAAAGGTGAATATTGAAGTCTGAAAATTATATTTTAGAAAAGGTGTTGGCCGATATATAGTAATTATTTGGAATTTCAGTATATTATTCAATTTATTGATTCGATTATAATTTGCATTTGTTTACACCGTCATCTCTAGAGGCATGTAGGTATAACGGTTTGTTCCCATCTCTATTTTGGCTTTTATAATGCTTTTGTGAGGTTTTCTACTCAACACGACTGTTCCATTTAATCTTCTAACGTTTTCTTGAACGAATAAAGTGCGTTTTCCATGCGAGAAGTGAAAAAGACGAGAAATATTCTTGAAGAGTTATCATTTATTATTTATTAATATCATAAAAAGATCGATTCATTTGAATGTATCTGCTTTGATGGTTTATGAGGCTATTAGATCTTCAATGTAATATTATTCCAGAAAACCATCAACCAATATTGTGAAGTGCAATTTGTTGTTGTTGTTGTTGTTGTTGTTATTATTATCTTGATAGTATCTCATATAATAATGTTACTTGCCATCATTTATTTCTTTGGAAAGGAACTTGCATAATTTGTGAAGCATTATTCATTTATAATTAGCCGTTAGAGATTTTGGAACTTTCTTTGCATTCGCCTTCTAGAGACGATCGGTGCTTTATCGATATTTGAGTTTCAGTTTATAACTGATTTATCATATTATGAGACAAGTAAATATAGTGACTTGTGTGAGTAAATTTTATAATTTGAACTACGAAAAATCAACTACTCCATCGAATTTATAAATGTAGAAGTTTATATAGGAATAAAATTGGTTTCTCTATTGAGAAAATATGGAAAATAATAAGTTTTTTTCCTCAAAATCAAAATCAAAATATAAATCAATAAATTACCTTCCTTACCAGCTGGAAATATCAATATATTATAAACAAATTCACACAAACAAGCTACAATACTATTATACACTAAATATTATTTGAATAAGGCTGTGTATTGAGATTATATTGAAAGCATTTGGTTGCAATATAATGACTATAGTGTAATATAAGATGAATTGACTATACTAGAACAATTTATACTAGGATAAATAATTTTATAATACTATAGCTACAGTAGACTCGTTAAAATTGCTATATTACAAAGCATACTTAAAATATTCTAGTTATATTTGAATATTTAGTTGTATATTATACTTCGTGACAACGAACATATAAGTTTACAGTTATAATACAATAGAACTCGGTTTAATTAACTTACCAGAGTTAGTAGTTACTAGTAATTTTTAGCAAAATCTATAAAGCAGTATGTATTTCTATATAGGGTAAACTCGGTTAGTACGTACTATTCCCATTCCTTAGGGGGTGTACGTTATAAGCGAGTTCTACTGTATAAACAGTTACAATATAATGACTATCTATATATCTATCCTTAGTGCAAGAGAGTGTGTTGGAGGTGGGACAGATTCTGGTTAAGCCGGAAGCTGTACAGGGAATAAAGGTGTCAAAACGGGCTGAGTGGACGCCGGACAATGACGTAGAGAGGTGTCAGATATGTAGGAACATCTGCTTTGGGATTATTAACAGGAAACACCATTGCAGGAAATGTGGGAGAGTTGTTTGCAGAGAATGTTCTCCACACAAGTATGTTAATAACTCAAATTAATATATTTATTCAAAAGGCTTACTTATATATTAACAAACACTTATTCAATATTAAACCCAGATTCACAAAGGTTAATTTATGATTTTTAAAATGTCCTTACCAGTGTCTGAAAATTACACTTGGAAAACTATTGGCCGATGAACGTAATTCGTATTTACAGTAGATTCTCGTTAATAGGAACACGGATAAGGGAAATATCTGTTAAGGAGTACAAGGTATAATTCCCCTAGCCTATACAAATGCATGCAAGTGACACCAGTTAATCCAAATTCGGATAATACGAACATATTTCGATAGTCCCTTAACGAGAGTCTACTGTACTATTATTTCTCCGTTAGGTATCATGTAGACGGATATCAAGGGTTGGTTCGGGTCTGTGATTCTTGTAATAAAACTTTCTATTCAAAGTCTACAACTGAAACACAAGATTCGGGACTCAAAATGAAAGGCCACAAAAAGGCCAGCAGTCTAAGTTCCTCATTTATTGAGCGAGAAAACCCAGATTCGCTTTTCAAACCGAGACAATCTTATTTTTGGGAATTAAACAAGAATAACCGCGAGAAAAACACGAAACTTAGATCGGATTTCTATTTCGAGCAAGCTCCTAACCCAGATCTCTGCATTAACATTGCTATGCTGCACTCTAATCACGATAAAGTTTCCAAATTCCTATTAGACCTGGCTGTTAAGCTTTCGGAGAAGTTAAGAGAGGTATTTGACTCTACAGAAGTAGACTGTCTCTATGTAGTGGATATGATGAAGAAACTACTCAACAAGTCTAAGCTGTTAGCTTCTATGACAGAGTCGACTGAGTGGGCGAGTTGTTTGTTTATATTTTTCTTAGATATTAGAACTTGTTGCTAGATACAGTATTCCCTATCCCCCTGCTAAATTTCAAGTTTGTAGCTCTTACCAGTTCCTCAATCAATTCCGAACAAACAAACAAACAAACAAACAAAATCTTTGTGGTTTAATATATAAGATTACAGTGGTGTTCGCGTAATAGGAAGTCGCATTTTGCACGAAATTTTGCTTGCTTATGGCGAACTTGCTATTAGTGGAACATAATTAACATTAAATGCTCGCTTGGGGACTGAAAATAATTTATAATAGAGCAATATATATTGTTATCAGAAGGACTGTAAATTTTAATTCATATCTCTTTACACAAAAATCAACTTTTCGAAGTCGGGTTTTATATTGATAACGCTTTGGCCCATATATAAGTGGGCCATGTTATTATTATTATTACTTATAGGTAAATAAGTGTGATCTGTTCCTTGAGCGTATCAACTTAATCCAGTCTATAATCTCTATACAAGACAGCGAGATCCCCATCCCCTCGCTCCCCCAGCTCTCCTCCACAGAAGAGACCAGATACCTCAGGGACTCCCTTATCCGCTACAGTTATTGGAACCTGGCACTAGACATTAGCACTAAGTGTATGCTGGATACACACAGTGTGTGGGTGTCCTGGGGGCTCTCCTGTCTGAAGGACGGCCGCTATGACGCGGCGAGAGACAAGATGAAGCATTGTCTGCAACCTATAGGGAGCACACCCCAGCAACAAGGTAGGGTAGTAGGAATGTAGGAATAGTTTTAATAATGAAAAATATACTCCTAATAATCCGTAAAATTTTGTTTGAAATACCTAGGTCCTTATTTACTATACTAACTTAACTTTAACTAAGTAACAACTATAGTAGACTCTAGTTAATTAATACTAGTACGGTTAATACGAATTTCCGGTTAATAAGTACACTATTTCAGTCCCCTTCAAAGCTTTTTCAATACAAATAACACTGGTTAAATTACGAAATTCAGATGAGTACACAATTTAACGTCCCTTGATATTCGTACTAACAAGGTTCTACTGTAATTTAGTAAATAAGTCCCCTGGTATAGTAGTATTTATAACAAACATTTGTTGTTGTTTACAATTAATAATACGAATACATTTCTAGTGCCGTCGCAACAACACCAGGCGCTGGTTAGCCAGATAGTCGAGCAAATCGAGAGTTCCATCTTCTCTATGTGGAACTCTGATGAGATTCTACTTTCCATCAGAAAGGACAATATCCAGTCTCTTAACACTATTATAGAAGCGGACAATAAGCCAGCTGGAAATACACATATGAACCAACAACAGTTTGAGGAAGTACAGTATTATCTGAAGAGCTATGGAACTCATAAGCAAATGCTAGAATTCCTGGTTAAGTATAAAATGGTGAAAAGAGCTTGTATCTATCTACAGTCACATGTTAGTTTTAGTATAATTATACATAATTACAGTATACTCCGCTTATTAGAGCCACCGGTTAATAGATTTCTCCGCTTAATGGGGTCAAAATTTCACAGGATTTATAGAACTGAATGACAGTTTGGCTTAAAATATTTTCGGTTAATGGGTTAAAATAACCTGGAACAAAACTGGCCCTATTAAGCGGAGTCAACTGTAGTATAAAATATAAAGTTTCCTGATACTAACTGTGTAAATACTATACAGTAGATTCGTTAATGGGAACACCAGGGGACCGTTGAAACTTATAGGGGAATTAAACCTTGTACTCCTTAACCGATATTCGCCTTATTCGTGTTCCTATTAACGAGAGTCTACTGATAATTAATTCTATTTTTAGAACTGTTCATCAGAGATATTTCGCGAAGGCGTACTGATTCCCTGCATGAAGTTGAGTCTTTGGGAAGAACTGAAGAAGGAAATAACAACAAATGATCCAAGTTTGAGATATTGGAAAATTCTATTCAAAGAGTGTTGTGATTATTTCATCATAAAGCGAAATATGTATTATATCGCTTATGAGCTTCAGAATTTCATAAAAGTAAGTTGGGGTATATTCTATCAGAGTTAATTTGTATGAACTTGAATTCACATAATACCTTATTAATCTGTAAGATTTATTATAAGGGCTAACTTATGACCTTTCAGTAGTACCTTAAATCCAATTAGAAAGGTGTTGGCCGAAATATAAGTAATTCCTTGTTATAATTGAATAAACTAGCTTAATTTGTTAGAGTAAATTGACCCAATTTTATGCAAAGTGGTGTTCGCCCAATAACAATATTATATAGCAAGCTATTTTCAGTCCCTAGGAAAGATTTATTGTTAATTCTGTCCCCCTAATAGCAAGTTCGCCTATTAGCAAGCAAATTTCGTGCAAAATGCGACTTGCTATTACGCAAACACCAATGTTTTTATTGCACTTTCAATTAGGATCATGTTGAAGCTGCCAAAACGTGTATTCTATTCTACCAAAGCCAAAAACCTAACGAACCATTAGTTACATACAAAACTCTATACTCGAGATTAAATTTTCTAGAGGAAGCCAAGAGACATTTATCACAGGCAATGGATAGCAAAGTGCCTCGTGTGAGTTAACACATTTGTTGATTGGAATTTAATTGTGGGTAATTTTAATATAAATGGGCTTCCCACTTTTGCATGGTTTATTCTTATTCAACATGATTTTTGTGGTGGATTCATTCAATGGTAAAAACATGTGCGTATATATATGTATATGTATATAATAGAAATAGTGTACGTATATTTAATTAATGTTAATGCATGAATAGAGGTTCATATTTTATAATTTTATAATTGACCTAATGGTTTATTTCTTGACATATATCGCTACTATTTGTGAATGTAAGAAATTCACTGTTCAGTGTTGTTTCCTTATTTCCACACTCGTGTCAATATTTTTATTGTTCGGAGCAATTATTTCTTCGGTTATTTTGACAATGACATCATTAACTACTGATCCAACAAATTTTTATGTTGGTGAAATTAAAAATGGTGAACCAAGTGATTTGAATTTCAAAACCGACGTTTGTCCAAAAATGAATACTTTTCCATTTGACGATGTGTACCGTATTTTACAATTGAATTTACAAACAGATTCAGAATCAAGTGAGAGTTTATTATTGCATTATTACGAAGGGAAAGATAAGAATAATATTTACACAAATCTCATTTCAACTTGTGCTTCCGTCCCTGGTTCGGTTTGTACACTCAGATTCCCACTTTCACATTCACATTTTTTCGCATTAGTTGTACCAACCTCCACGAGAAATATCCGTAATAATTCCATACAATTCATTTGGTACTGTGATTTCTGGATAAACCCTGCCAAAACATCTTCAATTTGTTTTCTAGTCATTTCACTAACACTACTGCTAATATTTGTGTTAGTATACTACAGTTGTCTATCGATTCGTTGCGCCAAGTATTTAGAAGAAAAGATAAATTATTTAGGAACTCAAAAAGAATTTAATTCTACTACGGTTGCTATGGAATATAGAGAGGAATTCGCTTGTCCAGATTTCCCTTCTACGACTCCGTTTGTTGAAAGTACACCAGTTGAAAGTCAGATTAAATATGTTTAATGCTTTATATTTGTTGCTCATTATTGTATTTGAGGTTTAATGGAATTATTTTGAGATTGTTAAAATATACTTGAATGACAAACTGGCAAATTTTATCACTAGTAAAATTTTACTAACTTATACACAAATGGAAAAATGAAATAATAATTGAATATATAATATAAATATATTTGTGTAACAAACAATCCATTAATTAGAATACACTGTATTATCCATAAACAGCATTTGTGTTGTCTTGGAAAAAACACCAGTCAAACAGAATTATAAAAATAAACAACAACAAACCGATACCAACAATAACCCCAATAACCAATAGAATTGCTCCTACGATTAACAAATGATTTGTATTGGAAGCACATGTTAGTACAAGCTCTATGCTTTGAGTGTTGTTAGCAACCGATTTGGTAGAATGGATTGTGAGAGTGAATATTTCGCTGTTGTCAAGGATAATAATACATTTCTCGCCTGGAAGTGTTGAACAACTTTTGTTGAAATTTGATTCGTTACTTTCCGCGGTAAGGTAAACACTGAATTTTGATATAATTGGATTTGAGATTGAGAGTTTGAGGGGAATATATGTTTGTTTGTTGTCCAATATGTAACTTGGACAATCTTTTGCTTTCAATTCCAATTGTAGAGTCTGGTTGCTAGTTAAATTTATACTTTGTCTGAAAGAATTATTGTTGTTGTTGTTGTTGTTGACGAGAGATAGGATTAAAATACACAATCCTCCACAAACCAACATAGAGATAAGTAACAATAAAATACAAATAACAAAAGTTATTACAAAAATATATCTACTTTTCTCCATTTTGCTTCAAAACGATCTCATTTCATATTTTTATACAAAAAGTTTAGTCTTGTGATCGACTTTATAAGACTTTTCAATAAAGTCACTGTTCGTTCCAAGTCGCGATATTTTAATGGTTTCACTGTTCTGTTTTCTTGTGTGATTTACTAATGTAAACTGGTTATGTAGATTTACTAATCAATAACCAACATATGTGAAATATAATTAAGTCTTCATTACTTTAGCTAATAACAGAGAACAGTTTAACTGTAGTCAAACCAGTGTTTGAAGACTAATAGGTAAAGTACGGTTATGTTGACTATAATGGTTTAGTTAATTGCTAGGTAATATTATGTACTAATAATGGGTTCATAGTTAATTTAAACCTTACTGATTAAAACCACAATCTTATAATAAATAGATTAATGTTTGTTATGTAACTAATAACAATTATATTATTATTCTAATTAAAATTAATTAGGTAAATAATATGATTATTCTTCTGAATTTAAAATTCAGAAGCCTTCTAAATTTGTTCACCTTTTCCCGAAAAGTATTAACAGGTGTTACTAAGTACAATTCACTCCACTTAATTGGGTCATTTGGTCCAAGGGTAGTTTGACCCAATTAAGCGGAAACCCAATTAACCGGTGGCTCTATTAAGCGGAGTATACTGTAGTAAAAAGCTTTAAATATAACCAAATAATTATCACTCGGAATTTCTTAAAATAAACTTTATTATATAATTATTAAGTTATCCCTCGTTTGTACTAACCGTCAAAATGCGTTCGATTTAATCCGGAATTCGTATTATCCAAGTATTGAAAAGGCTTTGAATGGGACTGAATAGTGTTCGTATTAACCGAATTTCGTATTATCCGTGTTTGTACTAACAATGTTCAACTGTAGTTAAGTAATACTTATTTATATACATACAATGCCATAATTACTTCATCAAAACAATAACATTAAATTATACAATTTAAACATTGAAAGAACAACAATTTACTTAACCTGAATATCCAATTATTGACTTGAGGTTTATATGTAGTACTATACAGAATAAATGAGCTAGTCATCAGAGTTAAACATTACGTTATAACATACAACTATTACGAATGAACAAATACAATATAAGCTCACTATCACGTAATAACCACAGCAAACTAACCCACAAATATTCATAAAGATTATTAGAATAATATCTCTTAAAGTTAACGGATTTTCAATAGTGATTATAACTGCAATTGCTAATGCAAATGTAATACAAGTTAGTACAAATCCAATTAATATTGTGAGGATTAATTTCAGGAATACTTTATTTCTGCCAAATGGAATCTTGCATATTTCACAATTGCCTAAACTTCCAGATTCTTCCATGTGTGTTCTTTACAAATTAATTGTGAGTATAAGAGTATATATTTTAATTGCAAGAATACTTATTTATAGTTATTTTTTCTTCTCCATTGAAAACGTTTATATAATCATAATATTTACAGCTCTTTAGTAAAACTGTAAACTACATACTGACTTAAAGATTAACAGGAATTTATCTGTTTCTTAAAATCTACAACTCTTTACTGTGCCGACTACTAACGTTGTTGGGTTAGTATTGAAATCACTGACTTTTTTATTTGTGCAATAGTGCGTTTTTGTTTTTTTGTGAAAGTAAAATGTTAACTTAACGAAGTTGTCTAATATTATGATCCAATTAATGAATTCCTATTAAATGTTTTTCAGAATTCAATTGTGCCACAGGAAATGATGATGGAATTACATTTTTAGATTAAATCTTTATTTGTTACAAAATAAATTAAATTAATTTAAATTAAATTAAATTACATTACATTACATAAGCCTTATGGTCCCAATTTAGCAACTTACATAGGGTTTGTATTAAGTTGAGTTCGCTTATTATGAAGTCTCTCTATTGTGAACACAATTTTGGTCCCTTGAATGTTCATAATAAAAGGACCCGACTATAATTAAAATTATTAAATACAATATTGATAAATAACCTCTTGAAAATAACAATAAATAGGATGAAATAGTCAGAAGTATTACTGCATTAGTTTATTGGGAAGTTAGTTAGCTTTAGAATAATACTCACTATGGATCCACAGGGTTGAAACTATAAATAAGTATTTAATTACAAATTGTACCATAATTTTTAATCAAACCTAATCGAGACATGAAAAAGAAAGAATATTGTTGTTTATTCTGTTTATTTATAATTATTTGTTTCTCATTATTTTTCCTTGTAACGAGTATTGCTATTTTTATACTTTCTGAACATAATCTCGAAGCGGGAATTTCATGGAATAAAACAACAGTGACAACCAGAGTTAATACTTTATTACCTTTCAACCCGAATCTTAACTGTCCTAATATTACATATTTCTATTCCCAACCTTTCTTAATATACCTCAAAATAGAATCTCATTTTGACGCTCGATTAACTTTAACTCTTTACAACACAAGTATGCCTCGAAATGGCAACGAACTAGATTCTTGTCAAACAGAAAGTCAATCCACTTGTGCCCTGAATATTCCTAATTTGGATAATATATTCGCTTTCGTTTTGGCTCAAGGAAGAGATCCTATGTACACTGTTGATTGGGGTTGTTACTATCTGAATTTGCCGTTCGTATTTTCTATTGTAGTTCTATTTATAGCAGGCATATGTCTATTCACAAGTTGTTGTTTCTTTTTCGGAATTCCAATTCGGAAATGCTTGAATGAAAGACTGGATCCTGACATTAAATCGCCTGAAAGAACACCGTACAATAGTCTGACATAAATTCATCTGTTATTTAATAATAAATAATACGTACTATTGTTAAAATGAATTTTTTTATAAAGTATAACTAATTGTATTATAATCTTACTGGGAAAATGACCCCATGGCCAAATACATCAAAATTAAAGACGAGATTATAAGAATGTAGTTTCTATCAGATTTGGATCTGGGTTATTTTTAGCATTTTGTTTATTCACAAACTCTTATTTATGACTTGATTAATTATGAAATTAAATTATACATCTTGGAAAAAATACTGTTATTATTGTAGGGTGATCGTTTCGTTTCGCTTACAAACTATATTCTTACTCAGGCTTTCATCCAGACAAAAATATCTGCGCGCCTAGATTAAGTTTCAGCTCGCTCACACGCGCCTAAGTTACTCAATTTGTATTACGTCTATGGGAGCATTTCTCAATTTTCGCGCGCCTAGAATTTTTTTTCCTTTCCAATTATGCTCCTGAAGGCGCGTCGAAAACGCTTGTATTAAACAGTGTTCTTCCAGTTTGCATATATCGAGATTGTGTGTGCCTACTAATATGATTTACATTGTCTTTATAATATAAATTGTGGTATAATATTGTATTACAGATCTCACTGGTATTAGTCTGATACTTTGCATTTAAATTGCTGATTATTCACAAAGCTATTTAGTAGGCCCTCAGTTAAATAAATACGTTGAAAGTTGGAATTATTTGAATTTGAAATGGGGACGATTTCTTTTGTCGGATTCATTTGTAGCACTGGTTTTCTTATATTTAGTTTGCTACTGATTATAACGAGTAGCATTATATGGGGAATAACCAGAGATAGAAATATTAATGCTGGTTATAATAATAATACCGATTTAATTCTACCAAACATCAAACAATTAATTCAATTTTCTCCTCTTCGTTGTCCGGAAAATATGTCTCAGTTCTACGAAAATCGGATTCTAACTTTCTTGCAAGTTACAGCTCCAAAACATTCATCAGTCACCCTCTACCTTCATGAAACTAACTCCACTGATTCCACTGAGATATCTCACTGTGAGGTAGAAGAAAATGAACATTGTGCTTTGCCTATTCCACTGAACAACAATAATATATCTGCATTCATATCACTCGCTAATAGCACCAACTCTTCTACAAACGTTGACTGGGGATGCTATTACATAAACATTCCTATAATCGTATCATACGCAGTATTAGGCACATCCGTTTGTATTTTCCTATTGAGTTTCTGCTGTGCTATTATCTGCTGTCTAACTTGCTCGTGTGACGAAGAGCTAGGAGATCACAAGGGAGCAAGATTCGTGTCCCCCCAGGGTTCGCATCGCACTCTATCTACCAACAGAAACAGTAGAACAGTGACAAGCGATAAAACTCCTTTGGTTATTCAACAGCACGTAGAAACAGGGTATGTAGATGGGGCTAAAGTGATCAGACATTATTCTACTGTTGGAGGGAAAACCAATGGTAGAGCGAGTGAAAACTTTATAACTGATGATTCTACTACTAATCCCTAGGCGTATTTAATTAGGAGTGATTAGTGTTTGTTTGTTTTATTTGGTTAATTGTTTATGAGATAACTTTAGTTTGGTTTAATTTTTAAGGAATTACTTATATATCGGCCAACACTTTTTTTGTAATTTTCAGATACTGGAAAGTTCATTTCTAGTATCAAAAACACCTTTGTGAAGCCGGGTTTTTATATTAAAAATATGTTGGGAAATATATAAGTAATCTCATTGTTTATTATCATTATGTAAATGAAAATAAATTATCCTTGACTTATCAAAATAACTTGAATGTAATTCGTCCTAGAATAGCTAAATTACCTTGTGCCATAATTATATAAGTGATTTAAATGGCTCTAATAATATCTCAAATCTATGAATAATACGTTAGTTCAAATGTTCATATGATTACATATTAAGTTACATAAATATAGGCAATAATAACCTGCTATATCTATAGTAATTATATTATTAGCCACATAATCAGGATTGGATTAATTATATGTTGCATATACTACGGTTGTTGTTGTTGTCTTTGTTGCCGCCAAACAAATCCTAGCGAATCACAGGTATCAAGGCCCACTCAGAGGTCGTATAATAATCAAATAGCGAGACGTTCCAACCAACAAGCGAGACAGCCTTTGTTAGTCGAACAGCGTGTTGAAGGTGTTGTTGTTGACGGAGTTTTGTTGGTTAAAGAGGTTACGACTGTAGGGGGGATAACTGAGAGCGGAAGATTAACTGTTGTTGAGAATGAAAGGATAATCGCAGCTGATGGGACTAATGTAGTGGTGGGAGAGAAAATGAGAGTTTCTAAGTATTCTTAGAGAGTTTTAGTAGATTCTGATTGATAACTCCGTTTGTTTGCTTGTTTGTTGTGTTTATTTGCTCTGTTATTGTCTTATATTGACCGCTTTTATAAGGGTGTTTAACTTCCACGTATTATAATAATGCCAAGTAATCTATTTACTTTCTACAGAATAACCCAATTCAAGATACTATAGTTAATTTCACCCAGTTTTATTTAATTTATCTTAATTATCTATTTTCAAACTCAAACATTTAATGAAATAAATACAATAAATTGACACACAATCACAGATAAATAATGAGCTGTCATATTTCCATATTACAAATGGATTTTAGACTCTGTTTCATGAACCATATGACTGCAACAACAGCCAATAAATGATCCCACCATAATAATAAAGCAGATTGCAACAACTAGCATAACAAACACAATTAGAAGTGAACTCCCGCCTCCAAATAATAATCCTAAATTAACTGTATTTATTTCTGCAGATACTTCATCTAGGTTAAGCGATATTTCTGACATCACTCCATATAAGGATATGATTAATAGATAGAGAGTTTCTTTCAGCATTTCTTTTCGACTTTTTTGATATTTTTTGGTGATTTTTTGTTATATTCATAAATTATGGCTTTATATATCATGTATTAAAAGCTTACTTTTTATACAGATATTGTATTTCATGCCAGTGAATTATAATAATGAAAAACAACTCATGGTTGATTTCGCAAAGTAAGAGAATCTTTTTATTAAAAATTATTCTTCAATTCTAATTATAGTAAGTCTAACTTTCGAAAAAAGATAGTTTGTAATTAATAATATAATTTCGGATGAATTATTTTGAATAGTGTTTCTCTATCAATATGATTAGCAGTAGTATTTGCTTATTAGAATACGTAATACGGAAATATTAATATTAATGTCGCATTAGTTGATGAGGTATTAATAATTTTTAAAAAAATTAATTTGATATTTGGGTTCAAATAATGTGTTCACTTATTGAGCAAATTATGAAATTACGGAATATAAACTAAAAATATTTACTTTTCCCCCAAAATATTCGAGATTTCCTAATTAATCTGCTTATTCCTCTTTCCTGTGAATTTAATTAATACTTTGTAAGAAATGGTAGATATATTTAATAAAATAATAATAGAAAATAAACTTTAGAAATAAGTTGTTCTGAATTCAACCATCCTCGAATGAACATAGATTGTTTTCTTGTCTAATTTCATTACAGCGTTTGCCCCTTGCATTTTGCGGATAAGAAATAAGTTAACAATTGCGATAGGAACATTTGATATTATCAGTAACATCAGAAGAATTACATCCAGATAACAATTCCATTCAAAGTTCGATTGTCCTTTCAGAGCAAATATTATGATTTGTAAAAAAACTAACAAACACAAGTAAACATAATATGTTAGTAACAATTTAGGATTGAGACTCAATTCCATAATTTCGCTTGTTCCACTCTTGTAAGTTGTTGTTATTGGCATGTTTGTTAGTGTTTGTGCCTTCAGTGTTTTTGCATTTATAATTTATCACAGTTCATATCACATTATTTATTGCTTTGTAAGACTGTTGGTTGTTTATAATGTACACAATTCCTATTTTCAGTTTCTAATATCCAGTGAACTCCCGTTTATAACGAAGTGCTTGGGACCTGTAAATTCCTTCGTTATATCCGGATATTCGTTATAAGCGGATAATAATTAATGCATCTAGTGCTCTGGGGGAAAATATCCATTTCGTTATAAGCGGTTATTTCGTTATATCTGACTTCGTTATAACGGGAGTTCACTGTATTATAAAACAGAATAAACAAAAATATTGGTGACTTTAGAAATCCATGAATAATTTTTTTTGAAGTCTACAGGGTAATTTACTCCTTAGCTATACGGAAATTTGTAACTAGGACAAATTATAGCATATGCAATTTAAATAGATTTACCCTTTAATATTATACAATGAATACATAATAAATATTACCTAAGAGCTTTACTGTAAACTTATTATTGATTTCCCCAGTTAACTGCTTACATAGGCTAATTTCTTGGATAATAAGTTCAATTGATAGGCACTGAAATTGGAGCTATAAAAACAATTTAAATCGAATTGATTAATTTATCTTATAATTATCAAGCTATGGCTAAATCGCCGAAATGTTGTATTTCTTGTTGTGCAATTTCATTTTGTTTTTGTACATTAATATTGGAAGTATCTACTCTGGTCATAGCAGTATATTTCGCAATAGGCGGTCTAAGTGAACCGCGAAGTATTAAAGATGTACAGCAATGTCTCATCGCGATTTTAACCGTATTAGGAGCTCAGTTTATAATCGGATTACTGTTTGCCTGTCTGGCCATTTGTTGTTGTTGTTTCACACTTGCTATTTGGACCGACACGCATGAAATTCGTTCCAATTTCGGAGATTCTTGGGGAGACGATGAAATCGCGTCTTTTAGAGCGAGCAGCCGGTTATTCAATAACAGCAGTTTAACTTTACCTTTTCAAGGTTACGTACCTTTCACTGATAACAGAGAGTTTTCAGAAACCAGTCCACCCTCCTATACACAGTTTGCACAAAGTAACTGAGACTTGTATTTGCTTTTGTTTATTTTTTATCTTGTGACTTAAAAAGGAAATTCTTATCTCTTACTGCCTTTTGTTTTAACGCTTTCTCAATGTACAGTATAACCTCGTTAGTACGAACACGGTTAATACGATTCCGGTTAATACGAACACTATTTCAGTCCTTTCAAAGCCTTTTCAATACAAATTACATTGATTAATACGAATTCCGGATAAGGTGAACGCATTTTGACGGTCCCTTCGTATTAACTAGTAATTCGTATTAACCGTGTTCATTGTCTGTTTATTTAATTAAATGGCAATTTAACTAGTAATATTAATATCTGTTTTTATTTCATAACGCTTACTTCCTAATGTTAATATAACAGATTATTCTTCCATACTTACACGGGACAGAATAAACTAGTTGTATGAAATAATAACTAATTTCTAAGCAAATACAAACCTTGAAAATTGCTGAGTAGATACGAGTCATTAGAAATCTACAAAAATAAATCCTTTCTATACTCATTATTATTCAACCAAAAATACTGATTTCAAATTGAAACTATCGTAAATACTGTCTATTTGTGGTTGCTTTTATAACGATCCAATAATCTGCTAACAAAACACGTATGTCATCTCGCTGTAATACGTGTAAATTTGCTTGCTCTCTCGCTATTTTCAGTGTTCTTGTTCTGTGGACAATTTGTTCTGTTCCAGCCCAGCTTGCTTATCTTTATTCTGTTTGGACTGAAGAGAATTGCCAGCATTATGCATGGAAATATCTCGTAACAACTGTGCTAGCATTCACTACAGTAGGGTTAATATGCTTTATAGCACTTTCAGGTGGGCTAATTATTGCTGTCCAACAAAAAGAATACAAAATTGAAACTTTACAGAAAATAATGGCTTCAAGAAGGAGGCATCACAGGCGCAGGACCAGAGATAGTATTCCGACTTCGCAAAGTCTTCCTTCTTATAACTTTGATGACGTAAACTCTCCTATAACGGGACCACCGGCCTATTTGGATATTATTGTTGAGCAATCTGACAGAACAACTGATGTACTTTTCTAATAAACATAAACACTTATTTATTCTAATATACCCTTAGTTATTTTTATCACTGCACCAATTACTAACTTTTTATCAATCCTTATTATATTGTTTTAGGAGTTTACTTATCCACCGATCATCGGCGTTTGTATTAAAAAACCTCGCATAAGAAAATTCTTTTTAGTGTGGTAATTAGACAGTCAATTGGGGGTACGCCTTAAACTATCTCCCCTTTGGTGTTCGTCTAACGAGGTTCTACTGTATAATTACTGCTCCTTTTAAATTATCAGGGGAATTACATATATAAGATTTTAATTTTGAGTTACGTAATATATCAAATTAACTTGGATATAACTCCCATTTCTGAGTAATACAATATACAATACATATTGTGTATCTTGAAATACTATATAGCATGTCTCGTGACTCAATGTTATATATAAGCCCCTATATATATTTCTCACAATATATTAAAACATCGATTGTTTCGACAATATTTCCCTTGACTTATAATGTGTAAAAACGTAAATATAGCTCTCATAGTATGCTCAATCCCTTTCATTGCTTCGATATTATTCGTAACAGTATCTTCTCCAACCTTACTCGTACTCACCAACATTAATTTCAGTGACATTAAGCAGACCTGTTTGCATTATAAGGAGTATTCTACTAATTACGGTTTGACTCAATGTTTCTTACCTGCAACTGCTATACTGAATAACCTATTCGCAATTGCACTTGTTGTTACTTCGGTTTTCTTGGTAATAATATGTTGGAACATATTTAAAGCTAATAAGAAAAAAATTAATTTCAAAATAAATTCTCTTAAAAATGAAATTGCAACTATGCAGGAGTGTAATACAAACTTGCAATTTGAAAATCAAAGATTGACTATGAAGCCTCAAGTACAAAACATACATATACCGCGAGAAAATGAATCTTACAGAAATGTGTTTGTTCCCCCAAACGCAAATCGCGAGTTACTACACCTCTCGGATAACCTGCCTAATTACGGTTCTGTTGTTAATCAATCTAATGTCGATAATAAGGAAGCCCTGGAAAGATTCCCGTCTGTAAAAGATTCCCGTCTGTAAAAGAGATTGATTAACTTTACTGATTAGTATTAGTATAGTTGGAGTAATTATTTTTATGTCCCTTTATTATAAAGTGTATTAATACTCTTTTCAGTTCTGTGATTTGAACCGATTGATTTATATTTTATTATTTTATTTGTACAATTAATACAGTTATGAGAACTTTCCTTATTGCGTCAGGCCTGTAGCAAGAAATGGAGAGTTGGAGGGGGGACTAAGTCATATGTATTTTGAAAACCATAGGTATATCCAACTTTTAATTTGAAAGTATTTTCAGTGGGCCAAAATCCCCCCTGGCTACGGGCCTGAATTTTGTCCGACATTTAACTGTCCATAGTAAAGATTTCGTGTGTTTATGCAACTGTTGGTCATATAATACCGGAATACAGTTGTTATAACCGGAATCATTATAGTGTATCATTATTCAGTATAAAGGGCCAGCGATTCCCAACCATTTCCAAGCCTGGACCCTATAGCAACAAATACAGTTGACTCCGCTTAATAGAGTCACCTCGGGACCAGGTTACTTTGACCCCATTAAGCGGAGAAATCTATTAATCGGAATCGACTGTATTAGACATTCTGTGGACCCCCCTCCCATTTACCGTAATAAAAAATTTGAGATCTTGTGGACCTCTTACTGCCGTCCGTCGACGAGTATAATAATATACTTTTATTGTCTGGAGAATATATACTGTATAACTTCGTTATATCAGAAGTTTTTAATGTATCTAATTAATTAATCAACTTACTATTGCTTAATTATTAACATAAAATACAGTTATATTATCAAATTAGTTATACAAACACATCAGACTAGTTTATATCATCGTAGGTTGGGGGTTGTCTCGGCCTAACGAGACACTCTCTGTCACTAGGCGCCTCCGAATAGGGGGGTAGGGCCCCAGGGGTGTTAACTGGACCTCTCACAGGATTAGACATTATGAAAGGTGTTGCTATTTCCGGTGTAGATTCCCCATCTAATATCCCATTACTATTATCACCAGTCCTTCTGATTGATGCGTAGAAACATATTATAGAATAGAAACAGATTATAACCAAAGCTGATTGCCCAGAAAGTAGTGTAGTAGAAGCGACGAGATAATCACAGTTTGTAGTTATTGCATGGCAGTCTTCGCAGCCAATAGGAATCGTTTGACAGAATTGAGACCAGCTTAGCACGAATAGGTATAGTCCGCATATTATAGTTAGGGTAAGTAGGATTGTTATAAACCCAAATACACAGGCGAATAGTATTAGCCGTACGGAAGAGTTACACATTATGAGGGTATCTATACATATTGAGAAAAGAATTATAATTACAGTAGAACCTTGTTATAAGGTATACCAAGGGACCGTCAAAATATCCGTAAATTCGTGTTAACAAATGATTTGTAACGAAAGGCTTCGAAGGGGGCTTAAAAGTGTATTTATTAACCGGAATTCGTATTAAATTAGTTCGTGCTAACGAGGTTCTACAGTAATAGTATTTTATTCAACAGTATTAGACAGTATTAGTAATAACTAGGGTTAGCTACAAAGTGCTAAGTAAATAACTTCTAATAGTAGAAATGAAGTTTGTCAATAGGATTAATCACATAACTTTAAATGGACAGATAATTATATATTGGCACTAATAGCTTAATTAAGGCCTATAAATTATGTTGCAATTATTACTTTCAAATATCATTTATATTCCTAGAAGGTTGGCAATACAAATCTACTGGTTTTGTAATTTGATCAGTATGGAGTAATTATCATAAATTTGTAATTTATGTCCAATTGTATATGTCCAGATTGTAAATGTAGGTATAGTTTGTATATGCAAGTCCAGACCTAATTATGTGTAGTTTCTATGATTACGTAGTATACGTATACTACAGTCAGGTTCTTTTATTAAAAACGTTCAAGGGACCAATAATTGTGTTCATAATAAGGGAATTCATAATAAGCGAACTCAACTTAATACAAACCCTATATAAGTTGTTAAATTGGGACCATAGGACTTGTTCATATAAGAAGCTTTCACATTAAGCAGACGGAAATAGTTCACAATAAGCAGACCTGACTGTATTTTAATATTGTTAGAAAGCTCATAAAATTTAATTTCCTGGTAATTAACATACAGCGTATTGACCTTACTAAATATGCATTAAAACACCATCCTTTAATATTATAGATTTGCAAAATCAAAGGATACAATTTACTCTTATAAACGTCTTAATTTCTCATGCTATACCCCTCTGCAACCATGGATTCATCTGTTAGCAGGTTTCTGTTTATATCTGTGGTATCTGCTGTCATTGTAGCGGTCCTGTAAGAAGGAAGAAAGCTCTCTCTATGCCTATACTCTATGCCTATATTCCTATTAGCAGAGTCTATGTACTGTGTATAGCTGTTATCTGAAGTTTGTAGTGAGAATGTTCGTACCACGCGTTGTAAGTACCAAATGAACGGTAAAGTAACTGTGCAGTATCCAATTATTATAACTGAGAGCAAAATATTACACACTGCACCTATAATTAGCTTTTGGCAGTTATCTTCTAAATACTCGATGGGATTATCACCCTTATTATTGCAAGTATGCCGTGATTGAAGTTGAGTTATTGACCAAGAACACGACAGTACTAAAACAATCCAACTTATAAGCGTTAATGGAGTTACTAGGCAATAGAAAATCTGTGTTTTAGTGTGAATAGAAACATTAACATTAACCATCTTAAAAGTTGTCTAATTTATTAAATTCTCTCTTTTATTGATGGCACAGTTTGCCTATTTGTAACTTGATACATGCTATGTATTTATTTCTCCTCAATTGCTGTAATGTGGTATTGCTAATTTCGGGGATGAATTTTATTAAACTTATACCTTTAATACTGTGTAATGTCAGTGATAATATTTTCAAAAAGTCCCTTATTAGTAGATTTGTAAACTAATGGGTATTTATTATTCTAAATAAATCCATACAATTTCTATGGTTAATATGTTATAAGCGAACTCTGTATGAAGTAATTTAATTACAGTAGAACCTCGTTGTATAAACACCAAGGGACCTTCAAATGCGTTCGCCTTAACCGGAATTTATATTAACTGGTGTCATTTGTATTGAAAGGGCTTTAAAGGGGATGAAATTTTGTATTAACCGTGTTCGTACTAACGAGGTTCTACTGTATTTTAGTACTTGAATGACAGTTTTAATACCATGAGAGACTTACTAACTGTATTACTAGTATGTACCATGGATTTCCACTATCCATGCGTATTTACTACTCGATGATCATTACTGAATTATTTTGCACAATATTAAAAACTTTTTTTATTTAATTAACCTATCATACAACAGCACAAATGCAACTATTGAATTTTCATAAAACACTCAAAGCATTACTAATAAACAAAATACGAAGGTATAATATTAAAAACAGGAAATTATACAAGCTCAGTTAGTTAGTTAGTTAATTACTAGTTAGCTAGTTAGTTAGTTAGTTAGTCAGTTAGTTAGTTAGTTAGTTAGTTAGTTAGTTATTATCTATATCTTGATAGTTTGGTGGTTGGTTCCTTGTAAGAAGTTGTCCTCTTTCGTTTTGTAGTTCTGTGTAAGCAGTTAGATCATTATTCGGCCTTCCTATATCATTCCCAATCCTTCTATTAACTTGTGCTATCGATTGAGTTCTAGCCTCTCTCTCCAATCGTATTCTTTTTATTTCCTTCTGCAATAGATTTGATTTATTTATATAAAAATAGGCTACAAAGTTCCATGCAAACGTCCCTAGCAGTAATAATGTAGAAAGAATGCCTACTCCAACAGCTAATATGAGGGTATACACACAATCCGATTCGCTCGCGCTCGTGATATTCCTTAGATTAATAGATGAGCCTATATAGCCCGTAGTTTGTTTGCTATTACAAGTATTTTGCACATAATACAATAGACTGACAAACACCATTTGTTGGAAACTCCAGTTAAAGGCAGAAAACCCAAATGATAACACCATCCATAGAAATGGTAACATTGAACAATTTGTTTCCGACATCTTAAATATAATTTGATTTAAAAAGATTTGAGACTAACTTACTACGTTATATATTAGTGAATTAAATAAAGCTAGAGTATTGAATTTCCCTATCCTATTTAGGGTATATTTAATTACTTTCCCTATGCAATGGGCGTACTATGAATAAGTTTAATTATCCTAAAATTATTGATTAACCGTACTAACGAGGTTCTATTGTATTTTAGTGCTTCAATGCCAGTTTTAATACCACGAGCCCTTCGGTCTCGGTCGCTTTGCGACGGTTTGGAGCTTCACGCCTCATTTGACTACCTTGAAACTTAACATTTAGAATTAATCTCTGTGGTGTATTAAATATATTCCTCATAAAGTCCCCCTCCATAATAAGAATGCTATACAATGTAATGTAATTTGTTTGGGATATTCAAAGAAAAACATGCAATAGAATAGACAAATAATTTATTGGTTGAATGAATATATTTTCACTCAATCAGATTGCAGCTCCAGAAATTCTTTCTATTATGCACAGTCTATTTATACTAATTGATGATGTCTAAGCTAATTGATGAAGTCTAGCTAATCCATACTAACAAAACCTCGAATTTGAGAGAAAAACTAACTGTATTACTAGTATGTACCATGGATTTCCACTATCCATGACGTAATTACTACTCGATGATCTTTAATGAATTATTTTGCACAATATTAAAAACTATGACAGTACACTTTTAACGTTTTTCTTATTTAATTAACTATCATAAAACAGCACAATTAGTACAACTATTGAACTATTCCTAAACAATCAAATCATTTACTAATAAACAAAATACGTAGGTATAAATATTAAAAACAACAAATTATACAAGATTAGTTAGCTGGTTATTATCTATATCTTGATAGTTTGGTAGTTGGTTCCTTGTAAGAAGTTGTCCTCTTTCGTTTGGTAGTTCTGTGTATGCAGGTAGGTCATTATTCGGCCTTCCCATATTATTCGCAATCCTTCTATTAACTTGTGCTATCGATTGAGTTCTAGCCTCTCTCTCCAATCGTATTCTTTTTATTTCCTTCTGCAATAGATTTGATTTATTTATATAAAAATAGGCTAAAAAGATCCATACCCATGTCCCTAGCACTAATAATGTAGAAAGAATGCCTACTCCAATAGCTAATATTTGAGTATACACACAATCTGATTCGCTCGCGCTCGTGATATTCGTTAGATTAATAGATGAGCCTATATAGCTCATACTTTGGTTGCTTTTACAAGTAATGTTCATATAATCCATTAGATTACTAAACGCCATGAATTGCCAACTAGCGCTAAAGGCAGAAAACCCAAATGATAACGCCATCCACAGAAATGGTAAAACTGAACTATTTGTTTCCGACATCTTGAATATAATTTGATTTAAAAAGATTTGAGACTACATTATATATTAGTGAAATTAATTAAAGCTAGGGTATTGAATTTCCCTATCCTATTTAGGGTATATTTAATTACTTTCCCAACGCAATGGGCGTACTATGAGTTTAATTATCCTAAAATTATTGATTCACCGTACTAACGAGGTTATATTGTATTTTAGTGCTTCAATGCTAGTATTAATACCACGAGCCCTTCGATCTCGGTCGCTTTGCGACGGTTTGGAGCTTCACGCCTCATTTGACTACCTTGAAACTTAACATTTAGAATTAATCTCTGTGGTGTATTAAATATATTCCTCATAAAGTCCCCTTAATAAGAATGCTATACAATGTAATTTGTTTGGGATATTCAAAGAAAAACATGCAATAGAATAGACAAATGATTGATTGGTTAAATGAATATATTTTCACTCAATCAGATTGCAGCTTCAGAAATTCTTTCTATTATGCACAGTCTATTTATACTAATTGATGAAGTCTTACTAATTGATGAAGTCTAGCTAATCCATACTAACAAACCCTGGAATTTGAGAAAAAAACTAACTGTATTACTAGTACGAGCCCTTCGGTCTCGGTCGCTTCGCGACGGATCACTCTCTCACAAAAGTCGCTTCGCGACTTTTTTTCGTTCGTGTTAGGGACTACGCGATACAATTAACGGCCGCTTCGCGGCCTTTGCCTTCCCAAAAAGCTATAATATTACTAATGAGTTCATCTGTGGCTAGTGAATTACACGTACTCAATTCAGTATGCTGCTATTTGGGACCCCAGTATGTCAATATATTAATTCATTCATTCATTCATGTTATTATTTACTAACCATGAAATTTTACTGCATAGTAAATTGTTTGTAAATAGTTGAATTACTTTGATATGTAATATTATGCTTATGAGATTGACGTAAGCTAAATACATCATGAATAGAAATAAACTGATGGAAGCCAAACGGATTAATCAAGTATGCAATTTCGGAAATATTGTAGGTGAAGATTAAGTCATAAACCTCAATATATGCAATGATGCAGCAATTGGAAGTTACATTTTTGTTATGGCCTGGCTCAGATAAAATGTGAAAATTATAAAAATTTCTAGAGACATGAAATACATTCTGTTTTATAATGTGACAAAATTATTTGTCGATTGAACCAAAAGTGTAAGAGCTGAATCCAAATTAGATCCCACGTGGCGTCACATTCCCATAAATCGGAACACGTGTGTCTCATTGTATGTTGTGTTATCATTTAGAATTGTGGCCGAATCGGATAAAAACTGAAAGAGTTATTACCAAATATGTGCGTTTATGACGTCATAATCCCGTTATTTCGCTTAGAAAACCAATAGATCGTTGTCGCAGTACAAAGTTACCCCTGCATGCCAATTTTCAGCTTTCTAGGACTCGTAGTCTTTCCTATTAATTCTGGACAAACACACACACACACAACAATTCCGCTTTTAATATACAGATGTAGCATGGATTTCCACTATCCATGACGTAATTACTACTCGATGATCTTTACTGAATTATTTTGCACAATATTAAAACTATGACAGTACACTTTTAGCGTTTTTCTTATTTAACTTAATTAAACTATCATACAATAGCACAAATACAATTATTGAACTAATCATGAAACACTCAAAGCATTTACTAATTTACAAAATACGTAGGTATAATATTAAAAACAACAAATTATACAAGCTCAGTTAGTTAGTTAGTTAGTTAGTTATTATCTATTATATCTTGATAGTTTGGTAGTTGGTTCCTTGTAAGAAGTTGTCCTCTTTCGTTTGGTAGTTCTGTGTATGCAGGTAGATCATTATTCGGCCTTCCTATATCATTCCCAATCCTTCTATTAACTTGTGCTATCGATTGAGGTCTATCTTCTCTATCCAATCTTATTATTTCCTTCTGCAATTTATTTGATTTAATTATATAAAAATAGGCTAAAAAAACCCATACCCATGTCCCTAGCACTAATAAACCAGAAAAAATGATTACTCCAAAAGCTAATATTTGAGTATACACACAATCTGATTCGCTCGCGATCGTGATATTCGTTAGATTAATAGATGAGCCTATATAGCTTGTAGTTTGGTTGATATTACAAGTATTGTTCATATAATCCATTAGATTATTAAAAACCATTAATTGCCAAACACCGTTAAAGTAAGGAAACATAAATGCTAACGTCATCCACACAAATGCTAAACTGTAACAACTTCTTTCCGACATCTTTTGAATATAATTTGATTCAAAAAGATTTGAGACTAATTTATATATTAGTAAATTATAGCTAGGGTATTGAATTTCCCTATCCTATTTAGGGTATATTTAATTACTGACTATAATGAGTTTAATTCTCTTACAGTATATTGAAAATTCCTGATTAACAAACAGTTATATAATACCTCAGAATACCTAACTAATAACTTTATTTATCGATGTTAATCTATTAATTAATCCTAAAATATTCAAACAGTTTAATGGGTAATTATGTACAATATTAACAGACAAACACAGATAACTATATTATGTACACAAGTAGCAATGTAGTTAGCTATTGCTCTGGTAACGTGTTAGTAGCTTGGTAATTCGGCAGCTGACCTTGTGTCAGCAACTGTTCCCTTTCATTGGGTAGCTCTGTGTCCATAAATTCATCGTTATTCGGCCTTACTATGCGAATAATATTCCTATTAGGCCTCTCATCCAGTTGTCTCCACAGTTCTATGACAAGTAATCCTAGTTTTGCACTTTTTACTCGCATAATTCCAATTTTTTTTCCATGGAAACATATTATTGATATCCAAAATAGCTCAATTACAGAAGTACACACACAAGAAGCAAAAGTTCCACTCAGTACAACAATTTTGAGGATATAGGGGGCACTAGTATTAATCGAACTGTTTGTATGATAGATATTATCGAATACATTAGCTAATACTGAACACTGCACCAACTGAAATAAGCAAAGATATACCACAACTATAATTAACCAAATTTTTACACAGGATCCAATCTTATTCTTTTTTGGTTGCATTTTTGAAGATTGCAATTCTATGTTAGGTCTCCGCTGTATTTATTGAAATGTTTATGTGAATATTGTAAGCACTGACACAGTATACACTAATACTGTCCATACTCTAACCATAGTATGCGCATTATACTATTCTGTAAAGTTTAACCTAAAATCAATTAATTTTACGTAATACCATTCAACAAATCCATTACATTATGTAATACCAGATCGATAATTATAATCTCTTGCTGTCTTTCAATAAATTAGGCACCTGGATTATGCATTATTGCATGCCTTGAAATATTGAACACACAATGTTGGGAATAGTAAGTAATAACAACAGAATAGTTATTTTAGAAACTATCCGTATTTACTCGAATAGTAGCCCCTACTTACATTATAATGGCGGTTTAAAATTCATAATCGAGAATAAATGCTTATTATACCTACATCTAAGTAGTTAATTAGGAAAATCCGGGAATAAATAATCATACAGCACACTTACTTACCCAAGGATTTATCTTCTACTTTTCATTATACCATTTATTATGTAGAAACTTATCCTGTATAGTAAATTACGTAATTCATTGATAAATTATTGGAGAAGTCAAAGTTATGTGTATTGAAAATACAATGCATTAAAGAAGTCAACTACTCTAGTGCATTCCTGTTGACCAAACAAATCAGATCACACACATTATTAATAATAGAACACATTTTAGCTAATAACCTCGTTAAGTAAGTTCGTAAAAATCGATAATTATCACAAAGGTAATTCATTATGTGTTGTATATTTTATATACATTTATACCAATCGAGTAAAATTTGTAATGTTATTAAGACAAAGGTTGCCGTGTGATGTCATACTCACAATATTTCGCTTAGAAAACTAATGGACCCATGTCGCTATGACAAACTACACCTATATACCAAATTTCAGCTCTCTAGGTTGTATGGTCTTTCAATTAATTCCGGAAAAACAAACAAGAACAATTGTGTTTTTAATATATAGAATACTCAAAGTACAAGAAACAATTGTCAGGAATATAACAATACAAAACATAGATAGGGACTATTGAGCAAAGTAGTTTATTTACTCAAGCTTAGATGGTTAATTGGTTTTGAGTTTGCCCTATTTCTGTATTAGCAGCCACTTCATTGTCCGGTCTAACGGAATTGAGTCTGGATGTCTGATTCAGCTCTCCCTGCAGTTCTTCGATTTCTATCTCCTGCTCGCAAATATCTTCATTAACCTTTTCGATTTTTCTAAAATAATTAATTGTAACGAAATACGATCCCAATTCAACAACAAAAAAGAATACCATTATGCACAACATTCCTACAATTAATATTATATTATACACCGAAGTATTTTGTTCATTATTTGTTACATTGTTTGGTGAATTTTCTGTACCCTGTGAATTGGTATAGTAACTATAGTTCATAGAGTCAGGTAATTCCGAGATTTGAACTATTAGAATAAACCATACCATTAATTGCCAAAATATAAATATTTTCAAATTAAACAAAATTAACTTATTCCAATAAAAAAACCACACAGAATCATTTCCATTTTTTTCCTCCATAAATCAACTCTTCTGAAGACAGCTTTATTTTAATAGTGTTTAGTTTAATTATATTTTTTATATAATTGAATAGTCTATATTATATTGGAAATATATGTAGGCCTCTAAGTTAGCTATCGTATGTCAGTTTTTACAATATTCCTTAAAATTGAGTCGAATTAATATATTAGTAATAATACCAGATAAGCAATTTGGTTAATTGTTGTTTTATAAATTATAGCTCAATTAACACGTCAATCTTCCTTAATATTCTAATATTAAGGAAGATTGTCCTCTTAATTATAATTTATGCTCTTTTAATTATGAAATTTAATTAGATAGCAGATATGTTAAAAACCATTCGGCCCTTCGATTATAGGATTATTGTACTTAACACGTTTGTTTTTTTTGAAGGAATCAATATGAATGGGGGAAGATCTAATTTAATAAGTATGCTGATTCCAAAGTACTGGGGATGATTTTGATAAACCATCTGAATCCTAACTATATTTATAAATGGTTTTTAGTACAAAAAAATATTTTATTAGGTAATCATGTACAATATTAACATTCAACATATAACTTATATTATGCACACAAGTAGCAATGTAGTTAGCTATTGCTCTGGTAACGTGTTAGTAGCTTGGTAATTCGGCTGCTGACTTTGTGTCAGCAACTGTCTCCTTTCATTGGGTAGCTCTATGTACCTAGGTTCATCGTTATTCGGCCTTTCTATGCGAATATTATTCCTATTAGGCCTCTCATTCAGTTGTCTCTGCAACTCTGTTACCTGTAGCCCTAGATTTGCACTCTTTACTTGCTCAGTTTCAAGTTTTTTTCTACTTAAAGTTAGAATTGATATCCAACAAAGCTCAATTACAGATGTACATGCCCAAGTTACAAAAGTTCCACTCAATACAACAATGTTCATTGTACAATAAGAGCTATTTGTTTTACCCACATGTGTACTATTTCCATAACAAATGTAGGTTGTATAATCGAATAAATTAGCTAATACTAACCACTCCAACAATTGAAATATGCCAATATTCATTACAACTATTATAAACCAAACACTTAGACAGGTTTTAATCTTTTGATTCGTTGATTGCATTTTGGGTATTTGGAATTCTATATGTGTTACAATCTCTGCTGTATTTATTGGGATGTTTATGTCAATATAGTAGGCACTGACACAGTATGTAATTAATACTATCCGTATTCTAACCTATAGAGTGCATAATATAAACTATTCTGTAAAGTTTAACCTAATCAATTATATTACGTAATATACCAGTAAACTAACTCATTAAAATTACATAATACCAGATCAACAAATTCATTATATTGCGTAATACCAGATCAACTTACCCATTAAAATTACATAATACCAGATCAACAAATTCATTATATTACAAAATACCAGATCAACAATTCTAATCTCTCGTTATCTTTCAATAAATTATTCGCACCTGAATTATGTACGCAAAGTTTCACCGCTATGCCATCTACGGAAAACACGCCACACAGGAAAAAACGCTTGATATACTTAAAGTACAACGAACTCCCGTTATCACGAAGTGGAATATAACGAAATATCCTCAATCTCAGAGATGATATAAGATAGAAACAAACTACCAATATATCAATTGCTCCCTATGCCACGTGACCAGGGTATTATACAGGAGTAGAATCGAACACTCCTAATTGTCCTAAGGTCACTAGAATATGAATTTTGTACGCCTAAAAGGTTAGTTTTGTATTACTCTATGGGAACTTTCTGCAGTTTTCGCGCTCCTAAACACAAACATATCCCAATTTATACGCCTCTATGGCGTATGGCGCGCTCCTGGATAAACCCCTGCACGTAACACCTCTACAAATGGGTCTTAACACCTTGAGGTGATGACATCATCGAATTTTTGTTACAATTTTGTGAACTTGATATTTCGAAAGTTTGGTTAGAGTATAGTGACCACTTAACACATACTGGGAAAATACTGACTCATCTGCTATTATACTAAATGGTTTAACACCTTTATAGTGATAATGGCATGACAAAAAATGTAAAATTACAGCTGTGCAGACAGCATTTTCTTTTGGAGGCACTATTAATTACCAACCACCAAAGTGTAGTATACTACCTTTAAAGGAACATGCTGTCGGCACAGCTGTAATTTTAGATTTTAATTTCACTTTACATCAAATACAAGAAACAGCTACATAATATGAATCATAATTGTATAACAAAGCATAAATTAGGGTATAATTAGAATTCAACAAAGTAGTTTATTTACTCCTTAGATGAGTAGTTAGTTTTGAGCTTGTCCTATTTCTGTATCAGCAGCCACTTCATTATCCGTACTCACTAAATTGAGCCTGGGTCTCAGATTCAGCTGTCTCTGTAGTACAGCGATTTTTCTCTCCTGTCTGCAAATATCTTCCTTAGCATCATAAATGCTTTTATGATAATATACCACAGTGTATATACCTACTGTTAAATTTAAAAAAGCGAATAGCATCCAATATATAATCCCTACAATTAACATTATTTTATTCACAAAAATGCTATTGTTTGGCGGTACTAATTTGTTATAGTTCACATAGGGAGGTGCTAGAAGAATAATTACAAAAACGTGCCAAATTATAAATATACTCAGATTCAATCCAGCCAATTGAACCCACAAATTAAGGAACAACCATGCATTATCTCTATTCATAACTCAACTCTTGTAAAACACGACTTTATTTTAATAGTGGTTACTTTATTTCAATCCCTTATAGAATGTAAATATCAGGATATATTATATTGGATATATATAAGTAGGCCTCTAAGTTAGCTATCATATAACATATGAGGTGAGTTCTATATTCCCTATAATTGAGTCGAATTACTAAATTAGTAATACCAGATAAGCAATTTGGTTAATTGTTTTTTTTTATAAATATAAACTCAATTAATACTTATTACAAAATATTACAAAATAATTGTAACATGTAATTATTACCCATTAGGCCTTACATAGTATATTATTACACCTTACAAGCATTTTAATTTACTTATGTATGATTTGCAAATTGTTTTATGGTTACCTGTAATATATCTTTCGATATATTTAAGCGTGAATTTATCTAATTTACCTATTTAAGTTTTGTTGCATCAAGTGCCCATCAGTGGCCATCACCAATTTATATTTTAACAATGAAATTATTTGGTAGAGTCTCCATTGAAGAGAGAATAGTTACTGTCAGTATCTGTTTATCCGGATGTATTTTGCCATTCTGTTTGCTTTCCGGCATTATAATTTCAAGCCTGGGGATTGCAGATAATATAAATAGACCAAATTACTCTCAGATATACCTAACATGTGCTATTATGCTACTAACAATATCAATATTAGCCTGTATATGTTATTCCTGTACTGTTATATACAAGTTAAGAGAACACAGTTGGGCGAAGCGAAAGTACATTTATGACGCAGCTCAAAATGATGTTGATAGACTGAACCCCCGAAGTGAGACCGAGAGAGGTATTTATACTTCTATTCTACCGCAGGGCCGTACCCCTGCTCCCATCTACTCAGTTACACAAGTGGAGTCATGGAATGCAAGGGATTCTCTAAGCCTACCTTAGTTAGAACCTAAGTTGACTAATCATGAATTATTCATGAATTATTCATGAATTACTCAAGATTTATTTCCATAATGAAATGGGTCAAATATTACAACAATCACTGGTATTAAATGTTCCCAAATGATTGTGAGCACAATGAATCATCAATAATCAATAATTCTTGTCATTTTCAATGAATTAGTCAACTTAGGTGAGAACACATTTGCCACAGTTCGTTCAGTGATTTTATAGCCATTTTGTGAAGCCATTTTTATTTAATTTATGGAGGATATGTAGCCCATTAATTACACTGTAATTGTATTGACGTTATAATTAACGGTAATTGTTTTACACTGATCAATTAACTATAATAGCTTTATATTGTATTATAATTGTGGGCAATATATAAATATACATTAACTGATAATTCTTACATTATCGTGTATGTTATCCCAGTGAATTAATGATGCAAATTACATAGTATAAGTTAATGATGCAAATAAAAGAATTAATTTATGCGAGGATTCATGGTTAAATACATATAGGACCTTATAAAATATTTCCCTTTATGCGATATTAATACAAGTTTAATTTAATACATTTAATGGTTTCTCTCTACAATTGGTATTGCGTTGGGTATTTTTTCACTAAAATCTCTTATAAATACTGTTCAGTTATAGGCTAGTCAAATCAAATATTTGTTTGAAAAATCCCATTGTGAATTATGGAATTTATTGTTGTAATTTCACTAGAGGAGAGAATAGTAACTTTATGCATACTAATATTAGGGCTTTTCTTACCGTTCTGTTTTCTAACTGGGATAATAATATCAGGACTTGGAATTGCGGATAATGTTAACAGAGCACCATTCTGTACTCATGATGTGGGTCCTTATTATCAGATATACATACTTTGTGCTATAATGCTATTAATAGTATCAATACTGGGTTGTGTATGTTTCTTATGTACTTGCCTTTACAAGCTAAGAGAACAGAGTTGGGAAAAACGAAGGCATTTTGCTCACATGAACTTACATCAAGATTTTGAGAGAACAATTTCCGATTCAACTTCACTCATTCAAACAACCACCCCACCCCCCTTATATTCATCTCTGCTATCTCAATCTTTAAGAAGAAATTCTGACTAATAATTCTAATATTATCAGTACCCCCCCTTTAAGTATTTTATTATTTGCCTATAGAGCATAATACCATGTATGTATCTCTACATTAATATATTAAAACGAACGTATTTCGTTATAATAAATATAAGCCCAATTCTAAAATCCATACTTTTACGTTCAAGTTAAACGATCCAATTTATCATTATTTATTGGCTCTCTTATTACGGATAAAAATCTTATAATGAAAATTCTTCTGATAATTAGTTCATTTAATTAACTACATTTTAAGATTTACTATGTTGTCATAAGTTATCTAATTTCAATATTTGTAACCGATACTTTATTCAAACAAAGTTAGGCACTAATCTCTTCCTTTATATAAAAGTATTATTTCTCATTTCAACCTAAAAATGGGGAAAAAATGTTGTCTCAAATGTGAGCAAGTCTGTGTTTATTTATTCCTATTTATACCTGCCGCATGCATTGTTCCTTGTGTCTCAATAGCTGGTATTGTCATAGCGTCAATGTCACTTGACTTAGTCACAGATTGTTATTTCAGAGAACCAAATTATTATTATGATTACTACCCTTATTGTGATAGATCATTATTCGTAGCTGGGTTTTCATTACTTATTGTAGTATCTGTTTGTGCTTGTCAAATTTCCTCTTGTGTTGTGTATGCAAAGTTTCGTGAATCTTCTTGGAGAAAGAATAAGTTAAATCAGCCTATTACCAACCAACAACCGCAAACAGAAGATTATTTCGCGGGTATCACTCCCCGAACGCCTCCACCTACATACTCTGCAGAGAATGAACGGGCTCGGATAATACCAACTTATAACCAAATTATTCCCTGAATAGCTATGGAGTTTCATATAACTATATTAGATGTTGTTATGTTATAGTAATTTTGTGAAAGGAATAAGTAATATATGTAGATTTTATATTTTTATAATACAAAGTTTTATTGTGCTCAATTGTCTATATTTAAATTCAATAAATTAGTTAATTTTTACATCAAAAAATCACCTTTGCGAAGCCGGGTTTTTATAATCAAAACTATAGTAATACTGCCCAATTAACCTTCAATTACATTGAACCATGTTATTTAGTGACATAACATTATTCAGAGAATTATTACATACAAGCTGCTCGTCCACGCTACGCGCGTTCTTACAACTTGCACTCGGGCCTGCGGCCCTCGCTTGTATTCAAAACACATGCCTTTTCAAATTAAATGTCGGTTGTATTTAATTACATACTCCAATAGACTTAAACTAAATCTAGGCTCCTATAAAAACTTTCGATTATGGACGAAAAATGACGAAAAAATTATATACCCCCTCCCTACATCACGCTTTTTGTCATTTTGTAATAAAAAGGACGGGTTATAACACTTACCCCCTTGAGCATTACTTAAATTCAAAAGCACAAATTGATTATATTACGGGAATCATATGGGAAATATTTAGGTGACCGCTAGTGACCCACGTAACAGTAATGCTATTGTTTCAGAGTGTGCCCCCTAAGCTGTCTATTTATATGCGTGGGCCCCAGCATAGGTATATACGTATAAGGATAGAAAAATAAATTGGAAAATACTAATCAGCGCCTGTACTGTTGAATATTTATGCTAATTATAACTGACAATTTTCTAGATAATATCGCTTGTCCATGTATATATTAATAAACTAACTCCAAATAGAAAAAATATATATATCACTAACAAACTGTACAACTCTGTGGACCCCTGACTTTGGGCTGTGGAGAGGTTATTGTATTGATTGGTAATAATCAAATAGACACAATGGAATTTTAGAAATGTATGGGTAGACAGAGGGAACACAATAACTGATTGGATGAATGAACTTCCTCTCGACAAATTAAATCACAGTCTCAGATAGGCATTCTATAACGCACACTAAACAATCGATAGAGACACTAAAATCCTTTTATACAAATTGAATGCTAGCTGCTAATCCATACTGGAAAACCCTCGAATTTAATAGGCTAAAGGTTTTGTCACCTATAGGGAAGGAAGATGTGAATATTTTTCTTAGATATTAGAACTTGTTTCTAGATACACTATTCCCTATCCCCCTGCCAAATTTCAAGTCTGTAGCTCTTACCAATTCCTCAATCAATTCTGAACAAACAAACAAACAAACAAAAAAACAAATCATTGTGATTTAATATATAAGATAACCACTTATTAAGACATGGTTGTCATAAATTAATATATAGTCCTTTCATTGTAATTGATATTATGCCCTATTCAGTTAGGCCCTAATTTATTCCTTATATATTTGAATTATTATTTCTAATTTCAATCTTCAAAAAATGGCTGAAAATAGTTTTGAAAAAGTTTGTATTTTCTTGTTCTTAGTTATATTTGCTGTTTTCATTGCTCCTTTTATTGCCGTAGCTAGTTTTTCAATTCTAGTTTCAGTATCAATTTGCGCTTGTTGTTTTTGTTGTTGTTTCATGTGCATAAGTATACTTGAACCCTCTTGGATCAATAAATTAAATCAACATACTAACCGGAGATACAATCAACTCTCGCAAAGTGATTATTTTCAGAGGCCAAGTACCCCTCCTCCAACTTATAGCAGAGAGAATGTGCGAGCTAGAATAACACCTAATTATTATGAACCCATTTATCCGAGTATTTAGTGCCTGGGGTCTGATATAAATGTATATATTTTTGTGTATTTAATGAGTTGTGTGAAGGAATTTGGTATCCTATATTATTTTGAATAATATTAGTAATTGTATTTAGTTTTAGTTTGAATAATTCATTTCAACTATGGATTAGTATTTTCTCCAATAAACAACTGTATTTATTTGTCTGTTCTAATTTTATAGGAATAATTATTATCAAATTCTCGTTAGGAATTACTTCGGTCAACACCTTTTCTAATGTTATTTCAGGCACTGGCAAGGTCATTATTTATAACAAAAATTAAGAACACAAACTTTATTATCTCAATTTAGCAATATATAAATATATACTTCCCTCAGTTAAATACAAAATAAATACAAATAAATAACAATCTTAATAAACCTCCTCTCTTGCATGATCCATGTCGATAACTCCTCTGTCCTTCCCGACAACTAATTTCCCTTGTTTCTTTAACAGCGGACTCGTTTCACTTCCTTTCTCAATATTTCCTTTCTTCTTTCCCTTTTCTATTTTCCTATTCATTCTTATCAGATTACAAATACAGCTTAAATGGCTACAAAGATATGATACTGATATTATAATTAACAGAAAGAATGAGGCCGACATGATATACCAATGTCGATTGAAATTACTGATCAGTTCATCTCTTGTGATGTTATTGCCATCTTGAGCATCCTTAATAAGCTGGAAAACCTGTAATATCATTAAAACGCCCGCAATTGTTACTACAGCTACTGCTATAGATATTATTATGAATAAGAACATACAAAAACATAGAATACAACTCCTATTCTTTCTGTAGCAAACAGAGCAATCACAACAACCTCCCATTTTCAATAAATACAATATCTGTTAGCTGAATTATATGCTTTTATACTCTGCTATTTTGATTATGCCATGTTCTTATGACAGTACTGATACATTTGGCTTCGATTGATCTTGGCTTCCCAATTAATGCATTATACCTAATTTGTCTTTCATATTCGACTTATTTAGAGATTTATATGTATTCGATAATGGCCTAGAATCCACTTAGACATTAACCAACCAATTGGGGACTTTTTGAGTGAAAATAGTTCAATTTAATAATTGGAATATATTCATGTTAGGTACTTTTGTAGCAATCTTACAAAAATGATTTCATTTTACACTTTCTATATGTTCTGTTAATTAAATGAATTGGGCTTCATTTGCATGTAATGGACTTAAATAATTGATTTATGTTTGTGTGATTACTTAAAAAGTTTGGTATTTATGGGTTCAATTGACGTGCAAACTATATCTACTTTGCCATAATTTAAAAAAAATTCAGATAAGTTTACCAACTTTTTTTGTATTTTTAGCCGAAACAAGATGTAAAGCCAATTGCAGATCTCAATTCCTATCTTGAAAACATAAAACTTCAAATCGAAGTCACTCACTTCTTCCAATCATGTCAAAATAAAAATTTATTCGCTACAAACTTAAAACTGGGAAAACCTCCTCTCACTCAAACACCAACTTTATTTGGATCTCCCGCGCTCAAAACCAAACTAGCAGCTGAGGTTAATACTATTTATAGCAAGGGCTTATTTATATACAGTGTTGTAAAATTTCCAAAAATTTGTTTTCTATGGAAATTTCTGGAAAGATTACATATTTTATATTATGCTTAGGAACTTTATTTGAAATTGACAAAATTTTTGTGCCACTTAAGTTAGACTGTCATAAGGAAAAATAACAAGCGCACAGTAACAACTCTACATTATAGATATGGTGTATCAAAATTTAAAAAACTAGGTACGTATATATAATAATTTTTCCATGTAAAATTTCCAGAAATTTCCGACCTTACAACACTAATTATATTATACAATGTATACTTATAACCGGCATAAATAATATAGGGTATATGGCAACCGTTTTTCCAGTAGAATGTTCTTATAACCGGTGTTCTTATATCCGCCATCTACTATAAAAGACCAATCATTAGGACATTGTTCAGTCTACTTAGCCATAAAATTTCAACATATAATATATCTAATGTATAAGCGAGGACAGTAAATCCTAGCGAAAGATTTGAAACGCCCGTAACAAACAGATGTAAATAATTGATACAATCGATAACTGTCTAACGGGCTAAATGTATGGAATTGCTAAATATTAATAACTGTGTTGTTTGTAGGTTATTGTTGCTGGAAATAAAGAGTTAATGCTACAAATTATAAAGGTAAGAATTAAAGTGTCATAAATATTTGCTCATTTATATAATATAAATTTTGCTACTCTAACATGGGGAACAAAAATAAGTATATTTTATTTGCTAATTATCATTGATGAATCGATTCAGTGTATAGCATCTCATCTAATGTTAGTTGAACTGGAGTCTTGAAATCTTTGTTTAAGCTCTCATTTAACATTCCCACTATTTTCGTGAGCACATTTACTATACGGTCCTTTGAGCATATACAAGTCACAATTATAAGCAGTATAACCATACTAACCGATAGGAATACTACTCCTGTTATTAACGGAACATTTTTTGTGTACAAACACTCCCATCTGAATAGCACTGTATCTACTGTATCGTCCATATTAGAATCTGCTTTTACTATAGCGTAAAACAACACATTTTTCGGTATTTGAATTGAGCACTGTGAATTTGGTATTGCGAAACAAGAAGCTAAGCGACCGTGAAAAGTTTTATTGTTAATCAATTCCTTGAATAGAGATAGTGTGATGCCTGCTATAGATAAAGAGTTTGGAATAATTCTGATATACAATGTGTGTTCTGTCGGGTTTGAATAGAAATAGGATACTCTAGGACAATTACTGGTTTTGAATTGCAATTGTGTTATTCCATTTTCCAAAACGCTTGCGTGGTATTCAATAGGAGACTGTTCACTTATCTTGGCTAGCATAATAATAATAATACTTGCTATTCCTATTAGCACACAAGCCACTGAAATAACCCATATAGAGATTGTTATTTTCTTACCCATTCTGATTTGATTTACACAGATTTTTAGCTTGGAAAGCATGTACGAATATACACTTATTAATTATATTATATACTATGTGTATATTCTCATTACTATATGTATATGAAGTTATGTATATAATATCTCTATGTCTTGTGATTTTATGCTTTGTAGCTGTTCATTGTATTCCTATAGAATTGTATTATACGATGTGCTTGCTTATGTTAAATAGGGTTTATATTTATAATTATAATTTCAGTGAATAAGCTATTTGAATGCGGTTTGATCGGTTGATGTAAATAAAAAAATTTAATTATGTTTTCGCTATCAAAATGCTTTCTGTTTATTTGAATTAATTGTAATAAATTTGGATAAAAATTCGGCCGAAATTCACATTTAATTGATTTAATTTATAAACAATATAATTTTTTACTTTATTACATTTAAAAAATACGGCAACAACTATTACAATGCTTTTAATGAAAACCAAAATAGTCTAAAACAAGTGCTATAATAAATATTACAGCCGTTGTTGTAATTGGAGAAACATAGGAATATTGTATTTGACAGGTCCAGAACAATTTTCCTGTACTGTCAGTGGTACTTTTCTCTTTGATAATCTTTTCAGCATTGGCTACGAGGTATTCAGCTTTCTGTACTTGGAGTACACAGGATTTCCCTGGCCGGGCATAGCAAGTATCTACCCTGTTCATATACTCACCATTTTCTAACTCGTCATAGAACGATAGAGTTACTCCCGTTGAGGAGTGAGAGTCCACATTAAAGTTAATGTATAGATAGGATGGTAAAAAAAAGATTTGGTATGGACAGTCATTTTCAATGTCGAATTGAACCGGTGTCTCAATGTTAATTGGGATCTTATCAATACGAATTGGTGAATTGTTTGATTGAAACCTGGAGAAAAATTCTAATACCACAGCTCCTATTATTGTACAAACAAATAAGCAAAGTATTGTGAACTTAATTGCATCACTTGGAACCATTGTAAGATTTTTTTCATTTTTGTATTAAAGATATTATTACATTATTTATATTTGTCTTTTCAAATGCCTACTTTGCTAAAATCAATACTTAAAGTTTATTGAAGGTATTTAAATCTGTCTAGAATATCACAATTTGGATAGTATATTATATTTCACCCTGGCAAGACCTTTAATGGCTCCTTTAAATGTTTAAATAATCCGTTTGATAATGATACACTGTGAAGTGTTCTTTGAAAGTTAAAATTCTCACTAATTTCGTGAGCATCTTTAATACATGGACCCTATAATATAATATAATGGGCATATTTGTCCTGCGATTTTAAACAGTGTTTAATCATAACTAAGGATGCCCTGGGATCCAAGGTATAAATAGAAAAAAAAATACTTTCATTTTCACTTTAAATTGAAATTCAATTAACTTTCACTCGGCAACTTAGCGATAACTTATTGACCGATATTTACTGATGATTTGGAATAACACAATTTTTGGTCCATTAATGTTCATAATTACAGAACCTGACTATATTGTTATTCAAATAACTTATATACAGCTCTAGTAGTTCAGTTTTTCAGTATGTGTATTCAGGCACTGAGAAAGGTCAGTTTCCCCAGAGTTTGAAATTGACCTTTAGAAAGTAAGCCTGGCCTTTTAGTATGGGAAAAAATCTGAACTCTACTAGAGCTCAGCTCTATATAAGGATTCTATATTGTTATTTATCTAAATGTCTCGTTAAATCGTATAGACATTCCGGTTGGTGCCCTGTGACGTGTTCTCCGAAGCAGCCGTTAGTTTGTTGTTAGCTAAGCGGTCGGATGACTTGAAAGAGACTCTACAGTTATATTCTAAATGTTACAAAATAACGGACACAGAGAGAGATCAAGTCGTTATTAACGGAATTAAAGAAGTCCCTGTTGCTAATCTTGTGAGTTAATTCACAAACAAATACATTTAATTGTGTTTTATTCTATTCATTTCTATAGGATCCTGAGATGGTTGTTGGAGCGCTAATTTGTGACATAAGCAAAGTATGTTTTGTTAAATAGTATTGCATACAGTCAGGTCTGCTTATTGTGAACAACATTTTATTATGAACAAGCCCTATGGTCCCAATTTAACAACTTACATAGGGTTTGCATTTAGTTGAGTTCGCTTATTATAAAGTCTCTCTACTATGAACGCAATTTTCTCTTGAATTTTCATAATAAAATAACCTGACTGAATTATGTAATATATTTCCAATTAAGTACCAAGTGTGTTTATAAGGTCAAACATGGCCTTGGGTCAAATTACAATTATATTCTTATTACTCATATTATTAATCAAATTCCAATTGACAATCGTGTTTCTAAGGTCGAAGTCAACATACAATTCGGGCGTTTACGTAACGCTTATTTGGCTGCGGTTAAGAACAACATGGTAGAGGAAGTTAAGCGGATACGGGAGCTCGCTATCGAGAAAGGAGACAATGCTATTAAGGAAATATGTGAGAGATACCTGCAGCAACATGCTAGGAAATAATTCGGTTGTTATTAGTTTGTAGCATCAAATTGTTGAGAATATATTTGTTATTATTATTTGTATATGTTTCGTGCGCTATTGAACTAAATTGTTATAATGCTATTATTGTTATTGAGTAATTAAATTGTATAATTAATTAATCGTTCATAATTAGTATACATAATATAGGGGAAATAATCAATAATTAATTATTTTCGTTTTCTTCTTTGCCAGACCAGTTTGGGAGGTCATCTGGCGCTTCAAGGATTTGTCGAGCCATAATTTCGGTGTGGAATTTCGCTTGTTTTCCTGCCTCTTTTTGCATTCTTTCTAACTTCTGAAGTGTGATAGATTTCAGAGGTAGCAGTTTCGGCTTACATAATACCATATTGGGTGTTTGTTCATTGTAAATAAACCCGTGTTTCGGGAGAATAAAATCCAACGTATCAAATCCACTCATTTCAAGCCAACAAACAGAGATTTGTAATATTTAATTAGCGTATTAAGGTTTTTAATTAACATAATGTGGTTTAATTATAAATACGCCAACAATCGATAATAATATGGATGAATTAAGATAATTGTTAGAACTTTTGTATTCTATGATTTGCGGTGTCACAAACGAAGATATTTCCGTCCGAATCAACTGCTATTCCATTCGCAAACTTTACTTTTCCAGGTTGGCTTCCAAATCCTCCAAAAGAATTTACAAACTCTCCTTGTTGTGTGTACACACAAATCTTATTCCCAATTCTGTCACTGACTATCAAATGGTGTTGACTGTCCACTGTTAAGTAGCACGGGTTAACTAATTCCTGGTTTTCTCCTAGCTTTCCGAATTCTAGTAAAAGTTTCCCATTTTCATCGAATACATGAACACACTTGTTAGAACAATCTAGAACAAATATGTTGCCATTAGACCCAATTGTTATGTCACACGGTTCTAAGAGATAACCCTTGCATATTTCAGATAGGAACTCATAACTAGGTGAGTACACCTTGATACTTTGCTTGGGTCTGTCAACAACGAATATTTTATTGTTTTTCTTTGAGACTGCTATTCCATGTGGAGATGCTAGAAGGCCTAAATGATTGCCTTTAATTCCTAATTTCCCAACATAGCACCCATCTAGGCAGCTAAATATTTGGACATCGCATTTCCCAGAATCACTAACGTAAATATAATCCTCATGCACTGTGATATACCGCGGATCTTGGAACTGGCATGACCTTATACCGTGTGAACCGAATTTGAATAGAAACTGCCCGTTTGTTGAGAACGCGTTTACACACTTATTTCCACTGTCGAGTATAAATAGTGTTTTGTCTTTGTAGATTGCAACGTCTTGTAAAACTTTGAATTGTCCTTGTTTGTTGCCATAACTTCCAAAAGATATTTGTGGATAAAAAGTACTTTGAAAGTTTCTGTATTGATTCAGAACACCGAATTTACTCGTGATTTCGCGAACTTTATTTTTCTTGAATTTTAGCGGGACAATATCTGGATATTCCCATTTTGTTTCAACAATTTCTTTCCCGATTCTCTCGAGGCGACCAATCAATGCTGAGCTTTTATCAATTAATTCGTATGTGTCAGAGAATTCTATGTAAATATCAATCAAACCTTTGGTTTGTTCGAGTTTCTGAACAAACCGACTTGTTTGACCTAATTTAGTAGCAAATTTATTGCGTTCCCCTTCATAATAACTTGTTATATTCTTGGATTGTTGTACCATTGCCTCTCTCGCTTTATCTATTATTTTCCCGTAGTACTTATTAACTTCATTAATGCAGTTTAATTCAAGTCGGTTTGTTTCTTCTAAACTTAATTCTATGTTTCTAAATCTACTTTTCCATATTTCTAATAACTGTTCGTAAACAGACAGGTCTTGGTATAAATTGTTGATTTTATCGCTTTTCCTTTGATCGTTTGATTTTATGAAAATATCTCGCAGCACATTATTATCCTCTCCTTTCCCGTTTTTCTTATTATTAACGCAGATATAATCGTGTTGGTATAAATCTCCATTTTGTTTGTGCTCTAAATGAAAGTCCACTGAACATAGAAAGTTATCGCAGGTAATACAGTACGTACTCGATGTTAAATGCTGGCATTTTGAACAAATTTCGTTTGCATTCAGTTTATCCAAAATCCCTTCAGATTTAATGAAAAGCTCTGCGAAATAATTATCTTCAACAAATTCGTTTTCTCTGATATAATGACCGCATTGTGGACATATACAGGTATCCAGACTTCCCAATTCTTTATAGCAGTCTACACACAATATGTGACTGCAAGGGAGTAATTTAGTTGTGTCAGAAAAATGTTCACATTGAACACAACTTGCTAGCAATTTACCAAATTGTAATTCCCCTAAAGCGATCTCCATATTAGCTCTCAATAATTATCAAATATTGGATTAATTTGTTTAATTAGTATTTATACGCTTTTCTTATTACAACTTTGTTTTTCACACGTCTGGTATTATGTATTATAGAGATTTTCTACCAATAAAGACTATTATTAATTTGGGACATTATTTCAATTTGATAATACACCACAATGAAATAGATACATTGTTGTGATATTTACACCCAATAAATTAATGAGATTAAAACTATTTCAGGAATTTAATACTCTTGAATAGTTTATTAATTAATTGGTATTTAATATTGTGTAATGGTCTTTTGTATTCAGTAACAGAAAGAATGTAGCGTAATTGGATAGTCTACAAATATCGAGCATCCTTATATGTAGACCGTCTAGAAATAGACGGTCTATAAAAGCCCATACAAATAAGCCAAAAATTTGTAGACCGTCTATAAATTCTGTAGACCACTTGCCCTGCTTTTTATGGGTAATACTAATGCATAGGGAATAAAACCTGGTCTATTTCTAGACGGTCTACATATAAGATATCTCACAAATATCTGTTATTTATTTCTAACTACTATCCATGGTATTTGCAAATTTTAATATAATTTATAGTCGAAACCGGTTTATTCTAACTTATCGGTTTATTCTAACTAATAGTGATACACTTATATACACTTATCCATAGTTACTATAGTTAAAGTATTGCCTTCTAGCTTTTTATAATAAATAGTAATGTAATATTATGAAGAAATTATATTTTATTTTGAATGTAACCGAACCTGCATTTTGATAGTAATACGTACGTATATACATGTTATGTTTGTTTGGTTGTTTGGTTTTGCGTAATTCCTATGATATGATTTCTAATCACTTATTCAATGCAAATGCTAATATAATAATTCTGCCAAAGGAGAATTTATAATTACACTTTTATGAACCTTTTGTGTTGCTGTATATCACGCGCTAAATAACTTGCAAGCATAACATTATTTGTCATAGACAGTAAAATGATTTGCTCTAAACAGTATAACTTTTCCTGATTTCAAAGATATTTTACTATTTAATTGTCTTGAGAGCTTTATTGCACTTATTGATTATTTTAGGTAAATTTATGACATTAGTAAAGTAACTTAAAATCCCTTATAGTGATGTTCGCCTGATAGTAATTGCTCTTATAAGTTATAACATTATTATTGCTCTATTTGCAAGTTATTTTCAGTCCCCAAGCGAACATTTAATGTTAATTATGTTCCTCTAAAAGCAAATTCGCCTGTTAGCAAGCAAATTTTGTACAAAATGCGACTTGTTATTACGCGAATACACTGTATTATTATTGAGTTTGTATCGTCACTAGGGCTTACTACCCATTTTGTGATCCCATATTAATACAACTATATATATATTGAATTAATTAATATCTATTGTATAAAGTTAGTGTTTGTACAGGCATTAAAGCACAACTTATGGAATATTATAATGAGATACCTGCACTATAAATTATTCATCTTATTAATCTTTACTCAGAAAAATGATTTAATTTCTAAAATTTCCAAACAAGGAGTATGACATAAAACCTATTTTACTTATATTTAGAAAATAGTTTTTGTTGAGTTATGAATTGTTAATGAATTGATTAAAACAAAATGTTTGTTAATTTCCTTCTTTTCCGACTTCCTATTTCCAAATGAAAGTTGAGTTCGATTATAATTTGTTATCTAAACTCTACTAAATATTTTAATTACTTTTACTATATACTATGTCATGAATTTATTGTATCTAAATTAACTTTATATATTGAAATAAGTTAAGAAAGTAATTACATCCTAGTTAGTATTACACTAGTCTGTGACGAATAAATATACGTGTACATTAAATATTTGTATATTCATTTAATTACAAATCATATTTTTCCTCAATTCTTTGAACTTACTATAATTCAGCTGATAATTAATATTGTCAGTTATTGGATTCCTACACCATAAATTTACGTAAATACCATCTAGATTCTAAAATCTAACCAAAATAACTCCTGTTGTTAAATCATTTAGTAAACGATTATTCTACTAATCACTCTCTTACCAACTTGACTATACTTTACTACGTAATATATTATTTTCATTATAAACTCTATAACATACTGTGGCTTAATAAACATCCAATATTAGTTGCATTAAATAAAGTATTACGTGTAGAGTACAATTCTAATTGACCACTAATTTACCCCGATCTGTATATTTGAGTTTAAGGGAATTTTTGTGCTAATCTACGGTTCGGATATTTATGGCTAAACTAATTTAGGAATTAAAACATTGAGACCAACCAGGTGTGTTCGTATAATTGTAATTCGGATAATCGAAATTCCACTGTACCAACCAACCTCATGTTGCACTGCAAATATTATTCTAAAATCATTCGGAATAATATTACCTTCGCTATAAATATTCGATATTCTACTTAAATGGCTAACAATCTATTTCGTGTGGTCTTGTTATGTCAGACTAGTAGCTTGCTTTTCTCTACGTATTAATTAATACAGGCTTATACTAAGGGTAATTTTAACCTCATGACATGGGCCTGATTACTTTTTTTAATAACAAGATTATATTGGAATTGATATTAATGTTTCCGACTAAGAGGAAAATTCCCTAAATTAGATCTTCTGTAAGTAACTAAGAACATATTTTTTGTAATATGTGAAAAAAATTTCCAAGTGGAGTCACGTATTATATTCTCAACTTGGCTTTGAAGTGGAAAGTAAGCATTATAATTATAGATTATTCTTTGTATAATAATTTTATTCTTGTCATTATGTTTACGAGTCATTTAACATATTAATAATAGTTTTAGATAACAGTTGAACTAATTAGTTCATCATTTACTCTCTAAATAATATTATTAACTACAGTAATATCAATTTATTGCTAATTTAAGATGCCCTGATGCAAGTACATTGGAATTTTATATTTGCTTTCATTTCACAATGAGGCGACCTGACATTGCAAATCATTTTACAATTTTTTCCCTTTATAAGAATCCGTTTTTATTGAGTTTAACTTGCTAATAATTAAATGTATATATTCGTGATATCCCAGTAGTTAAATTTATTACTTGCTCTTATACGTAGTTTTCTGATTATATTTATACTAAGGAGGTTTATCGTGTGTGACAGTGTTCTCTGTTCTTTCTATAGAAAAAAGATTTATATATAAATTCTGAGGTTATATTGATACATCTAATTATTTAGGTTTGTTAATTGGTTGAACTATTTGCACTCTTGTCAATGTACACTACAGCACCTGGCTAATAGTTAATGCTATCAGTAATATGGTTGGTTAATTAAAGCTATTAGGTTTTATTATGCAACATTTGAAAAACCTCAGAATATTTTGATGAATGAAAACAACACTTGTATTTCTCGTGTCGATACATACAGGGGATAAATTCCTGATACAAATGTTCTTATCGTCTGGAAAAATAATCAGAAAATAAGATTAGTTATAGTTTGTAGCTACAATTTTGTCATTATATTTATTTTAAAAATATTATCTGGCGAGTTACAATTAATCTAATTATACCAAATACGTGATATATAATATATAAAATGATTTTATGGTTAGATTCACAACCAAAGACAATTACGCTTATAGGGGTCTAAACAACTTGTATAAGAATAAATTTATCTGTCTATCAATCACAGATTTTTGATAACCTGAGTCAAGTTCAAGTAGTAAAAATTCTGATAATTATTTATAATTACAATAATATGATTACTACACAACACAACTAATCTATAATTAAATAAAATGAAAATGATTAATTTCCATCTACATGTAAAACTACGTATCTTGCATACTGTTACCTATATAAGTTGATTCTAGAAATATCTTATTTAATTTCGATTTTAAAATTAGATCATATTATCATATTGAAAGTAGTATCTCTAAACCTATAAATAACCTGAAATTTGCTTTATTAAACAAACAAAGATTCTTGTTAACTAACAATGTCTGATAACGCAGCACGTACCTACTCAGAAGGAGACTACGAAATTAACAAAATTGGAATTAAACACTCTGAATTTATCGAGCCTTACTCCCCATATCTTCCAAGTGGTCATCCAATACAAATCGCCCCACACCCATCCAGTAATGGGGTATTTCCTCCCATTATAATCGGACAGTGGAACCCTATGCAAATTCCTATACGGCACTCAGAGCAAATTGAACCCCATCATTCTGTACAACATTATTTCCCGAGTCAGCTAGTATATTCATATACACCTGCTTATTACACTGATTCATATATACCTGCTCATTACACTCATTCATATATACCTGCTTATTACACTCATTCATATACACCTGCTTGTTACACTCAGCAGATCATTAATAGGCCTAACGAAGGAGCGGAAAATCTGATTGGACCTCTGAACCTACATTCTCCCACTATTGCTCCCTATAAGCCTATTGACTCTGATGGATTCTCGTGTAATTCCTTAGCTAATAATACTGAGAGGAAATTCTGACTCATTATATCTCTCCTTGCAGTACAATCAAGATTGGATGTTTCCCAGTTTATACTCATAAGTATAGGTTTTGGGCACTACATTATTAGTGCAAAATGTCATTTCATTGTTTTATCACAGGTACAATGTAATTGTTACTAACGTTACCAGGGAAGGGCGGTATGGAATGTGAATCATAATTAGGTTTATCCTGATTTACGTAACGAACCATGCTTATGTTAATTCTATAACAATTTAAAATGGTTGCTTTGAGTTCAATCATATTCAGCTCATAGGCTTATTGAGCCAAGAGGACTGATCGACCTCTTGGTATATACTTTCCAACAAATCCTTTCATGGTACAATACTCTGGGCATATCACATAATAACATCTGTTGTTTAAATACATAGGAAACATTTGTAAAATTTTACTAAACTGGTATACATTATACAACTTCATAATAATTCTTGGTACTGAGACACTAAACAGTAATTAATTGGATATCAGATGACACAATAATTGGATATCAAATAGACACAATGGATTGTTAGAAATGTATGGCTAGACAGACAGAACACAAATAACTGATTGGATGTATGAATTTATTCTCGCCCAATTAAATTACAGTCTCAGATAGGCATTCTATAATGCACACTTAACAAAATCAATTTATGTTAATTTAATTCTAGCTGAATCCATACTGGGACAACCCTAGAATTTAATTGGCTATTAGTTTTGTCACCTTTTGGGATGGAAAATGTGAATATTTTTCTTAGATATTTAAACTTGTTTCTAGATACAGTATTTCCCACCTCCATGCCAAATTTAAAGTCTGTAACTGTTACCAGTTTCTTACACAATATCACTTGTGTTAATTGCCTTAATGATCGCGTAGGCATAATTAAAAACATGTTAACACAATTACCCCAAATTATTTACAAGTGTTTCAACAAAAAGTTCAATAGACTGTTGTAACCAGCCACACTATCAATGATATTAGTGATATTAAATTAACTGGGATACGTAGTGATATTATTTATATTATGCATATGATATATTTCACTAGGGGACCAAATATTTAACTGGGAAACATTGCATTAATTATTCTAAAAATACATACCTAGTTATATAAGTCCATTCAGCGTAGGAAATTGTACTTCCAATATTAATTAACATCACCCAAACCTTTACCCTTATCAAAACTATCATAATCTCAAGGATCGCAAATAATGCCACTAATTACCTATCTATTGGTTTCAGTTCCATTTAGGTTACCAAGGTTATTATTCCCTGGAAATTCCGAAGTAACTTGGTAACTAAGTTCGAGCTTACTTGTGATTAACACAATTATATTTCTTGGAAAGACTCACACTAAAAATATTAGGAATTTAAACCAATAGAATATACTACATTCCAGGCAGTGTATTATACAGCCATTTGTAAATACGCTCCTAATCTTGGTCTGATCCAATTTTCATACGCCTAAATCACAAATTAATGTAACGGTATAGGAGAGGATTCCAAATTTTCGCGCTCCTAATTAATATTTTTCCTAAAATCATGCTCCAAAAGGAGCGTCTCGCCCCCTGGATAATTCGTTGATTGGATGTCCTTTCCAATGGCACTTCAACAGATAACTGTGTATTAAATTAAATTATAAATTTTCCCTGTTTGGTAGTACTCCTTGAGTCGATTTACACATCCCATTCGTCTCTTCCGGTTGCCTATCAAAGTAGATTCTTAATTTCAACCCATCTTCTCAATGCTCGTTCGTTGGTAGTTAAGTTTAATAGCTTTCAACGGGTATTATATGTAAACAAGTTAAAACTATGGAAAATGTTAGCAAGGGTGAGGAGTAAGGCCGCATAGCGGCCGTTATCTTGAGATGCGTAACACCAATCCAGCGCAAAGCGACCGAGACCGAAGGGCTCGTATAAAATAAACATTAGGAGTTAAACTTACCAAATAAATAGGATCAGGGACTTCATGTATTTTAGCCCATTTCTTTGCGAGTAGAAATTCCCCTTTCCTGGAGATATGTCTAACGATTAGTTGAGGCATGTCTTTTGTTTGTCGCTTATTACTAAAGTTTTTGTTTTAATTAATTCATTAATGATAGATTATAAATTTCTATTGCTAGATCCATAGTTGATTATTTATCATGATTACTTGAGTTTTATACTGTTACAACTATACCCACGAAGTATAAATACTTGTAATAAAATACTACTATTGTATTTAAATTTTTTATTACAAAAGTCAGAATCCATTATTCCCAAACAGGAACACAATATGTCTCACCTTACCAAATCTTCAAATTTTTACCGACAAATGTCACATCTAGACCAATACAGCCACGCGTTACAAATAGCTCCTCACTCGCCCGTTAAGAAACAAGATCTTTATCCTAAATCGACTGCCAAACAAACAACAACAGCTTTGCAACAACAACATTCGGATGGTATAGAAATAGGAATTCTCACTAAACAAATCCCCAATTCTTTACGGATAGAACCACACCATTCAACCCTTAATATAGCTCCTTACTCGCCCGTTAAGAAACAAGATCTTTATCCGAGAGCGACTGTTAATGAACCACCAACATTTATACAACACTCGGATATAATTGAAGCTAGAATACCCATTAAACCTCGCAATTCATTACGTATTGATCCACACCCCTCAATGCTTAATATAACTCCAATCAGAGAATTCGGACATCCTCAGACAATCCCCTCTCTATACAGCGCAACTCCAAACGACATTAATTATTCTCCTTTCAGAGTATCACAGCCAATAACTACTCATTTAAACATACAGCACTCAACTAGAATAGACTCCCATCCATCTATGGTGTTTGTACAGCAGATCCCACCATACTGTGATAGAATAAATCTCCATCCTTGAAATTAGGCATTAGTATTTGTGTTATATTGTAGCTTATAGATAATATTAAATAATTCTGCTATAAGGTAATTATAATTGTACTATACTAATGTATAAATATACAGTATTAATTATATACATTATTAAGTGTGTTTTTGTTTAGATACATATTTTAGGATCTTGTTATTTAGGTAATTATATCTAACAAACTTACTTGTAATATCAAACCAATTGTCTCTACTTGTTTGTAATTATATCAATAAATGAACTGATCTACTTATTATATTCACATTTAACTGGGACTATTGAATAGTAATATAATCTCTTAAGTTGAACTAACTAATTTGGTTAATTGCCAAGATATAAATTAATTCATGTATTATTGAATTAGTATTATAAATTATTCAGTATGAAGAAATTAAATCATTAATTATTCAAAACAAAAGTAATTAATATTAGAAGGAAGACTTACAAAATATAGTCAGGTTCTTTTATTTTCGGGACTAAAAATTGTGTTCATAGTAGAGAGACTTCATAATAAGCGAACTCAGCAGAATACAAACCCTATGTAAGTTGTTAAATTGGGACCATAGGGCTTGTTCAGAATAAAAAGTTTAATATTAAGCAGACGAAAAATAATTCTTAATAATCATTCCTGACTGTAGTCGAAATCTAGTTCAGAGTTTTAGAAAATCGGGATACAATCATACAATTCATCGAGAATAATTAATTAATCATTTTGGAATATTTTATGGATTATTCCTGATTAATTATTCATTTTTCGAGTGGAAAGGGTATCAATAATCATTAATTATTCACTATATTACAATAGTTCAACTTGCCCCTTAACCATAATGTTATTTAAGTTGTGCTATTTTGGAAAAATAGGATTTCACATTAATTTTACAAAAAATATTATGTAGTATTAGAGTATCCATCATACAAGAAATTTTCTGTAACTAGACTGTAAATCTACTCAAATAAATGTTTGCACAATAAGAAGTATAAACTGATAATCACGAGTTTATAACACTTTAGTTCTATTTATAATTATAATAAGAAATGATCATAAATTATGGGAACTAACTGGAAGTAACTAACTAAGTAACAAATTTTGAAGTTCTTACAACATGACTTGTATTCTAAATTAATTAAATTTTATATAGACATTGTTGCTCTCGTAATAAGTTATTATAATTTCCTTGGGAATTTCCTGTATATTACTATATTACAAGGAACACAATTAATATTTCATCGTACCATACTTAATAAGAATGCTATACAATGTAATTAGTTTGGGAAAATCAAATTCTCATATTAATAGCTCAATAAATTTCAGTTGCACGATAAGGAAGCTCGAATCCAAAATAATACTAAAGAAAACATGCAATAGAATAGACAAATTATTGATTGGTTAAATGAATAAATTTTCACTCAATCAGATTGCAGACTCAGAAAATATTTCTATTATGCTTGCACAGTCTATTTATACTAATTGATGAAGCTAATCCATACTAACAAACCCTCGAAAATTGTTGAGTTTCAAATGGGTAACATAGAATAATTATTAATTGTTTTTCACAAAATATTATCTTCACCAAATTTGTGAATTGATCAATTGTTATATGTCCACTCAACAACTATACATTAAATTTGTTTACAGTGAACTCTCGTTATAACGAAGTGCTTGGGACCTGTAAATTCCTTCGTTATATCCTGATATTCGTTATAAGCTGATAATAATTAATGCATTTAGTCCTCTGGTTGGAAATATCCATTTCGTTATAAGCGGGTATTTCGTTATATCCGACTTGGTTATAACAGGAGTTCACTATATTTGCTTGGTGGTAGAATTACAGTAGAATGTTTGGAAGTAGAATTCAGTAGAATTTTGTATAGAAGCAAAACTGTTCTCTAGCATTTTCTACTAAAACTTGCATCATTAGAAACATGATATAGTTATTACTTTATTATACTTCCTAAACAATGATAACAGATTTATGATTAGATTATAGTTATAATTTCTACTGATAAAATGACAACCCGTATTATTATGTTAATCAAATTAATATTAATAAAGTTAACTAATATAGTTATGATGAAATATAGATAGACAAATTACTTTTCAAATTCACTACTAATGATTAATTTTAGTGTAGAAAAACATAGAAATATTACACAATACTTTAACTACGCAGAATACTATATATTATTATATTATAGATATTTGTTATATTATGGGAAAATCCCAAAATACTCAAGTTTTGTTGGATTATTCCAAATATCCTCAAATTTATTGGATTATTGAAACTAGTATGGCGTCCAACCAATATTATTTATTAGTTAGACCAAATATAGCCGTTCTAAAACTTGAGTAGATCGGCGAATTTATAAAAACTTGAGCATATTTGGAATACAGTAGAGCCTCTGAACAACGGACACCTTGGGACCGGTACCGTTGTCCGTTATTTAGAGGTTGCTTTTCTATTAGACATATGCTAAATAAATAAATTCGTGCCACGAGGGTTGTCCGTTATTTAGAGGTTGTCCGCTATTTGGAGTGTCCGTTATGGGAGGCTCCACTGTAATTCAATAAAACTTGAGTATATTTGGAATTTTTCAAAAACTTGAGTAATTCTAAAATAATCCTTTCAGTAATATTAGCATATTATTTGTGCCACTTGCATGAGTAAATCAAATTTATTCATAGACTAACTTAATTATTAATTAAAGTTTTCTACTTTCTATCTATGTAGCTGAACTTATTGAATTACCTAAAATAATGCAAATAATTAAGTTAGAGGATCACACTTGATTACTTGAGTAGAAATTAAATTGTGTTGCCTTTACTTCTAAGATTTTATTTTATTTGAATAATCTCAAAATACAGCCATAACATTGGCAATACTTTCAGGGATCACTAATTTATCGCAAAGCTAATCATTAACAATATTAATAATACATATAGTAATAATAAGGCCATATAAGGCCATATAAATTAAATTACTTGTTTATCATCCCCGTCCGTCCCAATTTTTATAATCCGTCCAGATATCTTTTGTAAATATCTTATGAACATAATCGTCCAAAATATTATCTATAAACTTGTGTAAAGTACTCCTAATGTATCAATTTTTATAAGTCATGTATTTTAGAGCATTACTTTAATTATTTAACCATTGTCATGTGATTTTCTAATTTAATTAATTATTTATATTTATTGTTTGGCATGGGATAATAATATTAGTGCATGTTAATGGAATAATAAATAATAAATAATATCCCGTAAGCTGTCTGTATTTTCTGAAAAAATCCGGATGATAAACTATTTATTTATTTATTTGACATGGCCTAATAGACTTTTTCTTACCTGAGTGATTCGATTTTATCTCCAAGGACTTAATTTTTCTAGCAAGTAACTTCTATTTTACATTTTGCTAAATTTTCCTCTATTTATATATGAAGTTCGAGTAGAAATGATGTAGGAGGGGAGGATTATGAATAATTACTTCTACTTATTTACAAACTGCTAAACTTATAGTATATTTAATTACACTACAGTCTACAGTAGAATACCGTTAGTATTAACACCATGTGACCTTCAAAATGCGTTCGCCTTATCCGGAATTCGTATTAAACATTAGCATTTGTATTTAAAAAGGCTTTGAAAGGGACTGAAATACTGTTCGTATTAACCAGTTTTCGTACAAATATTTCTATGATTAGTGAATAGAAATGTGTCAATTAAGCTTATAAATGTATGCTTAAATGAATTCCAATACTGATAGGCAAAGTTAAACTGAGACAAATAATGTACAATTAATTTGTTCACCCCTGTAAACACCCCTGACTATTATTACATATTATCTCAATTGAGATGAGAAATAGTTAATAAATTGAGATTAGGAAATTTAGCCAAGTATCTTATTAAGTTCGTTCGATAAAATTCGGATATAACTTACCTGGGTAGTACGTACTACTATTTTTTAAATCAAGTTTATAAAGTAATATCTATTTCTATGTAGGGTAAACTCGGTTAGTACGTACACTCGGATAATATGTACTTATTTCCATTTCCGAGGGGGTACTTTATTACCGAGTTCTACTGCAAATATATATCATCTAATTTAAGTCTGATTAATTTGAATATATTGAAAAGGAGTAGAATATATATAGTAAGTATTACGTCTAATATTGAGTAGAAAAGATGTACAATGCAAAAACCACAAATAAGTTTGCAGCCAATTCCTAAGTTGCTGAATTCATTTGATTTACATAAATAGAAAGTTTAAATTACTTAGAAATATTCTCCAATACAATTATCTGTAATTCTACGTGTAACAACAAATCTTTTATTGTATTGTTTAATTTTGTAGTCAGTTATAAGTTATTTTGATAATTAATTATTATGAAAATTTCTATACCAATTCAGGATAGTGAGTTTGTATATTTGCAATTTATCTAAATTCTAATCGCAAGATTAGTCTACAATGTAGATAATCTTTTAATTACAATTACTGTAAAACAATACTGGGCCACTATTCAAAAGGTTGCCGGTCCTTCAATATATAAACCAAACTTCACAAAGGTGAATTGTGATGTACAATTACCTTGTCTGTGACTGAAAATTACATTAAAAAGTGGTTTAACTCAATTATTACCCATTTGGGAATGTAAATAAGTACATATTATCCGAGTGTACGTACTAACCAAGTTTACCCTACATAGAAATACATACTATTTTATAAACTTGTTTAAAATATTAGTACATATTAACCGAAGTAATAGTAATATACTGCGTTTTACTGTTAAGTAATTAATTTCTATTCTTCATTAAATTATTGTCATTCATATTCATAGTTATAATATACATTTACAATTGAATATCTAGAATATAATTAATTCATTTAATTAAATATCTTAGAAATGATTAATTAGGTTTAAACTCAAAGCAAACCCATTCTATTTTGAATGTTTATAGTTCGTCATGTGTAATTTAATTATTTACATTATGTAGCTATTCATAGGCGTAGCTGAGGGGGGGTCGCTGTATTATTCCGCCCCCCCATAAAATTACGATAAATATGCAGACATCCACTAGTATTCACCTAATGCGCTATTGGAATCATTTTGAGTTAAATAAAGGTCATGGTGATAATTACGGGAAATCCACTCTACGAATAACATGCCATATAGCCTAGGGTTAAGCGTCCCATAAATATAGTTAACCTTTTAAGAGACCTGGTAAGGAGACCAAGCTTCTTTCGTCCGCCCCCCCATGGTTGGGACATGTTGCTACGCCTATGTAGCTATTACTTATGTGAGTATATTTAAATAATTAATTAGTTGTAAAGAGTTAGAATTCATAATTCAGTTTGGGACTAAACTATGCAAACAATCCTATTTAAATAATTTCGTTAATTTACACCACTCTTAAAGCCTGACTTAATCAAATGACATACATACCAGTTATAAACAAACGTGACCGTTTGAATTATTAGTCACGATTATATTTATGATACAATTTTTATACTTAATCTCTCTTTTTAGAGAGATTAAAGTTTTCAGGATGTTAGTTAAAATTTTGCTGAATTCAGTGAATGAGTGAAGGATTATTATTACAAATAATAGCTGAAAAATCAAAAAACTACTGAATAAAGTTGCAATTATTCAAAAATATGATATTTAACACTTATTCTGAAAGTAACTACAGACAGTTTTTTCAAAGTCAGTAAACTTATTTTGTTTAATTTGATTTAGTTAATTAATATTTAGCTAACATTTTCACCAGACAACTATAATTAATTGATTTGACACATATTTATTACTCATAATAATTTTTAGTTTTTATCATAACGGGTTTACTTTTCCTTTTTTGGTAGTTAATTGATTATTTGCTTAGTAGAAAAAATGATACACTAAAAGTCTGCACTCATGATGATATTAAAAGCACGATTTGTTTTGATGGTTGATGTTAATGTGATTTCATATTATCAGGAATATTTGGGTAAGTAATTAAATTAAATTCAACCCTATATACTCGTGAGTTATACTCAACGGGATTATTGTCTTATGCAACCTACGTCAATAATGAACTAGATTTAATGGAATTTATTGCTTACTCTCTTTCTTATAATCTATTCTTAGAAAAGGAATTTGAATACCTTGGGTAATGTTTTGGTGATAAAAGGTGAATAGTTCAAAATGAAAATTCAAAAAAAACAAATTCAAAATGAATTTAGAACAGCCCAGAAGCTAGCTTTCAACGGCTATTATAGGTAAACAAGTAGACAGTATACTGATTTCGAAATTCGCATTTATATTGTACGAGCCCTTCGGTCTCGGTCGCTTTGCGACAGATCGGTGCTACGCACCTCAAGTTAACGGCCGCTGTGCGGCCTTAGTACAAAGGTGGGCACAGTTAATCAAAAAGTTAACTTCGTTAATCGTTAATCCGTTAACCAAAAAGTTAACATCGTTAACAGTTAATCCGTTAATACGTTGAAAATGTAACGGAAGTTAACGTTAATCCGTTACAGTTAATTTATATTATACAAACAACAACAAAATCAGTTTTTTTGCTATAAGACATCTCAAAAAGTGCTCTAACTATAAAATGTTCCTTTGTTGGGTCATTCAAGCTAAGATATATGCTAGCACAACCTTTATATCGTATAATCAGCGAATAATAAGGGGAATAAGTTGTTTAAGGGATGTTGACTAATATAGATATAAGATTCAAATTCACATAAGTGTCACTATCCAAAAATGACTTAAAATCGCAAGTTTATGAAGTTTATAACTATAGCAAGATATTTAAAGTCTTCCAAAGTAGGTTAAACTGCCGTTAATACGCTCAAGAAGCATATTGTGTGTGGGATAAAATACTTGTTGTTCAAAAACATTTGTTCGGTTATTGTAATAGAAACTATCAAGAATTCATAATTGCGTTAACGGACTATTAACGTACTTGTAAATGTAACGGAAGTTAATTAAGTCCGTTAACGATTTCAAAGTTAACTTAAAAGTTAATCGTTAACGAAAAATTTAACTTCCGTTAATTAACGATTAACGGATTAACGGATTAGTGCCCAGCTTTGGGCCTTACTCCTCACATTTTCTACCATGAAAATGGTAGAAAGGGACGTTATGATTTTGATTTTCATTAATTTGTTTACCTATTTGTGTAAACCACAACAACAACAAATACTCATATTAGAATTTTATAAATGCGAAATTCGTGTTCAGCATACTTGTTTACTTATAATACCCATTGAAAGCTAACTTCTAGGTTGATTTTGAATTTTCATTAAATTGTTTAGCTATTTTGAGTAAACAACAAAAACAACAACAACAAATATTAATATGAGAAATTGATAAACGCGAAATTCGTGTTCGGCATACTTGTTTACCTATAATACCCGTTGGAAGCTAACTTCTAGGTTGATTTTGAATTTTCATTAATTTGTTTACCTATTTTGTGTAAACAACAACAACAAATATTAATATGAGAAATTTATAAACGCGAAATTCGTGTTCGGCATACTTGTTTACCGATTATAACATTTGTTTACCTATTATAACATTTGTTACCAATTATAACATTTGACAGTTAGTTTATATCTCATATATTAATGCGGTTTCTATCCCCCCATCACTTTAATACAATCCGGACAAACACACACACACACACACACACACACACACACACACACACACAACAATCGAGATTTAATAATATAGATATTATGAATATTTATTGTTATTGTTTACAAAATGGGTAAACAAATTAATTAAAATTCGAAATGAACCCAGAAGCCAGCTTCCAACGGATATTTAGTTAAACAAGTATGCTGGATTTGAATTCATTTTTTTTTCAAACTTTTAATGTAATTATTTATTGAAAAAAAGCTAGACCGCATAGCTGTTGAGTTATCCGTCGCAAAACGACCAAGAACGAAGGTCTCGTATCTATAAATATTATAAGCTGTTAGTATAAAAACCCTGTACAATTGTCTATTTACAAGTAATTATTTTATTTTGCAGTTAACTATAAGAATAGCAATGTCTATGTAATACAGAACATATTTCAATTATGTTACGTATGCTTACAGTGAATCTGTCGAATAGCAAAATTGCGGTTTATTTGTGATCAAATTAATTATGCTATCTTTTAATATTAGTAGATATCATATAGTGTTGGCCCAATATCAACAATGATTTGTACGTATATTCTTGTAATTTTATATTACTTTTACTCAATTATTGTACAATATATATGCAACCATCTAATACAACCAGGGTGTAGCAATAATTCTGTTTAATAATCAGTAGTCACGTTTGTGAATTATATTTATATTATTGCAGGAAATTCAGGGCCATATCAATATCAGTGAGTTTGGAGCAAAGTTATTAAGATTATACAATACCTACAACAGGTTTTCATCCTGGCAAAATTTCCTGCGCGTCTAGATTAAGTTTGAGCTCGCTCACACGCGCCTAATTATAAATAATTATTCAATTTGTACATTACGTCTATGGGAGCATTTATCGATTTTTGCGCGCCTAGAAAGTTTTCTTACAAAAATTACGCTTCGCGCACGCCTGGATGAAACCCTAAGTCATACAATGTTAGTTTTGTTAAAGTTGGTAAGGTTTCAATTTGACCAGCTAGAATGTCTCTTACAGCCATATATAGTCAACTTATTATACTTTTATTAAATTATACATTGAAACAACTTGAATTTCTAAACAATTTACATTATTATTGATTTGAAATAATTCTCACCTCATAGTGTCAATTAGAATTGGGATAATTTATAATTTAATTCCATTGGTATTTGTACCTCTGTTGACATGATAGTGAAAATATCAATTAAATTAATAATGTAAATCTTGAACTTTGGTTGAAGTTCATTGATTATTTTATGTAGCTCCTCCTTTAGTGTAGTATGTATACTAAGAAATATTTAGAGATTATTTTAGGGATATTTCTCTACTAATATGTTAATTAATACGTGTTATACTCTAGCAATTTATGCTTTTTATATTTAATTTAATTAATTAAATCGCTAAAAAACATATTTCTTCGTTATTCATATTTAACTCTCTCAGCTCTCAATAATCTAAAGTTAATTATTCTTTGAAAATATACTGAAAATATTATTAATTACATATACAAATCTACTCTGTATTTCTTAGAAAATATTGCTTATTTGGATAAATACTACCCCCAATACCCAATAGTTTGTAGGAAAATAAAGAAATTGATTACTCTTGTTGAGCTATTTGGAAACATATGCATGATTCTGATAGGTTGATATTTATAAATATTGTTCTAGATTAGATCTAGAAATATTTTTATTCGTATATGATTAAATTTTCCTCTTTTTTCTACTGGAATTTTTCAATGGACGAGACGATCTGCTTTGTATAATTTCCTCTGAAAATCCTTTGAAATAACTTGTCTGTTTTTCCGGTGTATAGTTTGTACAATTTTTGTTTTAGATTTACGTAATTGCAAACAATTTGAAAGTTATAACAAATTATGGCAATACAGTAGATGTCGGATATAAGCACACCGGTTATAAGAACATATCGGATATAAGAACACTATTTTGGAAAACGGTTGCCATATCCCTATATAACTTATGTCCGTTATAAGAACATGCCGGTTATAAGCACATTAAGTGCAGTTCCCGACGATGTGCATCCACTGTAGTACGTATTATCAACACTTGGCAATTTAGAAACTACAAATACTTAATTAAATATGACTTCCCAGATTAATTTTCGTTATCCGAATTATTTTGAGCCAAATTATCATGATTGAACACAACAGGTTATGTACTTTAAAATGTACAAAAACAATAATTATTTAATTATCATTACTTTTGATATTCAAGGCAAAGTAGAATTTTGTACCGTGTTAGTTTCCATATTAATAACCATGTCAGTACCAATATAAATACGTATATTAGTTCAAATTACTAATTTGTTTGCTAATCAGATGATATTAATTTCAGTAAGGAGTAAACTAAGGACTTAAACAGCAAAGTTCATTGAAATCTACTGCGTATTATTATGATATAGGCAAATACCAATGTGATCAACAAGAACTAGGTAGGCTGTTTTAGCAAATTGAAACTCTTGAAGATTGAACTTTAGTGATCTGGGATTCAAGTTATAAATAGAATTTCATTTGAACTTTGTCTATTTAGCATAAAGTACACGAAAAGAGTAAAATGAGGATAAAATTGTGTTTGCTTGTTGATTGGTACGGCTTGTTTTTTTTTATTAATTAAGATTTTATTTACCAACGAGCCCTTCGGTATCGGTCACACACATACACACACAACAATCGAGTTTTAATAATATAGATAGTAAATATTATCTAATTAATGTTTAAATAAACAAGCAATAACAATCAACAAGCGTATTAGCAAGCATACACTGGTTATTTTAATTGTACTCCTCATGATGAGTTTGATTGAGTGTAAATTTATTTCTAATTACGTCTCGAAGCATAATTTGAAATATTTGTGTTTAATTAACTTTAATAGCACTTCCTTTCTATTCTAATAAAAATCCTGAAATCAATTGGTGGTGCAAAACTTTTATCACATGCAAGTATAAAGGTGTTACGGGCCAATATATTTTGCAATGTTTCGTTTCAGCTGGTTATTATTGGGGAGTACATAGTTTCTGATTACTTTCATGATCCAATTGATAATTAAACTCATTTTTGCTTTGGTTGCATTCGTAATTATTATCTTACTAACATTAATTCTTTTATCAAAAGTGATATAGGTCAACTATATTCTACGCTAGATTAACGTATGAAGATAAAAATAATTGTTATGAAACTAAATATGATTTAAGTACTTTTAGAAACTAATTATGATTTAAGTACTTTTAGAAACTAATTATGGTTTAAGTACTTTTTAGAAACTAATCATGATTTTAGTACTTTTAGAAAATTTTATGGGTGCGAAATGTACTCGAGACAGTTGAGATTTGTTAACTGATTTCATAATTTCATCAACTACTATTGTGTAGCGGTCATATCTCCAATAGCCTCTTAGTTATTTGGATAATATTTAATAATATTTGATTTTACAATTATTTATGTATATTCCTGGGGGATTAAAAGGCTATTAATAAGTGAGTCTTACTCCAGACACACTCACCTTAAACGTAACGGTACTCCCAACAGTTGCATTCTGAGATTCAGGCTCTGAAATTATAATAGGAACTTTGCATGGATTCATTATTTGATAATATAATAGTTGGTTCAGACAAACGATTCTTTATTGAAAGCAATAATTATAGGATGTCAGTTTAACTAAGACATAATACAAATTGAATTTTTTGGCGCATGTGAGCGAGCTCAAACATAATCTAGTCGCACAGAAAAATTAACCTGGATAAAAGCCTGATTGTGACATTTCAGATTTTAAGACCAAGTTGTTCTTGCTACAATCAATACGTATAATCTCTTTATATACACTAGCCTACACAAACTATTTGATTGCCTATTTTACAAAAACTACAGGGTTCATCTTACCTCTAAGTAAATTACTTTGAATTGTTTTTCTACTTTTTATGTAAACGAAGCAGTTCAAATCTATTAAACACAATTGTATAGGATAATGTCTCTCACATGCTCTCACGTGCACAACTAATTTGTATTATTTTGTATAAGGAGAATGACTAAAGTTATATAGATCTACATTTTAGAATCACGTTATTTTGTAAAAGTTAACAAACAAATCAAATATATTATACAGTAGCAATGACGGGTTTAATCATGTGTTGTGTTGTATATTATTAGCGTCAATATACTTTTGTAAACTGGAATTCTAATTCTGTTAATAATCAAAAATTGTACAATTTTTGCTTTAGATTTTATTACTACGAATTAATGATAATATCCTAGCTTATGTAATATATGTAATGCTTATCAATTTAATTATTACTCCCATCATACTCCTAATTTGGTTAAATTTTCATTCGTTACTATTACATTATGTACAGCACTGAATTATTATTCTAATTTTAGTTTAGCGGTAATGTTGAATAATATACTATACCTAAAGTCATGAGTTTCGTTCAGAAAAGTATAAATAGGGGCCACTTTGTTATATTGAAATAAGGAATAATTCAAAGCATCAAACAATGAGTAGCCACCCTATTTTATACAGAAATATAGGAGAAGCCATACAACTCAAGGCCTCCTGCAAACTACATTTCTACAACCACCACTGGTTCCGAAATAACGTGCATATTAATCTCGAGAGAGGGCACTGCTTAGAATATAACTGCATACAAGCGGGAACATTCGGTTCCTACGCTTGCACCTATCAGGATTCGAATGGTGCACTTTATTGCGAAGAATTCCGTCTCATGCCTACGCCCCCATCTCTGCATCCCCTGAGAATACCTCCACACTCTCCTCCCAAGCATTCAACACATTTGGAGCCACACTCCTCTGTGATAAGCTCTCTCTCTTCCCCTCTGTACACACCTGTAGCCGCCTCTTCTGTGAACGAGAGCTTGCCTGCTGAGTATACTCCTTCCAGCCCTCCTGACTACATACACTCTTACTACACTAGCTCTACTCAATATGTTCCTTCAAACTACACTGAATTTAATCAATTTAATTCTTCTTACAACAGTTCCTCTACTGAATATGTTCCTTCTAACTACTCCAGCCCTCCTGAGTATATTCCCTCCTACTACAGCAGTACTGGGGTTCCCAACAATAACACGGCACACTATAGTGAGGAGCCTGAGAGAGGAATGTTCCCTCAGAGCATAATCAGACCAGTGGTACAACACTCTATTTGTATCGACCCACACCCTTCTTATAGGGCTATGAGGCATATGGGACAATGCACAGACTATTCCAGTAATTCGAAGTATACTGTTAACTAATGACTCATATTACTTTATATACTCTAAGCAGTATTTTATAATTACAAGTATATTTTCATTTGTAAAGTAATATAATTTAGTGTATATTTATTGTTTGATACCACTATACTATATACATCTTTTTCCCAAATTATGAAATGAATTAAATTGCTTGAACTAATCTGATATACTGTTTCAACGTAAACTACTATTGATTGGATGTACATACTATATACTATAATGAAATCAGATATGTAAATGTAAACGATACGAATTTATCTGTTATCCTATTAGTTAAGCTCTTCAATTCTTAATGTATTAAAAAAAATTACACAGTAGAAAGTTACTAGAAACCGGTTTTTTCTAACCATTTCTTTACAAGTAAGAATAGTTATAATAAACCGATCTGCCAACCTTACAGGGATTTAACTATTTTGGTTGTTCTGTACAGGCATACAGTGGTTAATTACATTCGGACAGGATTTTTAGTTGGGACAAAATTACTGATTGTGAGTTTAAATTGGAGCCTGAAATAGGTTGGCAGATATTAGTTAGAATAAACCGATTATTTTAATAAACCGCTAGTTAGAAAAATCAATGGAAAATACTAGTCAAGTTGGAATTTATTACACCGCATATAAGTTAGAATAAATCGAAAAGTTAGAATAACCAGAATTAGAAAAAAACAGATATAAATTAACTATAATAATGAATTAAATAATAAGTGCAATAAAATTCTGTAGAAAAAACTGATTGTTAGAATTACCCGGTGTTAGTAAAACCCGGTTTCAACTGTACGTATATTTTGTATTATTCAAGTTATAATATTTTTACTGTGCCGACTACTGAAATCACTCCCTTTATTTAAAATAATACCATTATTACTTTTGTGTGTAGAAATAACTTTTGTCTCTAGTATAATTTGTACTAAGTAGTGGGGAAATAATTTTTAAAAACAATTAGAGATGCACAATTTCCATTCTCAATTTCCCACAAATACATAAAATTTAAGGCTTCTAGCATCTGGAAACTTTCTTCAGAAACGAAATTGTAATTAGGACAAATTGCTTTCAATTTAATTATTTTCCTGGAAAATAGAATTACAGTCAACTCCGCTTAATAGAGCCACCTCGGGACCAGGTTGTTTTGACCCGATTAAGCGGAGAAACCGATTAACCGGTGGCTCTATTAAGCGGAGTTGACTGTAGTAATAAATCTACATATATATATGGACTGTTATTCTACACAACTGATAATTTGCTAAATAAAGAATTATATTCCAAATATGATCTAATATATTTCAATTACCTTATTTTGAGCCAAGAATGTTGATTCATGAGAAAATTAGAAGTTCAAATAACCATAAAAGTAGATTATGGGGGTAATTAAGGGACATACGTACTTACATTATAAACTCGGAATAATGAAATATTTATTAGGAATTTTTGTCAATTTATTGTTTTAGTAAATAATTAGTTTGTACCATTTCTAAAGGTTGGGGCAAACCTATATTGATTGATTGACTATTTTTAAAATATTAATTATTAAAAATTGAATTATAATTGCTACTAAATTATTTATTATTACTATTATTGCTATAATTGAATTTCTCTACCAAAACAAGTTCTAGAATAGAAGTATGTAATGTATACGTATAACTGCATAATGAAGGGTTAAATTTAACAAATATATACTTACTAACCTTTATAGCCAATAATTAGAATTTCTTGATATAGTATTGCGATATTTATCAAGTTAAAAATTCAGAAAACACCTAGATATATATTAATTATAATTATAAAGCAGTAGAAATTTATACAAATATATCCCTCTTTTTTCTACTCTCATTAAATTATGTAGAAATTATAGCATACATACTTCTACTTTTTTCTCTCAAATTTTGTAACGATTATAATACATAAAGATCTGGGCCGACCAAAGGTGATACGTGGAAAATTGTAGAAACTTCTAAAAGGTTAGTTCCTTCATTTTGCGCGAATAATCCAAATCTCCAAATGTGATCTTTATTCTTAATTAACTAGTCAATACGCAACAAATTACTAGCTCGAATTCAAATTTGTTACATAACCAATATTATCAAACCAGTGAAATTTATCTCCACAATTTTAGCTATTTGTGATTATCGTCGTTACTATTCAAATGATTATTAATTTAAACACAAACACTAATTTCTATTCTATGGTAAATTGATTTAATGCATGGCATACATTACTGCAATTAGATTATATTTATAAAGTATTTGGATTATTCGTTTAATGGCAACTGAGGATACACCTGATAAAGTTAACACCAGTTCTTCTGGTTATAAAACTTCAGAACTCTTAACTCTTGATCAAGTTGCTAGCACCAAAGATATATTTATTTCTATTTCTGGACTAATCGGTGAGTTGTTGTTGTTGTTGTTGTGTTGTATTGTTAATGCTGTTTAAAAATATAGATAATATAATTTCTTGTTATACTAATTATATTTCCGTAGCAGTAGATTTACAAAATTGAATTATGCGATTTATCGTACTAGCAAATCATACCTGCGATTGGAATATTTTACAATTTCTTTTACATTCAGCTAGAATTAAATTTATTCGATTAATTATTACAGTGAACTCGTTATAACGAAGTCGGATATAAGTATAACGAATGGATATTTTCCCCAGAGCACTAAATACATTAATTATTATCCGCTTATAACGAATATCCGGATATAACAAAGGAATTTACAGGTCCCAAGCACTTCGTTATAACGAGAGCTGGCTGTAATTTCTAATTAAAAGAAGTACATTTAATATACGTAACATTATTCAGCAACCAATTTCCTATCCAATATTCTCACAAGCATTTGCTAAACCTAGACTTTGTGATTTAATTACTTAAGCAAATTCCAAGTTTTTAGAATGTGACCATAAAATTAACATATCTGCAAAAACAATTAAATCTTCAAAGATGTACCATTTGCATGGGTTAGTTAATGAATTCTACAGTAAATTACCTACATGAATCCTTACCACAAATCCCCATTAAATTATTGTATACTGGTAAATATTCTTAGAAATGTGTATAATATCACAAATTTGTGAAATGATAAGTTTGTTGTTGTTGAAATTCACCCAAGTACAATATTTAATTAAATTAGTGGCCATTAATTCATAAATCATAAATTAACTTCTATATTAAGTACGTATATGTAAATGTCATATAGAGAGTCACATGCTTGAAATATAATAATAATAATAATAATTAAAGGAATACACTATAAACTAGGGAAGTATATATTGAGAAAAAATTACCGGAATTACTGGTATATTGAAACAATCTAAAATATCTGAAAAGATATTATCAATCACGAGATATACTAATTAGTCAACAAACAAAATAATATGTAATAGACAGATAGTATAATTATACAATATTATTATGTTATTTGATAGCAGTTGGTTTCTTGAGATGAGAGAATAAGGATTTATACTGTAGCAATAAATCCGATGGAGAAAACTTCTTATCCTCTCTTACAGTTGTCGGAGGTTCTATGCCAGGAAACGAGCTGTCTAAAAGTAGCTTCGCTAATTCTGCTATTCTACCTAAACACTCGTGTTGGTAATCACTGTTCATATAAGTTATTTCCAGAAGTAAGGTTTTATTCTGACTAGCACCATAAGTAGCAACGCCGGTTTTAACTATAAACTCATTCAGTTCGTATCTGTTCCCTCGAGCATCGCTCTTCTGACCTATTAGAAAGCTATTGTGTAACATGACAATATATAGGGGGAAATGGCATGCTATTAAAGGAATTGTATTAATTATGGGTTCAAACTTCAAACGTTATTTAACGCTTCCAAGAGGGGAATAATTAATGTGTTAATAAAGTGTGACAGACAATCCTTTTAGAGCTAGTTTGGAAACTGTATAAGATGACAACATGTAGGGGGAAACGGTATCCTATTGAAAGGAATTTATAGAGCATTTCAAACGTTACGTAACGCTTCCAAGAGTGATAGACAATCCTTTTATATTGCAAAAATAACTACAGTATTAATAAATACTTCGTCAGAATTGAATGTATTAAAATTATGATTATATTATTGTTTCAAGCTGCTCAGAGTGCTCAAAATGAGATTACGAACTTATGATGAGATATAACTTCCTTATAGCATTTTAAGCTCTAAAATAAGTTCATTGTGTAACGTTAATATGCTTGTTAGAATAGAGTAGGTTTTTGAGTAGAAATTCTAGTTATTTGCTGATAGTATTTCTACTTTCAATTGATTCGTAACAGTATAGTAGAAAGTAGACTCTTGGTTAAATTAATAATACTAACGTGATTAAGGAGAATAACGGTTAAAATACAAGTTTTCAAAAGCATGCAACTGACTCTGGTTAATACGAATTCCGAATAATACGAACAAATTCGTCGGTCCCCTCAGGCAAGGAATTATTCAGGAGCCGAGACGCTCCTTTTGGAGCATGATTTTTGGAAAATTTTTATTTAGGAGCGCGAAAATTTGGAATCCTCTCCTATACCGTAACATTAATTTGTGATTTAGGCGTATGAAAATTGGATCAGACCAGGATTAGGAGCGCATTTACAAATGGCTGTATGAGAGCCTGGAACCACTGGTCTACTGTATACCTGTATGAAAGCCTGGAACCAATAGGCTACTACTGTATACCTTTCTTATAAAACGCTTTCATGTGTGGTAGGAACTGATCGAAGCTAGAGTCAGCAGTTAGCACCGTGTCGTCCTCTAGAATTGCGAACGTGCTGAGACTATAATTAGAGTTGTGCAGTACGTATATGGCCTGTTGGGGGCCGGTGGCGCCGCCTAGCGGGGTAGCGGCCGGAGCTTGTGTGTCCGTGAGACCGACTATTCCATTCAGAGAGGAGTACACCTCACAGTCTACCTCCCACTTGCCGAGAATCTTGCCTCCTAGCAATAATACGATTTATAAATTTGTTATTTAATGATAGTTATACTGATAATGACATTTAGTATATGCAAAAAGTTATACTGATAATGACATTTAGTATATGCAAAAAGTTATACTGATAATGACATTTAGTATATGCAAAAAGTTATACTGATAATGACATTTAGTATATGCAAAAAGTTATACTGATAATGACATTTAGTATATGCAAAAAGTTATACTGATAATGACATTTAGTATATGCAAAAAGTTATACTGATAATGACATTTAGTATATGCAAAAAGTTATACTGATAATGACATTTAGTTTATGCAAAAAGTTATACTGATAATGACATTTAGTATATGCAAAAAGTTATACTGATAATGACATTTAGTTTATGCAAAAAGTTATACTGATAATGACATTTAGTTTATGCAAAAAGTTATACTGATAATGACATTTAGTTTATGCAAAACACGAGGGAAATTTAAATACAATTTATACTCTAGAGTCTATACTAATAAAACACGGCAGAGTGTCATATATTTGTTTGTATGATTGAAGAAACTGGACTGTTTTGTGTTCTTATTCGAGGTACAGTAGATGTCGGATATAAGCACACCGGTTATAAGAACATATCGGATATAAGAACACTATATTGGAAAACGGTTGCCATATACCCTGTAATAAATAATTATAATAATTATAATAATTAACTTAATCGCCCATAATTAACTTAATCGCTTATAATTTCAATAGTTTCAAAACTGACATCTGCACAGTAAAAATGGTTTTTAGATATAAATTCTGCGAACGAGGATTGTCCATAATGACTGATAATTTTTGATATAATATCCGTTAAATGTTATATACTTATGATTGAACTCTGTAGACAAACAAAACGGATTTTTAGAAACATGGGTTGAAAGTAAAACGTTTTACTCTTCAAATTTAATAAAGTAATTATATTAATTCATTAATTCTTTTCATTTATTGAAATAATACTATAGCTATATCTTATTAATTAATATATTTGTAGTCTTTTCTACACTTAATTACCTAACACAATACACTCTAGAATAACATCCTGCTTCGTTATAATAACATGAGATTTAACCATACGCACAAATTACTATGAACCTTCTTCCTGTTTTTCAATTACTAAATAAGGAATTCTGTCCTAATCATAACACAAATGTAGATTAATTAGATATTAACATACAGTAGAACCTTGTTAGTACGAACACCACGGGACGGTCAAATTGCAAAATGCGTCCGCCATATTATACAATACGTATAATTCGTATTGGAAAAGCTTTGAAGTGAAATGAATAGAGTTCTACTGTATTAGGTTAACTAAAATTTACCTAATATTTCGATCTTCTTCTGTAGTTTGTCATTAGCATAACCAGGAGAGAGCCCCTCGGGACCTTCCCAGCTTATCAATATAACTACAACCATAAGCGATAGGATAGAATAATATACCAGGCTTATAGTATTGCTGGGATATTCTCTAACTGTGTTATGGGTTGTTTATATTACAGAGAACTCCCGTTATAACGAAGTCGGATATAACGAAATAACCGCTTATAACAAAATTGAGATTTTCTCCTAGAACACTAAATCCATTAATTATTATCCGCTTATAACGAATATCCGGATATAACGAATGAATTTACAGGTCCCAAGCACTTCGTTATAACGAGAGTTGACTGTATAATAAACTATGTGATTTGGTAATGCGATTACCAGGGGGACCGTTGAAATTTGTTTGTCTTATCCGGAAATTCGTATTTAGTATAGGCTAGGGGAATTAAACTTTGTACTCCTTAACCGATATTTCGCCTTATCCGTGTTTGTTTAACGAGTCTACTGTAGCAGTGAATGAGAATTAATATTAATTACAAGTTAATCAGGTTATTTTTCTAGCTACGTGACATTAAGTTAACTCAAGGTACATAATTATTATAACGGCACGAAATGGAACTGCCCATTGACGCAAGAATAGATAAATATTAGGCGGACAACAGGATGTAGCTTTCAATTCAAACCATATATGACCACAAATAATCCTTATTCCAATTAATTCCTTATGCTTTTTGTTTCAATATTCTCTCCCGTGATTAAATCATGTTTTTCTCATACTTTCGTATTGCATTTACTTTTGGAGTAGGCAAAAATTAAATATGTTGTCAGTATATTTTTCTAAGAAATATATATTTACTATCAATTGAGGTCTACTCCAGAAAATAATTGGTTTGGAATAACTAACTTACCAATCATACTATTTTATTAATAGAATTGTGTCTTTGTAATTAATTCAACGCCCCTTAGCTTTATATGGTCAGCTAATTAATATATTTTATTTTCAATCATACTTTAATAATCTTCTTATGACTCAAGGGGCTGGTAAAACTACTTTGGCAACCAAACTTGCTGAAAAAATGTCTCTACCTTGTTTCTATGAGCCTGTCATTGACAACGCGTATCTCTCTGATTTCTACAAAGATCCTAAAAGGTACAGCTTTCCCTTACAGGTGGGTGGGTTGGACCTATTTTTAGATAATACAATAGAACCTCGTTAATACGAACACCTTGGACAGTAAAAATTTGTTCGCTTTATCCGGAGTAATACCCATTGAATAGCCATTGTAGGGACCTGATTTTGTGGAACTGTTTGTTCGTCTTATCCGGAAATTCGTATTAACCGTGTTCGTACTAACGAGGTTCTACTGTACGTATGTACAAACAAAAATCCTAATGATTTGTTTACTTTTAATTATATGAATCATTTTATAAGCATAAGTTAAAATAGTAAGCCAGTTATTCAATATTATTGTTGTTGTTATTGACTTATGCAATTATTTGTGCACGTGAATATTTTAATCACATTATGAAAGTGTTGTAATAATATTGTTTGCATTTAATTTTAGAATTTCTATAATATTCATTTTAGTGTTGTTATATCCACGAGGTTCCCAAAAAATAAAAGATGATGTTTACTATATTGTTGTTGTTGTTGTTGTTTGCATTAAAGTTGTGTAATTAGAAACTGAAAGTACTATTGCACAACCTATACATTAAACTCTAATATAACAAAATTTCGCTTCTCGAATTAACTAAGTTTTCACTGTAATTTCTATTTGAATTCCATGTTCCAGGTATACTTACTAAACAGAAGATTCCAACAACATCAACAGATAATTTGGCAGGGCCAAGGGGGGGTACAGGATAGAACTATTTACGAGGATTCAGTGTTCGCTAAGGTTCTCAAAGATGACGGGTTAATGGAGGACAGAGAATACCAAACGTACAGATCTCTTTTCAGCAATATGTCTAACTTCATGTTAGTACCTAGAATTATATAGCCAGGTTCTTATATTATTAATATTCAAGGGACCAAAAATTGTGTTCATAATAGAGACTTCAAAATAAGCAACTCAATTTAATACAAACCATATATAAGTTGTTAAATTGGGACCAATAAGGCTTGTTCATAATAAAAAGTTTCAGATGATGTATGCAAAAATTGTTCGCAAGCAGAAGTGATTTACTACTCTTGTTTGCAAAATCTACATTTTCCTCAAAATATGTTGCATTTTTGCAAATAAGACATTAATTATATAGTGTCATACCTACATGTTATTTTCTATTTTATAATAGTGCCATTAGAAATCTTAAAATGTGTTGTAATTTAGCTAGCAAACTACTTTATGTAGAAATTATATGTTGCAAATAAAATTATACTTTTGATTTCGTGCGTAAATAGTATAAAGTACATAGTAATCATGTAATACTCTACCTTATTGCGATTTAGAAGTACGTATGTGCTAATAATGATTTGGTTGATTAATATTATCTAGGAAAAGGTGATAGTATGATAATTACAATCGATTACAGTGTTGTTCGCCTATTAGCAATTGCTCTAATACCAATACGTGTATTGTTATTTAGCAAGTTATTTTCAGTCCCCAAGCGAGCAATATTTTATTAATGATAATTCTGTTCGTCTAATAGTAAGTTCGCCTCTTACAAGCAAATTTCCTGCAAAATGCGACTTGCTATTACGCGACTACCACTGTATGTATGTGGTTATTTATTTTATAGGAAAAAGCCGAATTTAATAATTCACCTGGACGTAAGTCCGATTGAAAGCAAGAGGCGAATCGATGCGCGTAGCAGGGATTGTGAATCCGGTATTACACTTGATTATCTACAGAGATTGTACGTTGCATACGAATCGTTTATTAAAGACATAAGTAGAATTATTCCTGTCATTCGAGTTAATTATGATAAGTTCAGAACAGCTGATGAAATGGTGGATATGATCATTAGGTAAGTTTATTATTTATATTTTCTTGTTACCGTTTTTCTATTAATTTGTATTATTAGTACATATTTGCTATCAGTTACGCCGTATACTTTCTTATAATCACCATTGATATTAGATATACAGTAGAAGCTCGTTAGTACGAACACGGTTAATACGAATTTCTGGATAAGACGAACAACAGTTCCACAAAATCAGGTCCCTACAATGGCTATTCAATGGGTATTAGTATTACTCCGGTTAATACGAACTCCGGATAAAGCGATCAAATTTTTACCCTCTATTGGTGTTCGTATTAACGAGGTTCTACTGTAATACGAATCAGTAGTGTGTTTGCATTGCAGGCAGACAATGTATGATACTTTATATTTTCATTATTTTGCTTAGAGAATACTCACAGATGGCAAATGTTAGATCAGTGGAGTTCGACAACTAACAAGATGTTATAAACCTTCTAGTTATATATTTATTTTTCAATTGGATTACCTTTTAGATTATAAATTATGTGATCCTGGAATATTCGATTTGATTCATAAAACTTTCGTTTAATTTTCTTATTTCCTTCTTGATATTTGACATCCTGGATAAATTTATTTTTTAAATTTCCCCTAGTGATTATTAATTTGGTATTAATTTTAATAATTTAATAGACAAGTAAAAATATCCATATTATACATAAAACTTTCGTTTAATATTATTATTTTCTTGTTATTTAACATCCTGGATAAATTTTATTTTTGTTTCTTTCTCCTAATGATAACCACTGCATCCATTTAATGTAAGTATTTCATTAACACTGATTAAATTCATGAGTTAATTTGGTTTATAATTTAATAGACAAGTAAATATCCATATTATACATAAATTTTTTCGTTTAACTTCTTATTTCCTCTTGTTATTTAACATCCTGGTTAATTAGTCATAATACAATAAATAATACAGATAAACATAATTCATTCTTTTTCATTATATTAATTTGTTCCTTTGGCACATAATTTAATAGACCAGTAAATATTCAAGGAAATATAATTCATTTTAAGTTTTAATGCGGATGTGGTTTGTATAGCGAGTTTGTAGATTTTAGATGAACTTATTCAAGTCTCGAGATAAGCCACCAGATTGGGTCATAGATTCAGTAATACAATATGTTTGCTCTCCTTTATTCTCAACGCCTGTATTGGATTTCATTGAGGACAGATGCGTGGGTTAGTTACGAATTAGGGAAATGACCCTGTAGATAATCTATGGTGTTAACCCTGATATGATTTTGCTAATTACCTATAACATAAAAGTACCTTGTTTATTATATTTTAACCAAATTTATAAACCACTACATAATAATAATACGTACTATTTATTTCATTTCCCAAGGGTGTACGTTATAACCGAGTTCTATGTACAAATTGTAATCCTACAGATTGACTATCGCAATACTTTTCTAGTATTCGATTCAAGTGAAGAAAACAAGTTTTCCTACACAGATGCGCATCAAGATTTTGGGAAATTGGTTGGTAATTTACAGTTCTTATTTTGGGAATAATTTCACTGAAATAATTTCCTGTTTTATGAATCTTTATAGATTGACTATCAACTTGCTAATTTTATGGACGAGACTGGAATCAACCCAAACGACTTTGCATCTGCGTTAGCTCTTGATATCAACTCTCACCAAGGGGTAAACAACAATGCTCTAAAGGTCAGTCGGATTGAAATCGGTTTGATAGAATATTATTCGGAAATAACGTACTTCGACACAGTATATATAATATAGTTAATACGAACACGGTTTTAAATATTACGAATTTCCCTTAAATACTGACACTATTTAAATCCCCTTTGAAAGCCTTTTCAATACAAATGACACCGGTTAACGAATTTCGGATAATGAATATACATCTTGACGGCTAATTGACGGCTAATCCTTACATTTACGTTATAACCGAATTGAATTGTACCATGGATTATAATGGCAAAATTAAAAAGCTTGCTTATATTCGGTCAACTCCGTTATAACGAAGTGCTTGGGATCTGTAATTCCTTCGTTATATCCTGACATCCGTTATAAGCTGATAATAATTAATGTATTTACTGCTCTAGGGGGAAATATCTATTTATTATAAGCGATTATTTCGTTATATCCGACTTGATTATAACGGGAGTTCACTATATTATAAAACATAATAAACAAAAATATATTAGTAACTTTATAAAGTATTTATTTAGAACGCGTTTAAGCACATCGAGGCTGTGGATAACTTTATTCTGTTTAAGAACATAATGGTGAGCACTAATAAGGAACTCAACAACAGAGCCCTAGAGATGATAAGCCGCTCTGGAATGCTAATGCCCTCACTTCAGCCTCGACAAGTTGCTTCCAGATTCTCTGATACCCCACCCCCGCCCTACAGTGGATACGAAGGTACTTTCGTAACTCAACTTTCTTTAGTCTAGCTACTGAATACATTATACTATTAACCGGTGGCTTAATAGAGTCACCTCGGGACAAGGTTACTTTGACCCGATTAAGCGGAGAAATTATTAACTGAAAATATTTTAAGCCAAACTGTAATTCCGTCCTATAAATCCTGTGAAATTTTCATCCAGGCAAAAATTTTCTGCGCGCCTAGATTTAGTTTGAAGGTACTTTAGGGTGACCATTGTCCAATTTTCAGCCTGGACAGTCCAGGTTTTTTACAATTATAGTGCGATGTCAGTAATTTTCTAAATTGTCCAGGTTTTTTAAACGAATAGTGTCCAGTTTTTTATAACCTGTGTCCAGGATTTTTGTCGAATTTTTGATAAATGTCCAGGTTTTGGCCCAAAATCCTCTGGTCACCCTAAGGTACTTTCGTAACTCAACTTTCTTAGTCTAGCTACGGAATACATTATACTATTAACCGGTGACTTAATAGAGTCACCTCGGGACCAGGTTACTTTTAATCCTGTGAAATGTTAACCCCATTAAGCGGAGAATCTATTAAATATATTAACCGTTGGCTCTATTAAGCGGAGTCGACTGTACTTTCGTAATTCAATTGAGTCTAACTACTGAATACAGTAGACTCGTTAATAGGAACACCAGGGGACCGTCTTAATGTTTTCGTATTAACTGGAAATTCGTATTAACCGGAGTCACTTGCATGTAGTATTTGTATATGCTAGGGGAATTAAACCTTGTTCGTATTTTAACGAGATTCTACTGTACTCTTGTAACAAAAATTAACAATTGATTTGAATTATACTTTATTTTCATTTGAATTTGGCAATTGAGTATTGTAGTGACTCTTGTAAAAAATTATTTTTAACAATTAAAAAGGTTATCTTTTCAAAAATGAATAATGGTGGACTTTCGTTAAGACGAACAAATTATAAGTTCCTTTCAATTAATACAATTTCGGTTAATATCAATTCCGGATAAGGAGTACAAATCAGTCCCCTGGTGTTTGTCTCCACTGTATATTTGTCTGATTAAACCATGGATAGTAGAAGATGGAGTGAGGAATCTTATAAGCGATGATGAGATGGAATCCTTTGCAAGAAATATGTCAAATAATCTGCAAGTGTTTGACAATACAGTGAGAGAGCAACAGGAATATATTCAGCGAAACATTGGAATACAATTTGGTGACGTAATACAGGAAACTAATCAGTTAAACTTTACAGAAAGTACAAGTCAGTATTCCGTAAATTAATATTCTCAGAACTGATTTAAAATAACATATGAAATTACTTATATAGAGCTGAGCTTTGTAGAGTTCAGTTTTCCACTATGTGTATTCATGCACTGAGAAAGGTCAGTTTTTTTCCAGAGTTCGAAATTGACCTTTAGAAAGTAAGCCTGGGCTTTTAGTATGGGATAAAATCTGAACTCTACAAAGCTCAGCTCTATATAAGGATTCCCATATATTATTTTACCGAATAAATGCCCGGCGCTTATTGTTTTCGTGAGCCATATTTACACACAATTTTTTTTGAAAAATTCAGAAAATAATATTTATTTGGATTATAACGGTCCTCAGTGATAGTAAACATACCAACTTGCATAAATCAAATTAATTACATTTACTTATCAATAAATGTGTATTAATTTTCTCATGCAAATGCAATTTTTATTGACCCGGCGCTTATTCGGGGAAATACGGTAATTATACTTAATTTTTAGATGAACCAACTCCCAATAGCCTTTATCCAGATCTGGAATTCTCATTGAATGATCCCATTCCTTCTCTTACTCCTATTTCTAATGCAGAGTTTGAAGAATTCTTATCTCCTGCAACCATGGATAATATTATAGTTGATCCTATTATGGATAATACCCCGACTCTCCCTACTACTACTGATGATATTCCAACTGATCCTTGTACTTTGGATAATCTTATAACTGATCCTTTTATTGATGATAATATAACTGCACCTAATAGTACCACGGATAATCTTATAACAGATCCTTGTACTTTGGATAATCTTATAACAGATCCTTGTACTTTGGATACTACTATTACAGATACAACTAACACAGGATTACAAGACACATTTGTAGAACAAATAACTCCTGTTCCCACTGAGAATAAATTCAAACTCCCAGAGTTACCTTCGCAACAGAAACAGCGCATAGGAATGTCTATAGAGAGAGACAGAGAGGAAACTAACCAATCGGAAGAGAGAGCTCAGTCCCCGGTAGAGGCTGCTGACAGCCTAACTCAACAGTGGATGGAATATGCCAACCAACAGAAATACAAATGGAGATCTTCTGTGGAAGAATGTGATAAGGATAAGGTATAATATACAGGGAATTATAGGTATAACGAAGTGCTTGGGACCTGTAAATTCCTTCGTTATATCAGGATATTCGTTATAAGTGGATAAATATTAATGCATTTAGTGCTCTAGGGGAAAATATCAACTATTAGTGTTATTTGTATATAATAACAATTGCTCTTAGAAAGTTATTTTCAGTCCCCAAGCGAGCGTTAATGTTAATTCTGTTTGTCTAATTGCAAGTTCGCATATTAGCAAGCAAATTGCTAAATGCGACTTGCTATCATGCGAACACCATTGTACACGAAGTTTACAAAAGCTATAGAATATTGAAATTATTACCTCCATTATAAAGTGCCGGTCAAGAAAATCCTGATACAAAGCTACATAATATTTAATTTCTCTATTAATATTAACTTTTTAGGCGAAGCCATCCGAGAGAGATCTCGTGGACAGAGAAGACCATTTCAAAAGGCAACGCGACCTCTTAAGAAAGCAGCGCAAACAACAACGAGTTGCAGAACAAACAACAACAACAACAACATTAGCTACTCAACACATTCCATCTACCCCAGATGGTAACCTAGATTCTCCAGTTGATTCTGATAAGGAAAAAGTAATGGCGGAAGATGCGAGGAAATTCCGCAGAGCTTTGTCAGCAAAACTGAAGAGGGAAGTAGTTAATAAACAATAATAACTGATTTATGAATTCTACTTATTTAGCTCAGCCCCCCCCCCCATTCGATTTAATGCATTAATACTCTGTACCGATTTGTATTTATTTATATTACATTTCAATACACACATACTTCCAACTACAGTCACTCCGCTTAATTGGGTCACATTGGTATTTGACTCAATTAACCGGTGACTCTATTAAGCGGAGTCTACTGTCTATACATTATACAGTAGAACCTCGTTAGTACGAACACGGTTAATACGAAATGACGAAATTCCAATTAATACGAATTTACGACACAATTTCAGTCCCCTTAAAAGCAATTTCAATACAAATGACATTGGTTAATACGAATTCCGGATAAGGCGATCGCATTATGACGGTCCCCTGGTGTTCCTACTAACGAGATTATACTATATAACTTGCTGTATACAGATTATACCCATTAGAATGTGTGCAGAGAGCAATACCACAGTCCCTATATGTCTAGAGAACATATCGGAAGGTTTAAAGGACCTTATTCAGAAACTGAAGTACAAAGACAGATTCAAAAGCTCTCAGCTAGTAGCTCTAGACACCCTCAAGTTAGTCAGAGAGTTAGTCGGAAAGAAAACTAAGTGGGCCTCTACAAAAGATCTTCTGGACAAACTTAGAATGTTAGGTCGCGTGCTGTTAGAAGCCCAGCCTTCTGAAAGTCACACTGGAAACGTAATTCGCCGGATTCTGAAGTTAATCAAGGAGGAATACCAAACCATTCAGAAGGGCACCGCCCCTGATGAGATGGATTCTATTTCTCTGCACAGTCTTAGTCAGCCTGGAATTGATGAGGAGTATAAACTTGGTATTCCCGCTGGGATAATCATAAGCCATATTCAGGACCTTATAGATGAAATTAATGATTCTACAACTAACATAGCTCAACAGGCATTTGAGCATATTCATGCTGGAGAGATTATAATGACACTCGGCTACTCAAAGTCTGTTTTAGCGTTCCTATTGAAAGCTTCTAAGAAAAGGAATTTCCAGGTTATGGTAGCAGAATGTGCGCCTACATACCAAGGTCACGAAATGGCTGCTAAGCTAGCAGAGGCTCAAATAGAGACTACGTTAGTAACAGACAGTGCGATATTTGCTCTAATGTCTCGCGTTAATAAGGTTATTATAGGCACACACACTGTGTTAGCTGATGGGGGCTTAAAGGCATTGAATGGAGCGCATACACTAGCTATGACGGCCAAATTCCATTCAGTCCCTGTAATAGTATGTGCCGCAATGCATAAACTTTCGCCTGAATATCCGTGTTATTATAACCATGATTCCTTCAATAAGTGCGTTAGTCCGATGGACATAATGAGTGAGAGCCAACATGCACGAATGAATGGTGTACAGATTTATAATCCTGTGTTCGACTATGTGCCTCCAAATCTGGTGCAGCTGTATATCAATCAGAAGGAAGGAATTGCTCCTTTCTACGTATATAGGTACCTAACGGAGTTGTACCATCAAGAAGACTATATGCTATAGACTGTAGTATTACAAATTGCTGCTAATATGTGTAATTAAATGCTGTTGTTTCTTATAAACTACATTGGAATTAATAAAGTTTAGAATAATTTATACCATCAAGAAGATTATATGCAATAGACATTAGTATTGACAATTTGCTGGTAATATACGTAATTAAATGCTGTTGTTTCTATAAACTACATTAAAATTAATAAAGTTTTGAATAATTTATACCGTCAAGAAGATTATATGCTAGACGACATACATGTAGTATTGCAATTTGCTGGTAATAAATTACATTGCAATTAATAAAGTTTATTATAATAATTGTATTAATTAGATATTGTAAGAAATAGCTTATATGTAGACCGTTTATTTCTAGACCAGGTTATCTTAACTTAAATTGTATTACCCATAGACGTAGGGGCTTTTAGTTCACAAAATTTATAGACGGTCTGCAATTGTTAGCTTGATTTGTATTTAGACCGTTTACTTATAAGTAAACTCATTGTAAATATGTTTATTAAGAAACAAATCATATATAAAGTACTATAAACCTGTTTATAATCAAACAACATATTTTGCAATGACTTGGACACAAATTAAGATGTTTAATAACCGATTACAATAATTTAGAACTAAAATTATATATTGCTGGTAAAAGTGATTCAATATTAATTCAAGCACCAAATAAGGCCAACCAAATTTACTATTTGTTAGATGCAATCAACTCAAATGTAAGAAATAATCATTATTCCAGTTAGAATCTAGTATCCGTATCAATTACACTGTGTAGGCTAAATACAGTAGAATAGATTGCTGTAAGAAAACAATATTATAGAAAGCGTATAATATAAAATAAACTGATTATTAGTTTGTTTGATTTATATTAAAATAGACTGATGGCTAATGTTATTTATGAAAATCCTTTGACGCAATGTTTCGCACAAAACATTCCTCTGTTAGACTTCCATCTGGATGACAGTCCTAATTTCTATCATAAATTAGGAGTTTGGTCAAATAAGGTTAGGGAGGTGAGTCAATTTGTTTGCTAAGTATTTATACGTTAAGAATTACTTATTATCGAGCAACACTTTTCAAATATAATTATCAGGTTATTTCACCTTTGTCAAGCCGGGTTTTTATATGTCTGAAAAGGTGTTGGCCGATATATTAGAAATTAGAATACCTAATATTGTCCAAAACTAATTTCCCCGAATAAGCACCGGTCAATAAATATTACATTTGTAAGATACAAATAATGATCATTAGTTGATAACTGAATCGTAATTAAATTAATTTCTGTAAAATCAGTAAGTTTACTGTCGATGAGAACTAGTATTAGAACCCACATTCTTTTCTGGATAATTGGATAAAATTGTGAGTAAAACTTGACTCAGAGAAATTCTATTTTATTCGGTAAAATACGGTATAAGTCTCAATTAGAAATAACTTGTATGTAGACCGTCTATTTCTAGACCAGGTTTTCTTACATATAAATTAGTATTACCCATAGACGGCAGGGCTTTTGGTCTACAGAATTTATAGACGGTCTCAAATTTTTGGCTTAGTTTGAATGTATGGGCTTTTATAGACCGCTACATACTATAAGGGTGCTTCTCAATGAATATATGTAAATAAATGTATACTGGTACTTACCATTGTAATATTATTTTAAATCCATCATTCATCTTCAGGGCTTCGAGATTTTCAGTGGAGTTACCGATGCTTACGATTCCGTTTGCTCTGCCACGAGCAATCTGCATTTGGCCTGGGAGAAGATGATTAATGTTCTGGACTCTTCGTCCGAGTTTATGAAGAAGGACGATTCGTTCTCTCCTTTTTCAGACGTTATTAATTCTGTAAGAATACTATTCATTTATAAACAGATTACATAGGATAACTATCGTTAACACGAATGACTTACCGTCGAAATTTGTTGGTGTTTTTCCGGAATACGTATTAACCGTGGTCACTTGCATTCACTGTATAGGAGAATTAAACCTTGTATACTCCTTAACCGATATTTCGCCTTATCCGTGTTCGGTGTTCCTATTAACGAAAGTATACTGTAATAAAGAATAAATTAAGTTAGAATTGTCACATATTCTATGTTAGAATAATTTAGTTGTGGATCTCTAAGAAAATTTCTAATCAACTATAAATTATTCATAAATACTAAGTACGTGTTATGCTATTTATTGTATGTTAGCAATATTATAACCTTTGTTATCGAAACATGGATTATTCAATAAAAATTCAATGATGGATACTAGTTAAATTTGCTGAGATACAAATTTATGTTGTAATCATTATAAGTGTACACCCGTTATGACATATAACGAAGTCGGATATACCGAAATAGAGAATTTCCCCCAGAGCACTAAATGCATTAATTATTATCCGCTATAACGAATATCCGGATATAACGAAGGAATTACAGGTCCCAAGCACTTCATTATAACGAGAATTCCCTATAGTTATTATCCACTGTATAATTAGATATGCGATCAAATGGAGGAAATACAGAGATATCTGAAAGTGCGAGTAGACCAAATGTTAGATCTTACATGCAGCAACCTGAAGAAAATAGCTGAGGAGAAATATAAGATAGAAGTAAGCTTTTATTACTTGTATATTTGGTTATTTTATGTTAATAAATTATTGTTGTTTGTTGTTGGTGTTTGTAGTTCTTGTTGTTGTTATCAATCAGTTATTCTTATTGTTGTTGTTTAGAGTTTGGATCTGCAATTAAAGAGGACACAAGAAACATATTTCAATGCTCTAGACAAATTCGGGAATGTACAAGTGCATGTAAGCAAACCTTACAATCGATTAATGATGCAATTCTATTAATTCCAATTGACTATTGTTGTTGTTAGGATAAAAACCTTGTTGAGTATGGCGAGGCGGCAATGGCTAGCAGAAGAAATTATTTTATTCTAATTCTCAAGTGTGTATTTAGTCTAAGGGAAATATACTCAACTGGAATTGTAAGTATTTATTATATTTGTTTGTATTTACTATAATATGATTGTTTGTTGTTTATTTACAGATTGAATTTGCTAAGAATGTTATTCAAGACTCACTTATCCATTTTACATATTACACGCATGCTTCTAATGTAAGTTTTAGCTAATTTAGTATTAATTTCCAATTTAGATTATTATTCGTTTTGAACTTAGGTTTATAAGAATTCTGAAGAAGCAATAGGAGAAATAGATAGACAAATTAGAAAAGCTAAAATATACTGCAAAGTAAGTTATATTAATACTTTAATACATTATACTCTAGTTAATACGAACACCAGGGGACTGTCGAAATATGTTAGTATTATCCGGTAATTCGTATTAACCAGAGTCACTTGCATGCATTGTATAAGCTAAGGGAATTAAACTTGTACTGCTTAACCGATATTTCGCCTTATCCGTGTTCCTACTAACGAGAGTTTACTGTAGTTAATTTATGAATATATTTTGTGTTATTTTAGAAAGAAATTGAAGCAGATGAGAAATTCCATCGCCTTTTAAGAGAAGAAGTTACAAACAAATTCAATTTTGACTCTGAAAGTATTAAAAAATTGAGTACTCATTCTCAGATACCTGTAAAGGTCAATAAATTTGATATTTGTAAGTTGCAATTATTTATGTTGTTCGTCAGAAATTGAATTGAAAGAATAGAAAAGCAAATAAATAATAAAATAAATATTTGAATTTGTTACTCGCTCTTATTCTTTAGCTTCTGCTCTATTGGGAGAGGACGGAACCCCTGTAAGTTAATTAACATTAATTCTACAGAAATATACAGTTAATATATTAAGAAATTAATTGAAATACAGTGGAATTGCTTTATTAGCAACTCGAATTTTGCATGAAATTTGGTTGCTAATAGGGGAGTTGCTAATAAAGCAATTCCACTGTACCATAAATTAATAATATAAATTACTTAAATATCGGCCAACACTTTGTATAATGTAATTTAAAGACACTGGCAAGGCATTTTAACATAAAAAATTTACCTTTGCAAAGGCAGGTTTTATATTGAAAAGTATTGCCCGATATATACAGTATAAACTTGTTAGTGGGAACACGGTTAATGCGAACACTATTTCAGTCCCTTCAAGGCAATTTCATTACAAATGACATTGGTTAATACGAATTCCGGATAAGGTGAACGCATTTTGATGGTCCCCTGGTGTTCCTACTAACGAGGTTCTACTGTATATACAAGTAAGCCCCTAATCTTAATGTTTACCAATAGGTTATATCATAGGCTATGGTTATTTATATGCACATACTGTAGATTGGTATACGGATTACTCGCCTAGGAAGTGCAGGGAGAATCAAAAATCAAATTCCCGAAATTGATACGAAATTAAAATCTCCCTCACACGAAGACATACACCAAATATCAAGCCGGTTAAATACAAGTTTCTCTCCCAACATATTCAAAGAGGAGAAAGGAGTTAAAAAGAAAGCTCTTTTCAATGTGAGAAAAAGAACAAATACAACTGCAGTTTGTATTGAGCCACCGGTTAGTAGCAAAGATCTACAATTACACATTCCTTTATCGCACTCAAATTCAGCACTAACGTCAATTGAAGACTCATTAACTTCGCCAAACAGAGGCCTGGGTAAACGGTTCGTACATAAAATTAACAAACGTATCTCTACTATAATCACCAAACCTGGTGACTCGTTCCTTAAGTCATCTGCCAACTCTCTTGACAGCAATATCCCTTCAATAACGAATAAGAATTTGCTGATTGATGGAATCGACTTAGATGAAGACGGTACAAAATCTCTAACTGGAATTCAGACTTCTAATTCTGTTGAGGATATCCCATCATTAAGTTCCCCAACTAAAATGCATTCGCTTGGAAGAGTAAACAGATGTAGCACTATTGTAGGTAAGAGGGAAGTTTGTTTGAAAGCGGTTACTAATTGCTTTTGCTTTTCTATTCTTTTCAATTCAAATATTTCTAATTTTATTTATTATACAGCTTGTTGTGAACAATTTTCGTCTGATTAATATGAAAAACTTTATTATGAACAAGCCATATGGTCCCAATTTAACAACTTACATAGGATTTGTATTAAATTGAGTTCGCTTATTATGAAGTCTCTTTATTATGAACACAATTTATGGTCCCTTGAATGTTCATAATTCATAACCTGACTGTATTTGTTATTAATGTCTACATTTCTGCTAGATTACAACAACCCCCCACTTGACATTACGAGGCCTTACAACGTTAATCCTGGCGCCTTAAACAAACTGCCTTCAATCGACGGAGACTTCAAGCAATCCGAGGATTACTTGAAGAGACTCAACCCTCTGCATTCCTATCTCAAGACTGGGTATCTAAGGCAGAAACCCAAAGGGAACTTTGCACTCAGAGCTCCGAAATGGCCTCTCGTGGTACGGAGTGAAATATTGAACAAATTAGTTACATTATAATGTGCTTAATCTGTAATAACTACTGTAGAACCTCGTTAGTACCGTCAAAATGCGTTCACCTTATTCGGAATTCGTAATAACCAATATCAATTGTATTGAAAAGGCTTTGAAGGGGACTGAAAATCTGAAATAGTGTTCGTATTAAACAGAATTTCGTATTAACCAATATCATTTGTATTGAAAAGGCTTTGAAGGGGACTGAAATAGTGTTCGTACTAACTAGAACTTCGTATTACCGTGTTGGTACTAACGAGGTTCTACTGTACTTATTATATTCTATTGTTTAGTACTGCGTGATAGACAAGGAGGAAGGCTGGCTGAGGGCTGGAGAGATGAACGGATTGGGATTATTCCCTCTGCAGAACCTGATGCTCTCTACTACTAAGAAGGCTGATGACGTAGATAAGATACACTGCTTTAAGGTACGCACTGTTGTACAGTCAGGCTATTCAAGGGACAAATTAGCCTATGGAGTAAATATAATTTATTATTTATGTCCAGATTCTAAATGTACAGTTAGCACAGTTAGACTTAATTATGTGTAGTTTCTACGATTGCGTAGTATATAATACAGTCAGGTTCTTTTACTAAGAACGTTCAAGGGACCAATAATGTGTTCATAATAAGCGAACTCAACTTAATACAAACCCTATATAAGTTGTTAAAATGCACCATTGGGCTTGTTCATATGTAATGAACTTTTTCATATTAAGCAGACGGAAAATTGTTTACAATAAGCAGACCTAATTGTAATCGTATACATTAAAAATAAACTTTGCAAACAACAACAAAACTGATTTACTGAAACATTGCAATACTATTCCTCAACAAATACAACATTCTTATTGTATCCGTGTATTATACAGCCATTTGTAAATATGCTTCTATCCTTTTTGATCCAATTTTCATACGCCTAAATAACAAATTAATGTTACAGTATAGGAGAAGATTCCAAATTTTCGTGCTCCTAATTAAAAATTTCCAAAAATCATACTCTAAGTCTAAAAGGTGCTCCTGGATAATTCCTTGATTGTTCTGTTTGTAGGTAGTCTCTCCCGAGTTAGAGGTAACTCTCCAGGCATTTACGCCAAACGAATACAAACAGTGGATTGATGGACTAGAGGTTAGAAATAGAATAAATACAAAAAAATAACATCTTACAATATTATACCTTAGGAGGCGATTACTTATACAATTCATAACAACCATTCAGTGAAGTGGAGATCAGTTAAGAGACCAAAGGGATATTTGGTATGTACACTTTCCTGCTTTTATATAACGTATATTCATATTACAATTGTTGATAATAATTATTAGGTGCCCCCTACAATCAAATGTTATAAAATACAGTAGACTCTCGTTAATAGGAACACGGATAAAGCAGAATATCGATTTAGGAGTACAAGGTTTAATTCCCCTAGCCTATACAAATGCATGCAAGTGACTCCAGTTAATACGAATTTCCCGATAATTCTAACAAATTTCGACGGTCCCTTATTATTCCTATTCCTATTGACGAGAGTCTACTGTTGATATTACCTTATTGTTATAAACGAATTAGAGGTTGTTTGAGAAGTTTGTTGCATATAAAGGAACATATTTAATATCCCAAAGACTAACTAAATATCTTATTAACTTATTAACTACAACTACTTTTATCGTTCAAGAAAATAACGTCTTTGAATTACCATGATTTGTACCAAATTGCATTAATACCACGTAACGTTAATTTCCTATAATAAGGTGAATGGTATGCGTTATAACATAAATATAAGTTTAACTAATTTGATTGTTAAAAGGTGATCTAAATAGTTGTACTATCTTCGCTTAATATTATTAGAGATTATCGGATTGTGTACTTGTAATTGTATAATAATTAAATATCTGATTCAATTCGGATAATTGGATCAAATATTCTTTGTTTGCTTCACAATGTGAATTCTTTTTTTTCATTTGTACAGTTTAATACAGCTTCAAATATTCTTCAAAGTACAAATGATGATTACCAAACCGGTTTTAATAAAAATTATGAAAATAATAGCAATTAGGATCTAATTAATATTCGTGATATTAATCTCAGAGCTTAATAGACCCACTCCAGTCAATTGTAATAAACGCGATTAAGCTTCCAGTTAGTGTGCCAAGTTGGAATATAATTCCGACGAGCAATAGAAAGAATTCTCCTCCCATACTTCTGGCATTAATTGTAACTCCAACCTTCACATAGCCTACGATAGAGCCAGCTAATACTGACAGCACGACCACGTGAAAACCTCCAAATACTGTATCCTGCATTGGTAGTGTAGGGCTTGTAGTAGCTAGATATATGAACCAAACCGCCACTGCTATATAGAAACTGGTTAGTATAGGGTACAGTGATCTGTGTTTCGAGTAGTATATTCCTCCGAGGATTGAAGATGCAGTTGTAGAAATAAAATATAGATTTAGTGTCCAGTGGAATGTGGCCTCTCCATAGTTCATTGTGTAGTAGGGAAGGAATTGGAATAGAATACTGTTAGAAAGCGCGCTTATAATGAATATGAGAAACAGGAATATACTAATCCAAATCCATTTGTTCTCCTGACTGCCTAGTATAGGAGTTGTGTCGTTTAGACTTTCGAAATTATAGTGATTGCTCTCACAGCTCTCAATACTGCTCGTGTGCCAGTCGGAAGAATTAGAATTGTTAAACACATACCAACCCGAACGTCTGTTCTTCTTTGACGGGCGATAAGTGAAATGTCTGTTCTGTGTCTTGGTGAGATTCAAGTTAGACATTTGACGTATTTCTATTTTGTTTTTCTCTTTTCTCGGCGCTGGTAGGATGTGTAGAAGCGAGAATCCGATCAGAGAAAGCAAACTGCATACAACTAAAACCAGGAAATATATTCCTGGCTCAAACCTAACTCCATCGTGTCCGGGTTCAGAGCAGTTCACTGCCTTTGGCATTCCCTGTATTGTAACCCAAATGCTTGGCAGAAACCCGCTTAAACCCTCCCCCACGTATAAGGCGCTCAGATAGAATCCTGGGAAGGCAGTTAAGTACGGAAGGATTAGAACAGTGCTCGTGTTGTTAGCCAAAGCAATACAAGCCGTTAGTATAAAGAACCACATACTTATGGCTCTACCGAATATGTGTATTCGTTTCTGCCATAAAATGGTTATCATTAGACACCCTACTACACCCAAACATAGCACACAGTAGGTAGCAATTGTATCGAAAAACCCAGTGTGTTTTCCTGCTATTTTCATGCACCCTTTTATGCCAAGATAGAGTACAGGCCCGATGTTAGCTAACTGTATTATGATTATGACGTAGGACTTTAGTTTGTTGCATTCTGGAGTGAAAGCCGCGAGAGTTGGAGTCTCTAAGAGGACTCCGTTTATAGCGAACCAAGTCGCGAGTCCGATTAAAATGAATAGACAGTATGTTGTAACGGAGACACCACTCAATTGCGAACTCAGATATTTTAATTTCGATTCATTTCCGGTTATTTGAGCCTTCAACAAAGAAACATTGAAATCCATAACACTCAACAATATTTATTTGTTTTTCATAAAATGCACTGCTATTTATGTTATTTTAACTGGCTCCTAATCCAAATAGGTTTCGCGTAGGTTTAATACGGTTTGGCTTCACTGCCTTGATTTACCGACCATCTGTGGACCGAGTGTATAAGGTATCTCGCTTTTAATCGATATTCCAAACTGACTTGTACATACTGGATATTATACAATGCTAATTCTATTGTTAGAATTAATCGATAGCCTCTTAAATAAAGGGAATCATTCGAACGGCAGTATGTGATTTGAATTAAGTTGGTTTTCACACAAATTGACAATGAAGTATAAACTAAGTACAGTTGAACATCGTTAGTACGAACACCATGGGACCGTCAAAATGCGTTCACCTTTTCTGAATTAGTATTCTATTCTATTAACCAATATCATATATTTGTATCGAAAAGCTTTGAAGAGGACTGAATTACGTAGTGTTCGTATTAACCGGAATTTCGTATTAATCGTGTTCGTATTTATGAGGTTCTACTGTATAAATATTTGGAATTGTGATCAAATATTTTATTGATCTAAATATCCCAATAAATAAATGGGATATACGGTCATACTAATTCCACTATAAATAATGATTTGCATATGGTCGGTCATATACAATCATTAGTGGAACAATTAAACTGTTACTATTTATAACTGTTTGTGATGTGATTATATTGATTTCTTAATACTTGTGAGTGGTAAATAGATAATTAAATTAGTAGAAAGGAAACCAGTGGGGTAACAAAGTACAATTTGGTGCAAATACTTTTTAGTTTGCAATAAGGACTAATGCTTTGTTCTGTTTATAATTCTTTAGTTTCTATTGAGAAGAAGTATATTCCGTTTGTTAGCTTCATTGAGATAATACAGCTATTGTTCTAACAAGTAGATACCTTATTTAGATGGAATTTGTCAATGTCATACTTATGCTATTAAATGGCATTTCCATTTATTATAATTAGTCGCTTAAATCAGTTAATACAGTTGGTTTGTGGAGTAAATTCGTATTATAAATGAGAACACCAAATTTGTTATGTCTAGACTAAATACAGTATAATCTCGTTAGTACGAACACGGTTTTAATAAGACAACTATTTCAGTCCCTTCAAAGCCTTTTCAATACTATTGATATGGCTAATACAGTACACCCTCGCTAATCCGAACAGGATATACCAAAATATGTTTCCAATAAAAGTGGGAAAAAATCGTAATATAGGTAGGTATAGAAGTGTAAAAGATAAGTCTCTGGAAAGTTTTTAATTAAGGAGTACACTAGATGTTTAGTGCGGATTAACAAGGTTTGTACAAGTTTGGTTCGGATTATCGAGATTCTCATTTATAGATGCCCATAGAAAATGCATTACTTCACTAATCGAACGAATTCACTAATCGGAACAGAATTTTTTGAATCTGAACACTTCTGTTCGGATTAGCGAGGGTGCACTGTAATACGAATTCCGGATAAGGCGAACGCATTTTTGACGGTCCCTAGTGTTCGTACTAACGAGGTTCTATTGAATACACATCTTATAAGCTTATTATACGTCACTGAACTAATTATTGTTCCCAAATACAAATAGTAATCAGGTTATTATTTATACCACAAACTGCCCAATTAGTTAGAAGTTAGACCTATAGTTATTAGCTCTCCCATAGCAACTAGTTAGGCGTATAGGCATGTCGCTGTGTCCGCATAAGCCTAAGGCTCGAGGCCGCTGCACTCAGTTCGGCCTGGAGGTTCCCGAGACCGTATTGTGGAAGAACTGGGAGCCCGGCAAGGAATACACAAAGAATATTCCTATCAAGAACGTGCGCGTAAACACACAGCATTTCCACTACAGTGTCCCCACTCTCCAGGTATTCAGTAGCAACTATCCTAAGCCTATTTCCCTCAGTTCAGGCACCAGTCATGTTATAGCGGTATCATTCAGGCCAGTGGAACGTAGCGTGTACAGCGATAAAATAGTGGTGAGGACTGAAGAGGGAAATCTCGAGATTCCAATCAAGGCGACGCTACCTGTCCCACAAATAGAGTTGGTAGAAAGTGTACAGTTTGGAATGGTAGCTATTGCGGACACCAGTTCTATGCTCTTCAAGATACGCAACAGTTCTGATGTGAGCATAAAGTTCAGCTTTGATGTCCCGGAACCTTTCACTATTTCCCCCAAACATGGCAACCTATCTCCCAGAAAGGAATGTCAACTAACCTGTACTTTCACCCCGAATACTGCCTCTGTTTACATCGCTAATGCAGTTTGTTTCTACGAAGATTGTAGACGAAAATTAGAGCTTTTGGGGACCGGAAAATTCGCGTATATCGAAATAAAATCTACTAACGGAAAACGAACCAGGGATTTGAACTTTAAGAATGTCGCTATGGGTCAATTACAAACCCAGAAAATAATCCTGTCTAACGAATCCCCTGTCACTGCCCCTTTCAAGGTGCGTCCCTTGTGGGGACAAAAGGGACCCATAAGTCCATTCAGCTGTTCCGATTTAACCGGTAGAATCGGCGCGTTTGAAAAGCACGAACTCAGAGTTACTTTCTCCCCTAGCACTCTAACCGGTGTCTCCATAGACTACCTAACTATAGAGTGTGTGGGCTCTCATACAGAGACTACAGTTAAGTGCGTGGGAACAGCTGTTAATCCAGTGGTTGCGCTTTCCGCTGAGTGCATTGAGTTTAGTTCTGTGCCGTGTAATAGCGAAGCTAGCAAAGTTATAGAGATTAATAACACCTCACCCGTAGCAACGCTATTCCAGTTCAGGAATGTAGAACAAACCGTGTTCACTGTTGAGCCGAGTTCGGGGAAAATCGCCGCGAATTCTAAGCGGAATCTAACAGTCTCGTTTAGCCCTACAGACGCACTCCCTTATCACAGACGACTAGTTTGCTTAGTGCACTACCAAACGCCCCTATTTATAGATGTGCTAGGTGCCGGTACCACGGATGATATTAACCCGGTTCTTCTCAAACAGGAACATCTGTCGATTTACGAGAATAGATTCCTGAAGGGATTAGCTAGTTATCCGCCCGAACAACTCAAGCTATGGATCAGAGAGGAATACATTTCTATAAACGGGACTGAAACAGTGATTTCACCAAACGCGCCTTTTCTCCAAGAGACACTCGATTTCAAGCCAAAGCCTGTGGATAAATATTCGTATGAATATATTTTCACACCTGACTATATGTCTCAGTTTATTCTAGACACCCGCGATATCGATTTCGGATCAGCTGTTCCCTCAACTGATCACTCAACGCATAAAATCCTAGCCACAAACCTATCGAAAGGTGTTATTAACTGCGTTTGGATTACACCCAAGGGGAGTGTAGATACCTTCATGGTATCACCTAGAACCCACGAGTTATCCCCTGGTGCCAGCTACGAATTCAGAATAACATTTTCGCCCTGTCAGCTGAATAAGTATTACGATACTACAATAGAGTGTTATGGGTATTTCAAAGCACTGAAGGACTACCATTTGGTTACAAAGGAATGTGTATCTCCGTCTTGGTGTAGCACGGTTAAACTGTCGGGTCACACCTGGAAGAAAGGAGGAGAAAACTCTCCGTCAACTTTAGTTTGGGAATCAAAAGAAATACAATTCAGTCCCTCGCTTCCTAATACAAATTCCTACAAAACAATTATTCTATCGAATAAATCGAGTGTGTCTGTTCAGTTTAATTTCAGACAAATCGACAGCGATTGTTTTGAAATTATCCCACAATTGGGATTACTGAGTGACGAAAATCAGATTTTTATTCTCAAAATGAAATCACCACCTTTATCAGAATTACCCACTAAGTTACCATCCCTGATCTACACTACACTAATCTGTGACATCAACCACGATCTAAATAACCCAGAGAAACTAATGCTATGCGGCACAATAGAATCTCCTAGAGTTGTATTCCCCGACGGAGACTGTATATTCTTCCATCCGTGCGTTGTAAACGGCAGAGTGGACCAGGGATTGCGAGTGCAGAACACTTCTATGTTAGCTCTGCAGTTCGATTGGTCTACGCAAGAGGCGGCACCCGGCATAACGCGAATAATACCGCAAAAAGGCACAATTCAACCGAACGAAATACAAACACACACATGGGTGTTCACACCTACTACTGAAGGCAGACATTCCTTCAGAGCCACCGTAACAACCAGTTTCGCGAATTGGAATTCAGATCAACGTCATAGGGAATCAATTAGCATAGTAGGAGATAGCTGCAAAAGCGAACTATACGTTTCTAACAAACAAGTTAACCTCGGTTTTATAACAGTGCGGTCTAACCACAAGGAATACATACCCCTTATAAACCCATGTCCGTGTCACCTTACATACACCCTATCCTACAAGGCATTCTACACCGGTCTAAACGGAGATATCGAGACATGCGGCCCTAAAGAAGTCCAGCTCCCAGCTGACGACTCAACTATAACAGCTGGCTCCACGCATTCCATAGCACTCTTCCTGAAACCAGAGCATCAGGGGGAGTACACTATACAGGTTTCCTACCAAATCGTAACGGACAAGAAGCAAGCCACCGCAACCCACTCACTATTCACTGTCCTAGCCAGCGTATGCTACCCCTCTGTATGCGTAGTGGACACCAAACAGTGCTGTGTATCGGGTAGCGTGTCCAAACAGAGACTATGGGAAATGCTTAGTATTGACAGTCTAAACGCGCTGCTTATAATGGAGCCGTCTTATGACGAGATGCGGTATGATATAGCGACGCGACACAGCATGAAGCGGAGAATCCCGGTGCTCACTAGAGCTATAGTAGACTTTAACTTTGGCAGCGCTCCTATAAACTCGCCCGATAGCGAGATAATACTGCTCCTAGAGAACAAGAGCAGTGTGTGTGTGGAGTACGCTTTCCAGTTCCCAAACGATATGTATCTGGAGCCCGAGTATTGGGCGGACACGGGAGAGTTGGATCTGTTTGAGAGCAAGGAGCTCTATCTTATGGAGAACGCTATCTTCTCTGTTGACAACAAGTCCGGGACCCTGGCCCCTGGCCAGCGTAGGGCGGTCCGCTGCTCACACAAACACAGATTAGTCGGAGAGAGTATTCTCCCGGTTCTGCTGAAGATACGCCGAGGCCGCGAAGTCCTGCTTAACTTCAAAGGGATTACCTCACAGCTGGCGACTCCACACGTTAACTTCACTTCCGACACTTTCTATTTCCGTCCCATTCAAGTCGGCCTGTTGCTACCCCCGTTACAGGCGTACAAACTGTATAACGGCGGCGATGCGGACAGTTCTTACGAGCTAGACACTTCTCCTCTCACGGAGCTTGTACAGCTAACCAACGGACTCCAGGTGTTGGAATGTCTCAACCCGACAGGCCGCATACCGGCGTACGGTTACACGGAACTCCTGTTCTTATTCACACCCCCAGAACCGGTGGAGTATACCGTGGACATGCCACTCACATTCGAGGGTGACACTAAACTAATTACGTTTGTTGCAGAGGGATATACCATTGATGAGGGTTCGAGGGACAACTCGGTTCTACTGCCCAGCAAACAGGAAATAGCTAAGGTGCCAGTTAAACAGTTAATCCATACGGAGACTGAAATAGCAGTTCTATCTACTAACACGATTAGCTTCAATCATCTGCCGCTATTCTCTCCCGCGAGGAGAATTACTTTTCTGCGGAATAATAGCGACCGAACGCTATCTTTTGAGTGGGAGCTGCCGTCTGAGCGAATAGCAGAGGTGTTAACTATAAAACCGCAGAATGGGTATCTGCACCCCAACCAGAGTATATCCTGCCAGGTTGTATTCCTGTCGATGGTGGATCCGTCCTTCTATGACGTCAGTGTCCGCTGTGTGGTCACGGACGAGAGCAGTGTGCTTAGTTACAAGATCGAGCTCGCGGAATGGGAGAAGGAACAGAACGAAAAGCAACACATGTTCACTATAACCAGCACACAACGCGGAATAAAATCACATAAAAAGGAATCGTTACTTGTAAATCGACACAACTCACTTCCTCCCTTAGAACAAAATTCTTACGAAGATTGGATTCGCAAGGATTTATCTAAGAAATCGAAACACAGACCCAGAAAACCGAAAGAGACAGAATCTCCCAAACCCACGCCCCCCTCCCCTTTCTCTCTCGAGCTATGTGTGAATGCACGTACTCACTCAATAGCCGACTATTATACTATATTCCCTGACTGCCAAACGCCATTCATTGACACTAACGAGATTATATCTGCGATGCAACCTGCTGACACAGACATGCCAATCAACCCGTCTGTATCCAGGTTACTCACAACAATGCTAGCATCTCTCATACACAGTTTGATTAACGACACTTCGTTTGAAACTTGCCTGTCTGCTATAGGCAGAGAACCGATTCCGTACTTCAGTCAATTCCAGCAGCGACCAATAGAATTTGAGTCTATAGCGCCTATTGAAGAAGAACAGATAACAGAAACCCATAAGCCCACACGTGTTGAGAGTGCGCCTATACGATTGAGTGGAAGACAGGTGGAAATGAATATACCCAGTAGAGAACACCTGGACAGACTTAAACAGCAGGAGAATATCAGTATACTGCTCGAGGGAATCTTAGAGAATTCGATTAGGTGTATTATAGGAGAGGCTGATACTAACGAGATTGATATTACAGCCAAATCCAACCAATACACACTTGCTAGTAGCTAATTGCACTTATTTACATACCGTAGATACGAACTCACTTCATATTAATATTTATCGCGTGATTATACTATTATTTACTAATACGAATTGAGCTGCAAATCAATACTATAGTAACATATCAACTACATATTGTATTACTGAACCATGGATATGTATCATTTTAATTTGTTACTTCAGTTACAATTAAGTTTGCATAAATATTAATTCTGATGTTAAAATACACTTACATAGCAACAGAGGAATGGATAAACATTCCTCTGTCAATAGATATTAGTGTATTTCTCTCATTTGTATTTATGCATCAATAACATACGTATTTATTTTAATTTCCGTGTTTTAATGTATGTGCTGTGGTTATAACATTGTGCATCAGATAATTTTGTTACATTTGTCAGTCCAATTTTATCTGGCTCATACATAATTTGAACCTAATAAACCAAATAAATATAGTGTTCGCCTAATAGCAAGTCGTATTTGCTCGAAACTATTTGCTAATAGAATAATCTTGTTACAGTGCAACCTCGATTATCAGAACTCGTTGGATCAGTCAAAATATCATATAACCGAGATTACACTATATTATTATAGTCATTGCAATTAGGCGATTACAAAATGTAGATAATATTCAAAATTTGTGAAATAAACTGTGCCAAATGCTACTGTAGGTATATATATCCATTAATAATAATCCCGGGCCTGTATTGTTGTATACTATACAATAATACATAGTAACATATTTCATATAATCCTTGTACGTATACTATATTAGTAACATAGTATTTCATTTAATCCCTTATACAATTAACATACCCCATATAATATTCCATTTATATCCCCTGCATACTTATTAACATATTCCATTTAATATTCCCTGCATACTTATTAACATATTCCATTTAATATTCCCTGTATACGTATAAACATATTCCATTTAATATTCCCTGCATACTTATTAACATATTCCATTTAATATTCCCTGCATACGTATAAACATATTCCATTTAATATTCCCTGCATACGTATAAACATATTCCATTTAATATTCCCTGTACATATTCCATTATATCCAGTTCACACAGTATGCATACACACGAGCACACACAGGGCAATGGGTTTATGGGGGCTCTCACGCGTAAGATCCTCCAGCCGACTCATAAACCCGCTTCCTACCAGGGCGGGTACGGTAGCATTCCCAGACGGGAGATTAGCTACCATGGCGACTCACCGAACTACACAGGGGATAGTATCGTAGTGCCGGACAATAGGAGCTTAATACCGCCCGGTTTCGAGTTCCGAATGAATAAAGAGAGTATCGAGGGAGAGACCGCACAGAATTGGAGGCCGCCACAAGACCGGTCTGTGACCATGACCGAAATGGGCGCCAGGAATAGGCCGGACTACACACAGAAACTTCCGGGACTGAAAACAGCTGATCTCTCACACAGACTCAGATGCTCGCCGCGCGGAAATAAAAAACCGATTTTCACAACCCAGTCTTCTCCGATTACATTTTCTCCGCAGAGAATAGAACGGAAGTTGCCTGCGAAAGAGAGACTCACTTTACCAACCCAGACTAGCGATAAGAAATCCGAAACCCGCATTAACAGGAAAGGAATAAATATATCCAAACTTAAGAATAAGGCGGAAATACATGTCAAGAGTAGTACACAGAATGACCCCAGGATTAAATCTAGTTCTGATCAGAATTCTGACATTCCTGACGTACATTTGGTTGCTTCGATAGACAGCTATCTAGGTTCTGTTAGAGGCTCGATTTCCCCGATTTCTCCGATAAAATCTCCTATACTAACGCCGCAGTACTTTGATGAGGTAACTTTGTTGAAAGAGAAAATGCAAACTAAAGTACAGGAGACATTCGATGTCCCATTACCTCCAAAAGAACCCCCAGAAGAACCTCTAAATGAATCTCTAATACCGAATATAGATACTAATCTAGGCCAGGAGAGAAGTGGGGTAACAAAAGATTCATTTTGGGATGAAACGGATGAGTGTTTGCCTCAAATTATTCCCATTAATATCCCACAGAATATTCAAAAAGATACCTTCGTTCCCGTTAATTCCCATTCAACAGAGCTTGCTCGTACTAACTCCAGTGAGATAATTATACACAAAGAACCAATGGATTGCAATCAAAGTATAAATTCTAGCTTTTTCGATGATGAAATTAATTCAACCACTATTCAACCAACGAATTCATTAAATCAAAACAAACTCGATAAGATACATAATAATCCACACAAAAACGCTATCAAACAAAGGAGAAGAGACGAAAAGCTAAAGAGACACAACAGAAAAGAACTCACGAACGAAGAGAAAAAAATACACACAAAAAGGTCGCATTCAAAGTTAAACTCTCACTCAAATTCTCACACCAAAATATCTAAAATTGACACACATCATGAACAACCAGTAAACTCAAGTTCGCCAATAATTAAACTCAACACCCAAACACACATTCGTCTCAAAAAAACTGTTAATTTAGCTGACCACGAATCAGAACATTCGTCATCAGAAGAAGATACAGTTAATGCGCCTAATAATATTTACATTCCTTTGCCAACTTCCCCCTTACAACCACTGCAAATAGAACAAACCAATCAAATTCCACTTAAGGTACAGTCGAGTGCTAATAGTATTTTGAATGACTTTAGCGGTCAAATCGACTTTGCTAATATTGAGTCTCAGGAATTAACTAGTCTTTGTACCAGAGATGAGACAGACATCGGTTTAGCTGTAGTTGAAGTTAAAGGGAATCCATTTATTAACATTAATAATAACAAGCCAGCTAGCACTAATGATATTAATCAAATCTTAGAGCAGAAACCGTTATTGCTTAGCGAATCTTCAGATATAGGATTACACATAGAATACGTCAGTGATGACGTAATATCTAAATCACCAATTGCATTTAATGTTGAGATCTCGACTGATATACCGAATATAAATGAACTCCCTTCCTTGCTTATCCCAAACTTCAAATCTATGTCTCCTAAATGCGAAATAGAAACTCCAGACAGTGTTTTCACGCCTGGATTTAGCTGTGCACAAATTCCCTCATCATTCTCGTTAGAGTCAAACGACTCCGCAGTACAATCACTTGACTCATCAATCATAGAAAGCGAGGGAATTAATATTAACCCCACAGATAAACACAAGAGCGCCAAACGGAAATCGACCCGTAAACCGAGACCGGTTAAGCCTAGTATTGACTCCCTGGTTAGGACTGAATCTGAGCATAGTTTCAATAGCACGCGAGAGGTATGCATACCTCTCACTAAGCTAAACGTGCGTCAGTATGGCACCAAGGCAAGGACGTCTCCTTTGGAAAACCAGAAAGAAATCCAGACTAAAAGTACTTGTATGTTGTGTCATAGAGTAGCTAATGTGGGCAACTTAGGATTTTTATATGGACCATACCCCAAGGAAGGAGATAGTTTAACCACTCATGCCAACCGTATAGCCCCAAAGGAATGTGACACGAACGATATGTGGATCCACGCACCGTGTGCAATATGTAGCCCTGGTGTTCTCCTTGTTTCCTTCCAATTAGACGGTCTTATAGACGCGTATAACTCCAGTAGGAACACTCGTTGTGAGGTGTGTGGTAGTACAGGGGCTACCCTTCGTTGCCAAACAGAGTCTTGTACCCGAGTGTATCACTATTCGTGCGTAGAAAGCAGTCACTGCTCGTTAAATGAGTGCTTTCAACTGCTATGTCCAATACACGCAACGGATACACATAAAGAGTTCTAATTATTATACTTAATAAATTCTCTACTTTGTGTGTTTTTTCGGTCAATCATACCAAATGCTATTTCAATGACAGTTCAATTCAATCACATTATACCGTAGACTCTCTCGTTAATACGAACACCAGGGGACCGTCGAAATATGTTCGTATTCGTATTAACAGTAGTATTCGCGTAATAGCAAGTCGCATTTTGCATTAAATTGCTTGCAAATAGACTAACTTGCTATTAGAGGAATAGAATATTATCCTGGTTTATTTCGCTTCGGTCATTAACATGCATTTGTATAGGCTAGGGGAATTTAACATTGTACTCCTTAACCGATATTGTACTTAATACTATTAAGAGTATAATGTGATATTATTCACTATAGTAGTTACGAGCAAGTTATTATAGTATGTTTTTAGAATCGGCACTCTATTCTTGACTCTGAGGATAAGCCTGTTAAGCAGGAAGAAGCTATTTCCCGCATTAAGGGAGTGCAGGGTAACGACACCTGTGCCGACTGCGGGGAGCATGGTGAGTATGAAGAGAGGAGATTCAATATAATTATAGCCTTAATTCCATTCTTAGTATATAGGTAAACCTCCCAAAGCGGCACCCATCGGGAGAATGATTTTGTGCCGCTTCTCGGAGGTTGCCGCTACTCGGAGGTGCCGCTTTGGGAGGTTTACCTGTATATGTATCGGGGATTTAATTCACTGGATAAGGATTTAAGTCTCATTCACATTCCTTGGGTTGTATGAGATTTTTTGACATTAATTCTGAATCCTATTATGAATGTGACTAAATTGGCTTATATATCGGCCTATATATTAACTGGTCGTCACTAAAAATTTTATGTTAAAATGACCTTTCAAGCAATTAAATTACATAGAAAATATGTTGGCCAATTTCTATAAAACTTATTGTTCAATTCTTATTCAATTAGCTATATGAACCGATTGTTTAGCAATTAATTTGTAATAAATATAATGGTATATCAACAGTCTATTGTATACTAAACTTAACTTATGATTTTATTAATTAATTAATTAATTAATATATACACTAATTTAACTTATGATTTTATATAGTACTAAATTTAACTGATAATTTTATGACTGAACTTAACTTATGATTTTATAACTACCTTACCTTATTATTGTCACTAGACCCCTGCTGGACTAGCAGCAACCTCGGGGTTGTTGTGTGCATTCAGTGCAGCGGAGTGCACAGGAGTCTGGGGGTGCACGTGTCCAAGATACGATCCATAGACCTGGACACCTGGACCGACACATTGCTACTGGTAACATATTGTTATACTACGTATTAAGTGCTAGCTATATATAGTAATAGTACAGTACTATAGTAGAGCCTCGTTAGTAGGAACACCAGGGGACCGTCATAATTGTTCGACTTATCCAGAATTCGTATTAACTAATGCCATTTGTATTGAAAAGGCTTTGAAAGGGACTGAAATAGTGTTCGATTAACCGTGTTCGTACTAACGAGGTTCTACTGTATTAGTTATTAGTATTAGCTACATACAGTCAGGTCTGCTATTTGTGAACATTTTTCTCTTTAATATTAAAACTTTATTATGAACAAGCCCTATGTTCCGAATTTATATAGGGTTTGTAAAAGTTGAATTCGCTTATTATGAAGTCTCTCTATTATATACACAATTTTTGTCCATTGAATGTTCACATAGAAGTACCTGACTGTATTTGTATTTATATTAAATTTCTTCTATCCTTAGTTTATGGAGAATAAAGGAAATGTTAAAATGAACGAGAGTTTTGAGAAACTCCTTGATCCGGCCGAGAATATTAAACCGAAACCTAATTCTACCAGGTACACTAGTCTCTCTAATTTAGTGCAAGAAAAATATTTTTTTCTACAAAAGACGAATTTCTAATAGGAAACATTCTTGTATAAACTAGGTAGATATATGTTCGTTTAATAGCAAGTCGCATTTTGCTTGAAATTTGCTTGTTAATAAGCGAACTTGCTAAGAGAGGAACATAATTAACATTAAATGCTCGCTTGGGGACTGAAATAACTTGTTAATAAAGCAATATTGGTTTAATGCAAATACCACTGTATAAATGTTATTTATTGTTTAGGCAAGAAAAAGATGTTTTTATAACAGAGAAATATGTGAATCTGAGATACACTTAATCTTCTCCAAATCTTATTTCAGTACATATTTACATTTTGCCATTTTAATTACTGTTAGATGAGTTTGAATAATTCCTGTATATTTGTAAATAATCCCTTCTTAATTGTAAGAGATTGCTTTTATTTGTTTTATTGAGATTATTAATATTTTATTGCAATCATTGAGTGATTATTAACTCCTTATTTCTTCAAATTATGTTTCGGAGAAAAGTTTAATATTAATAGGGTAGTACATATTTAGGAAAATCCAACACCTTTTTAATATAATTTGAGGGCACAGGCAATTATTAACATAAACATTTACATTTACGAAGCCGGGTTATATTGTAATGGGTTGGCCGATATATAAGTAAGTCTTTATAGTTATTTAAAACTTATAATTCTTGTGTATATAACTTCTATATAATAATGGTGTTAGTACTTGCATTGTTTAATTTTAAATTCCTACAATTTACAGTAGACTCTCATTAATACGAACACGGATAAGGCGAAATATGAATCTGTCAAGGAGTACAAGGTTATTCCCCTAGTCTATACAAATGCAAGTGACTCCGGTTAATACGGTTGTCGTATTAACGAGAGTCTACTGTACGAATAAGATAGCAAATGGCAGACAGAGAAGGCAAACTTATTTGCAGGAGAGCGACACACGCGGGAAGCTGGTATCAATCTGATGGTAATAGCAAGCGTGTTATATATACAGTGGTGTTCGTAATAGCAAGTCGCATTTTGCACGAATTTGTTTGCTAATAGGCGAACTTATTACAGTAGATGTCGGATATAAGCACACCAGTTATAAGAACATATCGGATATAAGACTATGCTGGAAAACATTTTCATATAACCTGTAATTTATGTCGGTTATAAGCACATTGAGTGCAGTTCCCGACGATGTGCTTATAACCGGCATCCACTGTATTAAATGTACAGAATTAATGTTAAATGCTCGCTTGGGGACTATAATTAACTTCCTAATAGAGCAATATGTATTGCTATTAGAGAACACCACTGTAATTATTGTCAGTTATTATGTGTATGTTGTATTGTAGCTCGCAGTTTGGATAAGGAGCTGACTAACTGGCTGTCTCAAGCTAGCGTATCTCATTCGCCAGCAAAAGCTATTATATCTCCGTATCCTCTTATGTACTGTCTGATTATAGAAAGTATTTATTTAGATAACAGCAAATTGTGATAACTAAGTTCTAACTTTATCATTTATATGTACAGTCAAGTCTGCTTAATACGAACAAATTTCGTCTGCTTAATATTAAATTATCATTATTAGGGGCCATTCAAAAGGTACGTAACCGCAAAATTCCAGGAAAATTAGACCCCTCGGGCCCTCCCTATGTCACGCTTTTTACCAGTTTGTAACACAAAAAGGATGTCACACATTGGTTAACTCCCTTGGAAGCAATTATCCCAATTAACAACTTACATAGGGTTTGTATTAAGTTGAGTTCCCTTATTGTAAAGTCTCTATTATGATCACAATTTATTGAATTTAATAACTTCTATGTAGACCGTCTATAAAAGACCACTTTCTTGACTTAAATACTATTACCCATAGACGGCAGGGGCTTTTGTAAACTCAATTTAATATACAAACAATAACAAACTGATTTCCTTAACTCTCTGAGACACGCAGGATACCGCTACTGTGGAGCAACTGCAGCTTATGCGTTCAAACAGATTAACCCAGAAAATGTGTACGTTATAGTAGCCTTATAACAACACGCTATTATATGATATAGTTAAGGTATTACAGTAGAACCTCGATAGTATACGTACACTAATTCAGTCCCATTCAAAGCCTTTCAATATAAATGACACCGGTTAATACGAATTTCGGATGAGTACACATTTTGACGGTCCCTTGGTGTTCGTATTAACGAGGTTCTACTTTACTTATATTGGCCAACACCTTTCTAATATAATTTTCAATCACTGACAAATTAAATTTTAACATCAAAAATTAACCTTTGCAAAGCCGGGTATTTATATTGAAAGCTGTTTGCCCGTTATACACATACGGTATCCCCATACGATTAACTGTGTATCTACGAGACCCTATCCGTAGGAAGAGAGTGTTCATACTGGGGCCCTCGCACCACGTGTACATATCCGGGTGCGGCATTACCCCAGCACAGATATGCCAGACTCCGCTGTACGACCTCAGAGTGGATACCGCAGGTAACAGCTGATACCATGATTCTAGGTTGTTTAGCAATTGAGGGTCTTAATGCATGGGTCGTGGCATTATGTAGGCATACCTTTCTACTTAGACTAATCCCTAGGCATTGGCTGATTTCCATGGACACATTTATTTATAGTGGACTGAAAATTTAAGATTTTTGGGTCGAAATTTTAATATTTTGTAGGGTCGCCGGATTGTCTATAGCAAAATTTCATTTTTAATTTGATTGTTCGTTGACGGATTTAATAAGATGGGTCGCGAAAGGAAAAGTTTGAATACATAGGCTTAGAAATTCGCGGAAAAGGAGACACTCCTATTTGACAATTCGCAGTTACCTGTAACATTGCATTAATTACGTACTATATATACCGGGTCTACAGTGGTAGACGCGCTAATGAAGAGCGGGGAGTTTAAGAGGATAGACCTATCGGTTGACGAGGAGGAACACAGCATTGAGATGCAGCTGGCATTCATTGCTAAAGTTATGGAAAGGTACATACTAGCTATATACTCAGTCAGGCCTACTATTGTAATAATATGCGTCTGATTAATACAGTAGAACTCGGTTATAACGTACCTGGGTTAATACTTACTGATTTATTTCACCCAAGTTTATAAAGCAGTATGTAGAGTAAACTCGGATAATACGTACTTATTTTCCTTTCCCAAGGGAGTACGTTATAACCGAGTTCTACTAATGTGAAAACATTATTATGAACAAGCCCTATGGTCCCAATTTAACTACTTACATAGGGTTTGTATTTAGTTGAGTTCGCTTATTATGAATTCTCTCTATTATGAACACAATTTAATCCTTTGAATGCTCATAACATAATAATGACTGTATATATACAGGCAATGGTTAATAACTGTATTATTTATGAAGCAAGAGATCTGAGTTTACAGTAGTCCCTATCCTGGTTGGAGATATTAAGGGGGACAGGGGGGCCAGCTACGGGAAGATACTGGCTCCGTATTTCGAGGATCCGAGTAACCTGTTTGTTATATCCTCAGACTTCTGTCACTGGGGTAAGCTATGTTTGTTGAGTTAAGCAGGAGCTCTGTTAATAGGAACACCAGGGGACCATCGTAATATGTTCTTATTTGTATTAACCGGAGTCACTTGCATGTATTTATATAGGCTAGGGGAACTAAACCTTGTACTCCTTAACCGATATTCCTTTATCTGTGTTCCTATTTACGAGTCTACTGTAGTTGGATTCTATTGTTACTCTGCTATTTATAGGAAATAGATTCCGCTTCACTCACTACGATAAGACTTGTGGAGAGATACACGAGTCTATTGAATCTCTGGACAGAATGGTTTGTATAGCGAATAGCCAAATAGCACTATTAATAGAAATGTGATATTATTATACAGACAAACTTCCTATAGTGAAACCTCGATAGGAGTAAACACAAGTTTCCATTCGAATTTTGTATAACATTGTAATACGAATCTTAGTTTAATGAATGAATACCTCGATATACAATAGAACCTCTTTAGTGCGAACACGGTTAATACGAAATTACGGTTAGTACTGTTGTATGAGATTTTACTACTTTGAATACAAGCGAAAAAAAGCATGCCCTTCAAAGCATTTTCAATACAAATGATATTAGTTAATACGAATTCCGGACATGACGAACGAATTGTGACGGCCCCTAATGTTCCTACTAAAGAGGTTCTACTGTAATGAACACATATAAGATATCTCTATAGAGAGGTTATTGTATCTAATGTTAGGGAATGGAGCGAATAGAGAGTTTGAGTTCAGAATCCTTCTCAGAGTATCTCAGTCAGTACGGCAATACTATTTGTGGTAGGAACCCTATAGCACTGCTACTACACGTAAGTACAGCATACCCTAGCATAGCTAGCCATAGTCCATATATAGCCCGAACATACTCGTATCAATAATAGAGATATAGTGCGGATAATGAATACCTAGTTAAATCATACACTTTTCAAAACACTATCTTTGTATCCAGTAATATTTCTTCATAATTTTACAATATTTTTTCGAAATTTCAAAACTAATTCGTGTCAAATAGTTTAATTTACATCAGTAAATATCCGTTTCAATCTAATATTCGTTTCGAAACTAGTATTCATTCAACCATTTCAACGAATATTCGTTTTCAGCCCTACGTATACCCATTCTATATACTCTAGACGTGTGAGCATGTACGCTCCAAAAGAGACCTCCCTAACTGCAAACTTAAGTTCCTTCACTATTCTCAGTCCTCCCAAGTTAAAGACATGTCAGACAGTTCTGTCAGCTATGCAGCTGCTGTTCTCACTATATAGACTGTATGCATATAACTTATAAGGGACATGTGTTATGTTATGAGTAGAATGTTTATTTATGTAAATTATTTGTATTAACGGGTGTCTCGATTAATGTTCACGTTGATTAAATGCAGAATTTAATAAATATACATTCTCATTAACAATCCATTTCACCATCCCTGTTACCAGTGTCTAAATATAATTTGGCAGTTCTAAAAATATCATTAAATAAAGTATAGTCGGCACAGTATTATAATAACAAGCTGCTCGCCCGCGCTACGCGCGTTCTTACAACTTGCACTCGGGCCTGTGGCCCTCGCTTGTATTTAAAACAGTTGTATTTTTAAATACATACTCCAATAGACTCAATGCAAATTGAGTAATGTATGTGCATGATTGAGCTCAAACTGATTCTAGGAGCCTATAAAAATGTCGGTTATGTAATGAAAAATTAACAAAATTATATACCCCCTCCCTACATCTCGCTTTTTGCCATTTTGTAATAAAAAAGGACGGGCTGTAATACTTACCCCTTGGCATTACTTAAAATTCAACGGCCTTATGCACAGGTTCATTATATTACGGGAAATCATATGGGTGATATTTAGGTGACCGCTAGTGACACACATAACAGTAATGCTATTGTTTCAGAGTAGGGCTGTGCCCCCCTAAGCTGTCTATTTATCCATGGGCCCTAGGGCCTACGCCTAGCCATAGGTATATACGTATAAGGACAGAAAATAAATTGGGAATACTAATCAGCGCCTGTATTGTTGAATATTTATGCTAATTAGAACTTACAATTTTTTAGATATTAACGCATGATCGTGTATATTAATGAACCGACTCCAAATAGAAATTAATTAAATATCACTAAGGAACTGTACAACTCTGTGGACCCCTGACTTTGGGCTGTGGAGAAGTTATTGAATTGATTGTTAATAATCAAATAGACACAATGGAATGTTAGAAATGTATGGGTAGACAGAGTGAACACAATAACTGATTGGATGAATGAACTTCCTCTAGACCAATTAAATCACAGTCTCAGATAGGCATTCTATAACGCACACTTGACAATTGATAGAGAGACTGAAATCCTTTTATACGAATTGAATGCTAGCTGCTAATCCATACTGGAAAACCCTCGAATTTAATAGGCTAAAGTTTTGTCACCTTTAGGGAAGGGAAGATGTTATTTTTTTTCTTAGATATTAGAACTTGTTCCTAGAAACAATATTTTCCACCCCCCTGCCAAATTTCAAGTCTGTAGCTCTTACCAGTTCCTCAATCAATTCCGAACAAAAAAACAAACAAACAAATCATTGTGATTTAATATTATAATAATATATACATATTTCTCATAAACATTCCATTTCACCATCCTTGTAACCGGTGTCTATATATACTTTGGCAGTTCTAAGAATAGCTTTATAACATCTGACATCCCGGATTCCTGAACAGCTGGAGACATGTCTCCCTTTATGTCATAGAACATGTAGAATGTACAGAACACATTATTCGGGTTAAGTCTAGAAGTTTCTAGAATAAATAGATATTCCTGTACTGCTCTTATGGGCTTAGCTTTCTCTGGAACTCCTGCGAGAATAACTGGTGCTCCTATTATCATCGTGTGACCTGTTGTAGGGTCTTTCTAGTGAATAGAAATGTATTGTAATAATTATACAGTCAAGTTAGTTTTTATACATTCAAGGGACCAAAATTATGTTAATTTTAATACATTCAAGGGACCAAAAATTGTGTTCATAATAGAGACTTAGTTAAAAAGCGAACTCAACTTAATACAAACCTTATGTAAGTTGTTAAATTGGACCATAGGCTTATCACAATAAAAAGTTCATATTAAGTCGTTAAAAATTGTTCACAATAACACATCAATTTATAAGAAGTTGACCTATATTTTGTTATTTCTAAATTCCTTATCCCCTTACAGTATCTGGGCATCTACCTTCATTTGTTCTACTACAATGTATTCCCTATTGCTCATGGGCCAGCTGTACTTCTCTACGAACGTTATAACATTAGTGTTATCCCCCGGCTGCTCCAGGAGCCTCACGCTCTTGGGGTCCACCTGCGGAGTTTGCTTAGCGGCCTCAAACCCGAACAGCTGGGACTTCAGGTTCTCCATCGTAGACCCCTTTCCAAACCCGGGTTTGTTGCCAGACACGAGTTCTCCACTCATACGCAGGCCTAGAGTACAATAGTAATTTAATGCACTGGAAAGGTCATTTTAACATCAGAAATTCACTTTTTCGAAGCCGGTTTTTATAGTACCATTGAGCTAGTACAATAGTTAATTACGACAATAGTTAATTAGGAGGTAGTACATTTACTTTACTTCGATATATGTAATGGGAATTTATTCTACTTGATCAGTCAAGACCTTTATAATGTAATTTTTAGGCACTGGAAAAGCCATTTTAAGTTTTAATTCAATAATTCATCGGTTTTTATATGGCTTTAGTGTGCCATTGAACTATGACTGTACATCAGAGAAGTATCTCAATATATAATTACAGTGGTGTTCGCGTGGTAGCAAGTCGCATTTTGCACGAAATTTGCTTGCTATTATAGACTTAACATTAAATACTCGTTTGGGCACTGAAATAACTTCCTAAGAGCAATTCTAATAGACAAACACGACTGTATTCTTTCTCTATAAATATTTGTGTTTCTATGACGCACCTCTAACTCGGTATTTATCCGCTTTTCTGGTCTCTACTTTCAGGAACTTCTTCTGTTCCTTTAACACCCACTCCAGTCTCATCTGCTCGCAGAAGAACCTCCAGCTCTCCTCCAGAATAGCGGAATAATCGCCGCAGGGATTCCAGTATCCCGCGGGAGGGCCGTAGGGGGGAGGGTTATGTTCCAACCCCTGGAACCCGATGTACCCTGGCTTATCGGATTGATGCGCCATACATTAACACAGCTATGCAATCAGTAGACTAGTTAATATAGTTTGTGGAATCACGGGTAATAGCTGAAATTTTGGCATGGCTAAATTCTAAATTTAATGCCTGCATTCGATTCTACGTACAATATTCAAAACATGCAAAATGGCCGTTATACACAGGTTGATTATAATATGGGAAGTTATGTGGGGACCTATTCTAAGTGTTGTTATAGACAGGTTCTACTAACATTTTAATTCCCCTAGCATATAATGCTATTAACGAGGTCTACTCTCTATAGGATTAATGCTTTGTAAATGTAACAAAGCGGTTCTTAATAATAATAGAGCCGTTTTTTTTTCCTGACATAAATAATAAGAATTCAACATTTCTATACGACACAAATGTATCTGCGATAAACTATTTCAATTATTCAATTCTATTTCAATTCATTCTCTAAAATCACATAACTATGTACTATTCCTGTTTCTTCTTATTTCTCTTCTTATTCAATCCTAATTTCTTATAACTTTGTTTGTACATATGATAGAACATTCTAGGCGCCATGAGGAAAGCTAAAACCCAAACGAAACAGAATAAAACTGTACTCAAATGAAAACTGAAATTATACTTGTTTGGTAGCGACAAATCGAATTTTCCGGTCTTTTCAATTTCAGGTAAGGTTGGCAGAATAGTCATAATTTCACTGAAGATGCCAGTTGGGTATAACGGTATCCAGGCAGTGTATCTAAGCCAAGTCATGAAATCAACTTGGCGGTTTATTATCTGCAGAATGTAATACGGATACCGCACAACTTCAATAGCAGACCAGGTTAAGCAAACCATTGTGAATGCTGGCAATTCGTGTGCTGTCTCGTGTGGAATAACTACAATGAATAACAGAATCCATCTGCCTACATTTTGTAGTATAGTACTAACAGGATCAGCTTTTGACCAGCGTAGTAATACGTGGACAACTTCCAACATTTGTATTCCTTCTGCTACCATTAGTGTGGTTATTATGTTGGGATATAAGTGCACAGTCGCTTCTAATTTGTACACGAAAAGCATTCGTAGTGAAACTACGAAGATATACGAGAAGAGACACCATAGTAACGAGTTGAAACATATAAGGTATGTTTTAATCGCCCCCATTTCCAAGTTATCTTTCATCTCTTCGATCTCGCTCTCTTTCCCCGAATACAGGTTCATAAGTTGGTCTAGCTGCTCGTTATCAAACCCGGCGTCCCTGCTTTGACTGGTGTCCTCTTCGGACTCGGAATCTACAAATGTGGTTCTGCTCCAGTCGGTCATCAGCCAATGCAACTTTTGAGGTCGCATTGTTAGTCGCGGCCAATCCTCAGATACAGATTTGGGAATTCTGAATTCTATGTACGTCTCGTGTGTCAGCATACGCATCTCTAAAGCAATAATTATATAACTACAATACGTATACTAACACTACTAGATATATAACTACAGTATAGAGCAGGGTTCCGCAAACTTTCATTTATATCAGGCCACATAATCTTAATAAAATTTTCCTCAGGCCGCAAACAATATCGAGAAATATTTCGAAATTTACAACAAAACTATTATGTTGTTGTAATACTATAATTTAATGTTTACTAGTACATTAATCGGTGTGTATATGTGTACAAGCCAGATTAAAATTAGAAATGTCTCTCAGGCCTCACATGATACAAATTTCCATTGGGCTGTCAGGCCACACATAAGGTTGTTTCAGGCCGCATGCGGCCTGAAAAACCTAGTTTGCGGAACCCTGGTATAGAGTGTACTATATAGTAGCCATTAGTAGGTATAACAAAATTTGCTGGGAAAGTCCAAATTAACACATTTATACATTTATTAGCAACAATATTATTAAAGGAATTACTTATACATCACCAACACATTTTTAATGTAATTTTATGGTACTGGCATGGTCAATTTTTAACATGAAAAATTCACATTTTCTATTGTCAAAGTGGTGACAGATATGTAAGTAAGCCCATCCATTATTAAATTATTCCCCATTGAATCCCCAATGTACTGTCAATTGACAAAAATATCGACAAACCCCCCAAGCTAACAATATGGGATTTGCAATAAGTTATTGTATGAAAAGGATGGGATAATTCCGAAAATATTGGCAATAAAATGGTGTATACTTATTACTTTTGCCATTGAGTGTATAAGATATCAACTCACTCTCTGTCTGTACTTCTTTGTAGAAATGAATCTCGAATGCATATTTATTTTTCCCTGCTGCCCCTATTCCGGTACCAGAGAACTGTATGTACAGTTTCGTAATATTAATGTTTTCCGGCACAAACTCACTCACGTGCACACTTAGTGCTACAAAGTGCAGTTTCTGACTCCACTTCACTGTAGGGAATAGGGTAGTCATGCTAGCTATATACAGTATATACAGTATTCCTTAGCATAAGTATGCAGGCCATACACTGGTGTTAGCCTAATGGCAATAATATTGCTCTATTAGCAAGTTATTTTCAGTCCCCAAGCAAGCATGAATGTTAATTCTGTTCCTCTAATAGCAAGGTCATATATTAGCAAGCAAATTTCGTGCAAAATACAACTTGTTATTACGCGAACACCAATGTACCAATGTAATACCACTGTAGTACAAACTGAGTACAGTTCGAAATTTGCTTGCTAAAAGACGAACTTGTTATTGCTGTATCCCTTATTGGAGGAACATAATTGACAAAAATGCTCGCTTGTAGACTAGCTTAGAGATGAATTGCTATTAGGCGAACACTACTGTGCTATTTAAACCCCTTTGATTTGAGTGATCATTTATTAAAGAAATTGAGTAACATTACTAAAATTGTTATTTATTCGTGGGTATTAAGATCCTTAATTTCCCATGAAATTTCTAATCCCGAAACGGTTTATATCAGCATTTCTAATGTATCATTACCCTTTACTTCTATGAAATAACTATCAGCACATAATAACTACACTAATGCTACACTAATCCTATTGTTTGTCCTGAGACATGAATTTGAAGTTGAGAGCCCTAGGCCTCATATACTCTTGCACCATCTCGTCAGTGATGCTAGCCTTTCTGTCCTGAATGTCTTTAACTATTTTCTGGAGAATATCGATCAGCTGTTTCTTGAGATGCCCAGTCAGCAGCTCGCCACTCTCGTAATCCTATTTCGTGTATAATCAGTTTGCAGTTGTAATGGGATAATACTATACATTCTACATTGGGCTTAGTTATATAGTATCCGACAAGCGACAACACATTTTCAATGTAAAAACCCTGCTTCGCAAAGGTCAATTTTTGATGTTGAAAACTTACCTTTCCAGTGCCTGAAAAAATTGCATTAGAAAAGTTGTTAATCGATGTACAGTATTACTCGGGTATAACGTACCCTTCGGAAATAGGGAATAAGTACGTAGTATTATCTGAGTGTACGTACTAACCGAGTTTACCCTACATAGAAATACATACTGCTTTATAAACTTGTTAAATAAATTAGTTCGTACTAACCCAGGTACGTTATAACCAAGTTATACAGTAGAATGTTTCTATAACTCCCCCCAAATACCTTCTTTATCTTATCGAGAGCTTCATCATCCTCCAGGAAGAATGTGAGGTACTGATACGCTACGTCCACAGAGGAGTCTCCCCCCAGTCTCCTGTGCTCCTCCTCCGTGTCTCTCCCGCCGGAGAACGCGTGCTTGTTTATCTGCGGACAGCAACAGTGATATATACAGTATACACATATGAATATATATTAGCTATTACGTTATTTATAGCGTGCTTGTTTATCTGGGGACAGCAAGTGTTATATACAGTAGGTATACATATGTTTATAGTAGATTTGTTGCAGTGTACAAGAGAGCTTAGAGTGTTCGCGAACACACCATTATTATTTGGTGTACGCATCAAATTATTTGGTGTGTTAGAGTGCCACATATAACCAAATAATGCAACTCATCATTCTACAATCGGACTATAATTCCTATAACTGTCGTTACATAGCTTTAAGCGGTAGTATGCTTACCTTGTCCAGTTGTCCTTAATAACTTTAGACGTATAAAATAGGATCAGACCAGGATTAGGAGCGTATGTATTTACAATGGCTGTATAATATCCTATTAGCTAGTATAGTATGGGTACCTTGTCCTTAATGACTTTTGGAGAGTCGGACAGGAATATGGAGGAGGTGGGGACGGAGGCACTCATCTTGCTGCCGGGGCCCTGCAGACCCGGGAAGAAGGAGGAGTAGAAAGTGGAGGGCTTAGGGTACCCCAGTCTGGGGGCCACGTCACGAGTCACTCGGAAGAAAGGATCCTAAAATATACTACAGTGTATCTGTACAGGGATATACAGTGTATTTATAACCTGATTAATACAGTCAGGTCTGCTTATTGTATCTATTTCCGTCTTTAATATGTAAGTTTTTATTATGAACAAGCCCTATGGATGGTCTCAATTTAACAATTTACATAGGGTTTGTATTAAAATTCGCTTATTATGAAGTCTCTATTATGAACACAATTTTTCGTCCTTGAATGTTCATAATAAAAGAACCTGACTATACAATAGAACTTCGTTAGTAGGAACACGGTTAATACGAACACTATTTCAATCCCCTATAAAGCATTTTCAATACAAATTATATTAGTTAATACGAATTCCGGATAAGGCGAATACATTTTGACGGTCCCCTTGAAGTTCGTACTAACGAGGTTCTACTGTATTTGTATTGTTAAGCCATGGATTATCTAGCATAGTAATAAAGTAATATAATGTATAGAGTATATAGTGACCTGATCTATAGCAGATGGGATTAGAGAAGGAACATCCTTTCTGCCTCCGAATATGAATGGAAACGAATTCGAGAACGAAGTAGCAGCCTGGACAGCTGGATACCCAACTTGACCTTTGGAATGTAACAATAAAACAGTTATCACAAGTTACACACAACATCAAAGAATTATCCAGGAGCGCGAGACGCTCCTTTTGGAGTATGATTTTAGGAAAATTTTAATTAGGAACACGAAAATTTGGAATCTTCTCCTATACAGTAACATTAATTTGTGATTTAGGCGTATGGAAATTGGATCAGATCAGGATTAGGAGCGTATTTACAAATGGCTGTAGAATACACAGCACAACTTACCTATATTATCCGTATCTACAAATCCAAACACCTTCCTTGCTTGATTCAAATTCACACACTTTTGTATTTTCAGCACATTAGAAAAGAAGGCTTTCGATTGACTGATATAATTCAGATCTGTGAATATAAATGTCTTCTTTATATCAAACCCGATGGCTATTATTTCCTTAGCATTTTCTAATGCCATATGGTGTGCCTCTTCAAGCGTAAGATCTCTCCATAGAAACTTCTCGTCGTCAGTTAGCTGGATAACCAGGGGAACGTCAAATATGTCTTGCAGGTGTCTAGTGGGTAATGCAGCGTTAATAGCTAGACTCTAGTTAGTAGGGACACCAGGGGACCGTCGAAATTTGCTCGTATTAATGGTGTAATACAGTGTTAATAGCTATAGTAGTCTCGTTAGTAGGAACACCAGGGGACCGTCGAAATTTGCTCATATTAATGCGGTAATACAGGTTAATAGATATAGTAGAGTCTCGTTAGTAGGAAGGCCAGGGGTGTGTAATTTTGCGTTACGTACGTTTAAACAGCCCATTAATACGAATTTCGGATAATACGAGCAAATTTGAAATTTCGACGGTACCCTAGTTTAATGTAAGTAGTTATCATTGTTGTTTTCTGTTAAACACATAATACATCGGGTTTGGTTATTAAAGGAGAACAATGTGTATGAATACTCACTTCGTGAACATGAATGGGATCAGGTGTCCCAGATGCATACTCTCGGAGGAGGGCCCCCTGCCCGTGTACAAGTAGAACGGCTGCTGCTTCTCGTACAGATCGAGAATGTCATCCAGCGACCTACAGTATAGCAGTAGTATAGTATAGGCTAGGTATAATGGGGATAGTTAGACTTAGCAAAAGGGAAATAATTTGACGTTTTTTAGTGTTGTTTTATCACTGAGAAATAACAAAGTAACTAAAAAAGTAGAATTATTTCCATTTAACAATAAAACTCCTTGGATTAACCCCCTTGTAAGCAGAATTTAGGATTTACACTGCCACATTGTATACAGTTATATACCTGAGAGAAAGAACAAGTTTCTCACATTGCTTTAGACATACGTTATGTTAATCATGAAAGTGAACACCTCTCAAACTGAACATTTTGGCTGGTCCCAGAGTGTTCACTTTATAAAGGTTTTACTGTACTTATATAATAAATATTTGTTATTTGTTATTTGTTTGTTTATTATAATGTTACCTGTGAGAGAAGAACACTTTTCTCCGTATAAGGTGGTGGGCTCTCTGTCCAGTGACCCTCTCGTATTTCTCAATCAGTTTCGCATCCACTGGCGTAGTACCGAACTGTGTGATCAGTCGTTGGTAGTCGAAAGAGCTCCCGGACCCAGTTGTGGCTGTCCATGGTGTAACCTGTTGCTCTGTCTCTTGTGTCGTGTCTGCTGGAGACTCCGAGCTAGCATTGGTAGGCTCCTTCTCGGCCATTCTTTGGAAACGTAGCTATACATATACAGTAGAGTCTCGTTAATATAATTCCCAAATAATACGAACAGATTTCGACGGTCCCCTGTCCCTATTAAACAGAGGACCGTCGAAATCTGTTCGTATTATACGGTAATTATATTAATTAACCGGAGTTATGTGAATGGATTTTATAGGCTAGGCTAGGGGACTTAAATCTGGTACTCATTCACCGATATTTCGTCTTATCCGTGTTTGTATTATTAACGAGACTACTACTGTATAGGGATTTGTAATTAGAAAAAGTCTAATAGATGAATAATCCAACAAAAATTCTTTATTTATAAGTTATCACGACGACGGTACTTGACTTATTTATAGATATAACGTGGCGTTAAGCACTTAATTAAGAACATATTACTTCATATTTAATAAATGCTATATTTAATAAAAGCTATCATAAAAGAATAGTTTTACTATTGCTTCATATTTACCGCTATTTTAATTTGAATATTAATTAACTCTATCTAATATTAATAAGACACAAAATGAATCATGTTTGTCAACAATGTGCAGTAGAACCTCGTCGTTGGGTTTAATATGAAATTCCGGTTAATACGAACACTATTTCAGTCCCCTCAAAGCCTTTTCAATACAAATAAGATAGGTTAATACGAATTCCGGGTAAGGCTAGCTACTCAGTATATATATTTTGTGGGCTAACGGTGTCAACTTATAGGAGTGTTTTAATACTAAATCCTGTCTTGCAAGCAAAAAGTTTAATCCTAGTTTGAGAAAACTCACCTTTCTTAATCACTTGTTACTGATTGTATGAATGCCTTGTAGGCTCTTCGTTATGCGCCTTAGATCATTAAAATACCCGTAGCGTAAATTAGCTTCTAAACAACTAATTACTGACACAATTTTGAATAGTTAATAAAGGGAAAATGCATTGAATTGCTGTCATATAAAGTTTGATATAAAATATATAAGAATCCTATATCCAATAATAATGATGCTGATTAAAAAGAGTTCAAACGTTACGTAACGCTTCCAAGGGCAGGGGGTAAACAATGTGTGACAGACCATTCTTTTTATGTAAGAAAAATAATAATAAAACGTGTCCCAAATCTTCACTAAACCTTTTCATTTTTAGTTCACATCTTTTTAATAGAACCAATAAGTAAACAAATAATAAATACAAACGAATTAGAAATATTGCAGAGAATGGTTGAGATTATGAGACACAACACAAATTATTCCAAACTTAGAAATACAAACTCCAACGGGCTCGAAAAACTCCCCTAAGCCATTTCCTTCCCTTCCCAAAGTGAGAATATGTTGTCCCGATTCAGTATACACTTTGATGGCATTACTCCGCCAGTCGCTAATGATGATATTACCAGCTGAGTCCAAACATAAGAAGTTAGGGATAGCGACCAAACTGTCCCCTGTCCCTCTAGAGACACAGGAGCTGAGGGGGTGTCCTTCTCGAGAGAAGAAGTTGACACATTTGGGACTCCTGTCTAGCACCACGATTCGATCAGCTGACAGCTTAACGTCTCTAGGGTAATGCAGCTGTCCTATTCCTATGCAGAACTTGAATTTGAGGAATTTCGAATATACGCACACTCTGTTGTTGCCGCTATCTGTAACTAACACATCTCCGTTAGTGTCGATACAGAGTCCATAGGGCCAGTTAAACTCTCCTTCCTCGTTGCCATAATTTCCAGTTCTGTTGATGAGTTTGTAATCTTTCTTTCAGAACTGTAACAATGCATGGTGCCCTATGTCGGTTACGAATATGGACTCTTTGTTAACAGCTATTCCCCATGGACTCCTGAGCTTATCATTCCCGAATTGTGTCACAAACTCTCCCTTTAACGACACTATTTGCACACGACTATTCCCAAAATCTGCTACGTACATTAGCTCAGTGGATTCATCAAATGTTATTCCTTCGGCATTCAACTCATTAGCACCTGCACTTAACTTCCCAGCTGTTAAAACCGGTTCTCGCTTGAGAGAATAGTCCGGTATCTCACACGGGACTATCTCTCCTAGCTCGGATATCAGCTGTCGGATTGTGTCCGTATTTTCACACCTGAAGACGGGACAAAGGAATGTGGCAGATGGACCCAGTTTCTTAATGCCCTGTTGGTAGAATTGTGTGGCCTGTTCATGGAACTCTAGGTTTGGGTTAACCTTTATGCTCATTTCCATCATTTGTTGCTGTACCCTTTCCAGTTCTTCTATGGCAGCGATACGAGTGGCCTCTTTGTTCTTGTGGTCCTCTCGCAGCTCACGGACCCTCTGGAGGAGAGCGTCCCTCCTCGCGATCAGCTGATCGATTAGGGGATCGAATGTTTGGTGGATTTTAGTGGCGACAATGTCGAATTGTGCCATTTTATCGAAAGTTACATTTGTAGGCATATTAGTGGCCATTTTAGTTTCAGTTACGAATTGAGTTTTGCAAATAATAAATTAATATAGTACAGCTCTATCTTATACTTGTGTAATTTGAGAATACCAAAGTACGTCAATGGTTGCTATGGTTATATCTGGAAAGTTAGGGAATTTTTCTTGGTTAATTGTGTCTACTGCGACACAATTAAAATAATTTAAAGTTGTTTATCGAGTCAAACATGTATGTTTTTTAGAAAATTCCATTTTCCCATAAACAACAGACCAATTCTTATCGTTCCAGTTCATACCTTATTTTACTAACCTAGAAATGTAAATGGTTGATAAACTTGTATCGTTATAGAAATTTTCCAATTGTAATGTTTAGGTTTCTATAATATCGTTTGAATATACATTTCGTAACTTATTATGTGAGTATGAAGATGATCTGCTTAAAAATTCAAATTCCTGAAATTCAATTACATTAATTTCAATTACACGAAATTCAATTACATGAATATGAATTACATGATTCAGCTATAGTCAACATAACGAACCTGTAAATTCCTTCGTTATATCCCACTTCGTTATAACGGAAGTTCATTGTACACGAAGTTCTATTTCTCGATATTAATTAATTTATTTTTCATGAAATCTCCCTATTATCGCAGGTACGTTATACCGGTGTAAGCGCGTTTAGGGACCCGCCCCATATCGCTAGTGTTTTAAAGCCCAGGGGGTCCAAAACACTAGCGATTTAGGGACAGGGGCCCTAAAACGCTGGGGTCCCATATATAGGGTGACCAGAAGATTTTGGGCCAAAACCTGGACATTTCTCAAAATTTCGACAAAAATCCTGGACACAGGTTATAAAAAACTGGACACTATTAATGTGAGCGAATCGGAGACAATTGGATGATAATAAAAAATAACTGCAAAAAAAACCTGGACAATTTAGAAAATTACTGGACATCGCACAATAATTGTAAAAAACCTGAACTGTCCAGGCTAAAAATTGTACAATGGTCACCCTACCCATATATGCTATACCGGGTTATTACGTATTAGGTTATTAGGTTGGTTAGATGGCTAGCAATCTCTCCTCGGAGGAGCTGGCCCGGGCCGCCCACTGCATGCAGGATGTGCTGTCGCCGGGTCTGTTGCGGAGACTGGACGAGAGGGCGCTGCTCGCGAAAGCGGACATCGGGAGGAAGAAGGAAATGATCAGGGAGGGCATTGCGGAGATGAGAGAAATGCTGGACAAGAAGGAAGCCGAGCTAGTCGCCTATCTAGATTCCGTCTCGGACAAGATAGATCAGACACTCACGGACACGAAGGAGAATATTAGACTGGTAGAAACAGGGAGAAGGGAGATGAACACAAAGTTTGATGCAACTGAGAATAGCAAAGAGACCAACAGCATATTCCAGCTTATAGACTCCAATCTAACTTCTCTCAAATACAGTCTCCTAATGCTACCGGAAGTGCATCTATCCTGGACAGAGGATCCTGAGTTCGACACCTTCCTACGCCAGTTGTGTAGGATCGAGGTTAACCAGCACGTGTATACGTACAGGAATAATCCCATGTGGTCAAGCCAGGGGAAAGGCGATAGTGTATTCAGCTACCCGATGTCTCTGGCACTCAAAGACAGCTGTGAAGAAATATTCATCGCAGACCATTTAGCTGATCAAGTTAAAGTGTTCAATAAGAATGGCGAGTTTCTGAATACTATTTCTGATATCGATATGAAGCGGCCTAATTCAATCGAACTCTACAAAGGGACAGTTGTAATCGTATGTGATAACTCAGTCTTAAAGTTTAGCACTGAAACTTGGGAGAAACTACATTCCATTGACTCTAGCCAGACACTACGTGGCGTAACTATGGACAGCTCAAAGGAAGAATTATACATTTGCGAGCGCTATGTTATAAAGATGAATGTGTATGACGTCAAACTAGAGTTTATACGCTGTTTCGATCTAAAAATAGATTATGAAATGGAGGCTGATGCTATTCGTGTCCGGGACATGAAACTTTGGAATAAAGAGCTATACGTGCTATTCGCGGAATCTAGTGTCACTCTCCGCACTTTCAATCTGAAAGGGATTCCAAATCGCTCTATCCTATACAAAGATCAGATAGAGAGTGCTTATTTCTTCACAGTCGACTCTTGGAATAATATCCTGGTGTGTGATAGCAAAACTGGGAGCGTATTGGTGTGCACTAACGAAGGGTTTGAATTGGGGGAAATCGACCCTGCTAACATGAAAGGGAAATCCAAATGGATGCCACAAGGAATTGCACTCGATAAGGACTTTAATGTTATTGTAGTAAGCGATAATGAAAATGACGTAATTCAAGCTTTTTAGCGGCAAACTTTATTCCTTATCTTATATCGAATTTCACTTAGAATATAGTTAATTTTATTTTCAGGTAATTTACTGCTTTATCGCTATTTTATTTCATCTTAACAAACTTATATTAGTATGTAGAATTATATAACAATATTCTAATTAATGACTTAATTGATTGGTTGGGGATAATATGCCAAGCAACTGTGACATAATTATGCAATTAATTAGCGCGTATTTATTCCTTAAATGGAATTATAGTATTCAATGGAAGCTCATTGTATTATGTCTGATAATTAGAATACTTAAGTTGTACTTATATATTTCCTATTCACTAACTTCAAATAGCATCCATTTTATGCAGAAATACCAAAATATGAATCGACTTTGAGACCAATGTTGATCCGATGAAACCATCATTGCATATGTATGAAGTCATTATAAGAATTGATCGCATTTGTACTTACTAATTAAACTATACCTTTGGGTATATAATCTAGTTGCTCATTTAGCGAATTACGGGAATTTATCGAGATTCCTTTTATAATCTTTTGTAGCTTACCAACTATAAATACTCCACAATGGTATTGTAATTTTGATATTAGTCTTCTTTGTTAACTGTCTTTAGGAGTATACCTTTATAATTAATAATCTTCTAAATATAATTTGTACGTACTTGTTGTGATTGCATAGTTGAAGATTTTAAAGTGACGGAGCTCTTAGTAAATAGAAACACAACTTTCCCTTCTATAGTTATAAATTGTGTTACAACAATTTCAATCCATTATTCCGTAACCATAATCACCTATACGTTTGAAATATACAGTAAACTCTCTTAGTACGAACACGGATAATACGAACAACTTTTGACGGTCCCTCTTATTAATTAACGAGAATCTACTTTACGTTTGAAGTACAAGCGAGAAGCTTCTTACTTGGTTGACTATATTGTCCGATATAGAGGAAGAAATCACAACCCGTCCCTGCAAGGGCAAGGGCGAGTGCCTCCCAGCGGCTACTTTAGGTGAGTATATTGTTTGCAAGCTTCTTACTTAGTTCATTATATTGTCCGATATAAGTCCTAGTGTAAGATGTGAAACGCCCGTATCGCGGAACAAACAGATTTAAACGTATTGTGAGTATATATCAATTTTTGATAATTTTGATTTATTTCTAGATTGCTAAACCACTCTACTATTACTGAGCTTTATACAACTACTTCCAATTGTTTCTATGTTAGCAGATAATGCGTTTGGCTACGTATTATTTGCTAATACTTCTACCAGCCTACAATCGGGGAGAGAGTGACATCTACTATATAGGAGGTATTTATCCTCTACTTTAATAAGTTTTTTGTTTGATTTTGGTGTTATTTTTTCACTTTCTCATATTCTTATATTATGATCCACAATTGATAGCGAGCATAGTCGAGGTTTTATACATATTTTTGTCTAGAGAGGATGGAAAGTTTGCCAGCACCATGCACCAGTACCATATTGAGGTTTCAGGGGTGCAGTGACAACGTCCACACTCAGCTGTCGTTTTCGGTATAGCTGCTGTTGTAATCGGGGAGAGGGTGACATGTGTGACATATCCAGTAGGTATTTATCCTCTACTTTAATTAATTAATTTTGTTTTTTGTTTTTTCACTTTCACATTACCTCCCCATTATCCACAATTGATAGCAAGGTTTTATATCAGATTTTTTTCTCTAGAGGAAAGTCTGCTAGCAGCAGGGTTCAATCCAGGAATTGCTGAAAGCGGACTAGCCTGGTTTTATAAAACTATTGCAACCCCAGTCGGGTTCAGGTGCAAAGCCTCTGGAAACCAGAAACAATATTAATATAGCGCTAGCAATATAATCTCATTGATACTCGTTATACAGTAATCTATACTATTATATACTTAATTAATACAATCGAGATAATATCTAACAAATGCATAAACTACTGTGTACTAATCGCTTATGCTATTTGTATAGCACCGTTAGATGGCCACTAAAGAGGAGCATCCCGTTGTTAGTATTGAGCTGAGTGAACAGACCAAGAAACCGAGCCACGTGGAGTTCAAGAGTTCAATCGATATTATTCCCGAGAGCTCCAAACTTAAGAAGTTCCGATACAATCTGACAAACAGCAACAAACTCAACTCTGACAGCTCAGAGTCCCCAACGGAGTCGGATCACTTCTCTAGCAATGACGTCACCAGAAGCGGCAAGGGCGAGAGCAGCAGTCACAGCGAGAAGAGCCCTCTGTTGCTCTCCGAGTCTCTGAACGTATCGGCTAAGTTCGATACCAGCATTACCAGCGTGTCGTTCCAGGTAAGTAGTTAGTTAGTTAGCTAGCTAGTTAGTTAGTTAGATAGTTCGTTACATTAGAACCTCATTAGTGGGCACCAGGGGACAGTCAAAATGTAAAAATGCATAAAAATTCTAATGTGTGTAAAAATGCGTTCGCCTTATCGGGAATTCGTATCAACCAATATCATTTCTATTGATAAGACTTTTAAGGGGACTGAAATATGTAGTATTCGTATTAACCGGAATTTCATATTAACCGTGTTCGTACTAACGAGGTTATACTATATTCTATATTCCAATGTGTCTATTCCGTAACTAGGTTCCTAAGAACCAGCGGAACGAGTTCCCCTCGGATCCGGACTTTGAGCAGAAAGTGAGAGAGGCGACCGAGGCTATCGAGGCTAGCATATTCCCGGAGAGAATATACCAGGTTAGTTAGAATAGCCGTACTCTAGTCTGTACAGTGTGTTAGTGTAATAGCAAGTCGCATTATACACGAAATATGCTTGCTAATAGACAGAATACTGATAATATTCGGTTAGTCCAATTGAATACTAATACAGTGGAACCTCTATAAGTGGGGAGCATGGGACGGGGAAAATTTCAATTGCCCCCCATTCCCCGGTTATAAAATTCAATTGGAAAAACATTATATATGCTATATTATACAAAGTATTCATATAACACACACATTAATGCACGTTATAGTTATTATTTGTATATTATGACAATTTAGTTAACTGCTGATCTACACTAGGTGATTTCTTCTAAAAACATCAGAGTAGATCAATCGAAAATATTTTTTCTGTAGAACTTTAGAGTCGATTTATTGGAAATATTGTATTATTTTATAAGAATCATGTTAGGATTTGTCCATTCCCCCCATTTATGGAGGTTGTTTTGTATGCAGATAAAAACTCCTTGAAATTTATGGTCCCCCATTCCCCACTTCCCCGCTTATAGAGGTTCATTTGTATGGATATATACGAATATGGTAAAAAAATTCCCCACTTATGGAGGTTCCCCATTTATAGAGACCCCACTTATAGAGGTTGCACTGTATCAGGTTGGCTACCAAATATCAACTACAGTATTCGCAAATAATATTTGTATTAGTGCAGTATATTAGTACAGTACTGTAGATGCCGGATATAAGAACATTATATGCAGTTCCCGACGATGTTCTTATAACCGGCATCCACTGTATTTGGTTGCAACATTGTACTACTAATATTATAGCTAACCTATACTGTATAGAATGGTTCGTTATAAACTCTTCACAGGGCAGCAGTGGCAGCTATTTCGTACGCATAAAGAGCAACAAAACGATAGCCGTCTTCAAGCCCAAGAACGAAGAGCCCTACGGACACCTTAACCCCAAGTGGACCAAGTGGATGCACAAGACCTGTTGTCCCTGCTGCTTCGGCCGCACCTGCCTCCCTCCGAACCAGGGATATCTGTCGGAGGTGGGAGCCAGCATTGTGGACTCAAAGCTGGGACTCAGTGTTGTGCCGGACACACACGTGGTGTTCCTCACCAGTCCCACCTTCCACTACAGACCTCTGGACAGAGTCAGCATCAGATACAGGAACTACGCTAAGAGGAGGTACGTAGCACTGTAACATTAATAGAACCTCGTTAATCCGAACCTAGTGGAAAATTGGATTGATAATAAATCCAATATGATTCCTTATTAACAAAATTTACTTAAGTATTATATCAAGAATGTTAAAAAAGTACCTACCTATTAATCGAGTATACGAATCGAGTTTACCCTATTGGAAATACATACTATTTTATAAATTTGGTTACAAAATTGAATTTATTAAAGCGAAATTCGTACTAATTCAGGAACGTTATAACCGAGTCAACAAATTTCAAACGTAATATCTGGCCTATGAGCTGTTGTACCGTACTTAATTAGCAAGATACTCTTCAGTAAGACTCACTAAGACTATATTATATGTGTTCTATAATAGGTTCCCGGATTCGCTTGGCAAGACGGTCACGGACACGTTCCCCCTGAAGGTGGGCTCTTTCCAGCTGTTCGTGGAAGACTACAAGGACGCAGAGGTCGTCCTTAAGGAGTTCAGCTCCTCGCCCCCTCCCGCCTCTGCCATGAAGGCGTTTCAGTTCCAGTTCGAGCGACTGGTGGTGCTTGATTACGTCATACGTAATACTGACAGGGGTAACGACAACTGGCTTATAAGGTATGACAAGGGGCAATTCGAGTTTGATGTCGATGAGGTAGAAAGTCCTATGACCGAGGCTGAGAGATGGAATCTCGTCGGAAAGACGAGCACTAAGAAACCGACTGTTAGGATTGCGGCTATTGACAATGGACTGGCTTTCCCGTTCAAACATCCAGACGAATGGAGGTAGCATATATAGTATATCAGTAAACTCCCGATATAATGAAATACAGTAGAACTTCGTTAGTACAAACACGGTTAATACGAATTTCCGGTTAGTATGAACACAATTTTTGGACCCTTCAAAGGATTTTCAGTACGAAATACCCGCTTATAACAGAGTTATGTATATTCCCAGACGGATAAAGTTATTTTACTCCTTTTATATCAAAGTAAACGAAGGTCCCTTGGACTTCGTTATAACGGGAGCTAACTGTAATATATCAGCTCATAGACTTAGTTATTGGGAAAATTCCAAAAATACTCAAGTTTTTTAAAAATTTCCAAATATACTCAACTTTTTACTGATACTCAAATATAAAACTAGATCTTTCCGAATCTACTCAAGTTTTTCAAAATAATTCCAAATCTACTCAAGTTTTTCAAAATAATTCCAAATCTACTCAAGTTTTTCAGAATAATTCCAATTCTGCTCAAGTTTTTTCAATAAATTCCAAATCTACTCAACTTTTCAGTAAATTCACAGATCTACTCAAGTTTAGAAAGGCTATATTTAGTCTATCTTATATATTAAATCACAATGTTTTTGTGTTTGTTTGTTTGTGTGTTTGTTCAGAATTGATTGAGGAACCGGTAAAAGCTACAGACCTAAAATTTGGCAGTGGGGTGGGGAATACTAGTATTGTATGTACAAATAAGTTCAATATCTAAAAATATATTCAAATCTTCCATCACAAAAGGTGTCAAAACCTTTAGCCAATTAAATTCGAGGGGTGTTCCAGTATGGATTAGCAGCTAGCATTTCAATTAGTATAATCGAATGCTTTAGTGTCTGTCAAATGTTAAGTATGCATTATGGAATACTGAGAAAGTAATATAATTGATCGAGAGGAAGTTCAGGCATTTAATCAGTTATTTGTGTTCTGTCTGTCTAGCCATACATTTATAACATTCCATTGTGTTATTTGTTATCAAATTATTATCAATCAATACAATAACTTCTCCACGTCCCAAAGTTAGGGGTCCACTGGTACAGTTTCTTAGTGATATTTAATTTTATATTTGGAATTGGTATATTATTATACATGGACAAGCTCATATATCTAGAAAATTATCTGTTCAAATTTGCATAAATATCCAAATTATTTAATCTGTCCTTATAGAAACCTGTAGCTAGGATGAACGGATATAAATAGACAGCTAGCGGCCAACCATCAAGAACGACATTTAATTTGAAAAGGAGATGCTTTAAATACAAGCGAGGGTCGTAGGCCCGAGTACAAGTTGTAAGGACGCGCGTAGAGCAGACGAGCAGATTGTACTAATAAATATTTTTTGTGGTTGGGATCTCCATACTAGTTTCAATAATCCAATAAAACTTGAGTATATTTGGAATAATCCAATAAAACTTGAGTATATTTGGATAATCCGGTAAACTTGAGTATATTTGGAAAAACTTGATTATATTTACAAATTAGTTGAGTATTGTTGAGTATATTTGGAAATTTTTAAAAAACTTGAGTATTTTTGGAATTTTCCCCTTAGTTATTTATCTACCAACACTTTTCAATATAAAGCAGGCTTCGCAAAAGTGAATTTTTTATGTTAAAAATTACTTTTCCTATGCCAGGAAAATACACTAAAATGTGTTGTATGACATTTAGTGACTCCTGTGTTACAGGTCTTATATATTCCATTGTGTTACAGGTCTTATATAATACATTGTATTACAGGTCCTATATAATACATTGTATTACAGGTCTTATATATTCCACTGTATTACAGGTCTTATATAATAGATTGTATTACAGGTCCTATATAATACATTGTATTACAGGTCCTATATAATACATTGTATTACAGGTCCTATATAATATGTACATTGTATTACAGGTCCTATATAATACATTGTATTACAGGTCCTATATAATACATTGTATTATAGGTCCTATATAATACATTGTATTACAGGTCCTATATAATACATTGTATTACAGGTCCTATATAATACATTGTATTACAGGTCCTATATAATACATTGTATTACAGGTCCTATATAATACATTGTATTACAGGTCCTATATAATACATTGTATTACAGGTCCTATATAATACATTGTATTACAGGTCCTACCCATTCTATTGGGCCTGGCTGCCGTATGCAAAAGAACCTTTCTCGAAGGAAATAAAGGAACTTGTGTTGGGGAAAATATCAAACTTTGACTTCGTTCAGTCTCTGATAACAGATTTATTTCAGGTCTTCCACAATGACAAGGGATTCGACCGTGGAATATTCGAGAAACAAATGTCCGTAATGCGAGGTCAGATTCTCAATCTGCAGCATGCGCTTAGGGAAGGCTCCACTCCTCTGGACCTCGTTAGAATGGCTCCTATAACTGTAAAGCGTAGCGATGTTAGCAAAGCAATGGAATTCATGCGCAAAGTTAGGGCTGGGACACCGTTTTTCACCTGGTGCTAGTTAGTTATTTCAAATGCATACATACAGGAATTCAGCAAGCTCATTCAGGTCACTTGTATACTATACTAATTTGTCAATATTATATTATATCTAGCTATGATGTGGAGAATTGAATGTAAATTAATTTATAGATTCGATAATTGAGATATTGATATTGAGTTGACAGAATTAATCAATTGGAAATTACATTTAAGAATTTGATTCGAATATATTGTGATGTAACAAACTAATTAGTATTAGATATATACAATTACTTTCCTATTACAGTAGATACGAACACCAAGGTACCGTCAAAATTTGTTCATATTAACCGGAGTCACTGCATATATTTGTATAGACTAGGGGAATTAATCCTTGTACTCCTTGACCGATATTTCGCCTTGTATCTCAGTTTCAGTACCGTATTTACTCGAATAGTAGCCCACTAAAACCCACCATACACGATGCAACTTTGTTGCATGCATCACAATTTTCGTGCGACAAGTTGCATGGAACAATATTGCGTGCAACAATTAACACACAAGATGCGACTTTGTTGCATGGAAAATTTAATTTTCGTGCGACAAGTTGCATGGAACAATATTGCGTGCAACAATTTAACACACAAGATGCAACTTTGTTGCATGGAAAATTTAAAGTATTTCCTCAAATAGCAAATAAGTAGCTCAACTTACTAATGGATAAAATTTATAGTAAACACGTTATATTTACAATACACTACCGATTTATAGTAGGTTAGTATAAGTAATGTCTAGACCGCCGTACCTGCAGGATATCCCTAAGCCGCTCTCCTACTACCGATTGGTTGAACTCCCCAACCACCAGTTCATATCATACTGTGCGACCTCTCCTAGGAAACATCCGAACAAGCTGCCCACTCTAAGAAGCAAGTCACAGGTTAAAAACAAGGAGACTCAGACTCCTGCAAAGCTAATGAACATGCCTTCTAACAGTCTCGGTAAATACCAGAGCAAACACAGAGCAACAACAACAACAACAACACCCGGACAGATTAGGAGCTCTGCTACCCAGAATAGAGCGAGATCTGCTTTCTATGAGAGAGCCAAGAGCGGGTTTGTGTACTGGCCTACAGGTCCTAAGCCCCTTACGCACGATTTGAAGCGACCGTTTGGCTCTGTAGGAGCTGTTATAGGGCTGGGGTCGGGGCCTAGATCATAGCTCGTAAATACAGCTATTCCTCTTATTTATCACTTATGTATAGTAATATTGTAGTTATTTTTTATACGAATTGATAATAATGATGATAGTAATAATGATATATTTATTAAATTCACAATGTTGTACGTACGTATCTCAAATCTACACAATCAACACATTTAAGCGGAGTTGACTGTATTTCCAATCGGTTTATTTTCATATACGGATTTTTTTGTTTCCATGCAAAGAATTGGTTAGAAAAAACCTGTTTCGACTCTATAACTTAAAATCTGTCACCTGGGACAGTTTCCTTTAAGCCTGCTATTACAGTAGATGTCGGATATAAGCACACCGGTTATAAGAACATATCGGATATAAGAACACTATGTTGGAAAACGGTTACCATTTACCCTATATAATATATGCCGGTTATAAGCACATTGAGTGCAGTTCCCGACGATGTGCTTATAACCGGCATCCACTGTATTTTCTCCCATCAGTTGGTAGCTAGCGGCTATGAGTAGCAAGAAGAAGAAGGAAGAGCGAGATAGGAATGTGGGGGTTGTAGTTACGCCCGACTCGCCCGATATAAAGGAGCTGATTCCCAACAGAGTTAGCGAGGCTCTCTGGGAGCAGTGGAGTCAGTGGGACGAACTATCCGAGAGTGTGGCAGAGGTGGTGAACATTATAATCGGTAAGTCTTATGTTATGAATACACAGTGCACTCTAATACAGTGGTTCCCAACCTGGGGTCCACAAGATGTATTATGGTCAATGGGAGGGAGTCCACATAATTAGTATAGGGGTTGAAAAAGGTTGGGAATCACTGCTCTATTAAATACAACACGATTAAATTCATTTTCATGAAGTTCATTTTATTTTTACATTCTGAATAATTTAATTTACTGTTGCTCTAGATTTTTACCCGCGGTTGCTAATGAAGTGAAACTGAAAGTTGATTGAATTTTACTTTAAAGTGAAAATTAAAATTAGTTTTTCTATTTTTTTCTCAATTAATAAATTAATACCTACGTATGATAAGTATAATGCGTTTTATACTTAAGTTTATACACTTTGCTTTTGTCTATCACTTCTTAACATTCCTATTCCCCAGAGCGTAGCTGGGAGGAAGTGGACTACAACTACAAGTCCCGTCAGCTGGTGCCCCTGACGGTGGCCTGGGCCATGCGGGAGATGCTGGAGGTGGTGCAGTGGAACTTCCTGAGGAGAGACGCAGGGGACAGCGCCGCCGCCCTGACGCGGGCCTGGGGAGAGGAGCCAGAGCCTCTCTCCTGTCACACGGACGCCTGGACCAGGGGGACCGTGCCCGTAAGGAACAAACCGGTAAGTACCCTCTGTTATGTTAAACCGACATAAAATATTCTGGATTAACCATCCTTTTGATGAATTCAGTAACTGTATTTGGTCTATTCTGGCAACAGTCAACTGTTGTTATAAGTTCGCCCAATGGACTTTTCATTTACTTCGTTATAAGTTGAGCAAAATTAACTAATTAGGTATTGGGAAGGGTATTCTCAAGGGGTGGGTGTCCAACGTGTGACAGACCATCCTTTTTATGTGATTAAGTAATTAAGAGCTTGTGAGCTCAAAATAAATCTAGTGGCACGTAAAATATTCTGGATTAACCATCCTTCTGATGAAACCAGTGTTTGTATGCTGCAAAAAATCATACTGCAAAAAAGCATGTTGTGAATTCGTATTTACCGGTGTAATTTGTATTGGGAAAGCTTTGAATGAGACTGAAAGTGTTCGTATTATCCGGAATTTCGTATTACCACTGTCCGTACTAACGAGGTTCTACTGTACGTATTACAGTTGTGTAACTAGATCACTAAGGAGGATACAGCCTCTCGGTCACACGAGGCCCCTACACACCCGACTACAGAGCAGTCAGAGAGTCCCCCAGCTGACTCCTCTCCTCAGCTCAACCGAGTCGCCATTCCTCCCAAACCTCCCGTGATGCCCAGGGCTAGGGGCACCAGCAGAGGGGGTGAGTATTGGATATATATAGGATAGCAGGGTCTTTTTGACGCCGATCTTGGTGTAAATTTTGCACCAAGATTTTTTGGAGTTACACCACGATTCGGGTCGGCCGCGGTCGCTGCAGTGAGTTACAACAAGGTCTCAACCTTAAAAAATCACCTGCGTATAGTACGCCTGTTTATATAGTACAGTGGTGATCGCGTATTAATTAGCAAGTCGCATTTTGCACGAATTTACTTGCTACTATGCGAACTTGCTATTAGAGGAACTGAGTTAACATTAACTACTCGCTTGGGGACTGAAAATAACTTGTTAATAAAACCATTGCTTAGATAATTGCTATTAGGCGAATACCACTGTATAACAATTGGAAGTAAATCTCTATTTCAATTACTAATGCGATTCAAATTTTCCTATCTATTTAGTACAATCCGGACAAACAAACTCTATTTATGTATACCAAATTTAAGATGTACTGTCTATATTTATCCTTTATATTTTCTAGGCAAGCCTCCCACCATTAGCTCCCGTAGAGCTACCACGCCTCCCCACAAACCCCAGTTGGAGATAAGAACTATCTCAGAGTCTACTTCATTCCCAGACGCGCCCCGAGACACTACTCTGCTCTCTCTGCTAACTCAGTCCACCGACCAGTACATCAGGACACACAGAATATCAGCTGTGCCCCCCAAGAAACTCCCGACTAACAAGGTCACGCCCAAGGTTGACGTCATACACCCACTTCCCGAGAGGGTGCTAGAAACCGCGAAACTGCGACACTCCAACACACTAGCCTCTAAGCACGACCCCACACTATTCTCTCCAATCCCAGAACCGCTAATAGAGAGAATAGACCCCGCCCCCGGGGTCTCTGTTGTACAGGGTGACGTCATAAAGCGAGGGCCACGTGCTATATGGACAGTGCCACAGGGAATTCCGCTAAGCTCAGTTCTCCCTCTCGAGCCCATTGAGCCGAGCCTGTTGGTTGGGGGCATACAGCATAGTATGCATAGTAATCTCAAGAATGACGTAATGATCTAATGCTGTTTGTTTCTGTCTGTATTTACTCATTATACTGCTACACTGTTGTTAATTAAGAGTGTTATATCAGTAGTGAGATTACTTGTGTAACATTAATGGAAATAACTTACTTATTGCTGTAATCTATAGGCTACAAGGTATCTCTCATAAATTCCAAAGTTTGTTAATTAAGTTTAAATTGAGTTGTTAATATTCACCGTGTTCCTAAAATGTGAATCGACAATCAATTCCTGGAATGGTCCTAACCCTATAGAGTGGTGTTCGCGTGATAGCAAGTTGTATTCTGTACGAAACACCACTGTAATACAAATGTAGACTCTTTAGATATTTCAGGCCCTATCACTTCTTAACAACAGATGCACTAATGGAATGCTATTCTCACTCACAGGTATATAGTCACATTATTGATGCTTTAAACAATCATTATGCACCATTTGGCTTTGAATTTCACCCTTTTCTCGTCTCATGGTATAACGCCAAAGTAACACAAGTGTTTGCCTTGCCATACAACCCAGATACACTCGCTATTCTGGCTATATCAACCCCTTCAATGTTCGAGAATTCCTTCCTACCATTCTTGCAAACAAAAATTGATCCCACAAACACACGGGACCCTCTGGACCAAGCTGTACAGCATAAAATCAATGAAATTAATAACATAATTCCAGTTGAGCTCATAAAGTTACAAATAATGTATGATTTTGAGTTACAGCCTAATCGAGCTCCTAAGGTTCTAATGCAAACAGCCGGTCATATTTCGGGCGCTGCTTATTACTACCAAAAGTCTGATGCGCCAGTTAACACGTGGAGTAATAAGGAGAATATTTACGGCGTTTCTATGCATTCTAAATATGGAGGCTGGTTTGCATTTCGTGCTGTTATTATATTAGAGAATGCCATTGCGCCAGAGCTGTTGCTAAGGCAACCTGTTGATTGCGTGGCGGATCCTTTAAGGAGAGTTGAGTTGTTGGACAGATTCAATAAGCACTGGCAGGATTGGACATACAGAGATGTAGTAGATAATGTGGTTAGATATTCTGAGGAGCAAAAGTTGTATTTTGGGACATTACCTAGCGAGAGAGGGGGAGTAGTAAGGAAATTGCTGTCCAGTTTAATGGATCATAAATAGATTCATTTTTATAGTATTTGCTGCAAATATAATAATATACTATTCATTCATTTAAATTACTCAATTTGTATTTAATTAAGTTAATCTATGGGAGCATATCTCGATTTTCGCACTCCTAGAAAGTTTCCTTTCAAATACGCGCCTAGACAAAACTTTGACCGTAACAGTGAATTATGTTAGAATATTAATATTGATTATAGTTAGCATGGCTTTACTGAAAAAGGTTAGCAATGTGGAGTTATTCCGCGAGTGGATATTCGCTTCAGATCGAGACACAGGCGACTCGGCTGTACAGCCCAGTGACTCCCCTTCCCCTAATAACCCTTTCCGCGTAGGAATGAAGCTGGAAGCTGTAGATAGAAAGTTCCCAAGTATGGTCTGTGTTGCTTCTGTCATTAGGGTGGTTGGTAATGAGCTCCTGATATTCTTTGACGGATGGGATCACGACTTTGACTATTGGTGTCACTATAGATCTCCGGAGTTAAGGCCTATTGATACTTGTAAGATTAATGATTTACGCCTACAGATCCCGTATCCAGGGAATGGAGCACAAGATAAATGGGGAGATTCATGGGAGAGTTATTTAAAGAATACTGGCGCTACAACACTACCAGGTGAACAGTTCTTTCCTCTTTACTTGCCTGAGACTGATGGCAGTGTATTTAGCTTATTCGAGCTGTGTGCACGTGCGCTGTTGTCTGATGGGAAAGCTGATATTTCTGTTCTCCCGTCTAAGTTATTGCAGTTGCTACAAGACTCCAATGTGTGTACGGAATGTGGGACTAAGTTTCTTAGTGGCTGGAGGTGTATCTCTATGTTCACTTGTCAGTTTATGATTACACCAACTCACCCAGCATTCTCACAGAGAACTAGAATTGTTTGCTCTGATTCATGTGCTGTCATATTTATGGATGTTATTTCTAAGACGCTATTTCACTAACAAAATTCTAGAAGATGCTATTTCTGAATGCTATTTTTTAGCTAAGTACTAGAATATTTCATACATTTTACATTGATTTATTGTGTTTATATAGTCTTTAACATTGTTTTAGTGTATTTTAATTATTAAAGTTACTTTTCACTATTACATTAAGGTATACAAAAAGGTTAAAATTTGCTCCAATATGGTATAAAATCTGAATAAAAATTACGAAACACGATATCCTTTATTCTCTTTTCATTATCATTCTACCGTAAATTGAGATAAGATGGATTAATAATTTACATATTCAATGGAGACTGGGTTAAATTACTGTCCTAGCTATATAAATATAGGCCATGCTTTTGAGCTGGAAATTTATTTTACTGGAAATTTTATCAAATTAATTTTAATTAACATTGTTGTTTTGATTGGCTTTAATAGGACTTCTAAATGCGAAAATATTTTCTTTTGTTGTTAGTGTTGCTCCTGAATCTCGTTGGCAATTCCCGATCTTTTTTCATTAAGTTTAACGGCTTTTATAACCTAGCGAGTCCAGCGAATGAATTTTCTAACCAACTTCCCAACGAAAAAGATTATATTCTGAACAATTCCGACTGTTCTACTGTGTCCCGTATTAACACAACCCAGCTCAATATCACAAAATGCTATTTCGTACAGCATGCAGTTGACTGTGCCATCGACGACGGATTCGTTAACTATCTGACATTACCGTACTGCTTAATGCCGGGTATGTATTGGCTGGCTATGGTAATCCTGTTCCTTTGGCTCGGCTACCTTTTCATCTCGTTGGGAGCGGCAGCCGAGGAATTCTTCTGTCCCAATCTGAACACAATCGCTAACACACTGCGGTTAAGCCAGAACGTGGCAGGTGTTACATTCCTTGCGTTCGGAAACGGAGCCCCGGATATTTTCAGTGTTATTTCTGCGGTTCGCGCGTCGAAAGGCGGCGAAGCAGGTCTGGCAATCGGCGAGCTCTTCGGAGCAGGAATGTTCATAACAACCGTAATCGTGGGAACTATTTCTATCATAAAACCATGTGATCTCCCCAAACGGCCTTTTCTCCGCGACTCAATAATTCTCCTGTTCTCTGTGTACGCTACGTTTCTGTTCCTCTGGTACAATAGCATTGGCATATACCAGTCGGTTGGCTTCATTATATGGTACGTCGTATACGTTGTTATCGTCGTTGGTGGGAGAGAGTTGAGAATGTGGTATCTCAGACGGAAAGAGAGGAATAAGCGAGAAAACTCGCCGCCCAAGTTGTACATTAACGAGGAACAAACAGAGCCTACCTCAACACACAGTGTAGTAATAACCAGTCCGGACAGCGTTAACGTACTTACCCCAGGGGCTCGTAATTATGGAGCTACCGGGCGGTCCGAAGAGCCGCTGCTTAGGGTTAATCAGACAGAGAGTCCTGTCGCCAGAGAGGGGATATCTGGACACAGGAGCAAGAGCCCCATGAGAATGTTCCCCGGGGGCGGGCTAATCAGGACTCAATCGGGCGGGATTGATATAAGCAAGACATCCGGGGTTGCTTTCTTAGGGAAGGACGAACAACAAGATGAGAGGAAGAAATCTGGTGACCCTATACCCCAGGAGTCTATGGAAACTATAGGCACTGGTAGGGTTATGCAGCGACAAGTGAGTAGTTATTTGACAGACTTTTCGCGAGATGATGTCGTGTCTAGTCTCAAGGAATTCCTATGGGCCATATCGCCTATAACTCCGGATTATAGACAACTCAACTGTTTCTGGAAAGTCTTCCAGTTAGTAAAATATCCGATTTGGTTGCTACTCACAATAACGATCCCTGTTGTTGATTTGGAGGCTGACAAACAAAGTTGGAAGAAATGGCTGTTTGTGCTACAGTCATTTTTATGGCCTACATTTGCTGTGCTAGCCACCCAGTTAAGATCCTATAGGATTGATGACACGTTCCCTCTATGGGGTATTAGTCTGATATTCGGGTTCTTCTTTGCCATATTCGTGATTATGTCCAGTAGCTATCGAAAACAGCCATTCTACCACAAACTGTTCTCTTTTATCGGTTTCTCAGTTAGCGTTGTTTGGATATACAGCCTAGCTAATGAAGTTGTGAACTTGCTGCAAGCCTTCGGTGTCGTGCTCTCGCTTACGAAGGCTATTCTAGGACTGACATTCCTCGCTTGGGGAAACAGCGTAGGTGACTTTGTAGCAGACGTGACTCTGGCTAGACAAGGGTACCCCCGAACAGGTCTGTCGGCCTGTTACGGCGGGCCCCTCATGAACACCCTGCTAGGAATCGGTTTCGCGTGGACAGTCAAATGCATAACTTCTGGACAGTTAACCTTTGACCTCAAATTCTCCCCACTAGAACTTGTCTCAGCCGCCTTTCTAACTTTCAACCTGTGTTTAACTCTCGTTGTAATGACTGTAATGGGTTATAGACTGCATTGGATATTCGGAGTGTATCTACTGCTGTATTACGTGTTGTTCCTTGTGGTAGGAATCCTGCTAGAAGTTGGCGTTATTAACATTTGTCTTCCGAATCTTACTACTAATGGACAGTGCTAAACCATACTGGCAAGCAATATTTTTATAACATTTTAACTTGTCGCATTTCGTGATTGATATTTTATTTAAATTATTATGTTTTATCGATTTTATTTTAGTTTATTAAACAGTTGATTCGCAGCATAAATTATCAATGGCATTAATCTCATTATTGGGAAAAATTTATCGGCTAGCTTAATACAAAATACCTACGTTATACAACTATAAATAGGGCAAACACCTAGCAATAATTATTGTCTAGTGAATCCTGCTAGAATATTTATTCTAGAATACGTTTATAAACTTTATATTTAAAATGAATATTTAATTATTCGATTTAATTTAGAATTACCAATCATTTGCAATCTTGCATACAGCATAGTAGACTCTATAATATTGTTTTTAATTAATTAATTATTTGTCCTTTGTAATCTAAAATATTTAATTTAAGAAAACGGATCTTATGATTGAACTTACCAGTCCTTTGTATCGATGTCGCTACCAATGTGATCTGCTTTGTGAATAGTATCCACATAACATTGTACGTTAAATTAAATTAATGTGTAATGAAATGCACCATGTGATTTCCTTACATAGAAACACTACAATTGTACGTGATGGGGCCTCTTTTGTTATATTTAGATTGTTCATTATTTAGTCTCAGGCAAGTAGAGATAACTTATTGAGATAAATATATTCTTATAACTGATACTTTTTCAGTATACAGTCGAAACCGGTTTTTTCTAACCAATTCTTTGCATGGAAATAAAGTAAGAACAATCCGATAGTTAGAATAAACCGATTGAAAATAACACAAAATTGGAATTACTTACACGTTTAGAATAAATAGTTAGTTAGAAAAAACCGATTAGTTAGAAAAAAACCGGTGTTAGAATAAACCGGTTTCGACTGTATTCGTACTAATAAATACAGTACTTAGTGTTCGCCTAATAGCAATAACATTGCTCTATTAGGAAGTTATTTCAGTCCCCAAGCGAGCATTTAATGTTAATTCTATTCCTCTAATAGCAAGTTCGCCTATTAGCAAGCAAATTTCCTGCAAAATGCGGCTTGCTATTACGCGAACATCACTGTAGTAGAATATTTTCCCTAGAATAAGCTTCTTATAACCCTATCCACTACTATACAATAGCTATATCTGATCTAATAGCCATGGCCGGAACAAGTCCCCTTACGTTCCTACATGTAACGGACATACACGACTCGTTTGATAACATTAAGTCCCTCAAAGCACAGCTAACTGCACAGGAAATAAAGGTAGATTACGTTCTGGTATCGGGTGACATCTCTACAATGCCTATGACAATAGATTCCACTGATTTAGAGCAAATATCAAAATATGAACATTCTGTTGTTGACATACTGAGAGAAGTATCCAATATATCTCCCAATGTCGTGTATATTCCTGGGAACCATGATCCTATTAGGTTCTTTTCCAAATCTGAAATTCCTTTTATTAAAGAGAGCATAGTTAACATCCATAGAAATGTGTTCCGATTATCCGATGGGTTGGTGGTGGCAGGATTTGGCGGGTCCCTCCCTGGATACCAATCAGGAGAAAAGGTATGGAATGCATTCCCTCATGCTAATACAGAACTTTTCGAAGCTGACATTGAACCTTTCCTAGCTTCCATATTTTCTAACAAATTAGATTCTGTTATTTCACCGAATGACGTCATAATACTAATGACACACGTTGGCCCCGATGGATTTCCTTCTGCGATTGATTATACGAATCCAACCGATCCTATTACTTGTGGTTCTGTTTCGCTACGTAAATGCTTAGAAACTCTGGCACAAGGTAGAGTTATACTGAATATACACGGACACACGCATGCAGGGGTAGGGCATAATAGAGTTGGTAGTATTACAGTTTCCAACCCAGGGGCTTTACAATGGGGAAAGTATGGTTTGTACAAAATGGGTATTAAAGAAGGGAAATGGAGTCTTAATTCTATTCATTTAGAGTCATTGCATTAATTATTCTTCTTCTATTATTTTCTATAGTAAGTCTTACATAATATATTGGTTATGTTGAGATTTGTAATTAATTATTCTTCTATTATTTCCTATATTAAGTCTGACATAATATATTGGTTATATTGAAATTTGTAATTAATTAATTAACCATTGAATAATATTCATATACATTGAATAAATACAGTATAAACCTTTATATGCTATTATTTCGAGCTAACTTAAATCTCAATTTAAATAGCTATAGCAAAATGGCTGTTCCACTAAAGCTAGTTACCCCGAGATGTCCCATATACACTATTGCATTAACCATTGCCTGTTTCTGTATATGGCAGGCCTTTGGGTTTATTATTGTTACGAAACGCGAAACTTCGAGTATAGCGACACAAATATTGAGGAACAATTTGCAACAGACAGCTTCAACAGATAATGGTGTGACTGTACCGGTGGATAAATCTAGTGCTATACCGCACATATATTGCGTAGATGGGGACTGTACGTGTAAATCTATGGGTTGTTTTAAATGTTCTGAGAAAGTAGAAGATATTCCGGAATTGGTCCAATTTTGTGAGTCTGAAATTTTTTATCAGAAATTTGAATGCGAAAGAAGTAATCTTGTAAAATACGGGAAATGCCAAAGTGAGAATTACTCACCTTTCAAACCGGTAGAGGAAGTTAGGTTTCTCAAATTTGAAGTTTTCTGTTTGATGCTCTCGATTATATCCACCGTGGTGGTTTGGAGAAGGAAGAAAGTCGGAGAGAGAGTTATTATCAAGAAAATACAGAAACTAATCGAGGAGCCCATTTGATTAATTCATTACTTTGAACAGATTGGAAATATTATAGAATTGTATTATTGCCTGGCCACACCAATTATGAATCTTTGATTAAAGTGATATACCAATGTTGTATGTACTTGTCAATACACTTATACACTAATAGATAGCTTACTTATTTATTATAGGGCATAAGTTATGTATTACTACTAATATACCTATATGTCGGCCAACGCTTCAATATAAAACCGGCTTCGCAAAGGTGATTTTTGATATAAAAAAATGGCCTGAAAATGACATTCTAAAATGTGTTAGCTGATATAAGTATTATACTATTCTAATTAGAAAGAACAGCTAATACATTTGCTAGCGTATGACTAATTACCTCATATTAAAGTCGTAGGACCGTAACATATATACAAACTGTATTCACTCAAGCTATATAATAAGAGTTATAAGACCGTAATAGCTATTATAATAAGACCGTACTAATAATAAGACCGTACTAGCTCTGGTATTGTAGTCAGAATGGACGCCGGCTATCGGTTAGAGGTATGTTTCATTTCGCGACTGCCCTGCGAAGTGTGGCTGAACATTCTGAGTTCGTACAAACTCTCCAGCAGAGATCTGGTGGCTGTGGACAGCGCCTGTACTTTCTTCAGATTTCCGCAAAAGCTATTCAGCGGTGAGAATATCTGATAGCTACAGTAGAACCTCGTTAGTAGGAACACCAGGGGACCGTCAAATGTGTTCGCCTTAACCGGTGTCATTTGTATTGAAAAGGCTTTGAAGGGGACTTAAATAGTGTTCGTTTAACCGGAATTTCTTATTAACCATGTATGTATTAACGAGGTTCTATTATATTCGAATTCCAGTTGTCATTTCTCTTGCTACCTTTTTATGAATTAATGGCATTTGTAATTATTGTGTTTATTCAATAGGAGCTTCGATAACAGAAGAATCCGCTAGAATGGCTATAAAACATTATTACAGGAGATTCGGACACTATTGTTCTAAGAGAGAAGGTAAATACAGTCAACTCTTCGTTATAACGAAGTGCTTGGGACCTGTAAATTATTTCGCTTAATATATCCTGATATTCGTTATAAGCGGATAATTATTTATTTATTTACTGGGGGAAATCTCCATTTCGTTATAAGAAGTTATTTTGTTATTCCCGACTTCGTTATAACGGGAGTTCACTGTACTTAATCAATGTGTTTATAGTCTGTTTATGGTTTGTGTTTATAGGATATGACTCGTGGAAGCATGTACTGAATCTGTTGGAACAGCTCAAACTCACTTCTCGGAGAATGGCATCGGGAGCTTTTCAGAACCTGTTTGTCACTCCCAACAAGTAATAGCAACTTACAGTAGACTCTCTTAATAGGACACCAGGGGACAGTCGAAATGTATTCGTATTTCCAGAGTAATTTGCATACAAGTATATAAGCTAGGCGATTCCCAACCTTTTTCAACCGTGGACCCCCTATAGCAAACATTAGACATTATGTGGACCCCCTCCCCATTGACCGTAATACAAATTTGAGATCTTGTGGACCCCAGGTTGTGAACCACTGTACTAGGGAATTAAACCTTGTACTTCTTTACCGATATTTCGCCTAAAATCCGTTATATACTAACTAGATTATACTGTATATGATTAACACACTGGTTATAGTATAACAGTGAGTTTGCTATTTGTAGTCAGCTGTTAACCTGGGGCTCTGGCAGGCTGGGTCAGCTGGGAAACGGGAAGACAGAGGACAGCCACGAGCTTAGCGACATCACCAGGAGCTTCCTGTCTCCGTCAGATAAGATTGTACACGTGAGTTCATATACCGCATTCCAATATGTTGTACCACAGGGGTTTATCTAGGTGCCAGCCAGGCATCGGTTTAGGTGCCAAAGTGCTTGCAGTGTGATTCCATTTAGGTTCCCGGTTTATACTCAATTTGGTACCACGTCTCTGACAAGATTTCTGGCCCAGAAATTCCTGTATAATCCCCTGTTTGGGTTCCGTACAAATGTTACCTCTTCAAATACACCCGCAGCATTGAATTATACCGATTATGTATTATGGCTAACAGGTTTAGGGTGCCCTAAAATTTACTTCCTTTATAAAGTGCCTGCCAGGAATGTCCTATATAATATCCCCTGTGTCCCTCTAGGTGTCAGCTGGGCTGGCTCACGGCATGGTGGTGACTGACAGCGGATCTGTGTTCGCTTTTGGGGACGGCAGGTACTACCAGACAGGTGGGGACAGTAATAACTCTATTCTCTTATGCACAGACTACATTACAGACTACATTATACTCTTATGCACAGACTACACACTTATGCACAGACTACATTATACTCTTATGCACAGACTACATTATACTCTTATGCACAGACTACATTATACTCTTATGCACAGACTACATTATACTCTTATGCACAGACTACATTATACTCTTATGCACAGACTACATTATACACTTATGTACAGACTACATTATTCTCTTATGTACAGACTACATTATACTCTTATGCACAGACTACATTATACTCTTATGCACAGACTACATTATACTCTTATGTACAAACTACATTATACACTTATGCACAGACTACATTATACACTTATGTACAGACTACATTATACTCTTATGCACAGACTACATTATACACTTATGTACAGACTACATTATACACTTATGTACAGACTACATTATACACTTATGTACAGACTACATTATACACTTATGTACAGACTACATTATACTCTTATGCACAGACTACATTATACACTTATGTACAGACTACATTATACTCTTATGTACAGACTACATTATACTCTTATGTACAGACTACATTATACTCTTATGCACAGACTACATTATACACTTATGTACAGACTACATTATACTCTTATGTACAGACTACATTATACTCTTATGCACAGACTACATTATACTCTTATGCACAGACTACATTATACTCTTATGCACAGACTACATTATACTCTTATGCACAGACTACATTATACACTTATGTACAGACTACATTATACACTTATGTACAGACTACATTATACTCTTATGTACAGACTACATTATACTCTTATGCACAGACTACATTATACTCTTATGCACAGACTACATTATACTCTTATGCACAGACTACATTATACTCTTATGCACAGACTACATTATACACTTATGTACAGACTACATTATACTCTTATGTACAGACTACATTATACTCTTATGCACAGACTACATTATACTCTTATGCACAGACTACATTATACTCTTATGCACAGACTACATTATACACTTATCTACAGACTACATTATACACTGTACAGACTATACTCTTATGCACAGACTACACTATCACTTATGTACAGTGGACTTTGCGTAGTATAGCAAGTCGCATTTTGCAACACGAAATATCTTGTTACTAATAGGCAAATATTGCTATTGGAGAAACAAAATAAACATTAAATGCTCTTGAATTAACAGTAACTTGCTAATAGACAAATATTGCTATTATACGAAGTTCTAATACATGAGCTCCACTGAGTGTGTATTACTATAACGTGTATGTTATATGTAGTATACACTAAATAAGTATGTTATATGCAGTATACACTCAATAAGTATGTTATATGCAGTATACACTCAATAAGTATGTTATATGCAGTATATATGATACACTCAATAAGTATTGTTATATAAATACTCTTAGGAATCGGGAATAAATCCGTGCTCCTGAGTCCCCAGATAGTATCTCCGATGAGACAGCACAGAGTTATACAGACCGCATGCGGGGGCTCTCACAGCCTCTTTCTAACCGATACGGTAACACACTACACTACACTACTACAGTATAGTACACTGCACACACTACAGTGCAGTACAGTACAAGTATAGTAGCAATAGACATATGTACATCAATACGTACTACTATACTACTCATTCCCGATATATTGACATTTATGGAGTTCCTTATATTCACTTGTTAAATTCTAGTTAATGCGAACATTATTTCAGTCCCCTTCAAAACCCTTTCAATGGTAATTACGCCGGTTAATATGAATTCCGGATAAGGAAAACCCTTTTTGACAGTCCCATGGTGTTATACCTGGATGCAAGTAGGGGTCTCAATCCCGGGATCCCGGTCCATTTTATCCCGGGATTCAATCCCGGGATTAGACTTTCCAATCCCGGGATCCAGATATATTATGAGTATAGCAATGATAGTGAAGCCTGATGTGAATATTATCTTCTCGCATGACATATACAGTCAGGTCTGCTTATTATGAACAAGATTTCGTCTGATAATATGAAGATTTATTATTATGAACAAAAACCCTACAGTCCCAATTTAACAACTTACATAGGGTTTGTATTAAGTTGAGTTCGCTTATTATGAAGTCTCTCTATTATGAACACAATTTTTGGTCCCTTGAATGTTCATAATAAAAGAACCTGACTGTAATTATATTCTTTAATTCATTTTTATCGCTTACATTTCTCGGTAACAATTATTCGTTACTTGTTCAATTACGTGTGGCTTTGTCATTAGGTGAATTTTTGATAACATGATGCTTTGTTTATTAACAACAATCTTGAACCATTTCATATAAATATAGATTTAAATTCCTATCAGGAATAATCAGAAAATCCAAAATTGCACCCTGTGCCGACGCATGTTCCTTTGGTGGCACTCTATTTTTGTGTTGTTTATTGATAGTGCCTCCAAAGGAACATGCTGTCGGCGCAGGCTGCAATTTTGGATTTTTTTTCGCCAAGTCATCAACGCCCAAGGTGTGAAGAAGCATTTGTTATTTGGTCCGAGTCACAAGGAACGGTAGATAAATTTGAAGTTTGTTTCTATCATAAACCATCTAGAGTTCAATGCCATTCATTCATTATGTATTGATAATGAATTATATTATTAGTTAGTTATTTTAGCAATGTTATCCACGGTGATTTGAGTTTAGTCAACAAATTCCTTATATTATATTATTTTATTTAATCCATTGTATAGTAATACTAGAATTAAATAGAAGCCAGCTGGAATTTATAAGTTGAATCAATTTAATTATCGCAAGTTGAAACAATAGTGAAAGCTTTAACAAGTTAAATCAATATAATTATTACAAGTTGAAACAATGGAATTAGATTTCACAGTTTTATTGAAATTGAAGTGTTGAGTAAACAAAGGAATTTCAACCCCCATTTATGGCAGAAATTAAACCAATTTTAACAAATTTTCTTCTCCCATCAGACGCAGAATTTTATGGTGAATCTAAATGTGAAATAAAATTTGGGGGTTTAGTAAAACATTTTTCTAGCTATGGACCTAACAAATTTTGAAAGGTGTTAAAGATGTGTCAAAAATTTGTTAATAAAAAATCGTAACCCCAGGTGCAAATTAGACGGTCCATACGCACCTACATGCCAAGTTTCAGCCCATCAACTATAAAGCTCAGGCCAGGGCACCGTCTACGGAGAAAAAAAAATAATAATAATAATAAAATCCAAAATTGCAGCCTGTGCCGACGCATGATCCTTTGGTGGCACTATATTTTGTTGTTGGTTTATTGATAGTGCCTCCAAAGGAACATGCTGTCGGCACAGGCTGCAATTTTGGATTTTTTTTTTCGCCATGTCATCATCACTATGAAGGTGTTAAATTATTTCAGAAAGGTGTTTCAGAAGGCAACGACCCTTTAGAGTGGTGGAAGTTTCCATTCAGCTCACTTCATTAAAGAGATATTCAAGTTTCAGTAGAATATAATCTGTAATGACTCAGCATTTTTTAAGTGGGTGTTGGGTCATCACCCAACATTAACTAACCCATTTTAAATATCGAATTAACAAAATTGTAAATACACATTTTTTTAACGATGTAATCATCACCTCAAGGTGTCAAGACCCACTTGTATAGGTGGCACGTGCCATAAGGACCAATTGATAAATTGAAAGTTTGTTTCTATCTTCTATGATCTCTGAGATTTATGATATTTAATTAATTAGTATAAATAATTATTAATATTATTTATAATATGACACCAATTTCAATGTCAACATACAATTATTAAGTTCAATTATTTTGTCATAAATAATTAATTAATTAATTTATCTATCAAATTTCAATTCCGCACACTCGATAACCTCTAATATACAAATTGGAAGCTACTATATAAGTTAAATACAAACTGAAATATTTATAATTAATTACGTCAGTATATTAACAGTGCAATTATATTCTCGCAGAAGTAAATATAATCACATAATATGTCGTTGTTATGAAATATATAATCTTAATTTTCAATTGCAAAATAGAAGCCAGCTTGCATTCACAAGTTAAATCAATATAATTGTAGCAAGTTGAAACAATAGTGAAAGATTTAACAAGTTAAATCAATATAATTATTACAAGTTGAAACAATGGAATTAGATTTCACAGTTTTACTGAAATTGAAGTGTGAGTAAACAAAGAAATTTCAACCCCCATTTATGGCAGAAATAAAACTCTTTATTAAAAGTTTTCTTCTCCCATCAGACGCAGAATTTTATGGTGAATCCAAATGTGAAATAAAATTTGGGGGTTTAATAAAATATTTTTTGAGTTATGGACCAGACAAATTTTGAAAGGTGTTAAAGATGTGTAAAAAAATTGTTAATCAAAAATCGTAACCCCAGGTGCAAATTAGACTGTCCCATCGCACCTACATGCCAAGTTTCAGCCCATCAACTATAAAGCTCAGGCCAGGGCACCGTCTACGGAGAAAAAAAAAAAAAAAAAAAAAAAAAAAAATCCAAAATTGCAGCCTGTGCCGACGCATGTTCCTTTGGTGGCACTATATTTTGGTGGTGGTTTATTGATAGTGCCTCCATAGGAACATGCTGTCGGCACAGGCTGCAATTTTGGATTTTTTTTCCGCCATGTCATCATCACTATGAAGGTGTTCAATTATTTCAGAAAGGTGTTTCAGAAGGCAACGACCCTTAGAGTCGTGGAAGTTTCCATTTTGCTCACTTCGTTTCAAAGATATTCAAGTTTCAGTAGAATATAATAAGTGCTGAGTCAGCATTTTTTATGTGAGTGTTGGGTCATCACCCAACACCAACTAACCCATTTTAAATGTCGAATTAAAAAAATTGTAAAAATACATTTTTTTAACGATGTCATCATCACCTCAAGGTGTCAAGACCCACTTGTATAGGTGGTACCTGGCATAAGGACCAATTGATAAATTGAAAGTTTGTTTATATCTTGTATCATCTCTGAGATTAATGAAATTTAGCTAATTAGCATAAAAATTTAATTAATGTATTAATTATTTAACACCATTATTATATACAGCAAAATAAATTAAGTTCAATTATTTGCAATTATTATTAATTTACATTGAATTTCACTATAATGTTTGAATTCCACGCACTCGATAACCCCAATAATCCAATTGGAACCGTCTATAAGTTAAATACAAAAGGAATTAATTATAATTAATTACGTCAGTACATTAATTGTGCAAGAATATTCTCGCCGAAATAAATATATTCACTTAATCTGTCGTTGTTGTGGAATGTAAATCTTACGGTTCTATCATAAACCATCTTGAGTTTAAAGCCATTCATTCATTATGTATTGATAATAAATTATATTATTAGTTATTTATTTTAGCAATGTTATCCACGGTTAAGTTGAATTAAGTCAACAAATTCCTTATATTATAATATTTTATTTAATCCATTGTATAGTAATACTACAATAAATAGAAGCCAGCTGGAATTTATAAGTTAAATCAATATAATTATCGCAAGTTGAATCACTAGAGTAGGATTTAACAAGTTAAATCAATATAATTATTACAAGTTGAAACAATGGAATTAGATTTCACAGTTTTACTGAAATTGAAGTGTGAGTAAACAAAGAAATTTCAATCCCCATTTATGGAAGAAATTGACCCCTTTATTGAAATATTTTTTCTTCCATCAGACGCAGAATCTTATGGCGAATCCAAATGTGAAATAAAATTTGGGGGTTTAGTAAAACAATTTTCAAGTTATGGACCAGACAAATTTTGAAAGGTGTTAAAAATGTGTCCAAAATTTGTTAATCAAAAATCGTAACCCCAGGTGCAAATTAGACGGTCCCATCGCACCTACATGCCAAGTTTAAGCCCATCAACAATTAAGCTCTGGCCAGGGTACCGTCTACGGAGAAAAAATAAAAAAAATCCAAAATTGCAGCCTGTGCCGACGCATGTCCTTTGGTAGCACTATATTTTGTTGGTTGTTTATTGATAGTGCCTCCAAAGGAACATGCTTGTGGCACAGCTGCAATTTTGGATTTTTTTTCGCCAAGTCATCATCACTCTAAAGGTGTTAAATTTTTTCAGAAAGGTGTTTCGGAAGGCAACGACCCTTAGAGTGGTGGAAGTTTCTATTTAGCTCACTTCATTTGAGAGATATTCAAGTTTCAGTAGAATATAATAAGTGATGAGTCAGCATTTTTTATCTGAGTGTTGGGTCATCACCCAACATCAACTAACCCATTTTAAATATCGAATTAGTAAAATTGTAAAAACACATTTTTTTTACGATGTCATCATCACCTCAAGGTGTCAAGATCCATTTGTAGAGGTGTTACTTGGCATAAGGACCAATTGATAAATTTAAAGTTTGTTTCTATCTTGTATCATTTCTGAGATTAATGAAATTTAGATAATTAGTATAAATATTTAATTAATCTAAGATAATTTAACACCAATATTATTTACATCAAAATATATTAAGTTCAATTATTTGCTATAATAATTAATTTAAATTTAATTTCACTATCATATTTGAATTCAGCGCACTCGATACCCTAATAATCTAATTGGAACCGTTTCTCTAAGTTAAACACAGAGCGAATTAATTAGAATTAAATATCTCATGTATCCATTGTTCAAGAATATTCTGAGCAGAAATAAATATAATCACATAATCTGTTGTTGTTATGGAATGTAAAATCTTAGTTTTCAATTAGAAAATAGAAGCCTACTCGATCTCACAAGTTGAATCAATATAATAATAACGAGTTGAAACAATAGAATTAGATTTAACACTTTCAATTGTACTGAAGTGTTAGTAAACAAAGGAAACTTGCAACTCAATTGTGGCACAAACTAAGTACAATTTGAAAATTCGTGCACTCTGAAAAGGTGTAGAATTTAATTCTCTATCGAATGCAAATAAATTTAATTTTCGGGTACTATTTATTGTTACTGTTTCAATATTAAACAGGTGCAAAAATGTGTCCAAAAAAATGTAATAAAAAATCGTGACCCCAGGTGCACATCTGTAACCCATGAGACACATATCCTGAAAATTTGGGCTCTTAGTTAATAAAACTCTGTTCTGTGGAGAGGCTACGGATAAAAAATAATAATAAAAAATCCAAAATTGCAGCTGTGCCGACGCATGTTCCTTTGGTGGCACTATATTTTGGTGGTGGTTTATTGATAGTGCCTCCAATGGGACATGCTGTCAGCACAGCTGCAATTTTGGATTTTTTTTTCGCCATGTCATCATCACTATGAAGGTGTTAAAATATTTCAAAAGGTGTTACAGAAGGCATCGACCCTTACAGTGGCGGAAGTTTCCATTTACTTCACTTAATTTTAGAGATATTCAAGTTTGAGTAGAATATAATTGCTGATGACTCAGCATTTTTTATGTGAATGTTGGGTCATCACCCAACTTCAACTAACCCATTTTAAATATCGAATTAACAAAATTGTAAAAACACATTTTTTTGACGATGTCATCATCACCTGCAGGTGACAAGACCCACTTGTATAGGTGGCACGTGCCATAAGGACCAATTGATAAATTGAAAGTTTGTTTCTATCTTCTATGATCTCTGAGATTTATGATATTTAATTAATTAGTATAAATAATTATTAATAATATTTATAATTTAACAACAATTTCAATGTCAACTTATATTTATTAAGTTTAATTATTTTGTCATAAATAATTAATTAATTAATTTGGCTATCAAATTTCAATTCCGCACACTCGATAACCCCTAATAAACAAATTGGGAGCATCTATATAAGTCATATACTGACTTAATTAATTATTATTAATTACGTCAGTATATTAACAGTGCAAGAGTATTCTTGCAGAAGGAAATATAATCACATAATCTGTCGTTGTTATGGAATGTAGAATCTTAGTTTTCAATTGGAAAATAGAAGCCTACTCGATCTCACAAGTTGAATCAATATAATAATAACGAGTTGAAACAATAGAATTCGATTTAACACTTTCAATTGAACTGAAGTGTTAGTAAACAAAGGAAACTTGCAACTCAATTGTGGCACAAACTAAGTACAATTTGAAAATTCGTGCACTGTGAAAAGGTGTAGAATTTAATTCTCTATCGAATGCATATAAATTTAATTTTCGGGTACTATTTATTGTTGCTGTTTAAATATTAAACAGGTGCAAAAATGTGTCCAAAAAAATGTAATAAAAAATCGTGACCCCAGGTGCACATCTGTAACCCATGAGACACATATCCTAAAAATTAGGGCTCTTAGTAAATAAAACTCTGTTCTGTGGAGAGGATACGGAAGGATAATAATAATAATATACCAAAGCACTAAGACCAATACTGGGCCACTATACTATAGTATAGTCGGCACAGTAATAATATACCAAGGCAGTGATTCCAATACTGGGCCACTATACTATAGTATAGTCGGCACAGTAATAATAAAAATAAAGGCAGTGATTCCAATACTGGGCCACTATACTATAGTATAGTCGGCACAGTAATAAAGGCAGTGAGATTAGAACTGGGCCACTATACTATAGTATAGTCGGCACAGTAAAAAAAAAAAAAAAAAAAATAAAGGCAGTGAGATTAGAACTGGGCCACTATACTATAGTATAGTCGGCACAGTAATAATATAAATAAAGGCAGTGATTCCAATACTGGGCCACTATACTATAGTATAGTCGGCACAGTAAAAATCTTAATTAAAATATTATTATTACTATACTACGATCTTATGCTCTATTTATTATGTAATGGAGTCATCAATCAATACACAATTACATTAATTCAACATATTTGCATGATTGGTCAAGTGTCAATAAATTATTTGATCAATCCCGGGATCCCGGGATTGAACATGATTCCAATCCCGGGATTGGAAAAAGGCTCCGGGATTGAGACCCCTAGATGCAAGTTACAACATACTGTTTACAGCATTATACAAATACGATGTGTACCCTATATATACCCCCTGTGTGTGTGTAGGGAGATGTGTACTCAGTGGGATACGGAGAACAGGGACAGCTGGGGCTGGGCCTGGGGGAGGGCACAGGCACCACGTCCCTACCCGAGAGGATACAGATAGCGGATAGGACACCCGTTATATGCGTCAGCGCTTCTGTTACACACAACCGTATGTAAGACATAAGTATGCTATAGGATATAACCGTATGTAAGACATAAGTATGCTATAGGATATAACCGTATGTAAGACATAAGTACTGATATAGGATATAACCGTATGTAAGACATAAGTGTGCTATAGCAATAATTATGCTACTAATCCAACCGTACCAGTGTATTATATAAATTTTGCCTTATGTAACGTTTCAACGGCCGATTTCTTATATTATCTTCTTTATTGCTATTGCTATATAGTATATGCTATCTATAAGCTATAAGCTATATACAGTTGAAACCGGATATTTTTAACACATTCTTTACACGAAAATTTGTTAAAAATATCCGATTGTTAAAAATACCCGATTTTATAACAACAACAATAATTAATTATTTACAAGAAAATGTGTTAAAAATATCCGATTGTTAAAAATATCCGATTGTTAAAAATATCCGGTGTTAAAAATATCCGGTTTCAACTGTATACTATCTATAAGCTATTACTAGAAGTCTATGGCTACCTATAATATATCTATAATCTATAAGTCTATGGCTACCTATAAGCTATCGCTAGTGCTGCTGACATTGGAGGGGTGTGTGTACGCGTTCGGCCTGAGAGGAGAGGGAATGCTGGGCATAGAGAGTGGCCTGTCTAAGCCAGGACAGCACATCACGGACTCCGTAGTGTTTAAGGTGCTCTCCTACAAATGTAATATGTATTGCATATTCCTACCTTGATACTACAGACACTTTGTATAATCTCACGTGTTTTGGTAACCCCCAATATAAACATAGCTAAGTTGTATAATAGTCTTATACATATTGGAAGAAATAGATTGTGTACAAACTTAATTGTGGTGTCTGACATATTTATGTTTGGGTAATGTAATTCCCTGTTATTCAGTGAAATCTTTCGGAATCTAAATAACAGTTATACTATTATACTAGTTATACTATTATACGTATACGTTAACTAAATTTTACGCACTATATAACTTATAAATATATTAATATTTCTTAACTATTATGTATATATATTTGTTGGCTAGTTTATTACAGAATAATATTCGCGTACCCCTATACTATAACTGTTTATCCAGTTTGAAATACTGCTGTACTAATTACCAGTTATTATCAATGTATTATTTAGCCTGTAAAGATTCCCAATCTTGAGAACATAAGACAAGTGGCAGCATGTCCCGGCCGCTCTATTTGTATCGACAAGCGAGGTCAGTAGATACCCTATGCATTCATAATGCCATTATGTGTATCTATTAGTGTTGTAAGCTCGGGAAATTTCCGGAAATTTTACATGGAAAAATTATTAGATATACCTAGTTTTGAAATTTTGATAAACCATATCTATAATGTAGAGTTGTTACTGTGTGCTTGTTATTTTCCTCGGAATTAATTAACTTAGGTAGACACAAAAATTTTGCCAATTTCAAATAAAGTTCCTAAGCATAATTTGAAGTATGTATCTTTCCAAAAATTTCCAAAAATTTCCATGATGGAAGACAAAATTTTTGGAAATTTTACAACACTGGTATCTACGGTACTGTGTAGGTAGGGTGTATACGTTCGGAACCTGCCGGAAGGGATCGCTAGGACACGGAGACACCAGACCGCAAAAGACACCAAAAATAGTGGAAGCCTTATTAGTGAGTAAATACCAATTTAGTATACAGTGGATGCCGGTTATAAGCACATCGTCGGGAACTGCACTTAATGTACTTATAACCGGCATAAATTATATAGGGTATATGGCAACCGTTTTCCAACATAGTGTGCTTATATCCGATATGTTCTTATAACCGGTGTGCTTATATCCGACATCTACTGTACTAGCTCTAGTTTAATATCTAGATATTTCGTCTATGTATTAATAATACAGTAAACACCCGTTAAAACAAAGTTATATATTCCCCATATGGATAAATAACATGATTTGACTCCCTTTATATCGAATTAAACAAAGTGTCCCTTGAACTTGGTTATAACGGGAGTTACTGTACACATTATATCGCTATACTTGTATGTAGGAATATAAGATAGCTATGGCATTCGGAGGGGCACTCATATCTATATTCATTACAAACGCTGGACACCCTTTCTGGTGTGGATACGGTATGGGAGAGATGTACGAGGTGATTGCATTATATAACTATACTATACCATAGGCTATGACTATACTTATAATATCCAGTGAGAATATTCATGTAGATTCAGATTTTATAAAAGAGCCAAAGTTAAATTTTAGAAACTGGAAAATCTGAAATTTCTAAGTGCCTGAACTTGCATGCAATTTTTAGTTATACTATGAGCTCTATATAAGTATTCTCGTATTCAATTATTTTTAATATTTGCTAGAATGTAGCTAATTTCTTTACATTTGTTAGTCTAAACTTTAAAGCAATACATATTCATTGTATTTCTGTTATAGTTCCCTACCTGTCTTCCTACCTGCATCAGATTGCCAGACAAGATTGTAGGAGGTTCTGTTGGGAATTCTCACATACTGCTATTTACTCAGTAAGCTACGCCATCAATCTAATATCTTCAGTAACTCAGCTTAATTTAGTCACTTCGTCCTAGGGTAGTTTGACCCAATTAATCCAAAATATTTGCAACCAAACTGTATATCCGTCCTGTTAATCTTGCCACATTAAGTGGAGAACCAATTAACCGTGGCTCTATTAAGCGGATTATTATGGCCCATTAAAACTTTAAGTAACTGAAATTCCAGGAAAGTTAGACACCCCCCCTTGGAAAATTTCCCCTTGTTATAATAATATTATTATTATTTCTCACAGGAATAGCAGCATATACAGTGTTGGCATGAACACGCGTGGACAGACTGGACACGATATTTCTATTAACAAAATCGAGAAATTCACAACAATAAGTTATACGTAGCTAATCTGGCTACTCACCCTATTATCCGATTAATTGTATAAACTTACACAGTTCTGTGTACGTCTACAACTTTACATTTATATATTTTGTTAGTTATTTTGAATTCGCTTTTATTTCTCAAGCTTTTATAACTCTTAATTATTAATCCTTCATATTAATGCAAATAACTTACAAGTAATTCCCTTTATAGGTTAAATACCATTTCGTGTATCTTATTGGCTCAATAGAAAATGTGTACAGTTAATTCGAATATTCGCTAATTTGACCAAATTCTTTTTTCCCCTGAAAGTTCGAATTATCGGCTGCTGACCATAATACTTTAACTCTCGTTTGTAACTAACTAAGTACATTTGTAAATTCTTCAGGTTCGTAAAATTTGTTCTGATTTATAACAGAAATATGGTTCTATCGTATGAATAACGATTATATTCTAACCAATCAGTTAATTACGTATCTCAGGAATAAAAGCACTATTAGTATAGAACATAATTTGATTGGTGGAGACATGAGAGACAATAGGCCGATGAGCTGATTGATAAATAAAGTATTTAACGTCAAGCCTGTATAATTTCGCGTTATTTCTCGAACAGATGAGGTTTCAGTGAGGATCTCGCCTCGAATGATTCAATGTTAATGGCTGATATTTTCAAAAGCTTCTGACTTCATAATATGTCTTTATACTTTTTATGCAGAAAATTGAAACTATTGAACACTTTCAGTCGGAGAAAGAGATTTATCGGTCTCGCTGTTACTTTCACGTTTTCTTCTATACTATATTTACTCTTTTTATACGATCTCTGTATCATTATGGTTACACGAAACCCAGACTATTCAACGCACTCGGCAATGGACTACCTTCCTGTAAGTTCAATACTGTAGAACCTCGTTAGTACTAACACGGTTGATACGAAATTCGGTTAATATGAACACTATTTCAGTCCCTTCAAAGCCTTTTCGATACAAATGAGGCCGGTTAATACGAATTCCGGATAAGGCGAACAATTATGACGGTCCCCCCGTGTTCGTACTAACGAGGTTATACTGTAATTAATTATTAAAGTAATACAGCAATAATGCAATCACTATTATTTCCTATCTGCTTTCTATCTATTGAGAATTGAAAGGAAAATAAGTAGTACGTACAATGATCGCTGGACAAATTTTCTCTAGAAAAATAATGTAAAAACGTATATTATTTAGTTTTCAGATATAAATATAATAATTCCTTACACGAACAAGTGGAAACTAAAATAAACGAAGACTGTAAACTATACTAACTGAATATATAACTAACTAACTTATCGAATGTAATCTGTCTATATAACATGATTACTATATTACTCTACAATATTCCTTAGCTCTTCCAGATGATATCCTGCTACACTCTGCTCTACTCAATGCTTTCATCCTGGGCAGTCTCTAACCACTTGATGCTCATACTGTCTCTCATCGGAGGAGGTAGTACTCTCTATATTTATGTCAACAATCTGTTGTTTTATTTATATACTGTGTTCTCCTTTAGTTCTCGTCGCTCTAACTCTCGTGGCACGGATATCTCTGAATCTGGCACTTATTGGCTTCTATCCAGAAACGTATGTGGATACTGCTTGAACAACGTTAGTTAGTAGACCACATTCTCACGAAATTGGGGTCTTAATTCTTGAGTTCTGAAAGCGATTACAGTAGACTCTCGTTACAAGGTTTAATTCACCTAGTTTATACAAAATGCATGCAAGTGAGACTCCGGTTAATAAGAATTCCCGTTAATACGGACATATTTCGACGGTCCCCTGGTGTTCGTATTAACGAGAGTCTACTGTATATGGGGACTAATTTCCTAATGGTAAAATCTGAAATTTCTACATACGTACGTATACTACATATTTACTGGCTATATATGACTTGAATTAATTGCTACAATCTGCTATTATTAAACTCTCTTAGACTATCAGAAGGCTACAGCTTACAATTCATATCAGATATCATGGATTGGATAGCAAAGTACATCAACGCACCGAATTAGCTAGCAACAAACTTCTGTGTATCAGATATCGCGATACGAACCCAAGTTGCTCTCCCAACAGACACACGAGGACCACATTAATTTATTAATTCTATGCCTGAATGCCTTCGCCAAAGTAGACTGCTTCCAATTAATGCTAGTACATTGTAATAAAGAGCTTACGACGTTAACTTAAACGTGTTTTCTTTTATTATTTAAATACATATAGTATAGCTACGTCATTAATAAAACACTCATTTATCGATTAATAAGCACTCAATACAAATTGCATAAAAACAAGATAACACTCATTCAAATTGCATAAAAAACTAATTAGCACTCAATACGAATAGTCAGAAAAGTAGGTTGAACCTAATATTGTTTTAGAAATCCAATAGTTAAACTGACAATTTACATATCACTAAGATTCATATAGCGACTATCGTAAACAGGTTTCTCTCCTTGATGAGACTGCATTGCAGTATATAGCGGATCCTCTGCTGGATACGCAGCCCCTGTAAGGGTACCCCTCAGTTCGTCTTCGTTGATATATTCGTAATGTATTGGTTCGGATTTGGTTACACTTTTGGGTTCTAAATCGGTATATATTTTGTGTTTGTGATTGTCCGACTTTTTGTTCCCTTCAGATCTCCCTCTCTTCCAACAAATGCAAGTAACAATTAATGTAATTATTAAAGCAAAAATAATAAAGGTTTGCAATATGGAAATACTTATAAACAATGGCGACAGTAGAAACAGTGTATTGTCTGAAGTAAGTGAGCTATTAACGTTACACGAACATGTATAGCTTCTATTCGTGTTAGTACAAATATGGTCACAACCTGAACACTCGTCTACATCAACACACTCGGTCTTATCAGCTGTTAGCTCGTAACCTGGTTGACACTGGCAGGTGTGTTTGTCTCTGCTAAGTACGAATCTGGCATAGCAAGAACACAGATAGGATCCCAGTGTATTATTACACTGCTGCTCACAAGGGTTATATGCACACTCGTCTATATCATAACAAGAGCTCCCGTCACCAACAAGCAGGAATCCATCTTCGCAATAGCACTGATAAGAGCCTGGAGTATTCCTACAATTCATTCCCCCACATAGAGATATGTTGTGTACACATTCGTCTATGTCGTGACAGGCCGGCTCAGTAAGCCCGTAGCCCTCAGTACAGGCACATATGTAGCTACAGGCAGTGTTAATACAGACGCTCTCGCAGTTAACCGACTTATTGAAGCACTGGTAAGACTCAGGGCTATTACACTGTGAGAAAGTTAGCGGAGAATCTACAGGGAGACCAGACCCCTTGCAATCTCCTACGATATTAATCCAATTATTAGAATCCACTATAGACATCCATTGCATACGACAAGTACAGTTTAATTGGGAACCCGAAACGAGAAGTTCGTTAAGAGATGGCAAGTGCTGGAATGTCTCGCTAGAGAGATACGGAATCTGATTAGAACTCAGACTGACATAAGACAGAGAGGATAGGCCTCTGAAACAGTCTTCGGAAATATTAACTAACGCGCCAGACCATGTGAGATAAGTCAGCGAAATAAGATTCCTAAAGAGATTGCTATCTATCGTTTTGATCGAATTTTCACGTTCTATTTCAATACGTTGTAAGTTCGGAAAATAACTATAAAGCATATTTGGTATATCCCAATTCGTATAGCTAAATGATAATCTTGTCATGTTAAGATGTTGTTTCAGCGGATTAATGCGAACAGTTGATCTGTAAAAATCAGTTATAATTTTAAAAGAAGTGATATTATCACTTACATTTAGTGGTATTTCGATAGAATATTGATCGAAGAAAAATAAAACAAGAATTAGTTCATGGAAAGACTTTCCTTCAGTGCAGTAAGTTAATGCGTTACCAAGTAGGGTAGAATTCGGTATATAGTAATGAATATAACATTCAACATAGTCTGGAGGATACTCATCACAGTAGATAGGATCATTGTAGTAACAAGCAGAAGCTAATGGAACTGAAAATTCAGACACAGCAAAGAATACGAAGGTATAAAACTGGAATAAGAACGCAAGACGAATAAAACATGCCATCAAAATGTTAAGAATATAACTATTAACTTCTTTAAGTCTTAAACCTTAAATGCATAATGTGTAAATGGAAGTCTCTAATGTAATTTGAGATAGTCTCCCCATTTGATTATTACATTATGAATACAGTTGACTCCGCTTAATAGGGTCAGTTTTGTTCCAGGGTAGTTTGACCCAATTAATCTAATAACCGAAAATATTTTGAGTTAAACTGTCCGTCCAATAATTACTGTGAAATTTTGACCCAATTAAGCGGAGAAATCTATTAACCGGTGGCTCTATTAAGCGGAGTATACTGTATTAAAATACTACGTAGTTAATAACTTTATAGTGTAGATACAGTGTTAATGGCAAGTTGCATTTTGCACGAAATTTGCTTGATATTAAGCGAACTTACTATTAGGGGAACATAGTTAACATTAAATACTGGGGACTGAAAATAACTTGCTAGCAGAGCAATTGCTATTAGGCGACTACATGTAGATACCATTAGTTCTTGTTTAGTTTGACTACCTATTTATGTTGTATCAAGTACAGAATAGTCTCAATAAATAAATAAATTATAATTCGAATTTAGCTTAGTTTGCATTCTCAACTATAATTGTTGGGCTATTTAAACTTATTTAATTAATATCCAAATAGTACAAACATAACAACAAAATTAACTTCTAACAAAATAAATTGCTTATTAACAGAATGCATACTATTTATCATCAGCCGTGTAAGAGTAAGTAGCATAGTTGAGACCGCATAGTATAGAGTTCTCTTGAAATAACTCTTCAATTTCATCTGTTTTAAGGCCCTTTGTTTCCGGCAAGAATAATAAAATGAATATGCAGGAGAGAATGTTAGCGATAACGAGAATCAGGAATGTATAACCATTTCCGATTAGACCATTTATGTAAGGGAAAGCTGTCAGTATTGAAATAGCGTGCACATTCATAATACAGTTCAAAATGCCAGAACCAATTTCTTTAATTTTAATCGGAAATATTTCTCCCAAAATCACATAGAAAATTGATCCCCAACCAACTTTGTTTGCAAAGCTGTAAGCAGCTATACTTATTCCCGGCCACAAAATAAGCCAATCAGAAGCAAAGTCGGAAACCAGAGTTCCATTCGACTTTTCAATTAATTGCTCTAAAACATACTCTTTCATCAAAAAATAACACGAGAGGGACAGGAGAGATCCTGTTATGATAACGGCTGAGGTCAGAAGCAGGGGTTTCCTGCCAAATGTCTCCACTAAGAATATAGCAAACACAGAACCTAGTATCCCAAACAAAGGCACCACTATTGCTACTATATTTGGATTGATTCCCTTGCTTCCCTCCAGCAGAGGAGCGGTGTACGAGTACACAATGTCTATTCCTGTATTCATGAACCCCAGTGCCAGCACGATACCGACAGCCAGTGCCTTCAGTCTGTACCTAGCTAGCACAAGTTTCCAATAGTACGTCACGGACATGCTGCTCTCTCCCTTGGTGTCCAGTGCAGTCCGTATCGCGTAGCACTCCTGCAGGGCCTCCGGCCCCGCCCCTCGGAGCCCCTCCAGCAGCCGCCTGGCTCTCTTCTCCAGACCCCTGGAGAAGAGCCACGCGGCGCTCTGCGGCACTGACAGCAGCGCACAGCTCTGCACCAGCGTCAGGGCTATGCCCAACACAGCCAGCCAGCGGAACGACAGGAAGATACCGAATGTGTACACGATTAGCAACCCCACTACCTCGTATACGCCCAGGAAGCTGGACAGTAGACCCCTTCCAGCGGCCGGGGTTATCTCACTCAGATATATCGGCGTTACCGTAATTAGCATTCCCACTCCCACTCCATGCAACAGTCTCCCAGCCAATAAGCGACTAGAGCTGGTAGCAGTAGTTATCAGCAGCAGACCGAATGCAGTAGGAAGCGAGCTTATTATGGTGAATAGTTTCCTCCCCAGGTATTTGGATCCCGGTATAGACAGGACGGGGCCCAGAGCTAGTCCCACTACGAATAAGGAGGTGAATACTGGGTAGCTGGTCTCGTCTAGGAGACCCAGTTTGAGAATCTCTCTCAGCGTGGGAGAAGGGAATCCTATTCCAAATCCTAAATGCAAGAATCCGATGCACAGTATCTGTGAAAATACACATAACCTGAATGTTAATTTCATTTCCCGTAGTCTAGTACAAACTATTTCGAACTCACTCGAATACCCTATTATATACCGGTATGTATTTCTCGTCATTGTTTATGTTTAATTCCAAAGCTACAGCATTACATGTTCATGTTAACTTGATACGTTGCGGAGAATACTTAATTAACAATAAAGTACACGTATGTCTATATTATAACTTTAAGAGCTATACGTAAGGAAATATATGCAAAAATACAGTCTTTAAATCTGAGTCTGAGGCTACATAGGTTTCTTACCGGTTAAACGTACATTTGGAAAAAGTTTATTAGCATAATTAAGTTGTCTTTGCATCATTAATAACTAAAACATTACAAAAGTAGTAGATCCAGCGAGTAATAATATGCGAATATTTAATAAGTAAGTAAGCTATAAATTCTTAGCTGTTAAAATGCCTTAGGGTTAGTTTAACAGTTTCTTAATTAATTATCTTCAGATAAAGTATCACAACCAACAAGGGTAAAAAGGGACATATGTATAGTTTCATAATATTTATTCTGAAGAAACAGATTAATCTGCAAATTGGGTTTTCCTAAGAATTATAATTATTACCCCAGCTTTCCATTTACTGCAATTCCATGCATTCTGTTCTAATAACAAAGAATTTTTATATAATAAAACATTATAAAAGTAATGCGTAAAAATAAGAAAATATCAGAAAGCAATTCGTGCATTAAATGGGCTATGCTTGAATCCCGCACATTCTACGAACAGGGAACACAATTCAATCCACAGAGTCTATTTTCTTAGGATATCTCTTTTATTCCATTTTCCTTGATACCTTTAGTTTCTGGTAGAAATAACATGAGCACGCATGTTATAAGGTTTGTTGTTGCAAGAATCAAAAAGGTATATCCATCACCAATAGCACTGGCCACGTAAGGGAAAGCGGTTAGCAGTATAATAGCATGCACATTCAGAATGCACTGTAGAATACCAGGTACGAATACTCTTGAGCGGATATCGAATACTTCTCCCATCATTCTATACACGATAGGTCCCCAACCAATTCGTAGTGCACAGCTGTAAACTATTAAACTCATAATCGGCCAAATTGTAAGCAAGTAACAAAAGAATTGCTCAAAAGAAACAAACACTATAATAGAGCATCCAAATATGAATTCATCCAATAGGAAATAACCCGACAGGGACAGGAGAGATCCTGTTATGATAACGGCTGAGGTCAGAAGCAGGGGTTTCCTACCAAATTCCTCTACTAAGAATATAGCAAGCACAGAGCCTAATATCCCAAACAAAGGCACTACTATTGCTACTATATTTGGATCGATTCCCTTACTTCCCTCCAGCAGAGGAGCGGTATACGAGTACACAATGTCTATTCCAGTATTCATGAACCCCAGTGCCAGCACAATACCAACAGCCAGTGCCTTCAGTCTGTACCTAGCTAGCACAAGTTTCCAATAGTACACCACGGACATGCTGCTCTCTCCCTTGGTGTCCAGTGCAGTCCGTATCGCGTAGCACTCCTGCAGGGCCTCTGGCCCCGCCCCCCGGAGTCCCTCCAGCAGCCGCCGGGCTCTCTTCTCCAGACCCCTGGAGAAGAGCCACGCAGCGCTCTGCGGCACTGACAGCAGCGCACAGCTCTGCGCCAGCGTCAGGGCTACGCCCAACACAGCCAGCCACCGGAACGACAGGAAGATACCGAATGTGTACACGATTAGCAGCCCCACTACCTCGTATACGCCCAGGTAGCTGGACAGTAGACCCCTTCCAGCGGCCGGGGTTATCTGTGGTGTAACCACTAACATGCCTGTGCCTACGCCATGCAATAGCCTCCCAGCAAACAGACACGCAGTGCTACCAGAGGCCGCTATTAGCAGGAGACCGAATGCAGTAGGAAGCGAGCTTAATATGGTAAATAGTTTCCTTCCCAGGTATTTGGATCCCGGTATAGACAGGACGGGGCCCAGAGCTAGTCCCACTACGAATAAGGAGGTGAATACTGGGTAGCTGGTCTCGTCTAGGAGACCCAGTTTGAGAATCTCTCTCAGCGTGGGAGAAGGGAATCCTATTCCAAATCCTTGTTGCAAGAAAGTGAGACGGAATATGTGTGAATAGAAGCGTTTTATTTTAAATTTAAACATGGATCCTCTCCTTAGTTTAATCTCTATAAATATTTAAATACGAATTATATAATTGAAATGATGCCTAGAGCTTTCCCAACAGAACACATTAAAAATGTACCCTGCAAGGAATAAATGGACTAACAGCATAGTTATTATATTTGTGGCTGAACATAACTAACATAACTCATGTATTTTTGTGACATGGATTAGTCTTAATAATATTATCTTTTTGTTACTAACAATATTTTAACCTAGTTAACTACACGTCCGTTTGGTGTTAATTAACAACAATAAAGTTTGCTCAGCTCTTTGCTATTAGCAGTTGCTGTATTTCGAATGATATTCACAGCACGAACACGAAATATAAAAAGAAAGCACAAACACGAATGTTCTAGTTTAATAAACACGACACAAACCGTGTTGTGTTGTGTTCGTGTTCGGCTCTAGCGAGTCTAGCCCTGAGATCGGTAATGTGAAGAGAGAACTTATAATAATTCAAAAATGCAGCACGAATATTTCATGGAACATATTCCTTACTTGTAAATTAAATTATATAATTATGATAACCCTAAAGCTCTATCCCATAGGTTAAGAAGTACTGAATTTGGTACAACAGTATTTATTCTTTCTAATACAACTAAGTAGCAATAAACATATCAGGTAAAGACAAAATTTTCCTAAACATTACGAAAGTATTTATTTCATAATTTCCACTCTCTCTTTATCAAAACTCTCCACAGTTTCAATATCAAAATACGAATCGTCTAATTCCTCAAATAGTTTCTTGTCAAGTGTAGTCTCTAGATCGCGTAGTCGGGCCTTCACTCCGTTCTTAAGAGCGTTAAACTCATCATACATTTCCCTGTATCTCTTGTGCAACTTGTCCGCTTCATTCCTCTGCGCTTTCTTGTCTTTCTGTTCGAATATTTTCTGGTAGTGCGTTATGTTCTTCTGTATTTCCAGCTGTTCGCCTTCAGTCAGGAGCTTGGGAGGTCTCCCTCGCCACTTGAACGAATACAGGAACGGAATTGTGAACTTGTAGTAGCAGCGACCGTAGAATGTCCACAGCGCATAACTGCATTCGGTGGGTCTACTCATGTAGTTGACGTACGAACACAGGTAGCGACCTAGAGTTAGTATTAGTGATACATACTACAGACAGTCAGGTCTGATTATATTAACACTCTCCTCTGCTTAATATGAAATATTTTTTTGCTTTTTATTTTGAACAAGTTCTATGGTCTCTATTTAACAATTCTGTATTAAGTTAAGTTCGCATATTATGAAGTCTCTCTATTATGAACACAATTTTGCTACCTTCAATGTTCATGATAAAAGAACCTGACTGTATTTACAATTATCCTATATTAATATAAGGGGCCTTTCAAATGTTACTTAATGTTTCCAAGGGGAGGGGGTCAAGCAATGGTTGACTACAGACCATCCTTTAATACTACAGACTGGTCGAAAAAGCGTGACATAGCGAGGGGGTGTCTAATTTCCTGAACTGATGCTATTACCAGTCTAACGATATAGTACATAACGGATATAGTGATGATGGTGGGGACTTGGGAACCATTTATAATTCAATGAGTTAGTCGGCTAAGTTACCAGTACTGGAGTGTGCATTACTTAACGACTGCCCTATTGCTATTACCAGTGGGATCCCATAGCACGTCCGTGAACCCGCTGTGGTTCTGTCTGTTTATGACGGAGAACTCCGCGGCGTCTATGAACACCAGGTCTCCGGTGTTCTGCGTAATCGCGGCAGCCAGCAGATACCCCCCCAGGGGGGACCAGCTGAGATGGCTGGCGTATATGCCCGGCATCTCCTTGAGGAAGGGATTGCTGGCACGGGAGGGATCCACGGAAAAGAACTTTAGAACAGTCTGGTGACCTACCAACGGTAAGTGATAATTATAATAAGTATATACAGTGGATGAAGGTTATTATAATATATTTCTCCGCTTATGGGGTCAAATTTCACAGGATTTATAGGACGGAATGACAGTTTGGCTTAAACATTTTCGGTTAATACATTTCTCCGCTTAATCGGAACAAAGTAACCTCGTCCCGAGTTGACTATATTAAGCGGAGTCGACTGTAGTTCAGTTGTTGGTTAGTATAATTACCGATAACATCCTTTGTAGGCTCAGAGCACATGACAGCTATCTTGTTGCCATTCTGCTCCAGAGCATAGGCCGTAACATTATCTCCTGCGTCTATGCTGATGACAGGGATCTCCTTGTCCTGTCCCAAGCTGAAGACCTCGAATGCTGTCTTAGTCTTGTTAGACTTACGATATTTGCTTGTGTAATGCAGGACCTTGCATAGCAGGTACTTACCTAACAGAATACAAGGTATCTATCATACTAAGGAATACTATGTAATAATTATATTACATTAGTATGCAAGCTTATACAATCACTAATAGAAATGGTAATGGTAATTGGCAGAAAAGTAAATAAAATAGTGAAATTCCAAAAAGAACCTAGAGAATAGCTTACAACAGGAAAAATAAGTAAATAAATAACTTAATATGAATATGGTTGAGAAGTTAAATACAAACCATTATAATACTGTAGAACTTCGTTAGTACGAATACAAGGAGACCGTCAAAATGCGTTCGCCTTATTCAGAATTTGTATTGAAAAGGCTTTGAAGTGGTCTAAATATTCTTCGTATTAACCATGTTCTACAAACGAGGTTATACTGTACAACACTTACCGTTATCAGTCCATTTCAATTCACAGTCGTGTACCCCCACTAAGTTCTTCTGTCGCACAATAGCTCTGTTCGGAATAGACATAAGCGCAACCTGCGCTGGCTTCTGGTTGAGTTCTGGGAACCAATAAGCTAGCAGATTCCCGCTAGTAGGCCGCCAGTAGAAATCCCGAATGTTTGGAATAGAAATAACTTTATCGTCTAGCAACTTCATGCTGTCTGATTGGAATACCTTTATGCTCTGATCAGCCATGCTAAGGATACCGAAATACTCGTCGTTATAACTCCATTGGAATAGCGGCCACTTAGCTGGCTTCTCTCTTCCGTCAGGAAATATTATTCCGATCTCTACCGAGAATGTCTTCAGCACCTTAGCTAGAAGAGAGGCACATTAGTATGCAGACAAATATGCATATTAGTTAGTATAGTAGAGGCACATTAGAATGCAGACAAATATGCATATTAGTTAGTATAGTAGAGGCACATTAGTAACAGGGTATTATACAGGAGTAGAAATGAACACTCCTAACTGTCCTAAGGTCACTAGAGTATGAATTATCTACGCCTAAGTAATATATTAGTTAGCACAGTATAGGCACATTAGTATGCAGATAAATGTATTAGTTAGTATAGTAGAAGTTAGCTTAATCACAGTCAGGTTCTTTTATTATTAACAATCAAGGGACCAAAAATGTTAACTTTCATAATAAGGTAACTCAACTTAATACAAACCTTATGTAAGTTGTTAAATTTGCCCATAAGGCTTGTTCATAATAATAAAAATTTCATATTAAACACACGAAAAGTTGTTTCTATACAGATCTGACAGTATTTAAACAGAGTTTATAAAGCAGTACCTATGTAGGGTAACTCGGTTACTACGTACACTCGGATAATACGGACTTATTTTCCATTCCCGATGGGATACATTAAAATCGAGTAATACTGTACCAAATTACCAATAACGAATACACAAACACTACAGTTATTACCCTACCTGTTAGCAGGTCCCATATCTTAACATTCTCGTCGTCCCCCGACACGGGCTGGCTGCAGGTCACAACGTAGTTCTCTCCGGGAGAGATATCTACGAACTTAACTTTGTAGTGCGGGTACTTCTGAAACCGCTCAAAGCTATCGAACGCCCAAATAGCTGCCCCCTGGGGGTGTACCGTGACCAGGAATGTTCCCTGCTTGGACCAGGTGAACCCGAGCATGCTCCACTTGAGTCTCTCCATTATGTAGCGAGGCACCGACCCAGTGTTCCACCAAACGGACAGGTGGATGTCCACGTTAGACAGGTCGCTAGTAGAACCTACATGTTATGTGTATAGCATCATAACTCTATTTGTTGTGTGTTGTTTGAGAGGGTAGTATTAAAGTGATAAGAAAGGGATTTATAACATAAATAGGGAAAAATATCCATTTATCATTTAGTCGTGAAAATCATGAAAAATCATGAAAACTAGTCAATATATACTACAGTAAACTCCCGTTAGAACGAAATACCCGCTTATAACGAAATGGAGACTTTCTCCCAGAGCACTAAATGCATTAATTATTATCCGCTTATAACGAATATCCGGATATAACGAAGGGATTTAGTTAGTTAGTATGTGTGTGTGTGTACCACTAACCTTGATGCAACAGTGCATACTGGTCGTGGGCATCCTCCCTCATAGCCCACCACCAGATGTCCCCCTGTCCCTCCCCCGGATAGGGGAGGGGAGTCTTCTCTTCGAACTGATCTCCCATCTGCAGCGCCTCCAGGACGTCCGGGAGCAGGTTTATCTTAAAGGTGTGGTGCTTGTCCATTATATATCCGTCCGCTATCCTCTTTGCCTGCTCGGCAGAGTCGGAGGAGTGGTACTCGACTAGCATGAACCCCTTAAGCGTATCTAGGAACGAATTATAATCCAGTACATTGTATAGTCTGTCCAGATATATGGTTCCAATTAAGTAGTAATAAGATCAATAATTATATACCATGAGTTTCATAGAACATTCAGATCCATCCAAAAATCCATATTATGGATTTCAGAAGAATTTCCACATCGAGTCCATAATCGATAATACAGTCAGGTTCTTTATCAAGAACATTCAAGTGACTAATAATAGTGTTCATAATAGAGGAACTTGATAATAAGCGAACTCAACTTAATACAAACCCTATGTAAGTTGTTAATTTAGGACCATAGGGCTTATCCATATTAAAAACTTTTCATATTAAGCAGACGAAAAACTGTTAGACCTGATTGTATTATAATTCATATTATATTCGGGCCCTCAGTTTATAATACACTGTATACTATCAGTGCATACTCACAACACAGTTTCTGTATAACTAATTCCTTACCGTCTGTCTCCTTCGCAAAGTATATGCTGACGATATCTCCGAATCTCCGGAATATGCTCCTTAGGATGGTTTCCAGCTTCTCCATCTTCCCGCTGCTGCAGCTTATCTGCGGGATATTCTCCACAACTATTATGCTATCGAACTCCGGGTTAACCGGCGGTCTGTCCAGACTGTGCTCCGCCATTACGAGCGCCGTCCTATCGGATCCGTGCAGCTCTGTCAGCTTAGCAGTCACCTTTTTTGAAATAACGAGATTATACTAACCAGCCAAAAGTAATTGAATAGCAGGAATTTTAATACAGACATAATTTTCGTTATGTAACTTATTAACGGCTGTCTAAACTACTCTGAAATGACTATAAATAATTAAATAACAAAATTATGAAGTGCTTACAGTCGACTCAGCCATAGCCTATGACTCAGTTTTTTGAAATAACGAGATTATAAAGACATTACAGTCGACTCAGCTTTATTCGATCAATTTGGTCCGAGGGTAGTTTGAGACCCAATTAACGGAATATTTGCAAGCTAGAATGCAATTGTTCGTACTAAAGAGAGTAAATTAATTGAGGAATTGGACAACGAAATTTTCGAAATTTACAACATTTTCAGGCACTGGCAAAGTAATTTTTTAATATAAAAATTCAAGTAAGCTGGCAGATACATAAGTAATCCCTATAATAACTACAATATATAATAACCACAGGTATAATGGCTTACCTGGGCATCTGGTATAGGAGGCACAAACGTTTCTTCTTCCGAGACCTCAGATTCGGTGCTAGTGCCGTCCTCGCCAGAGCTGAGAGTATTCAGGATCTCAAACTTACTTCCGCCAGTGGGGATACCTTCATCTCGGTAGAGTACTGCCATCGCTATTAGCTACTGAATATATGGAGTTTATACTTATACAGTATGTATGTACTATAGTATACAGTAGAAGCTTTATACATACACTAAAATATACTCAATACTACTCATTATCCGAAATTCATATTACCCGGTGTCATTTTTATTGAAAAGGTTTTAAAGGGTACCACGGACTACTAGAATACCCGGACGGGCAACTCGCAAAGTGTTGAATAAAAACTGGAGGCTGAGAGGCTCCAATTTAAAAATTGAAAAAGCATTAGGTTTCCGGGTTCCAAATGTGATTTTTGGCATATAGGGGTAACTTTTGGCACCCGTCAACAATTTGAGGTTTTCACTCAAAATTACTCACAGTTCGACAAGTTATGACGTCATTGTCACATTTCGAGAACCCTGAAAAGTCACTTAATCGCACATAATTCGCGCACTCTAAGAGATAAAAATCTGAAAATTTAATAGAACATGCACATTAATGATGCGGACACTTTGGTCACACCAGATTGCCAATATGCTTACTCATTATCATATGATGACGTAATCACTAAAATTTCACATTTTTAAATTTGACTATTTAGGCCTATTTACGCTTTATAATCAATGTTAGAAGTGTATAAACCATACACCAACCGCGAAGCGGTTGGTGTGTGGTTGGGTTCTGCCGCAAAGCGACCTAGCAAGCGAGACGCCCTTGTCTATATAGATATACTGTAGCATCAATCTATATAGATACTAGCGTGCTTCGCGGCAGAACCCAACCACACACCAACCGCTTCGCGGTTGGTGTATGATTTATACACTTCTAACATTGATTATAAAGCGTAAATAGGCCTAAATAGTCAAATTTAAAAATGTGAAATTTTAGTGATTACGTCATCATGTGATAATGAGTAAGCATATTGGCAATCTGGTGTGACCAAAGTGTCCGCATCATTAATGTGCATGTTCTATTAAATTTTCAGATTTTTATCTCTTAGAGTGCGCGAATTATGTGCGATTAAGTGACTTTTCAGGGTTCTCGAAATGTGACAATGACGTCATAACTTGTCGAACTGTGAGTAATTTTGAGTGAAAACCTCAAATTGTTGACGGGTGCCAAAAGTTACCCCTATATGCCAAAAATCACATTTGGAAACCGGAAACCTAATGCTTTTTCAATTTTTAAATTGGAGCCTCTCAGCCTCCAGTTTTTATTCAACACTTTGCGAGTTGCCCGTCCGGGTATTCTAGTAGTCCGTGAGGGTACTGAATAGTGTTCGTATTAACCGGTGTCATTTGTATTGAAAAGGCTTAGAAGGGAACTCCAATATTCGTATTAACCAAAATTTCGTATTTCTAACGAGTTTTAAATCTTTAACTGTGTTTGCTAAAATTATGTTTATTATAGCAGTAAGTTCTATTAATTAATATTTGTATTTCACATTAATTGATCACACTTATAAACATAGCTATACAGTCAATACAAATATGTTCAAATCTCAAATCTCATCTGTTTCAGAGCTAGATTCTGAGGCTGAGCCGCACTCGCTGTCGTCCACTATTTCCCCTTCACTCAGGGAAATATCGTGTTTGATAGAAACTGAATCTGAAGAGGTGCTATTTAGCTTTACGTGCTCGGGGGTGTGAAATTTCGCAGGACTAAGACTAGCTACAAAATTCTCAGTTGCAAAAGTCTCAGTTGTAATCGAAGTTTCAAGCAAAGGAGATTTAGTAGTGGCCTCAGGAATATATTCCATTGTATTGTAATTAATTTGATTTTCTACTAAACTAGTGGCTTTACTGATATTAATTTCATTGCTACACAATTTCTGTACACAATGCTGAATCTTATCACAACATTCAAGTTTCATTTTCAGTTGTTTGACATTCGTTCTAGATTGTTCTATTTCCCTGTCCAAACTTAACTGCTCTGTTTTATAACCGTTTAATTCAGTATTAACGAGGTCGAGCTTTTCACTGTTAATCTTAATGTCTTCAGTTAATACTCTCAGTTTGGCGTTCATACCAATTTGCTGAGCAGTTAGCTTAGGGAGTAGGTATTCTGCCTCATTGCATTTAACCTGATAGCCACTTAGGGCCTTTCTCCTTCGTTCTAACTCTTGTTGTAACATCTTGTTAATCTGCTCAATGGGCAGTGCTTTGGAGAGCAAATTAAAGAAATTCGAAGGAGTTTGTGAATCCCCTCCCTCTGGGAGAGAAGATATATTTGAGTAATCGAATGCATTCCTATTCTCCACTTCGTCGTCAGAATTAGCTTCCAATCCATTATTTTGGGAACGAACGAAATCTAGAATTTTGTTAAAGTTTTTAGAATCCTGGTCTTCTGTCTCCATTCATACTATTTACAACAAAAGCTATAAATAAATAATATCAGAATTCAGATCGTTATATCGATATTATTAAAACTCGATTGTTGTTTGTTTGTTTGTCCCGATTAGAAAAAGGTAGGGAATCGCTATCAAAAAATAAAATTGATTGCCCTGAGAGAATTTATAGTGCAAAAAAAAAAAAAAATCCTTGTTGTAAATTGTATACTATATAGTCAGGTCTGCTTATTGTGAACAAGATTTCGTCTGCTTAATATGAAGATTTTTTATTATGAACAAACCCTATGGTCCCAGTTTAACAACTTGCATAGGGTTTGTATTAAGTTGAGTTCGCTTATTATAAAGTCTCTCTATTATGAACACAATTATTGGTCCCTTGAATGTTCATAATAAAAGAACCTGACTGTATACTACTTTGAGTATGTCACATGTGTTCACATAAGTGGAACAATAGACTATACAGATACTAACACCTGCATAGAAAAATCTGCACTGTAGCACGAGAAGTATAAATACAGTGAAGTTGTGAGATCTAAGAGCAGAATAGATGCTCTTATTGGAGTGACAGTGGCTCCTATACGAAAGTAGATCCAAACACGAATGTAAAGGTTCGCGAATCGACCTTTGGGGGAGTGATCCGTCGTGAAGCGACCGAGTCCAAGGGCTCGTTCAAAGTAAATTACAAAAGTTTAGGAGTGATTTGTTCATTATCTATATTTTTAAAACTCGATTGTTGTGTGTTTGTTTGTCTGGATTGTATTAAAATGATCAAATTAATGAAAATTCAAAATCAAATTAGAAGTTAGCTTCCAACGGGTATTATTGGTAGACAAGTTAAAACTATGGAAAATGGTAGAACGGGTTGTATATAACATACTCTACCATTTTCCATGGTAGAAAGGGTGAGGAGTAAGGCCGCATAGCGGCCGTTAACTTGAGGTGCGTAGCACCGATCCGTCGCAAAGCGACCGAGACCGAAGGACTCGTAAGAGATTAAGTTTACACCTACAATTCTATTGAAAATATAAAATGCTATAAAAGGGAATAAGCAATCCTCAATAAGTTGGAATAAATTAGTTCTATTAGTAAGCTTGTAACAGAAACTTCTTTTTACAATCACACACTATTAAGTTGCCATCTACATCAAATGCTATTCCCCTGGGAGAGTACATATCTCCTCTCTCTTGTCCTACCTGTCCTACCTTTCCAATCCTCTTACCATCCTTGTTGTACACTCTTAGGTACTTGACTAGGTAAGACGTAACAATAATATTCCAGTGTGTATCGACGCATAGGAATTGTTCGACTAGAACCGAGTAGTTTTCAAGATTAATTCCCCATAAGAAACACCCTGAAATGTCAAATGCTTGTATAGGTCTCTTTGCACGTGACAATAGCATTACTAAGTGCCCATTCGCTGATACCATGTCTTGTACCTCAGAGTGGAATAACAGTCCCCTCTTGAGATAAGGAGACTTCATTTCCAGGACACCAAGGCTTTCCAAATCTGTTGAAATGGGCAAAATACGTAGTGGAATTTTACAACATGTGTACACTATGTTATTACAAATAGCTAAACCACTTAACAAACCTCCAGGTTCTAATTCTGCTATTTGTACTCCAGTGCTTTTATCCAGTTGGAATATCTTTGTACAGAATACAGAGTTTGTATAGCAGTAAATAAATTCACAGTGTATAACCATTCTACCAATAGAAGAGGGACCTTTCTTGATATCAAGAGTTTTCCGATAATCTCCAACTTTGTTGAAAATGAGTATTTTCTTTCCATTCGCATCTCCTACATAAATATTCTGAGTAATAGGGTCAATAGCTACTGATTTAGCTTCAGTAATTTCATTGACTCCATTCCCACAATTTAAGTCTGATATCCAAATAGGTGAGTTGTTGTTCCCTAACTCAAATGGAGATTCCGTGTATATCAAGAGTTGGCAAATTAAATCAAAGTTATTGATAATTCGAGTGGATCCATTACTCCATTTTAGCTTGAAAAAGTTAGGAAGGTTTAGATTGACTTTATTAATCTGGTTGCATAATTCTGTTGTCATAGCGTGTCTAGCTTGATTGACTGATAAATTCTTGTCAATGTCCATTTCTGTTTTTTCAAGTTGGCTCAAAACAATTTGTCTTCTTTTCACTTCCTCTTGAACTAACGCTACCTCATTGTCGATTTCAAAGAGCAACGTTCGTCTTCGTATATTCGCTATCTCGATAAGAGAATCGATTGTAGAATTAATTTCAGTTCTCTTCTCTGTAGCACTCTTCAGGTACTTATCTAGAGAATTAGTTAATGTTGCTTTGGCTTTGCTAGCTTTTGAATCGGACGAGGGCTCTGCCATAATCTGAGATTACAATTAAGCGGAGCTAAATCAGTCAGATAACGGGAATCGAAACTAGCATTTATCTCAATATCCAACTAATGGCCTCGACAAATTAACGAATATTGGATACAATTCATAAATTAATTAAAATTATTCATTTTAGAGAATTATTCAAATAATGAATGCAAATTATGCAATATATAAATATTCTACTGGATAATTATCGGTTGGCATATTTCAGATCGTTATTATATTCAATGTAAATACACCAGTTTAGGGGGTTTTGTTCATAATAAGAAAATTAACTTTATACAATTCTATTGAAAAAAAAAACACTCAATAAAAGGCAATCCGCAATCCAATAAAGTTGGAATTATCTAAATTAGTTCTATTAGTAAGCTTGTAACAGAAACTTCTTTTTACAATCACACACTATTAAGTTGCCATCTACATCCAATGCTATTCCCCTGGGAGAGTACACATCTCCTCTCTCTTGTCCTACCTGTCCTACCTTTCCAATCCTCTTACCATCCCTGTTGTACACGCTTAGGAAATTGTCTTGGTTAGAACAAATAATAATATTCCAGTGTGCATCGACACATAGGAATTGTTCGCCTAGAACGGAGAAGTTTTCAAGATTCATTCCCCATAAGAGACCGCCATACAGGTCAAATGCTTGTATAGGTCGCTCTGCATATGACAATAGCATTATTAAGTGCCCATTCGTTGATACCATGTCTTGTACCTCGGAGTGCCATAATCTCCCCTTCTTCATATAAGGAGACTTTATTTCCTTCCTACCTAGCCTTACCAGATCTGTTGAAATGGGCAAAATATGTAGTGAGACTTTACAACATGTGTACACTATGTTATTACAAATAGCTAAACCACTTAGAATACTTCCAGTTTCTAATTCTGCTATTTGTACTCCAGTGCTTTTATGCAATTGGAATATCTTTGAACAGAATACAGAATTTATGTAGCAGTAAATAAATTCACAATGTATAACCATTCTACCAATAGAAGAGGGACCTTTCTTGATATCAAGAGTTTTCAGATAATCTCCAAGTTTGCTGAAAATGAGTATTCTCTTTCCATTCGCATCTCCTACATAAATATGATGAGTAACAGGGTCAATAGCTAGTGATTTAGCTTCGGTAATTTCATTAACTCCCTTTCCACACTTTAAGTCTGATATCCAAATAGGTGAGTTATTGTTCCCTAACTCAAATGGAGATTCTGTGTATATCAAGAGTTGGCAAATTAAATCAAAGTTATTGATAATCCGAGTGGATCCATTACTCCATTTTAGCTTGAAATTAGGAAGGTTTAGGTTGATCTTATCAATCTCTTTCCATAACTTTCTTGTCATAATGTCTCTAGCTTGATTGCCTGATAGATTATTGTCAAAATACAATTTTGTTTCTTCAAGTTCGCTCAAATCAATTTGTCTCTTCTTCACTTCTTCTTGAACTAACGCTACCTTATTATCGATTTCAAGTAACAACGTTCGTCTTCGAGTATTCGCTATCTCGATAAGAGCATCGAATGTAGAATTAATTTCAGTTCTCTTCTTTTCAGCACTCTTTAGGTATTTAACTAGAGAATTAGCTAATGTTGCTTTGGCTTTGCTAGCTTTTGAATCGGAAGCCTCAGCCATAATCTGAGATTACAATTAAGCGGAGCTAAATCAGTCAGATAACGGGAATCGAAACTAGCATTATCTCAATATCCAACTAGTGGCCATCGACAAATTCACGAATATTGAGTATTTATTAAATAATGAATGCAATACATAAATATTCTACTGGATAACGGTAGGCATATTTCAGATTGTTATTATATTAAATGTAAATACACCAGTTTAGGGGGGTTTTGTTGATACGTAATAAGAAAAAACTTTATACAATTCTATTGAAAATAAAAAACGCTCAATAAAAGGCAATCCAATAAAGTTGGAATAAATTAGTTCTATTAGTAAGCTTGTAACAGAAACTTCTTTTTACAATCACACACTATTAAGTTGCCATCTACATCAAACGCTATTCCCCTGGGAGAGTACATATCTCCTCTCTCTTGTCCTACCTGTCCTATCTTTCCAATCCTCTTACCATCCTTGTTGTATACTCTTAACAGACTGTCTTGGTTAGACGTAACAATAATATTCCAGTTCGTATCGACGCATAGGAATTGTTCGCCTAGAACGGAGAAGTTTTCAAGATCCATTCCCCATAAGAGACCGCCATACATGTCAAATGCTTGTATAGGTAGCTCTGCATATGACAATAGCATTACTAAGTGCCCATTCGCTGATACCATGTCTTGTACCTCGGAGTGCCATAATCTCCCCTTCTTCATATAAGGAGACTTCATTTCCTTCCTACCTAGCCTTACCAGATCTGTTGAAATGGGCAAAATATGTAGTGAGACTTTACAACATGTGTACACTGTGTTATTACAAATAGCTAAACCTCTTAGAATACTTCCAGTTTCTAATTCTGCTATTGCTAGTCCAGTGCTTTTATGCAGTTGGAATATCTTTGTACAGAATACAGAGTTTGTATAGCAGTAAATAAATTCACAGTGTATAACCATTCTACCAATAGAAGAGGGACCTTTCTTGATATCAAGAGTGTTCCGATAATCTCCAACTTTGTTGAAGATGAGTATTTTCTTTCCATTCGCATCTCCTACATAAATATGATGAGTGACAGGGTCAATAGCTACTGATTTAGCTTCAGTAATTTCATTGACTCCCTTTCCACACTTTAAGTCTGATATCCAAATAGGTGAGTTATTGTTCCCTAACTCAAATGGAGATTCCGTGTATATCAAGAGTTGGCAAATTAAATCAAAGTTATTGATAATCCGAGTGGATCCATTACTCCATTTTAGCTTTAAATAAGGAAGGTTTAAGTTGACTTTATTAATCTGGTTGTATAATTCTGTTGTAATAGCGTGTCTAGCTTGATTGCCTGATAGATTCTTGTCAATGTCCAGTTCTGTTTTTTTAAGTTGGCTCAAAACAATTTGTCTCCTTTTCACTTCCTCTTGAACTAACGCTACCTCATTATCAATTTCAAAGAGCAACGTTCGTCTTCGTATATTCGCTTTCTCGATAAGAGCATCGAATGTAGAATTAATTTCAGTTCTCTTCTCTGTAGCACTCTTCAGGTACTTATCTAGAGAATTAGCTAACGTTGCTTTGGCTGTGCTAGCTTTTGAATAGGAAGCCTCAGCCATAATCTGAGATTATAAATAAGCGGAGCTAAATCAGTCAGATAACGGGGATCGAAACTAGCATTTATCTCAATATCTAACTAATGGCCATCGACAAATTAACGAATATTGAATATTGAATATTCATAAATAATTCATTTTCAAGAATTATTCAAATATTGAATGCAATACATAAATATTCTACTGGATAATTATCGGTTGGCATATTTCAGATCGTTATTATATTCAATCTAAATACACCAGTTTAGGGGGGTTTTGTTGATAATAAGAAAATTAACTTTATACAATTCTATTGAAAAAAAAAACACTCAATAAAAGGCAATCCGCAATCCAATAAAGTTGGAATTATCTAAATTAGTTCTATTAGTAAGCTTGTAACAGAAACTTCTTTTTACAATGACACACTATTAAGTTGCCACCTACATCAAATGCTATTCCCCTGGGAGAGTACATATCTCCTCTCTCTTGTCCTACCTGTCCTACCTTTCCAATCCTCTTACCATCCTTATTGTACACGCTTAACAGACTGTCTTGGTTAGATGTAATAATAATATTCCAGTGTGCATCGACGCATAGGAATTGTTCGCCTAGAACGGAGTAGTTTTCAAGATTCATTCCCCATAAGAGACACCCCGAAATGTCAAATGCTTGTATAGGTAGCTCTGCATATGACAATAGCATTACTAAGTACCCATTCGTTGATACCATGTCTTGTACCTCAGAGTGCCATAATCTCCCCTTCTTCATATAAGGAGACTTCATTTCCAGGCCACCAAGCCTTACCAGATCTGTTGAAAAGGGCAAAATATGTAGTAACACTTTATCACATGTGTACACTATGTTATTACAAATAGTTAAACCACTTAACAAACCTCCAGGTTCTAATTCTGCTATTTGTACTCCAGTGCTTTTATCCAGTTGGAATATCTTTGTACAGAATAAAGTAGAGTTTATATAGCAGTAAATAAATTCACAGTGTATAACCATTCTACCAATAGAAGAGGGACCTTTCTTGATATCAAGAGTTTTCAGATAATCTCCAAGATTGCTGAAAATGAGTATTTTCTTTCCATTCGCATCTCCTACATAAATATGATGAGTAACAGGGTCAATAGCTACTGATTTAGCTTCAGTAATTTCATTGGCTCCCTTTCCACACTTTAAGTCTGATATCCAAATAGGCGAGTTGTTGTTCCCTAACTCAAATGGAGATTCTGTGTATATCAAGAGTTGGCAAATTAAATCAAAGTTATTGATAATTCGAGTGGATCCATTACTCCATTTTAGCTTGAAATTAGGAAGGTTTAGGTTGATCTTATCAATCTCTTTCCATAACTTTCTTGTCATAATGTCTCTAGCTTGATTGCCTGATAGATTATTGTCAAAATACAATTTTGTTTCTTCAAGTTCGCTCAAATCAATTTGTCTCTTCTTCACTTCCTCTTGAACTAACGCTACCTTATTATCAATTTCAAGTAACAACGTTCGTCTTCGAGTATTCGCTATCTCGATAAGAGCATCGAATGTAGAATTAATTTCAGTTCTCTTCTTTTCAGCACTCTTTAGGTATTTAACTAGAGAATTAGCTAATGTTGCTTTGGCTTTGCTAGCTTTTGAATCGGAAGCCTCAGCCATAATCTGAGATTACAATTAAGCGGAGCTAAATCAGTCAGATAACGGGAATCGAAACTAGCATTATCTCAATATCCAACTAGTGGCCATCGACAAATTCACGAATATTGAGTATTTATCAAATAATGAATGCAATACATAAATATTCTACTGGATAACGGTAGGCATATTTCAGATTGTTATTATATTAAATGTAAATACACCAGTTTAGGGGGGTTTTGTTGATACGTAATAAGAAAAAACTTTATACAATTCTATTGAAAATAAAAAACGCTCAATAAAAGGCAATCCAATAAAGTTGGAATAAATTAGTTCTATTAGTAAGCTTGTAACAGAAACTTCTTTTTACAATCACACACTATTAAGTTGCCATCTACATCAAACGCTATTCCCCTGGGAGAGTACACATCTCCTCTCTCTTGACCTACCTGTCCTACCTTTCCAATCCTCTTACCATCCCTGTTGTACACGCTTAACAGACTGTCTTGGTATGACGTAACAATAATATTCCAGTTCGTATCGATGCATAGGAATTGTTCGCCTGAAACGGAGTAGTTTTCAAGATCCATTGCCCATAAGAGACCGCCATACAGGTCAAATGCTTGTATAGGTAGCTCTGCATATGACAATAGCATTACTAAGTACCCATTAATTGATACCATGTCTTGTACCTCAGAGTGGAATATCAGTCCCCTCGTGATAAAAGGAGACTTCATTTCCAGGCCACCAAGCCTTACCAGATTGTTGAAACGGGCGAAATATATAGCGAGATTCTAGCACATGTGTACACTATGTTATCACAAATAGCTAAACCTCTTATCACACCTCCAGGTTCTAATTCTGCTATTGCTACTCCAGTACTTTTATGCAGTTGGAATATCGTAGTAGCTAAATAAGAGTTTATATAGCAATAAATAAATTCACAGTGTATAACCATTCTACCAATAGAAGAGGGACCTTTCTTGATATCAAGAGTCTTCAGATAATCTCCAACTTTGCTGAAAATGAGTATTCTCTTTCCATTCGCATCTCCTACATAAATATGATGAGTAACAGGGTCAATAGCTAGTGATTTAGCTTCGGTAATTTCATTGACTCCCTTTCCACACTTTAAGTCTGATATCCAAATAGGTGAGTTGTTGTTCCCTAACTCAAATGGAGATTCCGTGTATATCAGGAGTTGGCAAATTAAATCAAAGTTATTGATAATTCGAGTGGATCCATTACTCCATTTTAGCTTGAAATTAGGAAGGTTTAGATTGACATTATTAATCTGGTTGTATAATTCTGTTGTTATAGCGTCTCTAGTTTGATTGACTGATATATTCTTGTCGATATCCAATTTTGTTTTTTCAAGTTCGCTCAAATCAATTTGTCTCTTCTTCACTTCTTCTTGAACTAACGCTACCTTATTATCAATTTCAAAGAGCAACGTTCGTCTTCGTATATTCGCTTTCTCGATAAGAGCATCGAATGTAGAATTAATTTCAGTTCTCTTCTCTGTAGCACTCTTCAGGTATTTATCTAGAGAATTAGCTAATGTTGCTTTGGCTGTGCTAGCTTTTGAATCGGAGGAGGGCTCTGCCATAATCTGAGATTATAAATAAGCGGAGCTAAATCAGTCAGATAACGGGGATCGAAACTAGCATTTATCTCAATATCTAACTAGTGGCCATCGACAAATTAACGAATATTGAATATTCATAAATAATTCATTTTCAAGAATTATTCAAATATTGAATGCAATACATAAATATTCTACTGGATAATTATCGGTTGGCATATTTCAGATCGTTATTATATTCAATCTAAATACACCAGTTTAGGGGGTTTTGTTCATAATAAGAAAATTAACTTTATACAATTCTATTGAAAAAAAAACACTCAATAAAAGGCAATCCGCAATCCAATAAAGTTGGAATTATCTAAATTAGTTCTATTAGTAAGCTTGTAACAGAAACTTCTTTTTACAATCACACACTATTAAGTTGCCATCTACATCAAATGCTATTCCCCTGGGAGAGTACACATCTCCTCTCTCTTGTCCTACCTGTCCTATCTTTCCAATCCTCTTACCATCCTTGTTGTACACGGTTAACAGACTGTCTTGGTAAGACGTAACAATAATATTCCAGTGTGCATCGACGCATATGAATTGTTCGCCTAGAATGGAGTAGTTTTCAAGATTCATTCCCCATAAGAGACCGCCATACAGGTCAAATGCTTGTATAGGTAGCTCTGCATATGACAATAGCATTACTAAGTGCCCATTCGCTGATACCATGTCTTGTACCTCGGAGTGCCATAATCTCCCCTTCTTCATATAAGGAGACTTCATTTCCTTCCTACCTAGCCTTACCAGATCTGTTGAAATGGGCAAAATATGTAGTGACACTTTACAACATGTGTACACTATGTTATTACAAATAGCTAAACCACTTAGAATACTTCCAGTTTCTAATTCTGCTATTTGTACTCCAGTGCTTTTATGCAATTGGAATATCTTTGAACAGAATACAGAATTTATGTAGCAGTAAATAAATTCACAATGTATAACCATTCTACCAATAGAAGAGGGACCTTTCTTGATATCAAGAGTTTTCAGATAATCTCCAAGTTTGCTGAAGATGAGTATTTTCTTTCCATTCGCATCTCCTACATAAATATGATGAGTAACAGGGTCAATAGCTAGTGATTTAGCTTCGGTAATTTCATTAACTCCCTTTCCACACTTTAAGTCTGATATCCAAATAGGTGAGTTGTTGTTCCCTAACTCAAATGGAGATTCTGTGTATATCAAGAGTTGGCAAATTAAATCAAAGTTATTGATAATCCGAGTGGATCCATTACTCCATTTTAGCTTGAAATTAGGAAGGTTTAGGTTGACTTTATCAATCTCTTTCCATAACTTTCTTGTCATAATGTCTCTAGCTTGATTGCCTGATAGATTATTGTCAAAATACAATTTTGTTTCTTCAAGTTCGCTCAAATCAATTTGTCTCTTCTTCACTTCCTCTTGAACTAACGCTACCTTATTATCGATTTCAAGTAACAACGTTCGTCTTCGAGTATTCGCTATCTCGATAAGAGCATCGAATGTCGAATTAATTTCAGTTCTCTTCTTTTCAGCACTAATCAGGTATTTAACTAGAGAATTAGCTAATGTTGCTTTGGCTTTGCTAGCTTTTGAATCGGAAGCCTCAGCCATAATCTGAGATTACAATTAAGCGGAGCTAAATCAGTCAGATAACGGGAATCGAAACTAGCATTATCTCAATATCCAACTAGTGGCCATCGACAAATTCACGAATATTGAGTATTTATCAAATAATGAATGCAATACATAAATATTCTACTGGATAACGGTAGGCATATTTCAGATTGTTATTATATTAAATGTAAATACACCAGTTTAGGGGGGTTTTGTTGATACGTAATAAGAAAAAACTTTATACAATTCTATTGAAAAAAAAAAACGCTCAATAAAAGGCAATCCAATAAAGTTGGAATAAATTAGTTCTATTAGTAAGCTTGTAACATAAACTTCTTTTTACAATCACACACTATTAAGTTGCCATCTACATCAAATGCTATTCCCCTGGGAGAGTACACATCTCCTCTCTCTTGTCCTACCTGTCCTACCTTTCCAATCTTCTTACCATCCCTGTTGTACACGCTTAGGAACTTGTCTTGGTTAGAAGAAATAATAATATTCCAGTGTGTATCGACGCATAGGAATTGTTCGCCTGAAACGGAGTAGTTTTCAAGATCCATTGCCCATAAGAGACCGCCATACAGGTCAAATGCTTGTATAGGTAGCTCTGCATATGACAATAGCATTACTAAGTGCCCATCCGCTGATACCATGTCTTGTACCTCAGAAAACCATAATCTCCCCTTCTTCATATAAGGAGAATTCATTTCCAAGGCACCAAGCGAAACCAGATCTGTTGAAATGGGCATAATATATAGTAACATTTTATCACATGTGTACACTATGTTATTACAAATAGTTAAACCACCTAGGAAACTTCCAGTTTCTAATTCTGCTATTTGTACTCCAGTGCTTTTATGCAATTGGAATATCTTTCTACAGAATAAAGTAGAGTTTATATAGCAATAAATAAATTCACAGTGTATAACCATTCTACCAATAGAAGAGGGACCTTTCTTGATATCAAGAGTGTTCTGATAATCTCCAACTTTGCTGAAAATGAGTATTCTCTTTCCATTCGCATCCCCTACAAAAATTTTCTGAGTAACTGGGTCAATAGCTAGTGATTTAGCTTCAGTAATTTCATTGGTTGCATTCCCACAATTTAAGTCTGATATCCAAATAGGTGAGTTGTTGTTCCCTAACTCAAATGGAGATTCCGTGTATATCAAGAGTTGGCAAATTAAATCAAAGTTATTGATAATTCGAGTGGATCCATTACTCCATTTTAGCTTGAAATTAGGAAGGTTTAGATTGACCTTATTAATTTGTTTGGACAACTCTGTTGTCATAGCGTGTCTAGTTTGATTGACTGATATATTATTGTCAATTTCCAATTTTGTTTCTTCAAGTTGGCTCAAAACAATTTGTCTCTTCTTCACTTCCTCTTGAACTAACGCTACCTTATTATCAATTTCAAGTAACAACGTTCGTCTTCGTATATTCGCTATTAGGATAAGAGCATCGAATGTAGAATTAATTTCAGTTCTCTTCTCTGTAGCACTCTTCAGGTATTTATCTAGAGAATTAGCTAACGTTGCTTTGGCTGTGCTAGCTTTTGAATAGGAAGCCTCAGCCATAATCTGATATTACAAATTGAGCGGAGCTAAACTATTATTATCACAAAGAATAATACATAAATATTCTTAATTCCCCCCCATTTTTCAACGAAAAAGTAACCTTAGATAAGAGTTTTTTTCCTCACAAAATTTATATTATACGAACAAAAAGTGATCATATAAAAACAGTTTAGCAAAGGTCGCTAAATATTATTAAAGACTATATAAAACACAATAAATCAATGTGAAATGCATGAAATATTCTAGTACATGTATTTAGCTAAAAAATAGCATTCAGAAATAGCATATTCTAGAATTTTGTTAGTGAAATAGCGTCTTAGAAATAACATCCATAAACATGACAGCACATGAATCAGAGCAAACAATTCTAGTTCTCTGTGAGAATGCTGGGTGAGTTGGTGTAATCATAAACTGACAAGTGAACATAGAGACACACCTCCAGCCACTAAGAAACTTAGTTCCACATTCCGTACACACATTGGAGTCTTGTAGCAACTGCAATAACTTAGACGGGAGAACAGAAATATCAGCTTTCCCATCAGACAACAGCGCACGTGCACACAGCTCGAATAAGCTAAATACACTGTCATCAGTCTCAGGCAAGTAAAGAGGAAAGAACTTTTCACCTGGTAGTGTTGTAGCGCCAGTATTCTTTAAATAACTCTCCCATGAATCTCCCCATTTATCTTGTGCTCCATTCCTCCCTGGATACGGGATCTGTAAGTTTAAATTATTAATCTTACAAGTATCAATAGGCCTTATCTCCGGGAATCTATAGTGACACCAATAGTCAAAGTCGTGATCCCATCCGTCAAATAATATCAGGAGCTCATTACCAACCACCCTAATGACAGAAGCAACACAGAACAGACTTGGGAACATTCTATCTACAGCTTCCAGCTTCATTCCTACGCGGAAAGGGTTATTAGGGGAAGGGGAGTCACTGGGCTGTACAGCCGAGTCGCGTGTGTCTCGGTCCGAAGCGAATATCCACTCGCGGAATAACTCCACATTGCTAACCCTTTTTAGTAAAGCCATAGCCATGCTAACTTAGTTATTATAATCAATATTAATATTCTAACATAATTCACTGTTACTGTCAAAGTTTTGTCTAGGCGCGTATTTGAAATGAAACTTTCTAGGAGTGCGAAAATCGAGATATGCTCCCATAGATTAAATACAAATTGAGTAATTTAAGCGCGTATAAGCGAGCCCAAACTGAATTTAGCCGCGGAGAAATTGGATGAAACCCTCGATAGTTATTGTTAGGTGTTTGCACATAAATTATAAATTTCAGTTGGGGGACATATAATTCTCCCTTAATAAGCTGTAATATAATTTGCTACCAGTCGAGAGGGTACGCTTGAGTTAAATCACAGAATCAAAATGGCTGAATTTGAGAAGCCACAGATAATAGTACACATTCATAAGAGCCTAAACTACACAGTGTTTGATACGAAATGGATTCCCTCAAGTGCGAAGGTCGCAGTGCTGGGGTCGCGGCCTCGCGGCACAGGGGCCCTACAGATATACGAGGTCGACAAGGGAGAGTTGAAACTCATCAAAGAGGTAAGGAGCCTACTGAGAATAACTTTTGTTGTGTGGTTAAAGTTCTGGTAAACTTTTGGAAATTCAAGTCTTATACCAACCACAATTCATTCTTATCACATTTTTTGATTGTGTAGTTTATTTTGAGTATCTAGCAGACATGGGGTCAAGCCCTTTCAAAAGGGCTTAAGTCCAAGCCCATCCCTAATCAGAAGGGCTTAAGCCCAAGCCCTTTTTCTAAGCCCTTTTTGAAAAAGGGCTTAAGTCCAAGCTCAAGCCCTTAATAAAGGGCTTAAGTCCGGACTTAAGTCTTTTACTCTAACTATTTAGAAATCCATACCGTATTTTATTGAATAAGTGCCTTGAAAAGGGCTTGAAGCTCATCTATAAAGGGCTTAAGCCCAAGTCCGGACTTAAGCCCTTTTATTAAAGGAGGACTTAAGTCCGGATTTAAGCCCTCTCAAAAATGGGCTTAAGCCCTTTGGGGCTTGGCCCCATGCCTGGTATCTAGTACAAATTTCAGGGCAAAATATTGAATATTTTTTGAATGAACCACTTTTTGGTGGAATAAAGTTATCCAGGCAAAATTTCACCGCGCCTAGATTTAGTTTGAGCTCGATCGCACGCGCCTAGAAAGATTTCCTTTATAATCTATGCGCCTGGATGAAACCCTGTTCTAGTATAATAAATGTTCGTATTTAATAACTGTGTAGACTGAAAAGAAATCTTCTTTCAAATGCGGAACTTTCGGAGCCAGCTCCCTACACCAGCGACACCTGGCCACGGGGGATTTCGAGGGTCGCCTCTGCACCTGGGACCTGGAGCGACTGGAGTACCCGGTGTACTCCGTCAGAGCTCACGAGCAGATAATCAATGCGATAGATGGATGCGGGGGCGTGGGAATGGGGGTAGGAGCACCCGAGATTGTAACCGGCAGCAGAGACGGTATGCATATACAGAATAACCTGAATATAACGGCACTTAGTATAGGTCCCCACATTACTTCCCATCTTATAATCAACCTGTGTATAGTAGTCATCTGTACATAACGGACATTTTGACCAGTCCCTTGTGTATTCGTATTAACAGGTTTACTGAATTACAATAAACCAATGTTGAAACCGCTTCACCCGAATACTGATCTAACCGAATAGTTCAACAAAATATTAGGTTGCCAGTGTTGTTGCTTAAATTAGTTTAGCCTCAAGTTATACAAATTTGTTTGACTGGTCCCAACGAGCTCGGATAATCAAAGTTGCACTGTATTTGGCGAATAGTATTTGTTTAACGAATATTGTTGCAATTGCAATAAACACGTTAATCCCATGATACAATTTACTCTGCTTAATAGAGTCACCTCGGGACCAGGTTACGTTACTTTGACCCGATTAAGCGGAGAAATCTATTTACCGAAAATATTTTCTGCCAAATATAATTCCGTCTTATAAATCCTGTGAAATTTGACCCGATTAAGCGGAGAAATCTATTAACCGGTGGCTCAATTAAGCGGAGTCGACTGACCAGTGTATAATACAGCCATTTGTAAATACTCTCCTAATCCTGGTCTGATCAAATTTTCATACACCTAAATCACAAATGAATGTTACGGTATAGGAGAGGATTCCAAATTTTCACGCTCCTAAGTTCAAATTTTCTAAAATCATGCTCTAAAAGGAGCGTCTCGCGCTCCTGGATAATTCCTTGCTGTATCCTATTACCGTATGTAACATAACATGCTAGGGTCGGTTAGAGTGTGGGATGTGAGACAGAAGGAGACCCCGGTAGCGAGTATGGAGCCGGCAGAAGGGGAGACCAGAAGAGACTGCTGGGCAGTGGCATTCGGTAATAAACAAGTATAGTATAAGTTATACAGTAAACTCCCGTTATAAGCTACTATGTACAGTATAAGGTAAACTAGCCAGATATAACTAAATATCAGCTTATAACAAAATTTATTTATATTCCCCAAACGGATCAAGTACAGTGAACTCCCGTTATAACGAAGTGGATATTACTAAATAACCGCTTATAACGAAATGGAGAATTCCCCCAGAGCACTAAATGCATTAATTATTAACCGCTTATAACGAATATCCGGATATAACGAATGAATTTACGGGTCCCAAGCACTTCGTTATAACGGGAGTTCACTGTAGTATTTTATTCGCTTATACCGAAGTAAATGAAGGGTCACTTGCCCTTGGACTTGGTATATAACGGGAGTTCACTGTAATCTCATGAGTTGTGTTATAAGAACATATTTTAGGTAATTCGCATAGCAATGATGATAGATTCGTGTGTTCGGGCTATGATAACGGAGATATTAAGATGTTCGATTTAAGGAATTTGAATCTATTTTGGGAGAAAAATCTCAAAAACGGGGTACGTAAATCACATTATTTAGGATTAAGGAAATGCTATATTATAAACGCTGTACAATAGGTATGTGGGATTCAGTTCGATAGAAATAATATTTTGAAGAACAAATTAGTTGCAGTCACACTAGAGGGGAACTTCCATCTCTATGACCTACGGACTCTCAGTACAAAGAAGGGATTCGCGTCCCTTACAGAGAAGGTATTTATAATAACTTATTTATACTTCTTAATAAGTTTATGAACACACTATTATCTGCAACTTTGGACTAAGCTACCAATCTCAAAATATTGTGCAGTAATTCGCAATCATTTTCAACCAAACATTCTGTGGACCCCCTCCCATTGACCGTAATACAAATTTTGAGAACCACTAGTGACTAGACTATAGTGTATACAGATTGTATACTAATGTACAAGTTGTAAATGTATAGTTTTTACATAATACAATGCAACCTCGACTATCGCAACTTCTATTAACCGAACTCTTCGAATATCCGAACACCTGGCTGGTCCCAATATTATCCCATAAATTAGATAACCTTAAATATCGAACTATATATTGGGACATGTAGCTTGAAGTTATTCCAATATTACGTTTAAATACATTTGGCCAGGTAGTGTAACGTTATCTAAGATAAGCCGTTAATGTTACTACGGTGTGTATATTTAGGCACACGGGTCTACAGTATGGAGCGTTAAGCACCTGCCTCAGAACAGAGATATATTCGCTACCACCGGAGGGAACGGGACCATCAACATATGGAAATAGTACAGTTTTATCCATAATGGGATTTTCCTATAGCAGTTACTTAGTACATGTAGGTCCAATAAAAACGTGTTATCAGTGCCTCTATAGTAGAACATAGTTAATAGTACGAAATTCCAGTTTATACGAACACACTATTTCAGTTTCCTTCAAAGCCCTTTCATGATATTGGTTAATAGAACTTAATACGAATTCCGGATAAGGCGAACGCATTTTGACGTCCCCTGGTATTCCTACTAACCAGGTTATACTGTATATTTGTATAGGATAACTAGCTATTAGGCTATCCTATAGAATGTAGTATAGCTGTACTATTACTATTGTTCTATAAATAGCACCTACCCGCCTAAGAGGTCCCGTAAGCGGGATGACGGGACAGAAGAGGGCATTATAGGGAGCGTAGCAAAAGTGCAGAACATAACTTTATCGGACCAGCCTGTGCCTACTCTAGACTGGAATACAGACAAGGTAAGGAGCGTATGTATTCTTATAAGCTTACTTGCTACTGTGTAACGTACAGTAGAACCTCGTTATTACGAACCCAACGGACGGTAAAGATTTGTTCGCTTTATAGCCATTGTAGGGACCTGATTTTGTGGAATTGTTTGTTCGTCTTATCCGGAAATTGGCATTAACCGTGTTCGTACTAACGAGGTTCTACTGTACGTAGATTATCCGAACTCGTTGGGACCAGGCAAACAAGTTCGGATAATTTAAGACTGAACCAATTTATTAATCAATATTGGAGAATAGTCGACATTGCACTGCTGCCAACATATTTACAATATAAAAACCCGAATTATCAAAGGTTAATTTTAATGTAAAACTTCACCTTGCCAGTGCCTGAAAATTATACTAGAAAAGGTGTTGACTGATATATACGTAATTCCTTAAATGTACTTCTATATATCGGTACATATACTATAGTTTAAATGTGTGTTATTATATAGGAAGGTTTGTTCGTGTGTCCTTCATTCGATCAGTCAGTCAGAGTGTGTATCGTAACTAAACTCAACACAGCTTGAAGATACGGAGAAAAGTTAGAGACGGCAACAATAATAATTAAATATATATGTATTACTTTCTATAGCATTCATTCATAACTATAATTCAATACATAATACGTGATTATAAAAACTACAAATTCAATAATTATCTACTAAATACATTTGAGTCTATAAAACTCCAAACATTGGAGACTGTACTACATAATTGGAAGCTACCTACGAAATAAATAGAGACAAGCTAATTATCTATTGTGAATAACACTGCATTCAATTTCTATATAGGAGACTAGCTAGTTAATTAGTCGGTCTAGCGGTGTAAGTTGAGAATAGAACTATTTTCTTTCCCTTTCCCCTTTTCCCTCTGGAAGGGCCACAGGGCACCTTAGACTTAGGCACCGCCTCTAATTCTCTCTGTCGCGTGTACGCGTCCAGCTTAGTCGCTATTGCCTCACTCATGCTGTCGCTGTAAGTGGGAGGGGCGAACTCCTCATCCGAGTCTGTGTGTGTATCTGTGTGTACAGTAGTCTCGTTAAGAGAGGTAGTCTCGTTAATAGGTATAGGTACAGGGCTAGATGGGATATGCTGGTGCGAGAGAGCCTGTGCAAAGCTTGAGGAGAGAGGAACAGAGTTAAGCTCTGTTACAGAGGTGTTAAGGGAGGGAAGGGGGGTAAAGCTGTCGACTGAGAGGTCGGGGAGCTCCTCTCTTGTTTCGCACAGCAAACTGGGATAAGTCTTGTTCCAATAAGCAGCGGCCTTCCTGTCCGATACATCCTCCTGTCTCTGTTTCGCCTGTCGGTTTGTTCTGCGCTTATCGACGGTTTCCTGGAACATGTCCATTACGCGGTTAGATATAAGAGGCGGCTGCAGGTTAACCTCTAAGAACTGGAGCTCGCACATTAACGGGAGATGTGACAGCCATTTATACTTGTGTCTGAGTGCCTCACTAACCACAAGATGCGTAATGCTCACAATACGCCCGTGTATGCTAAGCGGACTCCTGGCCAGAGTTCCGAACTCGGCGCGTAGCATAGCGGTGTTCAGCGGATCCATAAACGCGTACTGTCCGTCCGAGAGCTGGTAGTGGTAGATGCAGTCTTCTAGGCTACGCTTGGGGGTCAATGGAATGTCATCTGATGTGTCAATATCCGCGAATTCCTCGACGTAGTTAAGCTCGAATAGCAGATTATCCTGTGAGTGGTCAACACACTCATTTGTAGCTGCACCAGTATCAACCTTGCTATCATGCGTATCTCCCAATTCCCCCTCTATAACATCCAATGCACTCTGTACGAACACTAGGTCTGACAGGGGATTGCGCATCGCGCTTAGGAGCTCTCTCTTGTCCCTAAGGAGCAGCTGTCTACCGAACTGTGCGTCGCTTGCGAGCAGTTTACAGAACTGGGCTCCCTTATCACTACTGCTTAACAGCTGTTTATCCTCTCTGCCCAGACAGCAGGGGAGCGGGTAGCTAAAGAGCGCGGGCCTCCCTACCTTAACCAGACTGACTCTGTCCCCTGTCCCACAGACCCGGTGCTGTAGAGACACGGCCGGCTTAGCGTCCGAGAGTCGGATCATATCTCCGCATACGGGACAGGGGTCCCAGCGGCCCTGCGCCAGGGAGAAGAGGTGCAGCAGACAGGGCAGACAGTAGGCGTGACCGCATCTGGTGACGCGGGCAGCCTCGGGGCGGGAGAGACAGATGGGACAGCTGGGGGGGCAGGGCGAGAGGAGACGCACCTGGCGGATGAGGTCCCACGGGAGCATCCGGTCCGGGTCCGAGAGGTAGCCTGGGAAGTAATATTATATAAGGAAATATATATGTAGTGTTACTTAGCGAATATATGTAGTGTTACATATGGGAATACAGGTAAACCTCCCAAAGCGGCACCCATCGGGAGAATGATTTTGTGCCGCTTTGGGAGGTTTACCTGTATACGTGTATAGTGTTACATAGAGAAATATATAGTATTACATATGGGAAATATATACGTATTACTATATAGTGGTAATTACATAGATAAATATATAGCGTAACGTATAGAAAACATAGTGTAACATATAGGAATATATATGTACGTAGAGTTACATATAGGAATATAAGTAATGGGAAATATATAGTATTACATATGGGAATAAATGTAGTAGGTACAGTGGAAGCCGCTTAATCGGGAGACGGTTAATCGGGAAATTCGGTTATTCGGGACGAGGCTTTGGAAACCAATTCGTATCAAATAGTATAAAGTATATCGGTTAATCGGGAGAACCGGGTAAACGGGACTAAATTCCTACTCCCGAGGCGTCCCGATTAAGCGGCTTCCACTGTATTACATATGGGAATATACGTATATAGTGTTACATAAGGGAAATATATGTAGAATTACATATGGGAAATTTATCTTGTAGACTCTTGTTAATAGGAATACAGATAGAGCGAAATGTCGGTTAGGAGTATACAAGGTTTTATTCCCCTAGCTAGAGCTAGACAGCATTCTCATATAATATTTACATAGTTGGCTATACGTATTACGTACCCTCCCAGTCGAGTCCCTGGTCCACTACGAACTGGGCGTTACTGAGCAGATAGTGCTCCTTGGTGTATCCTCTTGTGTAGGCACTGCTCCTCCTAGCGCGGCTATTAGCGCTATACTGTCCGTGCTCTCTACCCGAGTCCGTTGTGAAGTTGAGGAGATAGGAAGCGTCGAGTTTAACTCTGCGTCCCTTCTGTCCGGACATGTTGAACCTGGCTAGCGGCTCCTCCGAACCGCGGGATGTCACCTGTTTTGCCTTCTGCGACATTTGTGGTATTTGTGATTATATTTGTCTCGAGTGAGTGAGATGCGGTGAGTACAATCTTTTGTTAGGAAAGTGTATTGTTTATCAGTGGGCATTGAATAGAAAAGAAACATTGATGAGTTAGAAAGCCATTCTGAGCAAAAGTCTGCAGATAATAAATAAATAAATAATTTAAATGAAACAATAACAGATAATACAAAAGGAAATACAGTCAGTTCTTTTGTTATGAACGTTCAAAGTACAAAAAATTTTCATATTAAGCAGACCTGACTGTATCAATTTACATATTTATTTACTACGTACCAATAAATGGTATATAGTAAAACCTCGCTACTACGAACACGGTTAATACGGATTGCTGGTTAATAATATTATTTAGTAACTATTTAAGTCCCCTTCAAAGCCTTTTCGATACAAATGACACCGGTTAATACGAATTCCGGATAAGTACACATTTGACGGCCCCTTGGTGTACTAACGAGGTTTTATTCTAACTATTTTCTTCTTTGAGAAGGGGAAAATATTAATTTATTCAATAGAAAAACTAGTATTTATATCTCAAACCAAATAAGATAGTGCTATATTTAGAATGATTAGCTTATAATGTTTCTAATAATAGAATAGCGATGGTGCAATGGATAGATAAGAAATATTATTGAGTTGCTCATAATTAAATGACGAATCGCTTAATAGAGCCACCTCGGGACCAGGTTACTTTGACCCGATTAAGCGGAGAAACCGATTAACGAAAATATTGTAAGCCAAACTGTAATTCTGTCCTATAAATCCTGTGAAATTTTGACCCGATTAAGCGGAGAAACCGATTAACCGAGGGCTCTATTAAGCGGAGTTTACTGTAATTAACAGTATAACCTACCACAAATATAAATAGAAGAATGAGTAAGAAGAGAGTTAGGAGTGAGTGAGTAGTTGAGTTGGTTGGAACAGTATAGTCTGTACAAAGTAGCACAGGAATACTGTATTATAACTGTATTATAATAGTATCGTATATATGAAGGGTATGAGAGCCCTGTAAGCTAATAAACTAACACAAATAAATAAGGAAATGAAAGGATTTAAAGTTCAAAATATGATCCCAATTGAATCTATTTGTGTGTTTGTTTGTCCAGTTTATATTAAAGTGATGGGGGAATAGAAACCGCATTTAACATTGCCATCGTATACAATAAATTTAATTAAATAATAGAATTACAACATACGTAATTAGTTGATAGAAGATAAAATATAATAATTTTTAGAAAATAATGATAAAAACATGATCAACTTGTTGTAAGGTGTTTCGTTAAACCATCTGGGAAGTTAGTATAGTAGAAATAATGTTGTCCCTAATGAGAATATAAATATAAATACATATGTATACAAAATATGTACAAACCAGATTAATAGAGTCTAGAAACTCACATGAGATATATTTTTCTGATTATAATCAGAAATAAGGAATATAAATCTGGAAGGCTTTCTTTATACAAATAAATCTGTTCAGATAATGTAATTATTATTAGACTGTCCGTTCTTTATGCAATTTAACTGTTCTGAGTTGGATAATATTCTAGCTTCTTATCTCTCAAATCGAATCAAATATTTGGAGCGCAAGCTGCCCCTTCTAAAACTCTTTAAAATCAAACTATTTCGAAAAAGATCAAATAATTGAATAATATTGCACTAAATTCTATCTAAACGTTAATAACTCTAAATTAGGAGATAAAATTGAATAACATCTACTTAGATAGCTAGGGCGGACGTATTTGTAATACTACGTTGCACTAGAATTGGTATTATATTACATATTACACAGATAAGATTTTGAGCTTGTTGAATAATATATAAAGGTCAATTTATGCATTTCAAATTATCTTAGATTTTTGTGGATAAAAATGCAATGTGAGATAGGTAACGAGTACTGTCCTTTCAATATTGTAAAGGAGGAAATTAAGAATAATTTCATACATTTCGAAAAAGTACTACGCGAAATTCGCGATAAATTATATGGAGAAATAGAACAGCTACAGAGGGAATGGAGAAAAGATATTTTGAAGCTAAAAAAAGTGAGACAAATGGTTGTACAAGAAATTCCCGCAGACAGCTTTGTATCTCCCTCAAGACGGAGAATTTTGGATTCTTTTGAAGTGGAAATACAACTAAGTTTAGAGACTAAGCCTCACATAGAAATAGTTTGGAACGAATCAGTTCGACTATTTGAAATAGAATCTGACACTCAAATAGCTCGTGTAGCATACAAAATACCGGATTTAGATACTTGTAAAGAACCTGTCTCATCATCACGTTCTTACTCCAACTCGTTCACAAGTGGTTTCGGCTCAAACTATCTCGACAGCGAAGCAACGCCTGTAAGCGAAGATAATTTCTCTTTTGACGAGGTTCAGATTAAAAAGACGCACAGCACAAATTCAATACAAACAACAGACCATTCTCAATACTACACTCACAATCAAGCGGGCATGTTTCCTACTTATCCTAACCAATCTATGTACCCAATGATTGGGAGCTCTCGTCTGAAGTTACCTAGCAGAGCATACGTCACACAGCAATCCAGGAGTTTGCCACAATCGCCAGTTATGGGAACTAGATCGGACGAAAATTCTTACAGAGAGCCAATACAAGATCACGATCCGAAACAGAGAGACGTTATGTTTCTATCAGCTGAGGACATAAAACTAAGTAATTTGGGCTACTCTCTGGATTATGCCCGCCTGCAAACTGTGATACAAAACCCAATTTCCAAAGCAAAGCAAGAAAGAAGCAAGGTTAGCGAACTGAAAAAAACATTCGAGAATAACTGTCAAAATAAGGAAAAATGACTTTCATAATTGTTTGGATTAGTAACAGCGTAGGTATTTGTTAAATGCTGTTCACTAAGTTAATATAATATTCACCAATTTGTTTATTTAGTTTATGAACAATAATTATACATAGAACATGATAGAAGTATACAGTCGACTCCGCTTAATAGAGCCACCGGTTAATAGATTTCTCCGCTTAATCGGGTCAAAGCGACCTGGTCCCGAGGTGACTCTATTAAGCGGAGTCGACTGTATATATCTCGGAAAGATTAAATTCGTAATCAGGGAACTTGTTTACTTATTATACATATTTTCATGAAAAACCATGAAAATTCAAAGTGAACCTAGACCCCTAGAGGTCAACTTGGAAAGAACTGACTGGTCCATAGCGAAAGTTTCAAAAATACAAATAGAATTATAGACACAAAGTTTCTCTCAAAAAGTAAATCCTATTATTACAGTTCAAAAAAATAAAAAGATAAATAGTTGTACATATTGTACCAATAAATTATTGACTCCAATTCCAATCACTGTTATCACCCTCATTTCCTTTCTCATTAGGCTCGTTATTGTTGTTTACAACCTCATTTCCTTTCTCATTAGGCTCGTTATTGTTGTTTACAACCTCATTTCCCTTCTCGATAGGCTCGTTATTGTTGTTTACAACCTCATTTCCTTTCTCATTAGGCTCGTTATTGTTGTTTACTCCCTCATTTCTAGTCTCGATAGGCTCGTTATTATGGTTGGTATTCGTAGAGTCCGTACTACGATACTTCCTATCTCTTTGTGATTTCTTCTTCTGTGCATAATTAAGGTTATAAGTTTGCCCCCTATCAGAGTGTCTGTACGATTGCTCCCTATCTCTGTGTCCATTCTCTCTGCCCTGTCTACTCTCACTCCTCACTTCTTTAGAACGGATTTTATCGTTAAATTCAGTTTCACTAAGCAAGTTAGGACAAGTGAATACCCATTCAGTCCAGATATCAGAATTCCTAAGAGTATCTTGGTTGCCAACACCTATCAGAGCTCGCTTGGCTCGGGTTAGCAAAACGTTTATTCTACATTTGTCCTTTAAAAAGGCGAATTCGCCTTCCTCACTATTTCTGACTGTACTGAATACGATTATTTCCTTTTCCCTACCTTGGAAACTATCAATGGAATGAACATCTACCTTGATATTTCCTAAGCTGTATTTTATACACTTAGCTTGTGCCGCGTACGGTGTGATTATACCGATATCTGACACCTTGTACTCACTAGTAGCGATCAGCTGTTTCACTACCTCGACAACTATGTCAGCCTCCCCGGGGTTATTTCTAGAAGTTCCAACTCGGAATTCTTTATGATCAACATTTATAAAAGTTATAGGATTATCTTTATTTATGAATTCTACTTCCGGTGGTATTCTATCCTCAGCCTTAACAGCTGTTCTTAGTTTCCCGGCGTAGAATATTCTAGAAGGAAAGTCGGCTATAGCAGGGTGCATGCGGTGTTGCTCGTTTAGGAATATCGGCTCTACCTTAGTGTGCAGTCTGTGGAACAGAGTGGTGCAAAGGGCGTCTTTAAGAGGAGGCACTCCTTCCTCTGTTGGAAAGTTTTCCTCTGTTATTGTAGGGGCAAGTTGCTCCGGGTCGCCTATTAGGACCAGTTTCTGACAGGATTTGACTATGGATATCAGCGAAACTGGTTCTATAGCTTGAGTGGCCTCGTCGATTAGTATAAAAGGGAATTTGAAAGTCCTCAGATCATTATCCCCAGCGCCTGTACAAGTTGCTGCTATAATTTCAGCAGAGTTAAGTATTTCCTTTTTAAGCTTGGCAGATTGGAAAAGTCCTTTCTTCCTCTCAAGCTGCTCTACCCGCTTCATCTCTACCTGATGTTCTAACGAGTGTACATGCAGGTCTTTAGAAATGGCATTCTTCTTTCCGACTCTAAGCACGAGCATATCCAGATCCAGCAGCTTACGTGTTAAGTTGTCAACTGCGTTATTTGTTTCGGCCGCGACTAATATCTTGAGTTTATCCCCTGTCTCTTTTGCCTGTCTCATAATGTGACACATTTGGTGCACAATTTCTGCTGCGACGAATGTCTTGCCAGTACCCGGTGGTCCGTGTATCAGAGTCAATCTCTGTTTAAGAGCAGCGTGTATCGCATTTTCCTGGCTCTGATTGAAGCTAGCTCTGCTATCACACGCCCTACACTCACTATGTTGTTCGTAAGGATTCGGTATTAATTCCGTCTCGCCAACAGGCTCGGGGGATTTGGCTGAGAAATCAATCTCGCATTTCTGTTTCTCTATCTGAGGTGGGAATCCCTCCGGAGCTACGAGTACGGAGGCTATTCCTGGTGCGCCTAGCGTCTCCAGCGCTTTGCGGGACCTCTTGAGACTAGTTACGTTTCCCACAAGCGAGAGGGACCAGTAGCCCTTCTCAAGAACAGCTGATCTCTTTATACAGCTGGGCACCGGCTCCGGGATGTCCACGACAATACTAACGGGACTGTTCGATGAGAAAGAGATGCAGCCGAGGGCTATGGGCTCCTGGGAGTGGCAGGAGTCAGCTGTTGGCATAAATCGTATCTTAACATAAGCGCCGAGAGAGAACTCACTCGACTTAACAGATTCTGTTCGAGAGAAACAAGCTTTCCAGGTTTTATTCTTCTTCTTCTTAACCTGTGTAGGTACATCTGATTCCTCGTCACTACTGGTGTGCTCATTAACAGGTGTCTCTTTCTGAGAGGGTTTTACTCTGAGTAGACTCACAATCTTGTCCGTGTCCGTATTACTCGGAGCCTCTATCAACAGGTGTTTGTGCATAAGGTGAGCATAGTAGCACTTGTAGTGGTTAAGTTGAGACTGGTCGATAGGAGGGGGCTCATCATTAGAGATAGCTAGATCAGCTAAGCTAGCTAGCACTGTAGTATCTACTGTATCTACTGTATCTACTGTATCAGAGCTCTTTACAGATTCTAATTGCAGAGCTAGGAGATATAGCCTGTTGGACAGCTGACAGGATACGGACAGAGGAAGGAAGGACCACCATTCCCAGTTGAATACACACTCGAAATATTCCGCAATAGTTGATATCTTTATCTGGTCTATTGACTTAGCAATATGCTCTTTGATTAGCTGGTATAAATGTAGTCTGCTGAGATTACAGTAGACGAGTAGCATAGCTTTTGCATTAGAGATCTCCATCAGAGGCGAGGTGAGTATTCGCTCTACAAACGCTAGTTTGTTAGCCAGACTCGCGTCTCTCTCTCTGACAGAGTCAGCTGTCTCAGAGAACACAGGTGTGACTACTGGCTGTTCCTCTGCGGTTAGCGGGGGCCAATCAGCTGATAGCTTGCTCTGCGGCTCACACGCGCTTTTCAACAGCTCCGAGGATGTTTTGTGTGAGTACTTAACAACCATTGTCTCCAGGAGAGACAGGAATACTTCAATCAGTTTGCACCCTTGTGTCTCCTCATTTGCCTCCGCTACGAGCTCTAAGGCCCCATGGAATCTCTGGCTATCTCCTAGCTTAGCAAATGTCTTCAGGGCTAGCAAAGGGGAATCTGGGACAGTTCTAGAAAGTTCTATTTCCGCTTCATCTTCGCTGGGTATCTCTTCTAGAGCTACGGTGGAATCCTCCACGTGAGGACTAATCTCATCTGTCTGTTCGCTACAGTGAATATCCAAGTAAGCTATGTCATCCAGCCTGGCGTTCCTAACGAACACTTCTATCGTGCTGAAATTCATTTTCCTAATCCTCGGACGATTGTCTCTTCTATTCCGAGAGAACCTGTTCAGATCTATACTAACTCTGTCATACTTCAAAACAGGAGTTTCTTTCTCTCTAATTTGGCTTTTCAGCCAAAAGAAGGTTTCATTTACATCCCCCTTGTATACTTGTATAACGTCCCGAGTTAGATTCAGATTATACTCACAGTCATTTACGTACCTAAGTCTATAGCCGAACTGAGGCGAGAATAAATAGCAAGTTAGAGACCCCGCGGGCACAAGGGTCTCTCCCTCTTCGAAATCTCCGCTGAAATGGAACGCCAGTCTATACTCAATGGGTCCATCTCGCAGCTGGAGAACCAACAGAGATTCTGTGTACCCCCTGATAGCGCGGGACAGGTTAGACCAGTTAAAATCCGCGCTTCTTTCGCGAAAATAGAACTTCCAACCGCAGGAAGGAAGGTCGAGAGAGAAGTGACGTAGCATGTTCTTATCGAGCAGTTTAGACTTGTTCAGAGCATTTATTACCCTAGCGGTTGGTACGCCTAACTGTATTGCTTCTAATCTCTCCTTCATTGTAAGCATCCCGAAGTTAATATAGTCTGAAAGTTCAATCAGTTTGTCTCTCCTCTCAGTCTCGGTTAATGTCTGTACATCACACCATTTGTACAGCAAACAGAATGCCTTATACTCAGACATTCCCCTATCCGTGTTTTCTAACAAATCTCTAATAAATTCCTCGGAAATCCAGAATATAGATTCCCCATCACTCAATGCAATATCCGTAAGCTCTTCGTTTAACTCCTCTCTTTTTTCCTTTGCGAGTTTAAGCATCGTTACCCACACCTTATCTGCCATATCCTGGCTAGGAGAGGTGTCAACAGATCTGGGAGGGACTAAGTACGAAGGGATATGGACTACGTCACCTGTTTTCGCGGCATCCACACTGCGAGAGAACCAAGCTCCCAAGTCATTACACTTCTTACAACCAGGCCCTATCGTGTCGGCCCAGTGCTGGAAATAGGTAGCTATCTTACCAACGGAATTAACAAAACTCGAGAAATAATCTAGCATCATTTCCCGAGTGACGTCACCACAAGCATGAGCCTCTGTAGACGGAAAGCTGTAAGGATCTTCTATGTGGTCAGGAATAAGCTTTTCGTCCCAGCACACGAAATACTCGTCCCCATCCAAATCAGAGCCTGCTATTTCAGTTGAATGCGGTCTCTTCCCCTTAACAGGATACACAATACAGTCTACCAAATGGTTTAACTCGGGATGGTCCACTGTAGTCAGTACTCTGATGTCTCCAAGGAAGTAGCAAGGGTTTTTAGCAACGACAACTAAGGTGCCAGCTTCTAGCGTGTGAGGAGCGCCGTTAAAGGAATATCTGAGAAAACACTCGCCGTATTCCATAAGCGCAAGCGGATCACAAACCCCGAAAACTGTTCGAGATTTAATAATCGGGATACTCAATTTTTCTAGCTTTTCTACCATTTTGTATCTTATGAATCTGAGTTTGTTTTGTACAGCTGTATTCTCTTTGAATTCTTCGCTGGATTTACAAGCAGCAACAGAAGCGGAGAGATCTGGACAGTTCTGCCAGTTAAGAAGCTTAATTGCGAACTCAGGCTTAACTAACATATTCTCTAAAGCTTTGAAATAATCTTGTTGCTTTTCGAGGAATATTTCATCACTTATCCCTAGTCCAGATAACAGCATTAAGTACTGTTTGTTTAAACTACCGTATGAATTAGGTCGTGAGCTCTTACAAACCCAAATCTCTTCAAAAGGATTTGTTCCGGGTAGAAATTTCCGCATAGAGTCCCTCAATTGAATTGTATTTTCTTCTAAAGTTGGGTCTTTTATAACAACGCCTTTGCTACCTTGGAATCTAATCTGAAACACGGATGGAATCCCATCTTCCGGAGATATTACACACCCATATGACTCTTCTGCTAATTTCTTTGCTAAACTCAACCCGATATTCCCACACCCGTCAGTGTAATTATATCCATTCTCCTCTAAGTCCGGAATCTCCTCTACCGTCCCAGGTATAACCGTTGTTTTCACAGCAGCTGAGAACAACAATCCTATTCTCTTATGTCTGGTCGATACCTTATTTATTCTCTCGAAGTCCCCGCATTCCCTTAACACGCTCACAACTCTACCAACACCCCCCCTCAGCAAATAGCACTTCCTCTCTTTAAGACCGCTAGAGCTGCAACCGAAGAACTGGTACTCCTCCCCATTAACCCACACGCCTGTGTTAAGTGCCCTAGTGATCAGCTGATCCGACAGCTTCCTGTGGAACTGTATCAGAACGAATTCGTCCTCTCCGTACCTGTCTACCATTCTGTTCGTCTGTTGGTATTCGTCCATGTTCTTACGCGTGAGGAGTATCTCGTTATCGCTTATTTCGAAGGTTCGCACCATTGCCTTTTTAACCGGTTTAGGCATCGGCAGATTGGGGGGATCGAAAAACTCATTTTTATCGAGTTCTCTGTCCAGGTAGAAAGATAGATTTAGAGAATTACAGAAATGCTCTACTCCCATAATGAAATGACCCTGTACAGCCTTATTAAGAATATCCAGACGTAGCCATCTGTCTTTCTCTTCTATGACCATATAAGGCACGTTGCACTGTAGCAACACGTGTCTCAGAGCTAAAGTGAAACTCTCCTGCTCGCTACGAGACTGCACTAGCCTGACTCCATCATCCGTACAACTGTCCAACGGACAGAGGAGGATAACTAGACTCCTGCGGTAGAGAGAGAAGCAAGCCTTAACTGATTCCTGTTCGTACATTTCGTAGGCAACCTGTTCGTCCTGTTGGAATGTGTACACTAAGGGGTCTGGGCCCCGATCTGAAATAAACCGACTTTTCGCTAACTCGGTCTCTCTCTTGTTCTGTTCTCTAAATATACACTCTTGCAGCTGGAAGAATACCTTCCTATCTGTCTGTATTGACTCTCTCATGTCTTCCCTTGTTATCCCTATCTCCCGCATAACATCCCTGGCTACCTCCTGGATTTGAGTGTAGTCCCGGTGTCTGCTGCACCAATCGTTGGAGAGAGTAGTCTTGCCGACAGAACTAGCGCCACACAAGATTATCCTAGCCATTCCTATAGCATTATAATAAGTGTAGTCAGGTATGCTTATTGTGAACAATCTTTCGTCTGCTTAATATGAACATATTTCTATTATGAACAAGCCCTATGGTCCCAAATTAACAACTTACATAGGGTTCGTATTAAGTTGGTTCGCTTATGAAATCTCTCTTAGTCTCTACGTATTATGAACACAATATTTGGTCCCTTGAATGTTCATAACACAAGAACGTGACAGTAAGTCCTATTGCAAGATGTGAAAAGAAAACACCCGTAGCACGGAACGAACAGATGTAAATAATTGATACAATCGAGATGATTGATAATTGTCTAACTGGACAAAATGGAGACCAATTATATGTCATATAAAATTGTATTGTAGTAATTTCCCTTTGGGTGCTCTATTGAGATAATTAATAAGTATATTCCGTATGCATTATATAGTTATAAGTTCATTACAAATGCCTGTACACAAGTAAAATACAGTACAGAATGGTACAACTTAAATCAAACAAAGATTAAAAGTAGTATAAGCTATTGCAAATATATATATGATATTATATATAAAGTCACAAATCAGTTAATAGAGACATACCGCGCATTTCTAGTGCTTTTCCTAAAACAGCACTTATAAACCAAGAAGCAGAACATGCCTACAAACCCCAATGCGAGACCCAACACTGGCAATCCGAACCCCACGCCTATAGCAACGAGAAGGGGAAGCGATATGTAATCTGTTGGCGGCGTACCAATTCCTAGCTCGGCTCGGAACACAACACACTCGGAATTAAGAGTAGAGTCTCCATCGGTTCCAAACAGAAAGAAAGTTCTTTCGAGAATAACAGGAATATTATTATGCAGAGATTTGTAGAATCCTGTTGTGTTAAGTTGCATAGTTACGTTATTGTTAAGGCTACCATTCAGGAATGTAACCATCATAGAATTCTCAACTGTTTTAATACCGGAAGCATAAGCAATAGGTTTCCAATAGAAATAATTTCCCTGGAATTTGTTGCTGATTGTGTTCTGTATGAAAACAGCTGGGGTGTACTCATCATCGATATTTGCTTCCGAAGAGAATACCAATTGCTCGCTTTGGTAGCGTAGGAAATCCAGTTCAATAGCCAATCGGCTTGCGGGCATTGTCGCGTTAGTAAGGTTGTATTGGAAGTTTCTAATGGTGAATTCAATAACGGAATTATTCCCTCTGTATGCATAGCGAGGCTGGTCGTTTAACCTGCCTTGTTGGGAGAAAGCTTTTAGGTCAAAAATAAGATTTAACTGTGTTGCGTTCGAACTTATGTTTTTCTGCATGATAGATACGTGTACTTTCCCAGTCTTATTACAGTCTGTGTTGTCAGTGAGGTTATATTGTAAGTTCGATAATGATGTTGTCTTGAATGAAGAGGAATTTTTATAATATTCTGTCAAATTAAAGTCTACACTCCCACTGCTAACGTTAAACTCTATAATGCTCCGTGCTACAAACCCGTATAGCAGTTCAAAGCTGGAAATATTAACATTCCTAATCCCCACATCCGTTGCATTATCCCAGGTGTAGTTCAGGGAATCGGCGCCTAAATTGGTCCGATAAATGAGAAACGTTGGCTGTCCCACGAAACTAACTAAATGCATAATCCCATTAGTCAGATCGTATACAGTGTATATGCCCTGATTCTCAGAGAAAGGAGACTTTATAAACTCGCATTTAAAGTTATTAATTTCGAGTGTAGAAAGAGGGAAAGCGAAGAGGAGAGAAGTTAGAATAAATAAAAGTTGGAGTCGCATCTTAATTCTAGAAATAGTTGCAGAACAAGAAATATAAACTAATATAATTAGATGTATATAAAGTAAGTGAATTCAAGACGTATATGAGTGGAATCCCTATACACAATAGAATGTTAATTATGTTGGATAATAAGTTCCTACAAATGGTTAGGAAGAAAAGTTGCGTATTCACAATTAGAATAAATAGAGACACAATATATCTAATTTGAAAAACTTCCATGATTGATAAGTAGTCAAGTAGGTTCCAACAATTAACTTAAATAAAATTAGTATAAACACAAAGTTGCTAATCAGAAAGCGCATCTGAAGCATTCCATAGCAACTTAATGGTATCTATGGAGGCGACAGGCTGCGGCGAGTGCTGCTGGAGTGGAGTGTCGGACCAAATGCTAGGAAACAGAGAGTTGTTAAGAATCGGAGAAGAGAACAGGGGGCTTAAAGTTGGTGACGTAATAGGGTCCCGTTCAGGGGGTGGGGTATACGTCAGCTGATAAATACCATGCTGTGACGTCAGAGATAGGAACCCATAGAGTTTGTCTCTAATTATAGCTTTAATGTGCACTATTATTTTGGCTAAACATAGGTGCTCATTATCAGAAGTAGCTGGAATAATGGGAATATCCTGACTGCTAATAAACCCAATCAGAGCCGTCTCTTCTCTCAGTCGCTGGTTGGTATCAATACTGGACTCAAATCCTGACTTTAGATACAACTGATTTATAGTATCAGACAGACCAGTCCATAGTAACGGTAGCTGCGTGAGCTGGTCGAATGGAATGTGCTCTATATGCGCGACTATCCAGTGTAGGACTACGGCTACGAATGGCAGCAGGGCCCTGAGGAGCGGGTGGGAGAGAGGGAGCGTACAGGATACCAGCACCAGCGAGATCTCTAGCAGCAGTCGAAGGGACAGCCGGCACTTGTGTTGCTCCTCCGCTGTCAGACAAGCCGTAGCCTAGAGAGAGAAGAGTAATATAGTTAGTTAGTTAGTTATCCCCCTAATAGGAACACGGATAAGGAGAAATATCGGTTAAGGGGTTTAATTCCCCTAGTCTATATAAATGCATTCAAAGTCCGGTTAATAACAATTCCGGATAAGTTTCGACGGTCCCCTGGTGTTCGTTTCTATGCAAATAGTTGTTTCGAAAAACCCGGTTTCGACTGTATTAACAAACAGACACACGAGTTAAGACTCAGTACATACATATAGCTACCTGTTTCCTGGTTAGTCCTGCCAGGGGCTGGTGGCTGGTCTCGCATGCGAAGAGACAGAGCCCCACTGTGCTCAGCAGGAACTCAGCTGATCCCCGCTGCACCAACGGGCGTAGCGGAGCTAGGAGCGTAGTCAGGAGGAGAGAGAGGAATGTGAGATCTCTGGAGGAGTAGAGCAGAGAGAGCAGGTACAGCAGACCTGTCTGGAAGGTGAATACGTCCGTTATCCGGTCAGGGAACTTCCGGGCGTGGTTCTCGAATATTTGTTCTAGGTTGATACGACTGGGGGGGAAGGGGTATCTGCTGACAACTGTATGGGAGTAATGGAATGCAGCTTTGTAGAAGTGTCCCTGGTGCGAGGCCACCAGTCCCAGCTGATTCGAGATTATACCTCTGCCGGGAAGGAGTCCGTCTGCCTATCACACATATAACTACGTACATTCTAACGGGAGATATAACAAATACAGTCGAAATCGGATTATTTTGTCCAATTCTTTTCATGGATAATTCGACAAATAATCCGATAAGACAAATAAACCCGGTGGGATATCCATGCAAAATGGGATATATCTACTTTCTAACAGGAGATATAGCAAATAGTAGTTAACTATAAATACGGGATGATACCTGTATATAACTACGAGCTCTTTTAACAACTGTATAATAACCTGACTGATAGAATTGCACTGAAATGAGTAAGACTATGTATACTAATAAACAAGGTTTCATCCAGACGCGAAAATTAGAGAGAAACATTTCTAAATGCGAGAAAATCGAGAGAGATATAAAATGCCTAATTTATGCGCGTGTGAGAGAGTTTAACTAGTATATTACACGCATACATTGTGCCTGTATGACAGCTGCTAATATAGTGCTATTACTAACCTGTCTGTAGTACTTGTCCGCTAGTTCCCACTCCTCGTTGTACCTCGCCACGTCTCCCAGTCTGAGCAGACATTCCTGACACACCTCTCTGACCGCAGCATCCGGTGCCGTTGCTACGCTGCCGCGAGACACGCCTAGCTGGTCCGGAGACAGGAATGCAGAGAGAGCCGCGTTGTGTCTGTAGCAGAGACTCTGCAGCAGCTGGTGATAGAAGCAGCTGGCGCTCTCCAGGAACAGACAGAGCGTAGCGGCTGTCTCCTCTCTCTGGGGACCCTAGTGATAGCGACAACTTATAATAGGAGTTATATGCATACACAGCATGGGAAGTGGGTATAGTTATTTGATTATACGTAGTGTAAATTAGAGTGTAAACTATAGAGAAATTAGAGTGAAAATTGATTGTAAATTAGAGTGAAATTTGACTGTAAATTAGAGTAAAATTTGATGGTAAATTAGAGTGAAATTTGACTGTAAATTAGAGTAAATTTGACTGTAAATTAGAGTGAAATTTGACTGTAAATTAGAGTGAAATTTGATTGTAAATTAGAGTGAAATTTGACTGTAAATTAGATAGTAAATTAAATTGAAAATTAGAGTATAAATTAGTGTTTAATTAGAGAGTTAACTTCTACACTCTAATATAATATTCCTACTAAAATCCTCAGCATTATTCTCGCATGATTCTCACATTATCACTAAGCACTTATGAATGCATCAAACACTATGTTCACCTGTTGATGCTTGATGTCATCCTGTAGCGAGGATATCTGTGTTCTGAACACACAGTTCCACATGTCTGTCTGCACTCTGCATTCCAATGCCACCCTCAGGTCGCACAGGAGAGCCTGTCTGTACACAGCCTCCAGTCTCTGTCGACACAGCCAGCTGTCAGAGCTCCCTTGGTGTTGTTGTTGTTGTTGTTGTTGTTGTTGTTGTTGTTGTTGTTGTTGCGATAGAGTGGATTTGAGGAGCTCAGCCTCTCTGAGTAGGTCGTAGATGCTCTCACTCATCCTACATGCTCTCACGAGCTAGCTCGCATAGCCTGGCATAGAGCGAGCAAGCTACCACAACAACAACAACAACAACAACTTATAGGGTAATTATAGGGTAGTTATTACAGTAGATTTTCGTTAGTACGAACACCAGGGAACGTCGAAATCTTCGTATTATCTAATAGCAATGGTTTTAATAGCAAGATTCGGTAAATTTCGAGCAAAGTGCGATTGTTATTACGTACTCCTTAACCGATATTTCGCCTTATCTGTGTTCCTATTAACGAGAGTCTACTGTAACCAGGAGAAAAATGTATTAATAGTTTGGTCCTAATAATAGCGTATAATGAGTGAGTGTATTTCTTCATATAATAGTAATAGTCAATAGTGGACCAGCACAGTCAATAAATAGTAGCACAGTAAATAGGAAAATAAATAAATATATAAGTTAGTTACTTTGAGGTATAGTAGCATAAGAGTGATCGGGCAACCTACGTATTGGTAGCTTTGTTATGCGACTCAGGCCTGATTGATTTCCTACTGGAGTGATGTGAGGAATCTGTTTGCTTTGTATTATCTACAGGTACCTCCTTAGTAGCTGTAACCTCTTCTAAAGATAAGAATGTTAATAAGGAAATGCTTATTTATCGGACAGCATATCTAATGGAATTTCAGGGATTGGCAAGGTCACTTTTAATATCAATTCACCTTTGCGAAGCCAGGTTTGTAATTTTTTGAAGATGCGTTGTCCGATATATAAGTAAGCCAGTAAAGAAATACATATTTAATAGCGAGTATTCGAATTTAATTATATTGTTATAGGTTGGTACTGGCAGTAAGTCCGACTGTATTATAACTAAATATAAATATTACCTGGTATAGGAGAGTTCCTCTTGGATGATGTAACAGATTTAGGCTTTTCTCCTATTATATTATCTGATCCTCTTTTCTCAGCAGATCTAATTCTGCCAGCTGATTCTCTTTTCTCAGCCGTTCCAACTTTATCATCCGTTCTTGTTTTCTCAGCTGTTCCAACTCTTTCAATTGACCCTATTATATCAGCTGTTCCTGTGTCCCGTTTGCTTAGCTTAGACCCCTCTCTACTCTTCCCCTTAGCGCTCTCTCCCTCTCTCTTATCGCTTATGCTACCATGCACACTGCCTTCCCTTAGATCCCCGGTGATATTCTCAGCAACAGACTCCCGCTTGCTGGTGGGTCTCTCCATCAGCTGACTGCTGGCGGGGGGAACAGCTGATCCGACTGGAGACAGCTGCTGACTGTCCCGCGTAAGCGTAGCAGCCGTGGAGGCCCGGGAATGGTGAGAGGAATGTTCTGTTGGAATGTAGAGTTATAATGCATGAACCTCGTTAGTACGAACACCAAGGGACCGTAATATTAATTCGCCTTATCCGGAATTCGTATTAGCTAATATTATTTGTATTGAAAAGTCTTTGAAGGGGACTGAAATAGTGTTCGGATTAACCGGAATTTCGTATTAACCGTGTGTACTAACGAGGTTCTACCCTACTTTTCAAATGTTCCACTGTTTGCTACACCTATATTCCCATTAACCGGTGGCTATAAGCTATAAGCTGAGTCTACAGTATAACTCACGTGAGAGAGTCCTGTTGCTCTTAGCACTAGCGGTGCGATTCGACTGCTGTGACTGCTTATTCTCTTCGGCAGGATCGACAGACGGAGGCTCCACGCTCTCCACAGCTCTCTGAGCGGCCAGCGCCATTCTGAGACGGGCCGCGACTGCTCGCTCTATGACTCTCTGCTTACGGAGAGCCTCCATGTGGTAGCTGGTGGACATTCTAGCGGCTAGTTACGTTGCTAGAGTTTGATAAGTAATCTATGGACATGTCTGTTATAGACATGTCTGTTATGGACATGTCTGTTATAGACATGTCTGTTATAGACATGTCTGTTATGGACATGTCTGTTATAGACATGTCTGTTATGGACATGTCTGTTATAGACATGTCTGTTATGGACATGTCTGTTATAGACATGTCTGTTATGGACATGTCTGTTATGGACATGTCTGTTATAGACATGTCTGTTATGGACATGTCTGTTATAGACATGTCTGTTATAGACATGTCTGTTATGGACATGTCTGTTATAGACATGTCTGTTATGGACATGTCTGTTATAGACATGTCTGTTATGGACATGTCTGTTATAGACATGTCTGTTATAGACATGTCTGTTATGGACATGTCTGTTATAGACATGTCTGTTATGGACATGTCTGTTATAGACATGTCTGTTATGGACATGTCTGTTATAGACATGTCTGTTATAGACATGTCTGTTATAGACATGTCTGTTATGGACATGTCTGTTATAGACATGTCTGTTATGGACATGTCTGTTATAGACATGTCTGTTATGGACATGTCTGTTATAGACATGTCTGTTATAGACATGTCTGTTATGGACATGTCTGTTATGTTATGGAATAATAATGGCTAAAATTCTATCGCCTAGGCTACTATCGAGTAATACTGTATGAATTAATCTCAAGCTGTCTACTATATATCCACTACAGTCACTACACACAGTACTAGTCCCTCCTAAGCGGGAACCTGTCCAGAGTCTTAATCCCGTCCTTGGTCACCAGCTGCATGTGGAGACCGTCCCCGGTGCATATGTCCCTCTCAGCTGCGCCTATAAACACGTCTCTCACAAGAGCTATGGCGCGGTCAGCTGTTAGCAGCGGACGGTCCTGCTCAGGGATGTTCTGGTTCAGGAACCCGATCTGGTTGTCCAGCAGCGGCTGCAGCATAGAGGCCGCAGTGCCGCCCGCTCTATAGGTCTCGCGCTCGTAGGAACCGACCGGATCGAAGCTGTACACACAGCCCTTCCCCTGGGGGTCCAGCCCGATCATAATGTTGTATGTGTAGAAGGGAAAGAAGCGACGGGAGTAGAGCATTGTGGATAACATCTGGGCGAGAGAGGAACAGGATATCTCGTGGCCGTGTTGGTGCTTGTAGAGCTTTATTTGAGCTGACAGCTCTTTGTTCAGAGTCAACACGTCGCCATGGAAACCGCAGCATCCTGGAGAAATCATAAAATCATAAAATCATAAAATCATTTTATAATACTGTTATTACCACCACAGAATGTCTAGCAGACATCCGTACAAATACAATGAATTAATAAGAATATGATGTTTCCGTCAATAGACCAAGTATGCAAATAATATTCTGTGGAAACATAGTTCAATTAATTAATTAGCATAATAGCCATTATAACAAGTTTGAACTCTGGTATGTTTAGGAATCAAATAAACTACATTAGAACGTCGTTAATACGGATTTCCGGTTAATGAATTAATTACTTAGGTAAACACGTAAGGTACACTATTTTTACTCCTTTTCGAAGCCTTTTCAATACAAATGGCACCAGTTAACTAATATGAATTTCAGATAAGGAGTACGTACTTATTATATAACGAAGTATTATTATAACTAAACTATTCTGTTTTAAAATATTTAATTTATTCAATAGAAAACTAATATTTATATCTCAAACCAAATAAGATAATGATATATTTAGAATTCTTAGCTAAAAATGGAGTGCGTATAATATAAGGTTCTACTTAAGTCTATAACTACTAACCTAGAATAACATTGTCAGTGCCACTAACCTAGAATAACATTGTAAGTGCTACTAACCTAGAATAACATTGTCAGTTAGTCTGTACGTCTTGGGCTGGTCCCGCGTGTGGATTCGGAACCCCTCACTCAGTCGGGTGTCGGAGGCGACGAGAGAGAAGTCCGCCCCGCTGACGGCCAGAATAGTTCCTCCGTTGAAGGAGTACGGATTGAAGGGACGGGCCAGTGGGTCTCTGGATACGGGGAGGGGGGCGCCAACTGAGAAATCCAATTTAGCAGATTCCAAACTGGAGAATTCCATACACGTAGATAGCATCTAGCAACCGTAATGGGGAATGGAATTGAATGCGTTAGTAACTCGATACACATATAAAGTTTAATCGTATTTCCAGAAAGATACATCAATTAATAATACGGGATTAGTCATATTCGATAAATGAAATTATGAATAAAATAATTATAACTATTCTAAAAACAATAAATAATTCATTAACATATCTACGGTGCATTAGTATCATACGTCACTAATGGAGGGGCCGCTATTAGCAGTAGAATGAGCTGTAAAGTGCCGCTTAACGTCTCCGGGTAGAGAGGAGTGTCTGGTGCGACCCAACAGCTCGAAGGGTTGCAGATTAAGCACCTTTATGTGATCCGAGTCGCACACGAATAACCTATTCTGCGGACTGAATGCTATTCCCCACACCTCGTTATACATGCCCGCTAGCCGCACTATGATGCTGGTATCGCTACCATATACAGCCAGACAGGGCTTGCTCCTGTCAACTGCTACCACGTGGCCTGACTGGGAAACAGCTAGTCTCACAGGGCAATGCAACTCATTGCTGTTAACCGTAGAACCGAACTGGTTGATTAGCATCCCAGTGAAGGAGTACACGTGTATGGACGGGTTCCCCTGGTGCAGACAAACTATAACGTTATTCTTAGTTACGCCCACGTCAGCAGGATAGCGCAGCTCGCCAGGAACGCTGTTGGAACTTCCGATAAAGTGCGAGAACTTGAGTTCAGGTGTGAACACCTGCAGTCTGTTATTCCTACTGTCTGCTACTATCATATGTCCCTCTATAGTAGTAGCTAGCCCTATAGGCGTATTGAACTCGAACTGGCCATGTCCTAGCTTGCCTATTACACTCAGTAGCTCGCCTTCATGCGAGTATGTCTGTATACAGTGTTTGCTAGTGACAGAAACCGCGATAAGCGTGTCCGTAACCGTCAGGCCTCCAAGCGACACGATCTCATCGCCCTGCGGCTTAAGCTTAATCGTGTTAAGGAGTTCTCCCGTGTGGGAGAACACCTCTATGACGCTCTCGGATCCCGACACCAACACGAATATTCCCTGGTTCTTAACCTCTATGGCGTAGGGAGAGAAAGACTCCTGTTTAGACTGGTCCCGAATAACCGCCACGGGACGGATGTTCCTCGTGACCTGGAAACGCCCCAGGTTCTGCAGGTACACCTGAATGCTGGGGTCTATGTTGAAGTGAATGTCTCCGTAAGGAACGTCGTACTCGGCCTGGGCTCTATTCAGCTCGTCCTGCAGACGCTGGTTTAGAGCCATCACGGAGTGAAGCATAGACACGTCCTTCGGGTAGTGACTCTTCACCTGAGCAAACGGATTAGTTGTATTAAATACGGCATACTACAGTAGCCCCGTTAGTACAAACATAAGGGGACCGTTAAATGTGTTCGCCTTATCCGGAATTCGTATAAACCGGTGTCATTTGTATTGAAAAGGTTTTGAAGGGGATTGAAATAGTTTTAGTATCAACCGGAATTTCGTATTAACCATGTTCGTAAGTAACATTTTCTAATTAATTGGCGAGATAATTTTTTACCAAAATTGATCTTTGCGAAGCTAGTATGTACATTGAAAAGGTGTTAGGTCCCCACATGACTTCCCATTATTATAATCAACTAACTACCATTATACCAGTCCCTTGTGTATAGTACGTACGTACATAGCAGCAGTACTCACAATAAGCAACTTAGTTAACCTGTACATAGTTCCTTGTATATCCGTACTAACAGTTATACAGTAGGTGCATACATAGCAGTCAGTAGTCCGTACTCACAATAAGCAGCTCCTTGAGCTGGTCCAGCTGTGCCATTTTCTTCCTCTGTATGTCCAGAGAGCTCCGGGTCTCGTCCATAATGCTGTCCAGTTTGGAGAGAAGCTCCTTCTTGCGGGCTTCCAGTCGGAATATCAGTCTGTCGAACGAGGACCCGATCTGTATCTTGATATCTTTCATTTTCGACCATTGGTTGGCTTCCTCCTCCCTCATTCTCTCGGACTCGTCTCTGTGGTTAGCGAGGTTATCCCTGGTCCAGTCTGCCATTCTGCTCAGATGGGACTCCAGCAGCTCTATGTTGTGATTAGGGTTGTGCGAGGCTTTGCAGTGGTCGCACATTAACAGCTGAGAGGTGAGGCAGTAGTAGACAGCCGGGACCTGTGGGGGCAGCATGGATACGGTATAGGGTATAAGGTATTCAACCGTAATGAGGATACAGTTATGATTAGATTTCTCGGCACGGTTAATCGCCATGCTACAAATACACATTTTGTTTATTTCACTGAAATAAGAAGAATGGAAGTTGGCTTATAGATTGCAAGTTAAATCCGATTATAAAGTTAGGGTCCGTTCAAACATTTTGCAACGCAAAATTCCAGGAAATTAGATACTCCCTCCCTATATCAATTTTTTACCTTTGTAATATACAAAGGATTGTCTGTCACACATTGGTTGACCCCTTTGGAAGCGATATGCAACGTTAGAACGACCCCTTATGGACTAGCAGAAAATAACACTACAGCTATACAATGTAGAATTAGTATAATCTTACATCCAGATGGTAGGCACATCTAAAGGGACTTGTCTTAAGCAGAAGGTCGCTGGTTGTCTTAGAGACTAATTCCTTGAGAGGAATAACAGTGTGAGTCTCCTTAGTCATTTTCTGGTGCACTTTAAGATCCAACTGACACAGGTGCACACAGCAGTCCAGACAGAAGCTGACTGCCTTTGCGCCGCCCTAATAAGTGTATTATTGCATGAACGGTATAGCCAGTGTATATACAGCCATCTGTAAATACGATCCTAATCCTGGTATGATCCAATATCATTAAATCACATCAAATCACAAATTAATGTTACAGTATAGGAGAAGATTCACAATTTTCGCGCTCTTAAATTAAAATTTTCAAAATATCATGCTCCAAAAAAAGGAGCGTCTCGCGCTCCTGGATAATTTATTGGGTAGAGCCATAAGGAAAGATATTTATGATACAAACAGAACCTATAGTATTTACTCGAATAATCGCCCCAATTTAAGGTAGGTTTGAAATTAAAAAAATTTCCCCTCTGAATTAATAATCGCCCCAATATAGGGTGGCTAAAATAAATAATCTGCTAGGCTATTATTCGTAATTCGAGTAAATAAATATAGCTTAAAATCATCATTGTGGTTTATTGTAATATTTTTCAAGTTTATTCTTTCATTTTATCTAATTGTGGCTTTTGTGGCTGTCTATTCTTTTAATGAATGAATAAAGTCAGAAATATATCGCATTGTTTATCAGTTAGTTCAATAACCAAATTGCTATTGATTAATAAAATTTTAGCACTAGCCAAGTGTTCTGCAAATTAGCTAAACAGTTATAACATATTAAATAATTGCATGCATAATAATTCGTAAGATTTGTAAAACTTACGAAAACTGATGAAACCGACCTGCATGCATTCGCCTGTGCACTTTACTTTGTTGAGATTTTGTTTCGATTTTTTGAGTTTGCTTAACTGAGCTACTTTCTTAGCAAACGTATCAGCCATAAGTCCATCCAACCCATTCTCATTCGTCATTGTAACGTTCTGGCAAACTGGACATACGATGTTCTCAAAAGACATGACTGGCTGGCCCTCTTTCCCCTTCAAACAGCCCCTGCATACCGTGTGGCAGCACGAAAGCCAAGCCGGGTCTTCGTACTCCTTAACGCAAACGGGACACACACCGAAATGCTCAATTGGACTAACACATTCGTACGAATCTGCTACCAGCTCTGAGTCAAATTTCACCGAGTATGTTGCCATAGTTAGGACTATCCAGAGTTTGTTCCTCGTAGGATATTATGTATTATGCTCCGAACTGGCATACTCACAGCGAGCTCGGGTTACGGGCCACTACTGTATGAATATTACAACATTGTTGAAGGCTTGACTCTAACAAAGATAACATTATATACACCTCCTACTAACCTCAATAGTTATGGAATTAAGTTTAGTTGCTTAGAAGAAGAATAGATCATGCTTTGTATGGATGGATATGCCATGTCGAATAAGGCCTGTAAACAATTTATATATTTTAAACAATTAATTGCGTTAATTTAGTAATTGACTTTACATAAAACACTATTATAGCAGAGCATTTAGCTTTAATTAATAAGATAAGAAATGTATATGTAAGTACAGATAATGGTAATTATATTTATATAAGTTTAATTTAATTAATTAATACATTAAACTGACCAGTCAACAGAGTGGAATGTGTTCATTTCCGTCTTATGACAGAAATCAAAGATTATTCCAAAGTTATTAACATTCAACCAATAGTTACGAAATTTGGTTATTAAAATAGTCTGAATATACCTAAACCATCAGAGAGGGATGTATTTTATCGAAAGTAATATTCTAAGTCTTTTCGGAAGACCAATCAGCTGCTAAAATTACAAAGGATTTGGTAGGATGATTTGTAATCGACACAAGATCGATACTAGCCACTTTGAATTAGATTTTCCAATGTTAGCCAGGAGCGTATGTCCCTTGAGAATTTAATTCAAAGAATTTATTCTTATAATCGATAAATTAACCAAAAGACAGCTGTTATCAAATTACTTTATTTAGTGGTTGCATTAGCATTGAAGTACAAACAATGCATTAACCATTAATTAACCACCTGAGCATTTGAATCAACTCGTTAATTAAGTTTAAATTAACGTGAAAAAATCGGTATGAAAAGGCATACAATCTGAATGTGTGAATGAGGAGCAAGAAAATGCATTACAGAAATGCTCATTTATAAAAATAATAAAAGCAACCAGTCTAATCTCAGGTACAAATGTAGAAATACGGCAGAATTACAAATATATATACAGTTTCAAAATTGATATATAAACAGTATCAGGTGTGTGGGATTAAAACTCTTATAAAACATTGCAAACTGAGCCCGTATATATATATACAAAGCTATAGCTGTGTAGAAACGGCAATTGGAATATTGGCTATTTCTGAAAGTATAGGCGAAGTGTATGAGAAACCTTCAAATTCATTTTCATCCATCATGTGCATCATCTCAGGATTACAGGGAGTGAAAGTTATTTCTTCATTCACATACTCCGGGTCAAAGTTAGAGCAGTCAGTAGAGTTTCCCTTAGAAATAGAATATATTCGTAATATAATATTTATCGTTGCAATTAATCTAGCTATAACAATATTAATGTACCATCATCAATAGAGATATTATTACACACATTATTATACCAATTTTCTAACAACTCTACAATATATAATCTGGGTTATTTAATCATTTTATTTGTACCTGTTATAATTATTCCATATGGTCGAGCTATTAATATACCGTAACTAAATTATTATTTATGACAATGTCATGATGATCCTTCAAGATTACTTATTCAATTTGATAGATTATGTGAAATAGGTAATTTACAATGTTCACCTAATAGCAATGCTCTAATAGTAACACAGTATTGTTCTAAATCAAATTATTTTCAGTCCCCAAGCGCATGCAAGCGAGCTCTGTTCCTCTAATTTCGTGCAAAATACAACTTGTTATTACGCCGACAGTAACAATTCTATTGCGTGAATTATAGTTTACTTTAGTTTAATGTTTTTATATAATTTATTACATATAACATTGGGAAATTGATCAAAAACGAATATATGTGTCTATATAAACATGCAAATAGTTAGAACATCCTCAATGCTGTGTTCCCGTGTACCCACGAGGCTACAATCTTGTTGTCTTTGCTGATTTCAACCCCGTTTGGCATGGAAAGTCCCGTCAAGTCTTTCTCCAGGATGTTCGTTATGTGATCCCCGTATTTACTGATTACTCGTAGACAGTGCATGGTTTGGTCTGCGATGATGAAATTCCCACAAACATCCATGGTGAAAAACTGAACATTTCCAAACTCCGCTTGCATGTTTTCATCCAGGATATCTCCCACGTACCTCCTCGCCTTGTCGTACACCAAGAGACACCATTTGTCGGTTGCTTCCTCCGCTAGCACAAATAGGTGTGTGTCGTCTACACATATGTCCAATGGCTGTGTGTTTTCTGGCATAGGTATTTCCCCAATGCTGCTGTACTTAAAGTCAAACACTTGGATCGAATTACTTTTTCCGTCGCACACGTAAATGTTTTCATTTGAATCCACCGAAATTCCGAGTGCTTCTTTCAGCTTTCCCTCCCTGCTGCATTTCCCCAGTAGCCGCCCTTTCGTATTATACACAAGCACTTCCCCGGTGCCATTATCGCGGTTATTATCGGTCACGTAGACCTTCCCATTCTTCACACAGATGCCGTGCGGTTGAATCAAACTCGTGTTTGTTTTGCCGAACACCTGAACCTTCCCATCTGGGTTCACGACTGCTACCTTTGGAACGCCTTGGTCCACAACGTACACATTGTTGGTCTCCGGGTCTATCGCTAGTCCCATCGGATAATCGATTTCGTTTGCGTTCTTCCCAGCCTTGCCTCTGTACTGTCGATTGGTGGCGTTCATCTTGTTGTACTGGGGCGTAGTCTCCTCGCGGAGCTCTCCGAAGCCACTCACTTCCCTGAGGCTCCTGCTCGACAAGTGGAAACTCATGAAGTTTTCTTCTACGCCAGTGCGAATGCAATTATTTCTTATGTTGTTCAATTCAGCCATTTTCTGAATGGATTTCTCGCAGATGTAGTTTAGCGAGCCTAGCTTGTTTATCCTTTCCGATATATTGCTGACACGACTGCGGTACTTGTACACGTCTCTGCGGTATTTCTTCTGTGCTTCTTCAACAACATTTATAAGTTCATCTTCCCGTCTTTTCAACTCGTTACGTACGTTATTGAATTCGGAATATATTTCAAACTTGATATTTTCCAACTGCTTTATTAATGGCAATTCGTTGACATCAATGTTTTGATCGTTCAAATGCAGGCTATAGAATGGTTCGTCAGAACTTTCGCAATCCAATGGACTCTCTATGTCTTCGTCATATTCGTCGCCTGGAATCAGAGAGTAAACGTGGAATAATTTTCTTGGTGGGAGAGTTGGACATCTGTCCGTTGGCTGTAAATACTCTTCAACATTTGCGTATTCGCTTTCAGTGGACAAATTTATGTACTCATTGTCTTCAGAAATGGTATCGTATATGTTAAGACTGTTACTGGAGTTAGGTCTGGAAGTTAAGACTTGTGAGCGAATTGGTTTAACTCTAATCTGTATTGAGTAATCACGTTGTAATTTCCGTCCAGATTTTAGGTATTCTCTCCTATTTCTCTGGGTTTGGGATTGTTTTAGAGAAATCTTCAAACTTGTTTTAGCGCTATTTTCCATATTATCAATTGGAATAATTGTATTATGTGTTGGTTAACTTGGACTGGTATTTATACTCGACAGGCAACTTGCTATTAGACAAATGACCATAAACCTTAAAATATTAACTATGCATAAAGTTTTAACATAATGGAGCACTACGGGGAAATTCGTATAATATTGAAATTCATATTTATTGGTAATAGATGTACCGTTCAATTAATATTCATTCATTCTATGAAAATTATTTTCTTTAAAGATTTGAATTTATTTCATTGACCTTCATTAAAGATTAAATTAATTATTTTATTCCCACTTAACTACACTTCAAATTAATTAATATCAAGTACCATTGATTTGAAGTGTTCTAATTAAATTAATTAAAACGAAGCTAACTGCAACACTATCAGCTATTAGCAAACATTTTATTGGGTTTTAAATTATTACCCACCATAGTTGGGAATAAATTTACACGTCTGGAAATTAGCACAAAGGCCAGGTGGTTTATTGACACCAATATTCAATATTTGTACAAATATCTCCGTAGTGATAGTGATATTACTAAGATATTACTAAGTATCCATTTTACTCAAAGGTAATTATTGGGAACTGGAATATAAAGTTTGTCAGGTAACTTTAGCCCCTGACCCTTAAATCTATACTAAGCACTGCATAGACTGGTAAATGTGCATTACAATATACCAATATAGTAATATACCCTTGTTAAGTAAGGAAGCGATAGAGACTGCTAGAGCTCGATAATTTGCAAGTGTAGATTTAAAATCAACTCAAAAGCATTCTGGGAAACTAAAATTAAATCAATTGTTCTTGAAACAACAAACACGTATGGATTGTTTTGCCAAATAAGGTTTGTCAACAATTTATATATTTTTAGCAATTAATTGCGTCAATTCAGTAATCACAAGAATTATCCGATCTTTACTTAGAAGACTATTTCAGTAGAGCGTTTAGCTACAAGAAATTACCACTTTCTTTAATAAGTATAGATAATGGCTACTTATTAGGAATATTATTCAGCTATACAAACACTATTTAATTCAAAGAATTAACCACTAGACAGCGATTACCAAATTACTTTTCTTTGAATTTAGTGGTTGCTTAATCTAATGAAGGTTAAAAAGAAATCCAAATCTTCATAGAAATTTTTTTATTGAATGAATATTAATTGAACGGTAAATTTAATAATCTAAGAATTGCCCCGTAGTATTATAATGATAAAACTCTATACATAGTCACTATTTTAAGGTATATTATGGTCATTTGATTTGTTCGTGCAAGCAATTATAGGAACTAGCAAGATGCCTGTCGAGTATAAATACCAGTCCAAGTTAGTATACTATATAAAAACATAATACAATTATTTAAATTGATAATATGGAAAATAACGCTAGAACAAGTTTGACGATTTCTCTAAAACAGTCCCTAAGCGAGAGCAATGGAAGGCGATACCTAAAATCTGAACCGATATTAAAGCGTGCCTACTCAGCAGAGATTCGAGTTAAACCAATTCGCTCACAAGTCCTAACTTCCAAACCTAACTCCAGTAACAGTCTTAACATATACGATACCATTTCTGACGACGATGAGTACATAAATTTATTCACTGAAAGCGAATACGCAAATGTTGAGGAAGGGAATCTACAGCCAACGGACAGATGTCCAACTCTCCCACCAAGAAAATTATTCCACGTTTACTCTCTGATTCCAGGCGACGAATATGACGAAGACATAGAGAGTCCATTGGATTGCGAAAGTTCTGACGAACCATTCTATAGCCTGCATTTGAACGATCAAAACATTGATGTCAACGAATTGCCATTAATAAAGCAGTTGGAAAATATTAAAAGTGAAATTCATTATAAATTCAATAACGTACGTAACGAGTTGAAAAGACGGGAAGATGAACTTATAAATGTTGTTGAAGAAGCACAGAACAAATACCGCAGAGACGTGTACAAGTATCGCAGTCGTGTCAGCAATATATCGGAAAGGATAAACAAGTTAGGCTCGCTAAACTACATCTGCGAGAAATCCATTCAGAAAATGGCTGAATTGAACAACATAAGAAATAATTGCATTCGCACTGGCGTGGAAGAAAACTTCATGAGTTTCCACTTGTCGAGCAGGAGCCTTAGGGAAGCGAGTGGCTTCGGAGAGCTCCGCGAGGAGACTACGCCCCAGTACAACAAGATGAACGCCACCAACCGACAGTACAGAGGCAAGGCTGGGAAGAACGCAAACGAGATCGATTATCCGATGGGACTAGCGATAGACCCGGAGACCAACAATGTGTACGTTGTGGACCAAGGCGTTCCAAAGGTAGCAGTCGTGAATCCAGATGGGAAGGTTCAGGTGTTCGGCAAAACAAACACGAGTTTGATTCAACCGCACGGCATCTGTGTTAAGAATGGGAAGGTCTACGTGACCGATAATAACCGCGAAAATGGCACCGGGGAAGTGCTTGTGTATAACACGAAAGGGCGGCTACTGGGGAAATGCAGCAGGGAAGGAAAGCTGAAGGAAGCACTCGGAATTTCGGTGGATTCAAATGAAAACATTTACGTGTGCGACGGAAAAAGTAATTCGATCCAAGTGTTTGACTTTAAGTACAGCAGTATTGGGGAAATACCTATGCCAGAAAACACACAGCCATTGGACATATGTGTGGACGACACACACCTATTTGTGCTAGCGGAGGAAGCAACCGACAAATGGTGTCTCTTGGTGTACGACAAGGCGAGGAGGTACGTGGGAGATATCCTGGATGAAAACATGCAAGCGGAGTTTGGAAATGTTCAGTTTTTCACCATGGATGTTTGTGGGAATTTCATCATCGCAGACCAAACCATGCACTGTCTACGAGTAATCAGTAAATACGGGGATCACATAACGAACATCCTGGAGAAAGACTTGACGGGACTTTCCATGCCAAACGGGGTTGAAATCAGCAAAGACAACAAGATTGTAGCCTCGTGGGTACACGGGAACACAGCATTGAGGATGTTCTAACTATTTGCATGTTTATATAGACACATATATTCGTTTTTGATTCATTTCCCATTGTTATATATGTAATAACTAATAAATTATATAAACATTAAACTAAAGTAAACTATAATTCACGCAATAGAATTGTATACAGTCCGCGTAATAACAAGTTGTATTTTGCACGAAATTAGAGGAACAGAGCTCGCTTGGGGACTGAAAATAATTTGATTTAGAACAATACTATATTACTATTAGAGCATTGCTATTAGGTGAACATTGTAAATTACCTATTTCACATAATCTATCAAATTGAATAAGTAATGTTGAAGGATCATCATGACATTGTCATAAATAATAATTTAGTTATAATAATGAGCTCGACCATATGGAATAATTAAATGACCCAGATAAGTATGTCTATATACAGTTAAGCTAGTTGTATATTTGGAATTAATGGCTTGAAAATTAAATTTGAGATATGTATTTGAATTTTATTCAGAAGCTTAAATTCGGTCAAAAGTATAATTTGTAATAAATTGTGTCTTGCAGCGCGAGAATTGGAAAACTCTCCATTAACAAAATACAATTTCACGTACCATTGATTCAAGTCTTTTAATTAAACTTAATTAAAATGAAGCTAACTGCAACACTATCAGCTATTAGCAAACATTTACTTCAAAAGTTGCATAGGGTTTTAAATTATTACCCACCATCTTAGTTGGGAATAATTTACACGTCTGGAAATTACAAAATTCAGGTGGTTTATTGATAGCAATAATTAACTTTGTACAAATATCTCCGTAGTCATAGATATTACTAAGTATCCATTTTACTCAAAGGTAATTATTGGGAACTGGAATATCAAATATTTGTCAGGTAACTTTAGCCCATGACCCTTAAATCTATACTAAGCACTGCATAGGCTGGTAATGTGCATTACAATATTGTTAAGTAAGCAAGCGATAGAGACTACCATGATAAAGCTCAATAATTGCAACTGTCGATATAAAATCAACCCAAAAGTAATTTTGGGAAACTACAGTTAAAATTGATTGCATTTGAATAAAGGTGGGCTAGGGCGTTACTAGCAAACGTGTATTTGCTTAGTGTCAAATCTAGCCAAAATTAATCTTCTTATCGCATCGTAGTACTTCATGTGCTATGATATAGCCCGTAGAAGATATATTTCTCCATGCTTATGTTAACTAATTGATTTACTTTAAACTTTAACCAAAACTGTAAGTGTCGTTTGATCCACTCTAAATTCCTGAAATTATTAAAGTCATCAATTATACATCATCAACTTTGTAATATCCTTCGTCAAATTGTGGGTGGCTGATAAATAATTAGTATAATGGTGTTATTACTCTAAACAGATGTTCTATAGTAGTATATTATAATACATATGTATGAATGATGTTCATTCATTTAACATTGAAGATGGAAAATCGGGAATTTATTCATCTGGTACAAGAAAACTGTTAAGCTGATAAACAAATTTTGGGAAAAAACGAAAAACCTGTTTCGTAGGATGTTACAGAAATTCTAATCGCATAAATATGTGAACATAAGTTATAATTACCACTTTGGGAACGAAGGGTGGTTTCATCTCTCTCTTCCTCAGCTGGGACCAGCTGATTACTGTGAAGAATGCGTGGTTGCGTATGGCCCGCTCGCCAGTGCCCGAGTGACAGCCAAGTCTTCTACGCGGAGACTTAGTAAGTAGCTGAGAAATAACATAGCTTTAAATTGATAATTGGTATACATTGAGTTGAGATAATACATTAAACTCACTCCTCTGACTATATTGGTAGCTTCTCTAGAAATGTAGGGAGGAACAACAACTTCGTCCTCAAGGATTGCCTTGAATAAATCCTGTTCATCGTTTCCCTCGAATGGTGGCTAATAAACAATAGTTAATTAATGAAATTTAAAGTTAGATAATACCTTATTATAGGAAATTAACGCGAATTGCTCCAATTCGCGTTAATTTCCTATAATAAGGTAGTATATTTAACGTCATTTCAGTGTAGTTAAACAGCCGTTAATAGGCTACAAGAAGCATATTGCGTCTGGAATAAGAATTTCTATTGTTCAAATACTCTTGTTCGGTTAGTGTACATTAATAAATATCTAATTAGCCCTCACGTAGTATACGTTGTATACGTAGGAATATATAAACAGAGGACAACTGTAAAATTAGGTTATTTAGAAGGTGGAAATTCTTAACGGATGCATGACAAGGGAAAGAAAATGTTATTACTGAAAAATTATGTTAGCTGTTACATCAAATCGATACTGTATATTATTTTCTACATGAATATAATTCTAATTGTATTAGTCATTGTGCCAGAACCTGACCGTTTCCTACGGCAATGCATTATAGATTTAATTTGTATATCACGTAGTAAGTCAAGTACAAAATGTGTTCTGTTTCAGGAGATATTATCTAATTAATAAGTATGGTACAATATAATCAATTATTCTACAGTCAATATACATTTATTATGAGCATTCAAAGACCATAAATTGTGTTCATAATAGAGAGACTTCATAATAAGCGAACTTAATATAATACTAACCCTATGTATTTTGTTAATTTGGGAACATAGGGTTTGTTCATAATAGAAAGTTTTTCATATTAAGCAGGCGAAAAATGGTTCACAATAAGCAGACCTGACTGTAGTTATTACGATTTAAATCTGACCAATTATAAAATCTGACTACTAAGCCCTATAATATTGCATGAGTGATATTATAATTACCTGTCCGGTTAACATCTCGTACATGAGAACTCCAAAAGACCAAAAGTCGACTGATTTCCCATAAGGTATCTCCATCAGTATCTAATAGCATAGGTTATAAGATGAAGAATAATGAAGTACAGTGGTGTTCTCCTAATAGCAATTGCTCTATTAGCAAGTTAATTTCAGTCCCCAAGCGAGCTTTTAATATTAAATTTGTTCCTATAATAGCAAGTTCGCCTATTAGCAAGCAAATTTCGTGCAAATGCGACTTGCTATTACAATAACACCACTATGGGTAAAGAGACTTACTTCTGGGGCAATGTAGTCAGGGGTTCCACAGAAGGTATCTGCTAGCTTACTCCCATTAATTCCAATCTTACACATACCAAAGTCTGCTATCTTAACGTGCCCCTTTGAATCCAGCAGGATATTGTCTAACTTTAGATCTCTGAAAGACAAATAGTCATGAATAGAAAATAGTTTTCCATTTGCAAAAGTATTATATCAAAGAAATTAATTGGGATGATAGAATGACTAATTAACCATTCGTTACTCCTTTAACATTATAATATAGCTTAAGTTATAACTTATAACCTATTATGGTATCATTGATGGTATGCATACCTGTAAATTATCTCTTTAGAATGGAGATAAAGAATAGCCTCGATTATTTCTGCACTATAGAATCTAAGATAAAAGCACAGGTGTAAGTAACATCATGTACGTATGTAATAAGGAATAGATACTAGTATAATATAATTACTTTGTTACTTGTTCACCAAACTTTCTCTTTTCCTGCATATGGTAGAGCAAATCTCCCCCATTTACAAATTCCATCACATAGTACAATCTATCCTGAACAAGATGATACAATAAATTATAAATAAATAATTACCTTATTTAAATAAATGTGGTTAGTAAGTAAAGTCTAATTTGGGTATTTTTTATCTGTAAGCAAAATAATAGCCAAATAATGGAATTATCAACAACAGATGCCAATATTGAAAATGCTTATAGAAATAATTAATAATAGTAAATATTCTAAAGATCCCTAATTGCCTACCTCTGTTTGGAAAGAGCAATACATTTTGGTCAGAAAAGGATGTAGATGAGTTTTCGTAAGAACATTCCTTTCAATGAATGCACATACTACGTCATCATTAGCTACAGTCATGTCTTTGCGAATAACTTTAATTGCTACCACACTCTTACTTCTTTTCTCTTGAGCTAATAGCACCTGCATATGAGCAATAGTAATTAAGTGCAGTCAACTCCGCTTAATAGAGTCACCTCGGGACCAGGTTACTTTGACCCCTATTAAGCGGAATCGATTAACCGAAAATATTTTAAGTCAAACTGTCATTCCGTCCTATAAATTCTGTGAAATTTTGACCCAATTAATCGGAGAAATCTATTAACCGGTGGCTCTATTAAGCGGAGTATACTGTATCGAATATAATAGCCTAGGTAATAGGTATATTAGCATACTTTGCCAAAGTTTCCTTTCCCTAACAGAGTGAGTAGTTTGAAGTCTTCCAGAGAGCACTTTTTAAGATGAATCGAGGATCTATTGGGAGGCGACGGTAGCGACGAGTTGAGAGGGGAAGTTGGGGAAGTTGCTTTGGAGTTTGGATCAAGGGAATTTGGGAATCCAAGGGAGCGAGTTAGGGAAGGGGGCACTGGTCTGGTGGGGGAATTAATTCTAAGTTTTGGGAATGATTCGTTACAAGGCAGAGGCGGTCTCGGCGGTACATCTCTAAATAATTATTATTATAAAATAACGAGAATTGTAAGTATCTCTAGATGGATTTAATAGCTTAGGTAGACATTAATAATCGGCATAGAATTATGCATGCATACTGATAAGTCGGTCATATGCATGAGATTAACTGGTAATGATTAAACTAAAGATAAAATACCAAAGAGTAGATACGTAATCAACCAAGATGCGTGGTAGATTCGTAATTAAATGAGAATAGGTAATTATTCTTGGTAGAGTATATTGGAACTACAGTCACCTATTTTGTGAATAATTTACGTCTACTTATTATGAAATTTTATAATTTTAAAACATATAATTGGTCCGAATTAGCAACCTAAATAGGGTTTGTATTAAGTTGAGTTCGCTTATTACGAAGTCTGTCTATTATGAACAAATATTTGGTCCCTTTAATGCTCTAATAGAAGAACTGAATCCTGATTGTATAATAACTAATTAGAATAAAGTATAGATTATATACTTTATTCTAATTAGTTATTATACAATCAGGTTCCCTTATTATGAACACTCAAGGTACAGTCTGTTCTCTCTAATTGTCCACTTTTCTAATGGTCCAATTATTTACTTGTCCAAATCAACTGTTAATATTTCTGTGATAGTCAATATTCTCTAATAGTCCACTTTGGGCCAATTTCCCACTGGTGGACTATTAGAGAGAACAGTGTGTACAAGACTCTGCACTATATAATGCGGGCAGTTTAGTGTGATTAGCGATTACCCATTGGCATTATCTTCTCTGATGTTCCCAGCGCTCCTGCTGAGACTCCGCTTGCCTCTGGGGGGAAACAGCTGTTTCTCTCTGCTGGGGGAGAGCAGGGCGGGGGGAGGGACCGGTCTAGCGGGCTTAGTGCGGGGCGAGGAGCTGGAGTCGTCTGACAACTAAACCGGTAGATTGGAATGCAACTACTAGTTAGTAACTTACTATTACAAACTATAGTGTATAAACTAAAATATATTAAATAGTAATATATTTTATAGGAAATACAGTCGAAACCGGTTTTTTCTAACCAATTCTTTGCATGGAAATAAAGTAAGAAAAATCCGATAGTTAGAATAAACCGATTGAAAATAAAACAGAATTGGAATTTCTAACACTTTTAGAATAAATAGTTAGTTAGAAAAAACCGGTGTTAGAAAAAACGGTTTCTACTGGATTAACCACTAAATTGAACTGTATTGTAATATTTCAAAGAAAATCCTATATAATCCCTGGCTGTACACTGTACGTATAATAGCCGGTTATAAGAACCAGTGTAATGTTCTTATATCCGATATCCGCTGTAATACCTTAAGCAGAGGGGGGGACACGATAGGGCGAGGCGGTCTGATGGGAGACATTAGTTCCGAGTCGAAGTACTGCGGGGGGGTGTGAGTGCGAGTCAGCATAACTTTATCGACGCTTAGCATTCCTCTGCTCCTGTCCCTCGAGCTGTCGGTGCTAATCTGAGTTCTGAAGTTTCTAGACCGGCCTAGAGTCTACACACAGATAACACAGCTATTTGGGTACAGTACTGTAGACTCCGTTAATAGGAACACGGGTAAGGCGAGATATCGGTTAAAACGAGAAGGTTTAATTTCCCTAGCCTATACAAATGCATGTCATGGTGTTCCTCAAATTGCAACAATTGATATAAAAAGTAATCAGTGTCAGTAGTTAGAGGAATTCAGTGGACATTTTCAAAATTAGTTTCTTGTCAAATTGAAATGGATATTAGGTTTCGAATGAATAAATGTATTATAGAAAGATTGGAATTCACCAATTCTCAATATTTTGATATAAAAAGCTTCATTGTAAGAGCATCAGCGAGTTTACCGAGTTATGATTTTGCAGCAAATTACTCCGAATAATGCGAATTCTGAATACGAACACATTGACTGTCCCCTGGTGTTCCTAATAACGAGAATCTACTGTAACAGATAGAGTCACTAACCGCGGTTTTAGAGTTCTTAACAGGCAGTTTAGCGCCGGACTTAGCGATGAGAGCTAGCGCTTCCGACATCTTCTTATGGTCGAGACCGCAGCTGTGAGGCACGTGGTCCTCGCAGCGCTTGTGCACCGTTATACCGCAGGCTAATATGAATATGAATACACAATAATATTACTGTCATAGTAGGTGAATATGAATACACAATAATAGAACTGTTGTAGCTAGGCGAATATGAATACACAATAATATGATAACACTGTTCAGGCGAATACGAATACACAATTATAGTATACTGTTATAAGTGTATTATACAGCCATTTGTAAATACGCTCCTAATCCTGGTCTGATCCAATTTAAATACGCCTAAATCACAAATTTTTGTTACAGTATAGGAGAGGATTCCAATTTTTCGCGCTACTAATTAAAATTTCCCAAAAATCAAATTCCAAAAGGAGCGTCTCGCGCTCCTGGATAATTCCTTGCTTAGTCTGTTATAGCTAGGCGAATATGAAACACAATAATATACTCTGTATTATAGCTAATTAAACACACTTATTCTAACGGGAAGTAGATACCATGTATTCTGATTATAATCAGTGTTAATAAGGGTATCAGTGTTAATTAACTACAGTCAAGTCTCGTTATAACGAAATATAAGACACTATTGGTTTGCTTAGTTATAAGCGGAGTAAACAACTACGTACTTTACAGCAATTTAATGCATTTTGTCCCGTTAGCCACAAATATATCTATTGTACAATTATTTACAATCGTTCAGCTTGTCTAGGACTCACCACCATTGTTATTATTTCACACTTATTACAAATTTGATTTTATATACGGTTAGTAGACGGAATAATATTTAATGAGTGGAATAGCTGTTAATCCTTTCTACGGAATAATTAGGACCGTTATAAACGGGTATTTATTATATCCGACTTCGTTATAGTACAACCTCGATTATCCGAACTTGTTTGGAACAGTCAAACTTGTTCGGATAATTTAAGGTACGTAACTAATTTATGGAATAACATAGGGGCCAGCCACTTGTGTTCGGATAATCGAAGTTGCGCTGAAACGGGAATTGACTGTACAGTAAAACCTTTAGAAAGTGAATACCCTGGAGAAATTTTGGACCGAGAAAAAGTGTTCATATTTTGGAGTTGTTCATTTCTTGGAGGTGTTCACTTTTCGAGGTTTTACTGTAGTAGAAATGCAGTTTGTTAAATTAACCTGAGCAAGATCTGGATTGTCTCGTGAGTCCCCAAATCAGGGATCCGCAGTGGTTACAGAAAGCAGGTCTCTTCGAAGAAGAAGAAATGAAGCGATGCGGTACGTTAATACTGAATCTCAGATCTTTCATTTCTTCAAGAGGAGATCTCTAATAATAATAATAATAATAATAATAATAATAATAATAATAATAATACAAAATTTGTAGTATTTGTTGCTAGTTGCATAGATAATATTGTCTATGCAAGTAATGCAACTAGCAACAAATACTATATTATTAATTTCTTAATAATAATAATGATAATAATATTAATAATATATGTACAGTAGACTCGGTTAGCACGTATCCCTTGGGAGAGAAAAAGTATTATCTGAGTGTACGTACTAACCGAGTTGACAATACATAAAGAGAGATACATATAAATTGACAAACTGTACCAGTTCTGTTGTTGCTTTGTTACAGGGAGTCAGAACTAAGAGATGGCACTTTTTGTGTACAGCCATATGACACACTATATGAAGAGTAATGTGGTCACGCACATAATTAGAGCACAGCCATATATTGTGTAACAAGCTAGATACAAGCAAGTCAGTACATCTGATAATATAAATTTAATTAATATTGCAAGTTGCAAAACTTCAAAAGGGATTCTTAAGCAGTTTAGGAGTAATGGCAAGTTATAACCACTAAAAGTCCATGTAAGGAAGTTCAGTTAAACCTAGCTATTACGAATTGCAAGAGTGTAAATATACAAATGCGTAGAGTTTAATTTACCTTGGCACTGATAACCTTGTTTATTCACCACGCCCCTACAAGATTAGATTAACACATGAAAGTTATAAAATTACCAAAAGTGGACACTCGTTATTACGAACACGGATAAGGTATATCGGTTAAGGAATACAAAGTTAAATTCCCTAGCCTATACAAATGCAAGCAAATGACTCCGGTTAATAGGAATTTCCGGATAATACGAACAAATTGACGGTCCTCTGGTGTTCGTATTAACGAGTTTATTGTATTTTCCAATTCTTTCCAAAGTGGTATAACCATAATAGGAACTGACCACATAAAATCTTTACAATGAGCACAGTAGGTGAACTGTTTGAAGAAAATAGCCATGAATTTATGCGAGTTGACCTGATGCACTTTCCTCCTGACAGCCAGCCTCTTGTGGTCCCTCAACACCTCCACTTTGTTGTCAACGAACACACGAGACATTCTCTTAATTGCTACAAGTACACATTCACAGTAAATGGGGATTATTACTCTGTTAACTATTGCATTAACTATTTCAGATAATTCTATAAAAAATTAAACGCGCTTAAAATGAATCGATTCGTGCCAAGTATGCAACTAAATACACCATGGATAATACATTATAATAATTAATTAATTAAGCAAACAGGTTAATTAATTAATTAACATTTAACAGGCCTATAAATTCAAGGAATTATCCAGCAGATCTGTTTGTAAAACTCAGATTCATAGAGTGCTGCTCCATAATAATAGGCATAATTATAAGATCCCATAATACCCAAGATAAATACATTATAAAATATACAATAGAACCTCGTTAGTACGATTAACAGGGAACTGTCAAAATGTGTTCGCCTTTAACGGAATTCGTATTAACCGTGTTCGCACTAACGAGGTTCTACTGTTTAGTTTATAGTTATTATTTGTATCTGCACTAACCTATAGCCTCATCCTCCGGTATGAATTCTATTGCGAAGTGTATCTTGCCAGAAGGCTCTAGGTCACACTAAGTGGAATAGGAATTTGTGAGAATAATCAATTAACTGTTCAGAAGGAATATCAGAATGATGCGATTGGGCTAAATAGCATTTGATAATACAGTACACAAGTTGTTTAGTAATTATTTCCAATATAGCTCTCTTCTGATTTAAATAAATTGGTACAATAAATAGCTGTGAAACTCTTATTCTATTCATTAGAAACATGTACTTAATTTGCACAGTAAAAGCCAGAATTTGAAGTTAGTGTAAGATATAACAAAACACATTTAGCAATTTCTCTAATGGCAATATTCCTCAATTTGCATGGACTTTTCATTATTGGGATCCTCTAATACAGTGGTTCCTAATCTGGGGTCCACAAGATCTCTAAATTTGTATCACAGGCAATGGGAGGGGTCTACAGAGTATTTGATATTTTCTATAGGGGGTCCACGGTTGAAAAAAGTCGGGAATCACTGCTAGTTTGCCTAATAGCAAGAAAATTTCGCGCAAAATGCGACTTACCATCACACAAACTATACCAGTGTATATGAAACAATAACTCAATTGTAACTCACCCACACGTCTCTGGTCTCGCCCCTATTGGTGCTGAGCTCAGCTAGAGAAATGGTGGCATGCGCTATAAACGGATCAGGTGGTATCAGCGAGGAGTGGAACACAGTTAGCCCCAGTAGCTCCCCATCAATAACACTCTCTATGAAAGCTTCGTTCCAATGTGCATTTAATGTCTTACAGTGCACTGTAGTGGAAGCGAACAGAATCTCGTCTACATCGACACGGACATAGGGATCTAGATGTGGATTGCGAGCTATACTGGGCAGAGGCAGGTCATGGGCGTCGAGAATTCTGATGTTCAGTTTACCACTAAACCTTAGATCCATGTTATTACACTGAGATTATTAGCTTAGATTGGTATAATGTCCCTACTGGTAACGCGATACCCCGAGTGAAGCAAATGCCAAATATATTCTGTAATCATTCATTGGGCAAGTTATTATAAAAGTGGATGAAAGCCAATATTGCATGCATACGGGGGAGATCTCACCTCTGATTAGAGCCTATTAGATTTGTTCGGTCCTGGAGTTATATGATGATACAACACATGTACATTGATGTAATCTTGCTAACGTGCTAAATAACAAGTGGCTTATATAAGTTATTATACTAAACCAAGGATAAATAATTATCTCAAACTTTCAATGGCTCAAGATACTGTAGGTACGGTATCTAGATGACACGTATTTGCAAACTAACCTAAAATTATAACTACAAGCATTTTAGGAGTATTTACAGTTAAAAAAGAATGTTATCAAGAGATTGTACTGTACAGTACTATTTTTAGAACTGCCCTTATCTATAAATATCTACCACTTCGTTATAACGGAGTTTACTGTGCCTCAATACTGCCAATGGATCAAGATATTGAGGTAATTAGTTATGTATTTACAAACTAACCTAAAATTTAAAAACTAAAAGCATCTAAGAGTATTTCTCAGGTAAAAAGGATGTGTTATCAACACTGACAACATACTATTTTTAGAACTGCCCTTATCTATAAATAGCTACCACTAACTACATGGCCACTAACATCGCTCTATCAGAAGACACTGACAGTTCCCAGATTAGCCCCCAAGAGGCCCCCTCTCTGATAGAGGAAGGCAGAGCCTCTATTCCCCTCCCCCCGGGGGTGTTCTATAACCCGGTGCAGGAGTTCAACAGAGACCTGACAGTAGCGGTCATAAACCAGTTTGCTAGAATATTCTATCGAGACGGTATCGGCAGGAAAGCTAACAGAGAGGGAATAGCTACAGCTGACACAGATACTGTGGTGGGAAAAGAACTTCCAGGTTTGTATAACTCTTGTTGCGTTATATACAGCAGATTAATATCGTCAATAAGAACACCAGGGAACCGTTAGAAATGAGTTCGTATTAACCGGAAATTTATATTAACAAGAGTCACTTGCAAACCGATATTTCGCCTTCGATTGTTCTTATTAACGAGGGTCTACTATAGTATACAGTAGAACTCGTTTGTATGACCAAAATACGTTCGCCTTATCCGAAATTTGTATTCATATTATTTGTTTTGAAAATGCTTTGTAGGTGAGTGAAATTAGTTTCGTATTAACCGATATTTCGCTGTACCCGTGTTCGTATTAACGAGGGTCTACTATACAATCTACTACACGTATTTCCCTAGTGCTGCGTATCCTAGACGCCCTGTCGGCTACGGGCCTCAGAGCGATACGGTACGCTCTCGAGGTACCAGGGAGACTGCATATAACCGCTAACGACATAGACCCCAGGGCGGTGGAGGCGATACAGCTTAACTCAGAGCTCAATAAGGTGACAGACCGAGTTCTGCCTGTGTGCAGTGACGCCGCTATGCTAATGCACAGGAGCAGTGGGGAGCACAGCAGATACCACGTGGTTGATATAGACCCATACGGGTCCCCTGCTCAGTTCCTGGACGCAGCAGTGCAGGCCGTGGAGAATGGAGGTGAGTAGGTATACAGAATCAGGCATTTGTCTGTTAGAGTTAGACAGTATATCGATTGTATGCAAATACAGTTTAACCTGTTTAATAACGGCATCAAAGGGGTTGGCCAAATTGGCCGTTATGTACAGGTGACTGCTGCTATACACAGGTTGATTATAATAAGCAAAGTCATGTGGGAATCTATTCTAAGTGGCCGTTATATATAGGTTTTATGTATTTACAGATTTTGTTCGTTTCGCGCTACGGGCGTTTTCACATATAGCACTATGACTTGACCCTCGTAATAAACATATTATATATTGCAATTTATATGTGAAAAGTAGACGGAATAATATTTAAAATTGAATTGCTGTAGACCACTCAATAGCTGAAGTTAAGAAATGCACTGTACACTGTATATATTAGGTTTACTGTGCGTGACGTGTACAGACATGGCAGTTCTATGCGGCAAGGCTGCCACCACTTGCTACGCCAAGTATGGGAGCACCTCGATCCCAAACACGCCCCACATACACGAGACTGCTCTGCGGATAATCCTATCCACTGTCAGCTCTCACGCCAATAGATACGGTCGGTACATACACCCACTGCTATCTGTCTCTATAGACTTCTATGCTAGGATATTCGTCAGGTAGGTTCGGAATACATAAAGGAATACAGGTAAACCTCCCAAAGCGGCACCTCCGAGTAGCGGCAACCTCCGAGAAGCGGCACAAAATCATTCTCCCGATGGGTGCCGCTTTGGGAGTTTTACCTTACGAGCAACCTCCCAAAGCGGCAACCTCCGAGAAGCGGCACAAAATCATTCTCCCGATGGGTGCCGCTTTGGGAGGTTTACCTGTATACGTATATAAATAAATATATTTTCAGCAGGGTTTTTTGTGCAGTAGTAATCCCATACGCCTAGAAGCGTATAAATTGGGATAAGTTTGCACATAGATTGCTATGGTTTGCATTTAGGATCGCGAAAAATACCGAAAGTTCCCATAGAGTAATACAAAACTAACCTTTTTAGGCGTACAAATTTTCATACTCTATTAGGAGTGGCAATTCTAGACCTGTATAATAACCCTGGTTTTTAGAACTGGCAAAGTCAATTTCTTACATCAAAATTCAGCTTTGCGAAGCCGGATTATATATTGAAAAGGTGTTGATTGATTATAACTAAGCCCATAAAAGTAAATACAGCACAAATGTAATATATAAGCTGCCTCATTTAAGACATTAGTTTAATTCAATTGACAGTAAACACTTGGTTAAAATACAGGACAGCAATCTACTGTCCCAGTTAGATCACGATGCAATAAAACTAAACTAAAGCAAACCAACAGTAAGGTGACCACTGACCAGTATAAGTAAGTGAGCTATTCTCTTATATTTGTATTAAGTTAAGTCTGTTCGTTCATCGGTTCTTCTTCCTTTGCCTTTGCGAAACATTCCTGCTGAACTTGGTTCTCATCACCGCTCTGTAGAAGCGCGTGTGGCGCGTTGGTGGGAATCTTAGCGGCCCCGGCAATAACAGGATTTTGTCCGGATTGTGGATACAAATTCAAGTCGCTGAAATCTATTATCCCGTGGTTAGAAAACTCGTTCATATTTCCGATTTCCTGCTTGGGCATACCGAACGCATCTAGGTTATCACAAGCTGTGTTGTCCTCCCAGTTTATCGCGAATCTTGTCACCCGTGGACACTCGGCCAGAACGTTGCGCTTGCATCGATGGAACAGGGGCTGCGGGGGCGGGGCTAGCAATAGCTCCTCGTCTTCGTAGCCGTTATTAACGTAGTAGCCAATGCGCACAAACTCGCTGTCTCGATACGAACAGGTGAGTAGCACTACGGTCACGCCGAGTGCGTCCTGTGGAGGCAGCTTTGTGACGTCAGGACAGTTGGCCTCAAACGTGAACATGTGTCTACCAGCCGGCACGGGCCCCACAAGGACACTGTCCAATATCTGATCGTACTCAGAACTGGAAGCTGAACCCACGTATATTATCTTCCAATCCAAATCCAATGGGAGAGACTCAAAACAGTCGAATGACACTTCGAACTTAAATGGGGACAAGAAGTGACTGGGGTTGTCCTTAACTTCTACATTGATAACTTCTATCTTAGACATTAACTATACTGCTCTAACTAATTAGCTGTTGCATTTATAACAGAGTTAAGTTTCGTAATATACTACAACTGTTTTGAAAAAACTTTGCAAACATGCATGTTCAACATGTATAATCTAGTTAGTACGAACACGGTTAATACACTATTTCAGTCCCCTTCAAAGCCTTTTCAATACAAATGAAATTGGTTAATACTAATTCTGGATAAGGCGAACGCATATTGCTGTCCCCTGGTGTTCGTACTAACGAGGTTCTACTGTACATTAAATTTAGAACAATTTAGAAAAACCTTGCAACATTTACAACAACAACATATAACTATGTGTTATTATGTATTCTGATGTGCTAGTATACATATTTATAGAGTTTATAAGGGAAAGGAGCAAGCTAAGCACTCGGCAGAGAAGATAGGAATGCTGTACAGCTGCAGTGGCTGTAAGAGCTTCAGTACACAACCCTTAGCTAAGATAATCAGTGAGGATAAATCCACAAAGTATAAACCTGCTACGGGACCCCCTGTAGACAGGAAATGTAATATTTGTGGCTGGACTCACCACATAGGTCAGTTATTATTCATATCACAAATAATAACATGTATTATGTACGGCGTAATACAGCCAGCTATGAAATTTATTAATTAGGAATTTTTTAATGTTTTTTAAATTATTTTTAAAAATTATGAAATTTTTTGGTCCCAAATTAATTAATAACTTACATATGGTTAGTATTAAATTGAATTCGCTTACTATTAACACAATTTTTGTTCCTTTGCATGTTCATAATAAAGAAGCTGACTGTACAATTATTTGGTCAACAAACGTATTTCCTATACAAATGCTATTAAAATCAATAGAATTTATTTTGTGTTATATCTATTAGGAGGTCCCATTTGGCTAGACCCCATCCATGATATTAAATTCGTAAAGGATGTTCTTACAAGTTTGGATCTAGAGAGTCATAAATTAAAGACAGTACAAAGATTGAATGGTAAAGTAACACAATTATTGAATATTATTTTTATAACCCTGTAGTAGTTTTAAAACTAAGTGATATTATAATTGATTATAATAAAGATGCTAAATATACTAGTAAATAAATAATGTACAATACAAATTAAAATGAATATTTCATAAATTAAACTACCAGTTCGTTGGTAGAATGGTACCCTAACAACTCACCACTCACCACTCCCATAGGCATGCTAACAATGATAACAGAAGAGCTGCAAGATGTCCCGTTGCACTACACAACACAACAACTCTGCACAACTCTCAATACTTCTATGCCAAAAACTCACAAGTTATGGTCTGCTATTAAGAACGCGGGCTACCGAGTTTCCTATTCCCACACAGAACGTTATTCTCTGAAAACAGACATGCCTGCTGGCATTCTTTGGGACCTAATGAAGTGTTGTGCTCAGTCCGAAGAAGCGGTGACTCGAGTCCCATCCGAACAATCCCCTGCCCACATAATAATGTCAAAACCAGTCAGCTTTGTGGCAGATTTCACACTGAAACAGGGAATAGTGCCTTTGTCAAAAGTAGACAATTTGAAAAGATTTCCGGAAAACCCTCCTAACTGGGGGCCTCAGTGTAGGCCTAAAAAAAAAAAAAAGAATAAATCTCCAAACAAAATGTTGTAGCGAAAGAAACCCAATTCTCTTGATGCATTAATTTTGTAATTTCATTTTGAATTCGTATCGAATTACGAATTACAACAATCTAATTACGTTCAACTCCGTTTATTGGGGCTACTGGTTAATGAGGTCATTTTCCAGGAAGAGAATCATGCCAATTGAATCAAAATACAAACATTTTTCGGTTAATTGGGTTCTCCGCTTAATCGGATCAACTATCCTTGGGCCAAAGTGACCCGATTAAGCGGAGTGACTGTATTTTATCCCTGAGAAAAGTTACAAATTTCTGAATAAGGTTATAAGCAGCGTGATCGAAATGGACTTTTTCGTTGTAATAACGAGCTAGGTGATTAGTTTTTTGTTATTAGTATAAAATTATTTATGTTTAGATTTTCAAGGTTAGTAGAATAGCTGGTAAAGGAAGTTTTGTCTATATTTAAATAAACATAGTTTTAACATGTTATGTTTTAACCGTACATAGTTAAGTTATGTTATAAACGTGTTTTATTCTACCAACCTACTAAAAGTACTAATCATACTCACTCATAACCACCAGTAACACAACACAAATACATTTATAAACAACTCAAATATCCAAAATATTGATATAATACCTAAGTTCATAAAAAGCGAAACAAAACCGATTCAAGAGGCAATTATACAATATAGTAAGAGAGAGATTTCACATACAGAATAGAGAACAGTTGATTTCAATAAATATATGTGTTGACAGCCGTTGTAAAACAATTTGCACTGAGAATAGGGATATCTAATTAGGTACAATTATTGTAGCATTTCTATAGCGTGTAGCAGGTAGCCTCGGTGCTTCGAACTGATGCAGAATTCGCTCAAATCGTCAGCGTCTAAATTCTTGATCTCCTCTGTATTATTTACATTTTCCTCAAACACATCGATGTAGTTGGGTAGACCTATTTCCGTTAGCCAATTGTCTATGGAGTCGATGCAAGTAGGAATTTGCATTTCGTCAAATTCAGCCAGAGAAATAGGGACCTGTGAAAATTGGTAATTTTTAAAATATTTCAAATTATACAACAGAGTTTGCGCTAAAACACATAAATTTGACTATTCTCGCTTGAGGAGCGTGTAAAGTTAACAGTATGTACCATAGAAATCAAACAAACTATCAAGCTTACAAAATTCTGGCACAAATAATTTATACTATATACGTTATACTATACAAGTTACAGACTATATTGCTATGTATGTATAGTGTATTGAACTTACAGAATTCTTCCCTAACTCAGTGAGCTTCTGAATACGTATGTTATCCAGTGCAAAAGCTATGTGATGAATCGCGAATGAAGTCTTGTTAGCCAACCTGCTTACAAGTCCAGGAGTAATACTGCTCTCACCACTCTAAAAACATAAGTATTGTCTCTACAGTATACTCTAGTTAATACGAAGCTACGAACACCAGGGGACCATAGAAATGAGTTCGTATTATCCGAAATTCGTATAACCGGAGTCACTTGCATGTATTTATATAGGCTAGGGTAGGAGAATTAAACCTTGTACTCATTAACCTATATTTCGCCTTATCCGTATTCGTATAATCCAGAATGTACGCTATTAGTTTCACCCAGGCAGTGCGACGTAAATCGGAGATGCTCCCATAGACGTAATACAAAATGAGTAATTTAGACGCGTGGGAACAAGCTCAACTAAACCCAGCGCGCATAATGTCCCCTGGATGCTATGCTATAGAGAGTATTACTATTACCTCTCTTGAGTAGTGCGTGACGAGGTAGCATACGAAGTCCTCCTCGAGGAGAATTGCGAATATCTTGTCTTCAATCTTCTTCCAGCTGTCCACGCCCCTCGGCTCAGAGCCAGTCGGGATGGGAACCGAGGGCGGGGTTATTATCGGGGGCTTGGTGGGTCGCACGTGGGCCACCGGACGCATGGTTGGGATCGAGTGGATCGGCGGGGGCTCGGGGGCCTGGCTGGAAGGGGTGACGGGTCTCTTGGTGGTGGGAGGGGCAGGGGCGGTCAGGGGGCTGTTGGTACGAGCTAGGCTGGGGGAGACAGAGAGCATGGGAAGCTTGTCTTCGTATCTGTTCGGGTTTGTACGAGGCTGGAGGCTGATGTGAGGTTCCGATACTGATTTCTCCCTACACACAAGTTGTGCAATTACATACAGGCAACATCCGATAATCGGAACTCTCAAGGGAATAATAAATATGATCGAATTATCCAATGCTCAAATTTACGAATGTTGTATGTAAAAATGTGTTTGAAAGCAATACTATTCTATTAGCAAGTGACTTTTGTGTACCTAGTTATTTATAATGTTATTTTATAGTCCGCAGTATGCTAGACTCAACTGACCTTTTGCCCAGTGCTGCCTCCATAGCAGGTTTGCTTTTCAGAACCGGTTTCTTCCCCTTTGGAACATCAGGCTTTAATCTGACTAGGTTGGCAGTGGAGGTGTCCTTAGGAGAGATCTGTGTTGTGTCGGCACTCACTTTGTTCTGAGGACGGGAGGCTACGGTGAAGGAGCGCTGAGGGACATCCGACTTGGCGGATAGCGGAGGGGAATCTCCCTTCCGAACTCTGGGAACTAAGTAGAGAATAAATATAAGTACTATAGTATACTATACACTGCATAGTTGTACGTACAATCAGGTCTGCTTATCGTGAACAATTTTTGTCTGCTTAATATGAAGGTTTTTTATTATGAACAAGCCCTATGGTCCAAATTTAACAACTTACATAGGGTTTGTATTAAATTGAGTTTGCTTATTATGAAGTCTCTCTATTATGAACACAACTTTTGGTCCCTTAAATGTTCACAATAAAATAACCTGTCTGTTATTAAAACACTATATTGATGTGTTTGTCCGAAATTAATTGAAAAGACATGTGGCCTACAGGCTACAGAGTTGAATTTTTTCTGCTGCAAGAGACCGAGACCGAATGGTTCGTATTAGTATTACCAGTGTGTATTAATTAACAGTGTGTATTAGCAGTGTGTATTACCTGGGTTGGGCATTGGTAATTCTATATTGTTGTAAATGAGTTCATCTGAGATGTTTCTCTTCGGTTTCTTTGGAGGCGGATTGTGCTTATTCTCGGGATTCTGAGTCCTGGGCAATGTGTGAGTGTGCTTACTCATCTCATCTCTGCCGAACTGATCAGCTGCTGAGAGGGGAGACTTGGGGTTGGTTTGTATCTGCGTTTCTTCGGGGCTGTTGCGTCTCCTGGGAACTGGGTTGGGGGCCGGGAGAGACTTTATAGAGGACTCCTCTTCAGTCGAATTGCATTTGGTAGCCTATAATTATAATTGTAATATACACGTAACAATAGTATACAGCCAGGGGACAACTGTCAATGGGATAAATTTCAAAGTACTATATAATAATTCCCGTCGACAATTCAAATGAGTGTTGTAATAAGCAGTATGTATTTCTATATATACTGTACGTAGGTTAAATTCGGTTTGATTAAGCATTTTATAAAGCAGCATGTATTTCTATATAGTTAGGTTAAATTCGGTTTGAATTAGCCAAGTTGTATAAAGCGGTGTGTATTCCTATGTAGTATAAACAGGTAGGTATGTACTACCTGATCGGAAGTAGAGAGTAGTTTCTTCTTCAGAAGCTCCTCGTTAGCCTCCTGGGATAGCAGCGAGAATCCGCCCTGCTTGAATAGCTTCCCACCTACATTGTTAAGCTATGGGATACAGTGTTAATTGGTGTAATTAGCAGGTAAAGGTATAGATCTCACCTCTTCATAGGGAAATTGTTCTTGTGCAGCTGATGCAAGATTATCTAGGTGAGAGAATTTGCAAATAACCTCATTGTTCTAACGTTTGGTATCAGTAAGTACAGTAGAACCTCGTTAGTACGAACACGGTTAATACAAAATTCCGGTTAATACGAACAATATTGCAATCCCTTCATAGCCTTGTCAATACAATGACATTGGTTAATACGAATTCCGGATAAGGAGAACGCATTTTGACGGTCCCCTGGTGTTCGTACTAACGAGGTTCTACTGTACTATAGAAGTATTTGATCCCATTGCATACCTGTTGATTTGGAAATAATCTTGGATAGAGGCCTCCCAGTTTCCGATTCATTAGATTCCTGAAAAGAGTAGAGATGAAATATTTAAATATTTCTCTGAAACAATATTGATAAAAAAAGTAAACACAGTCACACTGCTTAATCGGGTCACTTTGGTACAAGGATACATTGGCGCCGATTTCTTTTGATTTCCTCTAAAACTTGGGCGGGTCCATCTCAGATTCTGAGCCTGAATTCACTCACCTTAATCAAATCTGATTCGTCTTTAGATTTCTTGTTTCTCGTTTTGGTCTCTGCTTTTGGTTTCACACTTCTCTTGAAGAACCCGGTTTGTTTCTTTCCCTATTCATTAATCACAAATCAATACATTTATACAACTTAATTCTTTTTTACATATAAACTATATTAAGTTATTAACTACCTTTGTATCATTTAATTCATTACTTTTTCTCCCCGAACTCTCAGCATCTATCAATACATAAATAATTTATTAATTATACAGTAATATAGAAATAAATACAGTAATAATATTATTAACAAACCTGCAGGAATTGAGATAGGAGGAGGAGGGGGAGGTTGGTTCGGAGGTTTCTTTAGAACTGTGTGAGTAGAATCTTCTAAGTGATTAATAATCTTATAAAGTATATACGTATCTCGAAAAGTTATAACGATTTATAGGGTGTAGTATTATAACAACATTCTTAATCTTACCTGTTGTTTTTTTCGAATTAACTTTTCTAAAAGAGATATTAATTATAAAGGAATTACATACTTCATATATTGGCCAACACTTTTCTAATATTATTTTCATGGCACTGACAAGGTCACTTTTTTAATATTATAAATTCACCATTGCGAGCCAAGTTATTATATTGAAAGCAGTTGGTCGATAAATGTATAATTTCGGTTAATAAATACGTTAAAATATGTAAATAACTCACGATCTCTTGAAAATACTGTTCGAAATAGATTTGCTTTTGACTGCTGTCCCAATGCTATTCTCTGTGATAACGGTGCCATTGAGGTCTATGTACAGAGCCTCGTCTGTGTTGGTGCTAGGAGGCGTGGCGGCCCGCGGAGGGAGGGGCACGTCGTCTGGCTTGGTTGAGATTATCATCTTTAACGGAGATTTAACCTACGGCATATGCAATGCTGTTGAAAACTGTAGCTAGACTCTCGTTAATACGTACGAAGTTACGAACACCAGGGGACAATCACAATTTGTTCGTCTTATCCAGAAATTCATATTAACCGGAGATACTTGCACGTATTTGTATAGGATAGCGATTCCCAACCTTTTCAACCGTTGACCCCCATAGCAAATACCAACATTCTGTGGACCCCTCCCATTTACCGTAATACAAATTTTGAGACCTTGTGGACCCTATAGGCTATAGCCTTCCATGGACGCCAAGTTGGGAACCACTGGACTGGGGGAATTAAACCTTGTCCGTATTACGAATCTACTGTGGACAGCAAAACCGGGTTTTTCTAACTATTTATTGTAAGTGTGTAAAAAATTCCAATTTGTTGTATTTTCAATCTGTTTATTCAACTATCGGATTATTCTTACTATATTTCCATGCAAAGAATTGGTTAGAAAAAGCCGGTTCGACTGTATTAACAAACAGAGTTGTTCATTTCTTGAAGGTGTTCACTTTCGCCTGTATACTATACTATAACTCACGTTGGGCAGAACCTGTGGCTCCAGACTATCCGAGTGCAGTATGTCGTATGTGCTGGTTGCAACCCAGTCTACTGTATCCGAGGCAGTCATGGAATTAGGGGGAGAGATTACACTCCCATTAGGGAGAGGAGTAGGCTAAATAATACATTATAATACAGTAGAACTCGGTTAGTAAGTACCTGGTTTAGTAGTACAAACTTTTATAAATAAAGTTTGTCAATTTATATGTATCTCTATGTAGTGTCAACTCGGTTAGTACGCACACAGGCCTTCATCTGGGTGCGCGGCGCGCACCCAGGGTGCGTGATTTTAAGGAAAATGCTGGAAGGGTGCGTGAAATTGGAATTAATTGGGTGCGCAGTGCGCACCCAGAGTATTTTTAATACTAAATTTGGTCTTTTTTTGGTAAATATGCTATTTTTGGTTTATTTGGGTGCGCGATTGTAAAATAAACATTTCCTAGGGTGCGCGGATCTCTTAGGGCTAGATGAAGGCCTGTACGCACACTTGGATAATACGTACCAATTTTTCTCTCCCGAGGGGGTACATACTAACCGAGTTCTACTGTATAGTATACTATTAATTATAATATCTGAATTGTATCTTTGTTGACAATTGATGAAAGAGTTCATTAGAATCCTTGATATTGATTCATAACTGTTAATAGGTTCAATTCTATGAGAGAGAATATGTGAAAAACTTACAAGAGGTTTCTCTTCTGGATTTGTGAAAGCTCGAGGCGGCTTCTTGGGTCGCTAGAATAGGAAATACGAACGGTAAGATTTACTGTGTAACTGTGTGTAGATACCTGACAAATAAACTCAAACACTACAAGTTTAAATCCAGTAAACAAAGACATGTCAGTGATTCAAAGAGGTGAATGGAATTTGATAAATCTCTATTGCAACAATGGAATGAAAAGTCTGTTAATTATATGAGCTTCCTTATATGTTGTAGACGGTCTATAAACCCCATGCAAACTAAGCAAAAATTATAGACCGTCTATAAATTCTGTAGACCAAAGCCCCTGCCGTCTATGGTAATAGTATTTAAGTAAACCCTGGTTTATTTATAGACGGTCTACATACAAGTTCATTTCTAATTATATTGAAATAACTTGTATATATACCCGCCGTCTATTTCTAGACCAGATTTTCTTACATATAAATTAGTATTACCCATAGACGGCAGGGGCTTTTGGTCTACAAAATTTACAGACAGTCTACAATTATTTTGCTTAGTTTGTATGGGCTTTTAAAGACCGTCTAGAGATAGACAGTCTACATATAAGGAAGCTCAATTATATTTGCATTAAATGAGCTATAGATTGTTGTATTAACATACCATGGTTGGTTTTGGTTGTGTTGTCTCCGAATTAACGGAAGAGAATACATCTTCAGGAGAGTCAGGTGTTGTGGGTGTATCAACAGAGCTGTTGTTATCTGCCTTATGGACCAGTTTATGCGAGCTAGGCTTGGGAGATGCGTTATTGATAGCCATTCCCCGCAGCAGGCATATAATGTCATACACAGAGAGCTCCTCCAAGTCCAGCTGAGCGCCGATCTGTTCGGCCAGCGTGTCCAGCTCTGGAGACTGGAGTACAGGCGATAATAACAGCGTACCTCGTGTGGTATAAGCACTATTAAGCAGTATACTCTCGTTACACGGATAAGGCGAAATATCGGTAAATTCAAGGAATTATCCAGAAGCGCGAAACGTTCCTTTTGGAACATGATTTTTTTTGGAAAATTTTAATTAGGAGCGCGAAAGTTTTCTCCTATACTGTAATATTAATTTGTGATTTAGGCGTATGGAATTGGATCAGGATTGGGAACGTATTTACTAATGGATGTATAATACATGGGTTAATTAATTAAGCAAACGAGTACAAGGTTTAATTGCCCTAGTTTATACCAAATTACAATTGCATGGAAGTGATTCCGGTTGATACGAAATACAAACATATTTCGACGTTCCCCCGGTGTTCGTGCTAACGAGAGTCTACTGAAGTATACTGTAGAGGACACATTGGGTATTATAGTCAAACCAATAAGAATCCAATGTAATATTTCTATATAAACATTTTTATTTAAAATAATTATTTTCTATATTGATACAGCATAAATAATGGCTGAGCAAACATCTGTCAATAGCCGAGTTGAAGAACTAAAAAATCATTTGAAACTCCAGCCACATCCTACAGAGGGTGGATTCTTTGTGGAAAGCTTTCGCTCTGAATCAACCTATCAATTGGACCGCGGGTCTCGCAACTGCTCAGCTGTTATCTACTACCTGCTACAAGGCAGTGACGTCAATCCGTGGCACAAACTGATGGGCGACGAGTACTACTGTTTCTACGAGGGCTCTCCCTTAAAGGTGCACCTTATATACCCAGGATCAGACAAGATAGATATAGTAGTTCTCGGTAGAAACTTGTCTCAAGGAGAAGTCTTCCACGTAGAGATCCCAGCTGGCACTTGGGTGGGTTCGTATCCCTGCAAAGAAGACTCATACACACTCATCGGTAACCCAACAGCTCCGGCGTTCGACTACAAAGATGCTACAATAGCCAAGCCCAGCGACCTGGAGCATGTACAAGATGAGAGGAAAGTGCAACTCTTTACAAAGGAATAATAACTCAACCAATTCCTGTTAGAACAGTCTATTTATAGCCATAGTCTATTATGTTAATATGTAGTAAACTACAAAATTATATATTATATATTTACTCCTAAAAAATACATTTTTTGAATTGTTACCCAACATAATAAATTAAATATTCTTATTATATCTACACTAGTTTGGATACACGTATTGACAGGAATACTCAATCATGCAAACTCATATGCTATATAGCAATAGGGCTGATAATGTTAAGATGTGATCAGTTAATTGAAATCTAACAGCAACGTGTTGATAAGAGGGATTAGGAATTTATACATTGAATAGTTCGGCTCTTCAATGGATGAATCACAAATATATTATTATCACTTAATAATATTGTATACAAGTGACGTAATAACCACGATAATATTTACACTATTGTCTAATAAGTAAATACATACCAAGAAATAACACATTTTAAAACTTCAGCGTAATTTAAAGTTTCCTATTCAATACTGGACACTGCTAAGAGTAATTAGCAGCTATCCGACATGAATAACATTGCATGTCGAGTACAGGTTTCATAGAAATGCAAATTTCGTTTTAGTGGAATTTAATAAGGATAAGTAAATACAATTACGTATGCCTGATTATTGTGATCAATTTTTTGTCTGCTTTTTGTTATGGTCTCAATTTAACAATTTACATAGGGTTTGTAATAAGTTGAGTTCGCTTATTATGAACTCTCTTTATATTATGAACACAATTTTTACTCCCTTTAATGTTCATAATAAAATAAGCGGACTGTATAATTACAATTGTGTAATGTTTGTGATTTGTATGAAACTATGAACTAATCTTCAATTGAGAGGCAAGTAAGTTAATTGGTCAAACAGAATGCATCAAATCATACACGTGAGGAAAGTTCACCAAATGGCTCAGTTCATTACTCTCATTTATTGCAAACATAATATTACAAAGCTAGGTTACTTACAACTAATTAATTTGTAATTAATTATAGTATGAGCAAATAGCTAGAATTATTAATAAGCGGTCCAAACTATTAAATTACTGAGTTATAATAATGTAGTTACTATATTCGTAATTAATAATATTAACTCAAATAACCGCGAATCGAAGGATGATTACTACCTTATAGATTTCGTAAACTGATTACCCAGTTAATAACATACATAATCTTATATATAAAATAAACTTACGTTTACTTCATATACAGAGTCCGTTAAATCAATCTTTAGCTGAACCAGTTTAGTCCGAATTGCCCTCTTCTCTGCCAAAGTAGGTTTCTTCTTATAAAATTCTTCAGTTAGTTCAGGGATGTGGCCATTTGGTAGTTGATGGTCAAATTCCGACTGTGAAGAAATATTCAGTTCACTAGCTAAGCTTTTAAATTCATTTTCATCTGGAATTGACACTGAGAGTCTATGGTAAACAGATTCATTTTTAGGATTATTCATTTTCCGAACTCCTTTAACAAGAATGTTCTTATGATATTCGTCATGTATTCCTATCGTGTGAATATCAATCTTTTGTATCTCAGCACAAATTCTGAAACTATCATATCCATTCTCAATAAACACTTCGTAATACTGGCCAAGTCCCATCCCTAATAACCAATCTTTCACATTAGTATAGCCACAGTTATCTGATAAAATCAAGTTGATCTTTGCCTCTTGTATTTCCTCATTAGACATTTGGTCCTGTTAACAAACTTGAAAGGAATAAAATAAATTTATTTGTCCTTAACTAAGCTAATCATTATATTCTATTTATACTATTCACTATGTGGTTACTGATAATTTGAGGTAGGAATAGAATGTTAAAGCAATCTATACCATATCCACTCACATACAATAAGCCTACACAATAATAGTGTGCTATATATCATATTTCATGGGTCTTTCAACAAGCTGGAGGCCATTGCCAATATAGCATTTCTCACGATGTTTGTATATGATTCTACACACGCACATATAGTAATTGCATACACATATTCGATAGTAAACATTAGAAGCTCAATGTAAGTCACACGACATAAGATTGTGATTCCTAATTAATCCAATGAAAGACGGGACTTTAATATTAGAGTTGAAACTTACTTCAGGGCTAACTTGTGTCTTGTTTAACATCACATCTCACATCAAATGGAATCCTGCTTTTATTGTTAGAAGAGTTTAATATTTAGAAAGGTTAGATGACATATTAAACATATCTGGAATACATAACGATCAAGCATGATAATATTAATATTATTATTGATAATTAATTACGTACTTAAAATTCTAAAATTTATTTATTGTGGAGGACGATTAGTTTTTACAAATTGAAAAATCCTTAATTGTTTGAATAATAGATTTAATCTATTGAAATCTAGGTTAAATTAGTGACACAATATACACCAAATTAATTATTAGCCACCAAAAAGCAAATTTAGGGTAATTTCTAGATATGACTGATTAATATCCTATTACAAGCCAGTAAGCTTTGTACTTAATGGATGACATATTATTGCATAATTCGAGAATACATTATTGCAATGAGATTATGCTAACTTAGTTGTGATTTAATTCTCCTAGATATACAATACAGTCTCCATTTATAGTATGTTATAAATAAATTTATAACATAAATAAGAAGTGGAGAATATAATAAATTTGTATTTAAATACTTACACTATACAACTGGCAAATGCCACATATTCTTACCTGCAACTTCGAGACTACCAGTCTCAATAAATAGTATAGAAATATTGCTAATCTTCTCAGTGTGAGTTTTATGTGTTCTCAATCAATGTAACTAGATATTTACATGAATTTCATTTGTTTTCACTTTCACTGTTTCATATTGTGGCTGGCATCAAAATGGTAATAAATTACTAGTAATGTTAAACCTTTTAGCTAGTATCATAATTATGTTGGTGCAATCATATGCACACCTGGACTTAATGGTATGCACGTGGTAATGTGTAGGCGTGAAAACCAAGCAGTTCAACAATACACAAACAAAAAACCCAATATTTTGTGTAGAAATGCCACAAATAATTGCCTAGGAAGAAAGTTATTGAAAATGTCATCTTTGTATTATGCTAATGGTTATTGATATGACCCGATTAGTATAGCTGTCTCTATTCTACACTGAAATTTAATCTCTCTACACAAGTGATTCAATTGACTAGATTCGAAACAAAGCCTCGAGACAGAGCATATAAGCTAATTATAAATTAATCCTAGTCCGTGTACTAAACAGCGAATATTTTCGCGAGCAGTGCCATACGAATGTACATCCCGTATGTAGCCTGTCTAAAGTAGACCGCTCTGGGGTCGGTATCAACCTCAGTGGATATCTCGTCTACTCGCGGCAATGGGTGGAGTACTATCATTTTCTCTTTAGCTAGCATCATAAGGTTAGGCGTGAGGATTAGATTTCCCTTAGAAGACTGGTAGTGAGCTGGGGATTGGAATCTCTCCTTCTGTATTCTAGTCATGTAGAGCACATCTGTGTGAGGGAGTATTTCCTGGAGAGAAGCGTAGTTTGTCTGGGGGATCCCTCGGTCAGATACGTAGCTAGTTATCTGCTCCGGCATTTCTAGGCCCGGCGGAGTTACGTATAGCAGTCGGACTTGGTAGAGAGTGAGGAGACGGGCGAGGGAGTGAGCCGTGCGTCCGTGCTTGAGGTCTCCAGCTAGGGTAATCTGTAAAGTGGGATAATTGTAAATATGAGTTTAATAACTTAATTCTTTGTAAATACGTATATACTAAGTCGTAGGTGAAATTGAGTTCAAAATAAATGAGTTTAATTATCGTCTAGTCCAAATTGAGTCCCAATTTCGTCTGAGATTTATCTCCCACAGTAAACTCCGCATAATTGGCCAGTTAATTGGATTGTCTGCTTAATAGAATCAATTTTTCCTCGGACCAGTCACCCAATTAAGCGGAGTCGACAGTATTTAAAGTACTACGTAGTACAAATACAAACTCCATAAATAACAAATAACGATTATAATTAAAAGAGTTTGTATTAACTAACAGTAAGTCCGTTTACTGTCCCTATCTCCTCTCGAATGGTGAATATGTCCAGCAGCGCCTGAGTGGGATGTTCCCCGGTCCCGTCCCCTCCGTTTATAAGCGGCTTCGTTGCTATTTGGGAGAGTCTCTGACAAACCCCCGCCTCGGGGTGTCTCAGCACAACCACGTCACAGTACCCACATATCATGTGGATCGTATCTGGAGACAACAACAACAATAACAATAATAATAATAACAACAACAACAACAACAACAACGACGACTCAACAACGTCACAGTACCCACATATCATATGGATCGTATCTGGACACAACAACAACAACAACAATAATAATAACAACACATTACACACATATGATACAGTGTATTATACAGCCATTGTAAATGCGCTCCTAATCCTGGTCTGATCCAATTTTCATAAGCCTAAATCGAAAATTAATGTTACAGTATAGGAGAGGATTCCAAATTTTCACACTCCTAACTTCAAATTTTCCAAAAATAACACTCCAAAAGGAGCGTATCGCGGTCCTGGATAATTCCTTGCACATATCATATGGATCGTTTCTGGAGACAACAACAATAACAACAACAACTAACAACCTTCTAGAGATTCCCCCTTCACGTGAGAGGAGGTCTCCTTTCTGAGGTCTATGACGGTCCCCCCCAGTCTCTGCATGGCGGCCTGGAATGAGCAGCTGGTGCGGGTGCTGGGTTCGTAGAACAGAGATCCGAGGACCCTCCCCTTAAGCAGCTCGCACCCCCCTCTCTCCTGCACCTTGATGCGCATCTCGTGCGATACGTGGAACAACTCGTGCAGCTACAAATATACAGCATACACTGGTGTTAACCTAATAGCAATATTGCTCTAATAACAAGCTATTTCCAGTCATCAAGCGAGCATTTAATGTAATATTCTTATATCTGGCATACTCTTATAACCGGTGTTCTTATAACCGGCATTAATTATACAGGGTATATGGAAACCGTTTTCCAATATAATGTTATTATATATGGCATGATCTTATAACCGGTGTTCTTATGTATGGCATGTTCTTATAACCGGTGTTCTTATATATGGCATGTTCTTATAACCGGCATTAATTATACAGGGTATATGGAAACCGTTTTCCAATATAATGTTCTTATATATGGCATGTTCTTATAACCGGTGTTCTTATGTATGGCATGTTCTTATAACCGGTGTTCTTATATATGGCATGATCTTATAGCCGGTGTCCCTATATCCGGCATCTACTGACCTGTCCCCTGTTGAACTGGTCGACGGACAGAATGTGTTTGTGTGTCCAGCTGCCCTGCAGCTGCGAGTCCAGGTCCGGACTGGGGCTGCGCGTGGAGACAGCTGTTACGTCAGAGGATATGAGCGGTAACAGCCGAGGGGGAAATGCGAATACCGTGTCTTCCTTCCTGACAGCTGATACCAGCTTTGAAGGAGTTTGGTAATCAGAAGAAGTCCTCGGAGACATTATAGACTTCGATAATAACCGGATTCCAGTGCCAGGTTCTGATAACACCTGATAATGCAGTTAGAATAAACTCCAGTTATAACGAAATACTCGCTATAACAAAGTTAAATACAGTAGAACCTCACACTAAGAACACGGTTAATACGAAACTCTTGTTAATACGAATACCATTTCATTCCCCTTCAAAGCCTTTCAAAGGAAATTACATTGGTTAATACGAATTCCGGATAAGGCGAATGAATTTTACGGTCCCCTGGTGTTCATACTAAAGAGGTTCTATTGTATATTCCCAAGACGGCTAAATTAATTGATTTTACTTCGCTTACAACGTACACCGCTTATATTGATGTAATCGAAGGAAATATGAACTTAATTATAACGGGAGTTCACTGTATACTACTATAAGTCAGAAACTACAGTTAACATTACGGGTTATATACCTTCCCATCTACAAACACTGTTTTCCCTCTAAGCACGACTCTCTTTACAATTCCTTTTACTTTCATTCCCGCGAAAGGAGTCCACCCCGCCTTGCTATACCTGGTGGCAGCTGGTATAGTCCACTCCTCGTCCAGGTCAACCTCAATGTGCGTATCGTGCTGGTGGGTCAGACTGAATATGCGGATGGGATTAGTGTGGAGACGTGCTATGATATCCTAGGACACACTATACAGTCAGGTCTGCTTATTGTGAACAGTTTGTTGTATGCTTAATGTGAACAGTTTGTTGTATGCTTATTGTGAACAGTTTGTTGCCTGCTTATTGTGAACAGTTTGTTGTATGCTTATTGTGAACAGTTTGTTGTATGCTTATTGTGAACAGTTTGTTGTATGCTTATTGTGAACAGTTTGTTGTATGCTTATTGTGAACAGTTTGTTGTATGCTTATTGTGAACAGTTTGTTGTATGCTTATTGTGAACAGTTTGTTGCCTGCTTATTGTGAACAGTTTGTTGTATGCTTATTGTGAACAGTTTGTTGTATGCTTATTGTGAACAGTTTGTTGTATGCTTATTATGAACAGTTTGTTGTATGCTTATTATGAACAGTTTGTTGTATGCTTATTGTGAACAGTTTGTTGCATGCTCATTTTTGTTGCCTGCTTATTATGAAAGATTTTCTAGTGTGTACAAGACTTGTTGTCCAAATTTAACAACTTACATAAAGTTTGTATTAAATTGAGTTTGCTTATTATGAAGTCTCTCTATTATGAACACAATTTTTGGTCCCTTGAATGCTAATAATAAAAGAACCTGACTGTATTATCCATATAGGGTCAATAATGTGAAAATTGTTGTCATAGTTATCTTACATTTATGGTTAGTTTCCCCTGACTGACAGCAGTGAGCAGCAGAGGGAGCATCGTCTCGAGGCCAGGGAACCCGGGGGGACTCGTGTCGCTGTCTTTCTCTTCAATCGTGTGTGGAGCTAGATTGGGACATTTGGAATGCTGAGATAATTAATTAGGGATAAAACGAAAATTCGTTACTACTTTTGGACAACAACATGATCTGTATAGATTGGAGAGATCGTAAATTCTTATTCTACACTAGTTGATTAATTGCTAACTAACTTGTGTTTAATACACTTTGTTATGATTAAACTATTGTAACATTAACAAAAAACTATTTTCCACTGTATTTTGAGCCTTGAATTAGATTTAACTAATGCTTAGTCATCAAAAGGAACGAATATTCGCATATTAGTTAGTTTAGGAAAAGGTTCGTTCGTTTCAGCCCTAAATAAATAATTAATTAATATAGTGTACCATGATCAGTAGCGAAGCAGTCGATAATATCCAGATTATCCCAGAGAGCCTGCTGGTCAGCTTTCGACTGCAGTCTCGGTCTCACCTCTCTGCGTCTCTGCGAGAGCCCCAAGCTGTCTGCCTCCTCGCAAGAGAGGAATAAGTGGTGAGGACACACCTCACAGGTTATAGGGATGTTGCGTTGCTTGGCTCGCTTGATGAGTTCAATCTTAGAGTACAAACTAACAGTTAATATACACATTATATTGTCATTTACTATGTACGAGCACTTCGGTCTCGGTCGCTTTGCGATGGATAACTCAAAATCCCCTATAAGACACCTTTTCTGAAGTTGAAGGCTACAAATGTTCAAGAAACCAACAGCCAGTTTACACTCAGTTGTGTTCTATAATTCCAATAGTCAGTTATTACCACGTTTGGATAATAGATTATTCAAACTTACTACTGTTAATTAATTAATTAATAAGACATAGATGCTCTTTTCCCTGGGGTCCAAGGTATAAATAGAAAAAACCCACTTTCAATTGAAAATCAATTTCCTAACCAGCAGAGGGGTAACTTATTAATCAAACATTATTATTGTGTATAACCTCTTGCTTCCTGGCTACATGGCATATGTGCACTGGTCTGTTGGTGAGCTCTGACAGCAGGATGATGGCCCCCATGGTGTGATCTTCCGCGTGTACACACAGCGGTTTATGGGAGGGCCAGTTCTCCAGGTGACTAGTCCACACGGACATATCGTCTAGCTGTAGAGTCGAGAAGGTCGGGTTTAAATACATTTTGAGAGCAAATGCTTCCTCATAGAGGAGAGATAGCTGATTCACATTTGTGTTAGTAGCTCCCACGAATAAGCCAAAGTCGCATCTAGCTTTCATAGAAATACCCTAAGAATTGTAGTTAATAGGTATACATAGAAGTAGTACAATACTGTAAGAGTTAGGGCTGAAACGAATATTCGAATATTCATTCGTTTTGAATACTAAGAATTAAATCAAATTCAAGTATCAAAACAGTGGAAATAGTTTTTTGCTAATGTTACAATGTTTAATAAGTGTTACAGTGTTAGACACTTTATTAATCAGCTAGTTTATGTAGGAATATATTTACGATTTTCCCAATCTAACAAAAGTCATGTTGCTATCCAAAAGAAGTAAACGAATAGTATTCGTTTGAAACGAACGAATATGAACGAATATTATGTACATTCGTTTCACGCTAATAAGCTTATCATAGGCACTACCTCTATGGCAGCATAGAATGTATCTGGGTCTGTTACAGGAGGATGTGTGTTCGGCATGGCACCAATGAGGGTTATCCCCCCAGCCAGAGCCGCACTAGTGCAGGTGTCGAAGTCCTCCTTGTGAGTCTGTCCGGGGTCCCTGGCGTGCACGTGCACGTCAATGAGGCCGGGGAGTCTTATTATCTGGTGCGTGGAGATTGAGTCTATCATCGTGTTGAGAGGAGGCGGCCGCTTGTTTATGTAGTAGAGAGCCTGGTAACATATTAGTAACGGTAATTATAGAGTAATGTATAATGCTCTTTGCATTGATGCTGGTTAATTAAAGAATGTTGGAATTGAAATTTGAGTTTAACTGTATTCGGAAAAAGTACAGTAGTAGACTCTCGTTAAAACGAACACAAATAAGGCGAAATATCGGTTACAGTTAAAGTTCCCTAGCTTAAACAGATGCATACAAGTGACTCCGGTTAATATGAATTTCGGGAAAATACAAACAAACTTAGACGGTGCCCTGGTGTTTGTATTAATGTCTACTGTATTCACCAATAATTTCTAAAAGCAGCGATATATTTCCATAAATAGTGCCAGAAGATATGAACATTAACAACCTCAGTGAACAGCTGTGCACTCTTGATATCGACTATGATAGGAACCGACTGGTCAGTGGCCAGTCTCCGTATAATGTAGCCGTGGGACATTAGTGAGGGGGCCTTGTAGTAAGCGCGCTTAGGGATGTTAATAACCAAATCGACCGTTTGTTGGGTTAGGTATTCCGTGGTGGTTTTCCGCACACTCGATGGCGGAGTGTCCACTTGGGCTTGCGGCCAGAAAGCCTCTGTTATCTGTAGATACAGTCGTAGATACGCAAATGGTAGTAAGGAATGCTAAATGTCTTACTTGTATTCCATTCTCAGAGTAGAAGTCTGCTGTCCCAGAGCTGCCATAGAGCTCGTAATTCATTTTCTGTAGCAACTTAACTGAATCGAGGAGCTCTCTCTTCGCCTAATTAAATTAATACAGTCGAAACCGGTTTTTTCTAACACCAGTTTTTTTCTAACTGATCGGTTTTTTCTAGCCAATTATATAATTATTTACCTAAATGTGTAAAAAATTCCAATTTTGTAATATTTTCAAACGGTTTATTTAACTATCAGATTTTCTTACTACATTTCCATGCATAGAGTTAGTTAGAAAAATCCGGTTTCGACTGGTAAAAAATCGGTTTAATTGGAAGTTATTAAATGAGTTACTTTGTAAGTTCCAATGGACAGGAGAATAGCTTTAGTTGGGATCTTGAATCCTCTGCTCAGTAGCGCCTTGATATAAGCCTCGTACACATTCTCTCCGAAGCAGGCCACCTCCCCAGTACTGCACATCTCCACACCCACCTGCAGGGATAGAAATTAATGATTTGATAGTTCGAGACGTGGAAATAAATTAAATAACTACGAATGAAATAGGTTTCGCTATTCACAAATATTAAAAAAATTATTTAAAAACAAATTGCTGTGAATAACCCATCAAAGAGTCTTTTGCAGCAAGCTTTTTTTACAGCATGCTGTGATTAAAACCATTAATTTAATATAAAGAAGTGTGGTGATTATTCGATTAAAAGTCATTTTACTATCCCTGCCTACCTTACAGTCGGCACCCTCCAGACGCGAGAATGAGAACTGAGGAACCTTCACACCGACCCGTTTGATGCTGTCAGATACCTTCACAGGCTGACAGGGAATTCCCATGATAACTCTGGTTGCTAGGGACATAAAGTCTATGTCGAGTGCTTTGGAAATGAAAGGAAAAGAGCGAGATACTCTCAGATTGCACTCTATTACTTTAATGTCATCATCCTGCAACATTATGATAAATAGATCAGTAACTAGCATAAGTACAGGGATTACCGTATTTCCAATGAAAATGGCATTTGTTGATATGATTAATACACAATAGCTGATAACTGAAGTGAATTATATTAATTTAGGTAATTTACTGTTGCTGAGAACCATTAGAATCCATCTAAATATTATTTTTCGGATTTTTCAAAAATTGGATGTAAATTTGGCCCACAAAACAATAAGCTCCGGGTCGCTTATTCGGGGAAATCGGTAACTTGCCTTTGCGATGAGCTGCAGGTTGAAAGGGCCAGACACGTGGAGGGCTTGAGCAATCTTACGAACAGTCTTGTCGATTAGTTTCAGGATATTCTTCTTAACGTTTTTAGGCGGCGTGATGAGAGTAGCATCGCCAGAGTGCACTCCGGCATTCTCCACGTGCTCCGCTATTCCCATAGCCAGCAGCCTGCCGTTCTGAGCCACCGCGTCAATGTCAATCTCCTAGCGAGGAGAGTAGGATGATTGTAAACGAAATTAAGTTTAGTTGATTCGTAATTATTCAACTTAGTAGAATAGATATTCCACTAGCAAGTCGCATTTTGTACAAAAGATACAGAAAGGGAATTAATTAATTAATAATTATACAAATCACTAAAGTGACTTGTTAATAGAGTTTTAATTCTCGTAAGATCATCGCTATTAAGCCAAATTTGCGACAAATTAATGTGATATATCATAAATAATGTTGATAGGGAATAAATATCAGAGAATTCTTGAATAGAGCTCAGTTATTTTAAGAGCAAAGGAGCCAGGCTTACTTTATAAAGTTCAATTTTTGTAAATTCCTGTAAAAAACTTAACTTTCTCAGTACCTGAGTTTACTATAAGAAAAAACTTATCCCTGTATAATTTATCCCTACATATCGTGTGACATACCTGGGCATCCAGTATGTATCTGGATATAACAACAGGATAATCCTTAGACACGACCATTGCATCTTTGAGGTACTGATCCAGTTCCTCGTCGTTTAGCGCTACATTCATTGCAGCGCCGCTAAGCACGTAGGAGGGCCGCAGCAAACAGGGAAACCCAACTTCGTTGCAGAAATTAGAAGCTGTCTAAATGCATATTCGTAATTCTTAATTCGTTTGACACAAGTAAACCAATTAATGTAAATAATTTGATAAGTTTCAAATCATTAATACTGTACATTAAAAATGTGTTAATATTAACACTTTATTTCGCAAATTACAGTAGAACCTCGTTAGTACGACACCAGGGGACCATCAAAATGCGTTCGCTTTATCCGGAATTCATATTAACCAATATCATTTATATTAAAAAGCTTTGAAGGGGAATGAAATAGTGTTCGTATTAACCGTGTTCGTACTAACGATGTTCTACTGTAACAAGCTTGCAATTGTGCAGATACAAATACATTATTATTCCAATAACCTCTATGTCTTTGACTTCTCTCCACTTGGGCTGAGTAACCTGTATTGAGTCGAGGAGACGAGAGAACTTAAATCTATTCTCCGCCGTGTCTATCATCTCGGGACTGGTGCCAAGGATCTTAACCTACAACCACAGTGAGTAAGTAATCGGAATGCAATATAAAAGAATAATTTGGGACGGATAAAATATATTATTATTAATAAATCCATTCGTTGCCCAGGAATAAATAGAAAAATCCCATTTTCACTTTATATTTAAATTGAAATTGAATTAACTTTCAGTTTAACTCTCGCATTCCGGGGCAACGAAGTTTATATGGTGTATGGTTTTTATGTAATCCTTGAGATGGGGTACCTGGGGATTGAATAAATATTCTTATATAGGAGGGTTAAATATTCAATATTTGCTACGGAACATGTTATCATCTACTGTGGTACATATTGAACATACAACATATTACATTATACAGTGGATGCCGGATATAAAAACATCGTCGGGAACTGCATAAAGTGTTCTTATAACCGACAATGGTCCGACATGTTCTTATAACCGAGATAAAGTATACAGGGTATATGGAAACCGTTTTTCCAATATGATGTTCTTACATATGCGGAATCTACTATAGTAGAATGGCTTTGTGATTACTCCCATGCTCCGTAACATACACTGTACGTAGATAAGTTACACACTACTCACCTGTTGTCTGTGCAGCGCTAATGCAATGTTATTAGGCAGCTGTCCGCCCGCACTTATGATAACGCCCTGAGGCAGTTCCATGTTGTGTATATCCATCACAGTCTAATGAGATAGATATACACTAGTGTAATAGCATAATAGCAATGATATTGCTCTATTAACAAGTTGTTTTCAGCCCTCAAGCGAGCATTTAATGTTATTGTTGTTCCTCTAATAGCAAGTTCGCCTATTAGCAAGCAAATTTCGTACAAAATGCGACTTGCTATTACGAAAACACCACTGTACGTATTACGAATTGAATAAATGCACAACAACACAAACCTCAAAAGATAACTCTTCAAAGTACAGTCTGTCGCATTCATCATAATCAGTGCTAACAGTCTCAGGATTGTTATTAACCATTATCGTACTATACCCGAGCTACAAAATACAATATTATAACTACAGTAAGGTATGCTTATGGGAATAATTTTCGTCTGCTTAATATGAAAAACTTTTTATTAAGAGCAAGCCCTATGGTCCAAATTTATGTATTAAGTTTTTATTAAGTTGAGTTCGCTTATTATGAAATCTCTCTATTATGAACACAATTTTTTGTCCCTTGAATGTTCCTTTACAAAGAACCTGACTGCATATTAACTGTAGAACAATTGGTCAGGTTCTACTGTAGTATAAACAGACATATAATCACAACTTGCGTACCCTTCTCAGTTCCCTGATGCACCCAACAGCACACCAGTCGAACTCTACACTGCTGCCTATCCTGTATACGCCGCTGCCTAGCACGAGAATAGCGGTAGAAGAGGGCAGCAGATCGTGCTCAGAAGCGTTGTACGTCAGATACAGGTAGTTGCTGTAGGCCGGGTATTCCCCTGCTACTGTGTCTATCTGCTTAACGTACGGGAGTATTGTGTGCTCGAGGCGGTACTTCCTAACCGCAAGCTCTATGCTATATAGGAAGGGTTAATGTATACAATAGGAGATAAAGAAATATCAATATCAATATATAATTTCCATAATTTATCAGATAAATCATAATTTTAATGATTTATCATAAAATCTTTATGAATGAATTTATAAAATCATGAAAATTCATGAAAAATCACGAAAATACTAAAACAAAACACTTACTTGTTGAGTGAGCGAGCAATCTGTTTGTCTGAAAATCCCAACTTCTTAGCTTCCAACATTACAGAGGGATCCAATTCACTCAACTACACAACACAAGTCTATACAAATAAATCTACTACTATACTTACTATTCTATATAGAATACCTTAGTCTGTGTATTCTCTAATTGCATCGAGAAGTCAACGATACATTTGAGTCTGTTGAGGAACCAGACATCTATCTGAGTTAGTTTTGCGAGTTCTGCTACTGTGTATCCCTTCTTTAAGGCGGCTGCTATGCTAAACACCCGCTTGTCGGAGGGATTGCTGAGATCCTATTCACGCAATGTTAATAATATACAGTGAACTCCCGTTATAAGTTATACCAAGTCGGATATAACGAAATAACCGCTTATAACTAAATGGATATTTCCCCCAGAGCACTAAATGCAGTAAATATTATCCGCTTATAACGAATATCCGGATATAACGAAGGAATTTACATATTCCAAGCACTTCGTTATAACGAGAGTTTATTGTACGTATATCAGAGGTCCATATATAAGCCAACATCTTTCAATATTAAAACCAGGCTTCCAAAGTTGAATTTTTGATGTCAAAAAGTTACCTTGCCAGTGCTTAAGATTACATTAGAAAAGGTGTTGGCCGATATAAAAGTAATTCTTATAAGAATAAGCAGACATACTGCTACTTACTTCAGGATTAAACTTGTAAGCATTCGCATCGAGACCAGTCACTTTCTCGTCAATCATTCTCAAAGCTTTCTGTATCGCCTCTTCGAATTTCCTTCCAATCGCCATTACTTCTCCCACACTCTTCATAGAACTACCAATCTATAATCATATTACTCAGCATAGAATCTTATATATTAATTCACAATGATTTGTTTTTATGTTTTTTTGTTCGGAATTGATTGAGGAAATGGTAAGAGCTACAGACTTACAAACAGCTACATACAAAGGATTTCCTGTTAATATTTGTAAATTATACCTTGTTTTTTACGCCAGCGAACTTCCCAAAGTCCCACCTCGGCATCTTAACAGTGACGTAATCAAGACTTGGCTCGAAGCAAGCCGTGTTGGACCCTGTAACGTTATTCTCCAGTCGCAGCAGAGACATGTTGAGCGCCAGCTTAGCGGCCACGTAAGCGATGGAGTAGCCAGTGGCTTTGGAGGCCAGGGCAGAGCTGCGAGAGAGTCTGGCGTTAACTTCTATGATGCAATACTAATAGAGATTGTACCAAATTAAATATTTAGTATTATTAAGCCTTAATTACAGTCAGGTCTATTTATTGTGTACAAGCCATATGGTCCCAATTAAACAAATTTGTATTAAGAAGAGCATATTATGAAGTCTCACCATTAAGAACACACTGTTCATACTATAAGAACCTGACGGTAGGTGTATAATAATATCACAACAAACCTCGTTCTTAATAGGATTGAGTGCAAACTGCACATTACACTCCCCGACTATTCCCAGGTAGTGCGCTACCTTTATAGATACGCTTCTGAGCTGTTGGTATTCCTGGTCTGTCAGTGTTTGGCTAGGAGCCACCACTATGCTCTCTCCAGTGTGGATTCCCACGGGGTCCAGATTCTCCATGTTGCATATCTACAAACAAAGTATTAACAAACATAACATGTTACAAACGTAACATGTTACAAACGTAACATGTTACAAACATAACATGTTACAAACATAACATGTTATAAACGTAACATGCTATAAACGTAACATGTTACAAACATAACATGTTACAAACGTAACATGTTACAAACATAACATGTTATAAACGTAACATGTTACAAACGTAACATGTTACAAACGTAACATGTTACAAACATAACATGTTACAAACATAACATGTTACAAACATAACATGTTACAAACATAACATGTTATAAACGTAACATGTTACAAACATAACATGTTACAAACATAACATGTTATAAACGTAACATGTTACAAACGTAACATGTTACAAACATAACATGTTACAAACATAACATGTTACAAACATAACATGTTACAAACGTAACATGTTACAAACATAACATGTTACAAACGTAACATGTTATAAACGTAACATGTTACAAACATAACATGTTACAAACGTAACATGTTACAAACATAACATGTTACAAACGTAACATGTTATAAACGTAACATGTTACAAACATAACATGTTACAAACGTAACATGTTACAAACATAACATGTTACAAACGTAACATGTTACAAACATAACATGTTACAAACGTAACATGTTATAAACGTAACATGTTACAAACATAACATGTTACAAACATAACATGTTACAAACGTAACATGTTACAAACATAACATGTTACAAACATAACATGTTACAAACATAACATGTTACAAACGTAACATGTTATAAACATAACATGTTACAAACGTAACATACTACTACTGTGCATTTAATTAGCTCTTACAGTAACTGCATTTCCATAGACATCTCTCATAACTTCGTACTCTATCTCTTTCCATCCCTTCAGGGATTTGTCCACAAACACTTGCTGCGAGTGCATCAGGGCCGCAGTAACGATGGTAGTCAGCTCAGACTCGTTGTCAGCAAACCCGGACCTGAGTCCGCCGAGACAGAAGTCGGCTCGCACTAACACCGGGTAGCCTATCTCATTCACAAACTCTATGGCCTACAGAGTATAGATTGTAGAGATAAACTCAATTACAGTACTTCAAATTATTTATTTATTTTATTTATTTATTTAAAATTTTCAAATACAGTCAGGTTCTTTTATTATGAACATTCAAGGAACCAAAAATTATCTTCATAATAGAGAGACTTCATACAAAGCGAACTCAACTTAATACAAACCCTAAGTAAGTTGTTAAATTGGGAACATAGGGCTTGTTCATAATTAAAAAAACCTTCATATTTAGCAGACAAAAAATTGTTCACAATAAGCAGACCTGACTGTATTAATAAATTCAGGCACTGGAAAAGGTCAGTTCTTGTACATTAAAAATTGACATTTAGAAAGCAAACATGGCTCTTTTACTATTAGAAAAACTGAGATCTAGTACAGTATTCTCTAAACTGTATTATCAGATTAATTCTGTGTTCCTACCTCTTTTACGGAGCAAACCGCTTTTCCAAACGCAACATTTTCTCCAATACACTTTAGCTTCTCAGCAAACAGCTGTCTATCCTCTGTACACTTTATGGCGTCAATAGAAGTGCCCAGTACCTGTGACAACAGTGTAATATTAATCTCTGTTACAGATACAGAGTATGAAGAAACATAATTACACTCGTCCAATTAAATTACAGTCTCAGTTAGGTATTCTAATGATTCTATACTTAACAATTGAGAGACACTAAAACAAATTATAGTAATTGAATGCTAGCTGCTAATCCATAATGGGGCAACACTCAAATGTATTTGGTTAAAGTTTGGTCATCTTTTGGGAGGAAAAATGGAAATTTTTATTATACGTAGGTATATTTAAACTCTAAATACACAACAAATTTAAGTCTGTATTACCAGTTCCTCAACAAATTATTATTTAACATAGACACAGTATACATAAGATATATAACCTTTATGTTGTATTTCTCGAATAGTCCCTTTTCGAAGAGCGCAACTCCACAGTTGAGTGCGGTCTGACCTCCAAAGGAGAGCACTATGCCATCCGGCCTCTCACACTCTATTACCTACAAATGTATTACAGGCCAACCTCTAAAATTGGCACCTCTGAAATACGACAACCTCCGAGATACGGCACAAAACCATTCTCCCGATTGACTTTCCAATATAAATAATTAATGTGGGGGCAACCTCCGAATATCCGGCACAAGCGCTGCTCCCAAAAGTGTCGCATTTCGGAGGTTTACCTGTATTACCGAATGCACTAGTATGAGATAACATTCCTTACTTGTGAAACGTAATCGGGGGTAATGGGTATGGAGTATATCTTATCTGCCATTCCTTTAGAGGTCTGCACGGTTGCTATGTTAGGGTTGACCAGGATTGTATGAATGCCTTCCTCCTTGAAAGCCTTGAGCGCCTAATTTGGTCGGAAAGATAAAGAGCATACATTATACTCTGGTTAGTACGAACACGGATAAGGCAAATATCGGTTAAGGGGTACAGTGGAATCTCGTTATTACGAACATCAGGGAACTTTCCAAAAAATGTGTTCGCCGGAATTCGTTTTACCCGTTGTAATTTGTATTGAATGGCTTTGAAGGGGACTGAAATAGTGTTCGCATTAACCGTATTCGTACAAAGGAGATCCTACTGTATAAGGTTAATTCCCCTAGCCTTTACAAACGCATGCAAGTAAGTGACTACTGTTAAAATGATTTTCGAATAATACAAACAGATTTGATGGTCCCCTGTTGTTCCTATAAGAGAGTCTACTGTATGTATACTGCTACAAATAAGCTACTAACCTGAGATCCTGAATAGTCAAACTCTCCCGCCTGGCCAATCGAGAGGCCCCCACTCCCGAGAATAACCACTTTCTTAATACTCTCCTTCCAATCAGGCACTGTCTGTATCGGAGCAAATATAGACAGAATGCATTCCTTTATGCCAACAACGTCTCCTTGCTTGCATTTCCCAACAGAGTCAAGAAAGAAGTCAAACAGACCCTCTGCGTCTCTGGGGCCCCCACAGGCCTCTGGGTGGAACTGTACACTGAAGTACGGCTTGCTTTTGTGGACAATACCTTCGTTAGTAAAGTCATTCGCGTTCTGAAATAGAGATGACCAGTCAGTCGGCAGTGTGGAGGTGTCCACTGCGTATCCATGGTTCTGAGAGGTCAGAATCGAGTGGTTAGAGTCTACTTTGCAAGGTTGGTTGAATCCTCTGTTCCCATATCTGTAATAATCTTAATAAATAAATAACCAATCATTTGAGTGAGTTCTCACTTTAGTTTATAAGTGCTCGCTCCAATCGCTAGTGCTAAAATCTGGTTACCCATACAGATACCGAAGAGAGGTATATTCAAATCCGATTTAATGAATTTCTGAGTTATTTCAATTGTTTCTTTGCAGAGAATAGGGTTGCCAGGTCCGTTACTGATAACTACACCATCGAACTAAATACAGATAAGAAACTGTTAATAATACAGTAGTTCGCCTTATTGCAATTACTCTATTTGCAAATTATTTTCAGTCCCCAAGCGAGTATTTAAGGTAAATTATGTTCCTATAATAGCAAATTCGCCTATTAGTATTAGCAAGCAAATTTTATGCAAATGCGACTTGCTATTACTGTACTAATAGCACAATTGACATACTTGCTCCGATGTCCAGTCATAGTTCCACGGCACTCTAAGCACCTGAGCTCTCCTCTCAGTCAGACAGTGTATTATGTTATATTTAACTCCGCAGTCCACTAGCAGTATTCTAGGAGAGCCGCCTTCGTTGTAGAGGTGAGGAGACTGAAATAAATAGTTATAAACTAGTCTTAAAGCAATTCATAGCACATTGATAAAGTTATTTATTAATACAATGACTCAATTGATACACATATCTTTCATAAAGTCTACAAGTTGGCTGCCCCACTTCTTGGTTTCAGCATCCTGTTTGAATATGTGTGTTGGTTGTGCTGAATCCGTTCGTATATTCCCGAGTATTCTGGTGGCACCGCCCTTCTTAGGAGAATATGAACTTATGGGAGTAAGCAATCTATTGGCAGTTTTCCCTTTGGATCTCTCCATGTATAGTTCTATGCTGTCGTTCTTAATCTGCTCTCTCTGCATGAAACTCAGGTTAGGAGGGTCACGCGACTTATACATACTCAATTCGGGTCTGTTTGATAGAGTATGTATAGTAGAGAGTACAGGGGATAATCCTGGAGATCTCTTCACATGGACAAATGGGATGTTTTGAGAAATATTCATTCTTTTGCCGGGAGTAGAAGTCTTCTGTTTGGAGCTTGTAATGAATCTATTTTTCTGTTTGAGATTATGAATATTTATTTCATTACTCGAACTGTCTTTGCCGAAATAATCTGTGTTATTTGACTGAAGAATAATGTTTGGTTCAGAATTTGAAAAATCTAATTCTAAACAAGAAACAGAATCATTGAATTCGTTTGGCAAACATTCATCAATACTTTCATTCGAGAAGTTCCTTTCTAATTCCATTTTCTCTGTTTGCGATGCGGCATTAAATCTAATAGGAGAGCAAGTATAATGCTGCTTGTTTGGAGTATTTGTATCTACAGAATTAGTTTGTGAGTCATTTAATAAGTCGACTTGTATTTCTACAGAACTTAATTCAACTGGGCATATTGGAGTTGTTTTGCCTTCGTTCGGTACATCATCTGTATTGAATTCTGTTTGGGTTTCGTTAATTGTTTCCAAACTAGATTCATGTTCAATCTGTGAAGTCATCCTGAAATTAGCTTTCTTTCTAAAACTGTTAAACTGTATCTTGTTTCGTACTTTATCTAAATCTCCAATACTAGTGTCTTTAAATACAACTTGCAAAAGTCTACGTTCTAACTCGGAAACATCTTTGCTAGAGTTCTTAAACGCTTGAAGAACACCAAATAATTTCTTCATTTCATTCTCAATCATTTCCCAAGCCTCTTCAGCATTCCCCTCCGTATCAATTCCACGCATTAGCCTAGAAGAGCCGTCAAACCAATCCTTAATCGAAGCCAAGAGTTTCTCCCTATCGTCCACGATCTGATTCAAGTCTTGCAGCACTCCAAACAGCGCTCCCTTCATCTTATCGTTCTCTTTCTCCCTTTTGAGAGCCAGCCTCTGGCTTAGCTGGTCGGAGGGACCCTCGTAGCTGGTGAGCAGCAGAGACATACGCTCCGTGATGTCATGCAACTGTACCTGTACTTGGGGGCCGTCGCTTGCCTTATTATCAACTTCAAACATTGTATTTAACAGTAATTATTAAGAGTTATGTTATGCTTTTAGTATAAATAGGTTGCAATGCATACAGGTAGAAAGATAGGATTTGATTGGTCACCTTGCAGGAGACTGCAGCTACCAGATTATCTGTGTTGGGATCTGAGACAGATTGTGTGCTCCCGTCTGGCTCTACTATCTACACAGACAACAACAACATATATAATACTACAGTCAGGTCTGCTAATTGTGAACATATTATACTATGAACAAGCCCTAATTTATTAAATAGGGTTGTATTAAGTTGAGTTTGCTTTTTATGAAGCCTTTTCTATTCTTAACACAATTTTTGGTCCATTTAGTGCTCATAATAAAAGAACCTGACTAGTGACTACTACTGTATTATTCTCTATGTGGCATTAGAAATTACCTGTCCCAACATAGTTCCGTTCGAAAGGGAATAACGAAATGGAAATTTTCCTCAGAGCACTAAATACAATAAATATACCCGCTTATAACGAATGTCTGGATATAACGAAGAGTTTAAAGGTCCCAATCACTTCATTATAACGGGAGTTCAATGTAATTATTTTCTATGTGGAATTAGAAAATACCTGTCCCAACATAGTTCCATTCTCTCTCAGTTTCTTGGTTAGAGCTCGAGTGTCAATACCTATCGATTGTGAAAAATTAAAACAACAATAATCCACTTTAATTATAGCAATATTGTTGATTATCTGAGCTATTAAACACTTAGTATTTACTCACCAGTTATGGCGGGCACCCCCTCCTCCCTTAGCCACTGAGAGAGAGTCTTCTCGGCTGTCCAGTGAGACGCTTCGTCCACGTAGTTCGCCACTATGAGACCTCTCACTTGTATCTTGTCAGACTGGAACGGAGTTTTGATAAGTTTGTCCCTATTTGCAATCGTATTATAAACGTATTATTTAGCAGCTCAACTATAGAGTAAACTCCCGTTATAATTTAAACGAAGTTGGATATAAACAAAATACACGCTTTCAACGAGTTTATTTATATTCCCAAGAAAAAATAGTAGATTTTACTACGCTTATATCGAGGTAAACTAAGGGTATATACTACTACTTCGTTAAGAGTTGACTGTACCATACTACTAATTAATGACAATATAGTATATGTAACATTTATCCTGTATATGTTGACTTACGTAGTGTAGAGCTTAGCTTGTACGCCGTAATTACCGATCAGCGGGTAAGTCAATACCAGAATCTGTCCGTAGTAAGAGGGGTCAGTCAGAGATTCCACATAACCAACCATTCCAGTCTGGAAAACTACACAATACGCAGTGTCAAGAAATACATAGTTGCAAGAATGAATATACTACAGTAGAACCTCGTTAGTACGGACAAGGTTAATACGAAATTCCGGTTAATGAGGACACCATTTCACCCATAAAAACCTTTTCATTACAAAAAAAGGTTTTAAAGGTGAAAGTGTTCCTATATGTGAAATAGTGTTCCTATACAAGTTAATACGAATTGTGGTAAAGCGAACACAATTTGATGGTCCCGTAGTATTCGTACTAACGAGGTTCTACTACATACATTAACCTACCTATTTCCCCAGTAGCAGGTGAAGAGTGGCCAAATGATTCTCCAATAAACTCAGTCCCATCTCCTAACACAAGCCTTGACATTGGAATTGGGAAGGGGTTTGATAAAAATCACCTCAAGGTCTAATGAATTAAATATATACAAACTAATGTATACATTATAAACACAATGATGTAGGCTAAATAGACAATTCGCGAATTGCTTTATTGTGTAGTCTAAAGTATGGATCAATCTCAATTCTGCCTACAATACAATAGCTACTGATTGCAACATGGAATAGGAAGCATAAATTCAATTCTCAACAAAGACTTCTGACAATAATTCCTTTGTGTGGGACGAACTCCTCCATAAGATCTATAAATAGTAACAAATTAATTAATTAATTAATCATTATCAAGGTCCCAATAAAAAATACTTTTTATAAAATGATTTTGCTCGAACTCATTAGATTGCATTAAAATTCCGAGAAAATTTGTATTAATTAGTTTATAGAATAAACTATAAGAAAACTTGTAAATTTACTAAATTATAAAATTTATGATTTTTTCCTTTTTGTTGCCTTTTCTTCTAACTTTGCATCCACAATCTTAATAAGGTCCAATGCCTCTATTTTCAACTCAGCAGCTCTCACATACCACTTGCGAGCTTCCATCAAATCTACTTCAGTCCCATATCCGTTATAGTGCATGTTCCCAGCGTTAATCATTGAGAGAGGATGTCCCAACTCTCCCGCCTCTTTAAAATACCTAAGCGCCTTCTTATAACTATGCACACAACCCTTTCCCATAAAGTATACGCAACCCACGTTATGAGTACCGATCTTAGATTGCAATCCGGCTGCAAGAGTAAAGTATCTAAGAGCCTCTTCCTCGGATTTCTTAACTCCCATTCCCCTCTGATGGAGATCCGCCATCGCCAGGTAACCATCAGCATTCCCTTTATAACCACAGGATACGAATATCTCAGATGCTCTAGTAGGATTACTGACCACACCATTGCCGTCTCTTAGCATTATTGCTAACAGAAGCATGCTTGGTACCATAGGCGCCGAAACTCTCCAGCGCCAGGGGGGGTGTAACTTTACATTTAAAT